>OX940729.1:1390000-2082500 GCA_954870855.1 Scutellaria minor
AGAAGTCAGCCGCCGATGATTAGGATGAGATCAGGTATTCGTCAATCTCAATCTCTACCGACACCCCTCACCGCACTAGCCGGTTTTGCCGGCAATGCGGGGCTCGGATGCACCATCAACTGATGATGTGTTCGTTCTGCCACAGCGGACATGTGGTTCCGCTGTTTGAGGGAGAGGAAGGCCGAGAGGTGTTGCCACCACTGCGATTCTCCAAAATCTTTGTCATCACCGTTTCTAATCAAGGATGAAAATTTCGATTTCGATGGAAATATCAGTATCTTAGTTTTATGGAAATATCGTGGAAATATCGATATGGTAGAAATATCGGTATATAAATTTATTGATATTTTTCCGATATTTAACAATATTTACCTATAAATTTTCATATAATTTGTACCATGAAACCACCAATATCAAAATCGAAATATCGATATTTCGTCAATATTTTCCCAATATTTCACCTATTTTCCTACAAATTGTACCATGAAGTCACCGATATTGAAATCGATATTTTGTCGATATTTCACCAATTTTTCTACAAATTGTATTCACCTATTTTCATACAAATTGTAGTTTGTAAATATTTCCCCAATATTTCACAAATTTTTCTACAAATCGTATTCACCTATTTTCCTACAAATTGTAGTTTCGTCGATATTTTCCCGATATTTCACGTATTTTCCTATAAATTGTACCATGAATTCACCGATATTGAAATCGATATTTTGTTGATATTTCCCCAATATTTCACCTATTTTTCTACAAATTGTATTCACCTATTTTCCTACAAATTATAGGATGAAGTCACCGATATTTAAATCGATATTTCGTCGATATTTTACCGATATTTTGACAAAATTTCTCGTTTCTTTATCGGTTATATGGAAAAATGAAAATATTGGAGATATATCGATTGTACCCCATTTTATATCGATCACATTAAAATTGGAAATATTGGGGAAATGTCGCAGATATTTTCGAATATTTTCATCCCATTTTTATATCGGTCACATTAAAATTGGAAATATCGGGAAATATCGCAGATATTTTCGAATATTTCTATCCATGATTCTAATAATTTTCATCCCATTTTTATATCGGTCACATTAAAATTGGAAATATCGGGAAATATCGCAGATATTTTCGAATATTTCTATCCATGATTCTAATGGTGATGAGGGTATGATGTTCTTGGTCTCTGAGAAGTCTAATGAAATGTTCTTGGTATCTGATAGATGAATCTGTTGCAAGTCTAACGAAATGTTCCTGGTATCTGAGAGATGAATCTGTTGCTTTTATGTAATCATGATTGGCACGTCTTTTTTTTCCTTTTTTTAAAGTTTATCATCATGCATAGGGCAAGTATGTGCTCGATCCTTCATGTTTTTAGGGTTTTCTTTTCTTGGTTTGTTTGGAGGTTTATTATTCTGGTAATTGTATCTTCTTCGATCTTTGCTCATTTATAGTTATTGTTTAATTTTTTTTTAATTAATAGCATTAACCAAAACTATATTATGTCGAATGATATTAAATTAAGTTCTCGCTCTACACAACCCTTAGGTTATTCTTAGTTGAATTAGATTAAAGTACCTGATTCATCTTTTCTGGTATTTATTTAAACTAATATTGAGCTAATGCTAACACACTTGACCGTATACATCAATACTCATAACTCTGAAAAATAGGTGTTTCTATGCTTATTCTTGGATATGCTAATTTGAGATTTTAAAGATAATAATCACAACAACTCTATTCCAACTCCTTTTCTCTCTAGGTGAACATTAATGACTTGGTGAGAAAGTAATGAATTGTGGTGTGAATCCCCAATGTATTCTCTTTTCAAGGGTTCAAATAGCATTTTCTCTTTAATTAAACTGGCCCATTTTCTCTTTAATTTCTCTTTTGAATTTATTGGGCTTTTCTGTAAATTAGTTCTATTTTCTGTAGACTTGCGACAACCAATCCAGGACATATATAGGATCAGGAAAGGTGGGAGATCGAAATTAAGAGTGATTTTTGATGATTTTGCTTTGCTATGTCACAATCGTTATACTGTATTATACTCGTGTTAGTAGAGAAAAGATCTAATGATATGCAGTTTCAAACTTTAGATCTAGTGAGAGCATCAACAATAATTAGTCATTGCTAAATAATGACAATCACATTATTGCACAAGTATTCAAAAAATTGAATTCGGGGATTATTAAAGCTATTAAATGTAAGTTTTGTGATAAAATTATTCATTAAAATATTGAGATCAAAAGCATATTTATATTTATTGAAAAGAAGATGTTATTATATGACCATACAACATATTTGTACGGACTATTTTGTGGGGTCTCACACCTCACAGTCTATAAGCTTTAATTGTTTATCATAACACATCAACATCATAAACAAAACAAAAACGAAAAATTTGAGTTTTAAATTGTGGATTATATTTTCCTTATTTTTTATTTAATACGTATTTTTCAAACTTCTATTATATTGAGATTCCAACTTCTATTATTTTGAGTATGTATATAAATATATAGATCAATCAATGATAATCAAAATATTGTGTTTATTAAAAATATTATTTCAAGAAGTAGTATGAGTATTTGGAGGGGAAAAAATTACTTAGTATTTATATAGGTAATATACTACTTCATGAAGTGTGTTAAATGCAAGCAAGAATAATTATAAAACAACAAAAGAAGCCGTTATTATTTACCAAAAATGCACAATTTTGAATAATGAAAATGAAAACAAAAGAAAATAAAAAAGCAAATTAAATCTTCTTTCAATTAAAAATACTCCTCATTTAACAAATCCATGATTTCATGATGCTCATTCCTACGAATCCATGACATTAATGTGTGACCAGGTCCAATGAAAATAGCATCATTCCACTCTGATGTTGAACAATCCTGTAGAATGCATACATATTTATTAGCACTATTAAATTTTAAGAAAAAAAGACTAACTTACTTTTCTGCATCACAATTATGTTGTGAATGTAGTTTTATATTTTAAGAAAAAAGAGTAAATTACTTATTCAATGTTTCTCACCTTCATACTTTTTACTACCTCTTCAAGAGAAACGACCTATCAGAATAACAAATTAAAACAAAAATATTGTAATCACAATCCATGTCAAAACGAAAATATTGTAAGCACAGTTCACAATAATAATATTGTAGATGATATTGTGATTTTAAGGGTGGTGGTTCGGTTCTTAATCTTTAAAAATTATATAATTATTTGGTCTTATATTTCAAGCATTTGTAGATTAGGTCATGTATATATAGGTATAAATGGTGAAATTTTAAAAATATAATTTTAAGAGATACAAGATTTGAAATGTACACTAGATATATGATTAAATATAGTGATTATGGAGTTATATATGAGTAGTGAAAGGACCTGGATGTTTGCCTTGGATATAGTACCACCGATGAGGTTTTCAAGTGTAATCAGGGACTTCTCAAGGTCCTCCTACATAAATTTTGCAAGAAAATATTATAAACGTTTGAATTGTAAATACAATTTGAATGGAAATTAAACCAATTGTCTAATTATTTCACCTTTCTCAAGAAAAGAGGAACAACGTTTTTGCCAGGCCTACGGTTTTTAAACTCCATATTTAACTCTATACCAACCTGCAACATATAAATTGTAAAACAATTTATAGTGTTAAATTTCAAAAATAATACAAAGATCATGTTATGATGTCTAGCTAACTTCCTTTTATGGGTTAGAAATTTGAATTTGAATCATTGTTTACAATTTAAACGTACTTGTGAATTTAGTCATGAAAATAAGGAAAAAAAAATAGTAAGGAAAAAAAAAAAGCTAGGTGAATGAGTGAATTAAAACAATCTAATTTTAAAAAATCTCAATTACATATGATATAAAAAAAAAAATTCAATTTAAATTTGATTTTGTAATTGTTATTACCTTCTTAAAAAAACCTTAATTAAGAAGATATATATATATATATATATATATATATATATATATATATATATAAACAGAAAAGATTGAATACCTCAAAAAGTGGGACTCCAGAAAAGATCATGGGCAATATTTTTTCTAATTTGCTGTAGAAAAAAGGGCACATCATCGGCAACATGTTTTCAAGTTTGCTGTAGAAAAAGAAGACAATTATTCATTAACAAATAATAATGAATTAAACAGTAAATGATGAAATAAAATAATATAGATATATAAATGCATACCAATGCGTTTTTAAGTTGGGATAGTTCTGGTACCAATCTAATGGGATCATTTATTCCCTGTTGATCAACGATATGAGAAAGGGGTAGATCAATGGATTCATTCAAGTGCTCATCGAAATTATTAGCAAGAAAATGGTTATAATCCTCAGCATCGGATCTACTAAAGAAATAGAATTCAACAAACTGATCTTCATCATAAATATTTTTTTTTGGCAAATAAAAAGCCCCTTGCATTCCTGAATGATCGGAGAGTGTGTGTACAGAAATTCCATGCATACGTTTCCTGATTTCTTCATTAGAAAGCCCTAGACCTAAATTATTATTCTTCTCTCTTGCAAAAACCCAAGTAAATGGGTTTGAGATTGATGAGATCAATTTTCCAACCATCTGTATTATGATCCCCATATTTCTTTTCTGCCCTAATTTTATTATTTTACTTTCTTCAGGGTCTATTTCACTATATATATAATATACTTGTTTACCCTAGCTAGAGCTCTTCTTTTTTCTTTTTAAAAGTTTTCTTGTCCTCTAAGTTATTTTATCTTTCAATAAATAATTTTTATAATAAGTTTTTTTATTATATTAATCTCACCCAAATTGATTGTATTGTATTTTTTTTTAGTTTGTAACACCCGTGATGTCTCTTTTTTTACTTTTAATGATCACATCAGAAGATAAAAATCAAATCAGATTCCAATATTAATTGAATTTTGCAAGAATGTTTATTTAGCAGGGCTGAATCCATTCCTTTTTTTCCTTAACCGCCGTTTTTATTTAATTTACTTTCTTGAGGGGTGTCTGCAGTTGTTTACCCTATATATCTAGAGATTTTTTTTGGTTTAAATGACAAACATTCTCCCGTCCATTTTCACTTCTTAATATTAGAAATATCGTTAATTTTATTTTTAATTATATTAGTTGATGAATTTATGGTAAATTTCCATAATCATTGATTTTTATATTCATATAGATATAAATGGTATATAAATCCTATCAAACATAAAAAATTTCTACCATCAACTTCGGTTAAAATTCCGAACGAGGACCGTGGAGATTTTTTTGTTTTTGTTTTTATAAAAATTGACGGTGACTAACTTGTGTTGAGCAGGCCCTGGGTATTAAGGGTAAGATGTTTGCGAAGAAGAGATATGCTGAAAAGGTGCTAATGAAGAAAACGTATGATTTTTTGCCAATATTATAGCCACTTTAATTTTTTATTTGTATGTTTGCACACTTTATGATTCAACTCAGGGTGCTATCTATGGTTTTCTAATAAAATTGAGAACTAATTCTGATTTCATTGGTGTTCATATGTCATTGATGTAGAAGTCGGATGACTACTGTGTACTTTTTTTGAAGGGAAAATGCAAGCAATAGATATTTTAATCTGTTCACGTATAGTCATATATATTTGTTTTGTGGCGTCTAGGAATTTATATCGCTGCACTTTTTCTAGAGTGATATGTTAGATTTCCTCTGTATTAAGAATGGTTGAGGAGATGGAGATTCCCAATAAAAATGGTTTGAGTCTCTTAAAGTTGACAATATTAGTCTTAATCAAATATCATGACTGGAAGAACATAATGACTGTTAATTGAGCATTATCTGTCACTTGAAGATCAATTTGTAACATATTAGAATGATGTTAACTTGTGTCTTATTCTCACTTTTATGTTATCCTTACAGATTGGCGATGCATGATGAGTCATCAACAAGGCGCAAGACGCTGGCAGACCCTTCAAACACTTATTGAAGAAACCAAAAAAGAAAGTGGAAGAAATTAGAATCATGCCTCAACATGAAACCAGCAGCTCAAAATTATCCTATAAAATTTTCTGTTTTCTTCATTCCCACTTCCAAGATTTTAATGTCTTTTGATAGAGTTCAATTCAGTAAAAAATTAACAAAAGAGAACTAAAGCATAAGGTATGCTGAAAAGGGAGAGTTACGACTAAACTTGATAGATATGTATATCTAGAGCAATAAAAAAACAAACATATAAACAGGCCAACCTTAGTGAGACAATCAGGACATAACTCCAAGAAAACAAACTGTTATACCCCCATAGAACATAAGACTGAGCATTGAGATATTCCAGAATAAAAAAGAAATGAGGAGAAACTAATAACACAAACTACAACCTAAAGAGTAATAGCATATTACAGTCTTATCTATCTATCAAGAATGATTGGACTTTGTAAAGAGAATCGCCTGTGGTTTCAAGAAACATATCATAGGTTTAACTTATTGGCAAGATTTCTACAAATGAGAGAACAAACAAATGAAGAAAAATGCAACCCGTCTATTCAACCATATACCAAATCCATAATCTTCGATATGATAAATCTCAAACGCTGAGATTTTATACATATGTAACTCACCTACAAACTTTGAATTCTTAATTAGAAATGCAGGGATCAAAATTGGTAACATCTTTCCCATTACATTTTATGGCTGTTTTATCATAAGCGTTGTCGCATTATGGCAAAAAACAATTCTTACCCATTAAGATATAAATATTAAAAATTTTCTCAAAAGAAAGAATTTTAAACTTTACTTCATTTTAAAATTAGAATTTTCCTAGCTAAAAAAATTTCATATATGGACATGTTTATTAGCCCCACCTAGTAAGCTACGATAAATGCCTCTTAAGGCTCAAATAGTTCTATCTCAAGTATCGAAAAAAGATCTTTTAGAACATAATCTTAAAGACTTGTGATACTTGGTTGGACATGATAAAAGATTCAGATTTAGAAGAAATAAGCAACACTCTAAAAATTTAACGTAAGTTTGCACTTAAACAATCCCAGAGAAGCTACGACTGATAACTCACATACTTTGAATATTTCAAAAGTAATTTTTCTCTAAAATCTCTCACTTCATGGCTTAATCAAAGAATCCTCAACAGGTATATTTAAACTATACTTTGCAATCCTACAAAGCAAAACCAAGAAAATTCCTCCTGCTAGTATCCTTGAGCCACTTATTGTAAACTGTGTGTATTATTTATTCGCTGACTGACGAAAACATCCGCAGAAGCCCCTGAAAATCCCCACATTCTACCACAAATTTGAACTCAACCAACAACAAATCCCCAAGTATACTTTTTCCCCATATTTGAATGAAAACGTAAATTGAACTTCAGAAGGAGAGGAATGAATATACCTCTTTAGAGTGGTGGAGAGACTCAAACTAATCTTCACGGTGAAATATGCAGTCCCTAGGCTCCTTGCAGCTAAAGTCCATCCAGAAATTATAGCAACTAATAGCATCCATAAATAAACATGCTGACTAATGCTAAACCATTCATTAGCACAACACCAGAATCTCTCAGATCATCAATAAAAATACTTACCAGAATGGACATGAAGCTTTGAGGTGTCGGGGCATTCTTCTATTCGAATCTGAAGAAAAATTTAGAGGCATATGACGATAGAATGTTTGTAATAATTAAGAGTTAAAAATGAAGAGATGCAAACAGATCAACCATTTTTTTTTAGAGAATTTGAGGCGTTTGCGTATTCCAGAATGACATAGGAAGTGAGTGAAGGGTCATGAGAGCGAAAAACAGATCACATGACAATTGAATATTCATTTAGAAAGCTGGTGCCTCAGTCCACTAAAAATTGCTAAAAGACCAAAACTTCATAATCATAAAACCAAATATTCTCTAAATTAAAACACTTTAAATATATCATGCTCTAACCTCACCTCATAACCTAATGGACTAACGACAAACTTATTCTTTCAAAAAATAGCAAATCATTTAAAATGGAAAATTAGTACTTACTTTCCATACTTTAATTCCACCATCCAAATCAAGTAATTGTTAATGAACAGGACCATTTAACCACAAATCGAAAATGAAATCGTTTTACCTCAGCTTATAAGCAAAAAAATTAATCCTAAATTCCTACTCAAGCACATCCTTTGCACTTATCTTTTTAAATTTCCAGACATCATAACTTTTAATTCACCCAGTACTTTCACAAAAACAAAGACTCAATCAAATAACATAAACACATATTCAAATTCCTTCCATCTTCCCATACCTATACCAACAACAAAACTCAATTAAATATACCGACTATAATCACCCCAAATTAAAAAACTTAAAAATAAATAGAGGATCTTAACTAACAAATACAATTTCCAAACAACACAAAAATTGAACACAAACATATAGGTAAACAAAGTTTTGATTAATGAGAATATTTAAATGAAAAACTAACCTTCCCATCCTATAGCAGGAAATCGACACTCATGGTTACACTTGCACACATAAAAAAGAAATGAAGGGTCAAAGAGATTAAGAAAGAAAACTGACCGTTTCATTCACTTGCGGTTACATTTGCACATATTAAAAGAGAATGAAGGGTTAGAGAGATTAAAGAAAAAAAATAGCAGTTTCATTTACCCTTAGAATATGAAAGGATAGACACATGGCGGCTGGAGAGGAGAATTTTCTGAAAGGACTTACCTGGTAACATGTTTTTAAATCAAGTCATCATCTATTCGTGAGTCTTTAAGAAAGTTTAAACTGCTTAAAAATATAGCCTTTTTTCTTGATATCACCAAACAACAACAAACGGAATTCACATATTAAGAAAATAGTGTTTGCAATCCACAAAAGTAATACATGTTCAAATGTAGTTACCAACTCGGAGATAGGCTATTCATGTTGATGGTATTATCAGCTTGCTATCATATTAAAAGAACATATAGAAAGTAAAGAAATGTCAGAATCTATACCAAGAGGGGAAGACTGGGAATCCAAATCAGTGCTTCCAGCAAACAGCAGGGGATGAATCCTTATTCGTTGACACATGTCTTCAAACATTCACTTCTCCTCAATTTACACAAAAACATAGATTATTTTCCCAGACAAATGAAATTATAGTAAGAGAAATGAAGCCAAAATACCTTGAGAGGAATATTGTAAAATTTATTTTAAAGAAATTATCAGCATTCTTATTTTGCATCAAGGCAAGCCAATCTGTAGAAGAAACCTTTTGTAACAGTTGTAGTCTTGAGAGGGAGGGGTGACACATGGCAACTCTAGATTTCTTATAAGGTGCTGAGGTGCCGACTCCAGATTTCTTCAAAAAGCTGATGTTTTTAGTAGCTAATACAAAATCTATATATATATAAATAATCATGAAATGAAGACGCTGTGGCTGGTAAGCAATCGGATAATAGGTAGGAGGTTGTTTATCATTGAGTCTATCCATTCTGACCTATATAAACCCCTCCATTTCTTTCGCCACTCATTCAAACTTTTCATTCATTCATTTCTACAAACACTTTGCCAGCACATTTTGTCCATTCCCAAACTACAATTTTTCAAACAACAATCATTGTTTAACAGCCACCGCTGGAGCCACTGACCACGGCGGAGATACTCCGATCACCACCATCCATCCTGACATCATCTAATCCCACTTCCTGAATAGACTCGATGACCAAACTCTCACCTCCACCAGTTGCTCGTGCAACTGCTTTCTCTGTGTTAAGATTTTAACGGTTCATTCAAGAAATTATCAAAGTGTTAAAGTTCAGATCAAGAAATACGATAATACTACAAAAATCCACCCAGAAACTTATCAAGAAATACGATAAAGCAAAGAAAGAACAAAGAAAAAAAAAACAACATAAGGATTTAAGTGGTTCAGCTTATACTATGCCTACATCCACTGAGAGCTTTAATCCACTAATTTCAAAACGAATCCAAGAGTTTACAACACAATAGAAGAGAAAAGAAAACCCTAAACAGTTATAAACTTTCTCTCTCTACACAGCTCTAATGACTTCGTGCCCTTCTGTTGAGAATGAACCCCATCTTTTATAGAGCACTTAGAAAGAAACCGTTCTTGATTCCGTTAAGAAACGAGTAAGTTATCACCCCCGCAAAACAGATCTTCAAACTGCAAAACAGACTTACAGCGCCACACCTGCATAACAAACTTACAGCGCTGCACCTGCATAAACAAACTTACAGCACTGCATAACAAACTTACAGCGCTGCATCTGCATAACAACCTTACAGCACTGCATAAATGTTTTTTTTTTTTTCTTTCTCTTTTCCTTTTTCAAAAATAAGGATATACATATGCATGCATTATCATCACACAAAGTATGAAAGATGATAGAAGTGGAGAAACCGACTCCATAATTAAAGAGAATGAAGCCGTAGGAGGGAGAGAAATGACCGTTTCACTTATTGTTTTGAATATGAGAGGGTGGACAGGTGGCAGCTGAGAAGGGTAGACATGTGGCGGCTGCAGATTTTTCCTAAAAGCTGAGGTGACAAGTTTTGGGAGAGCCAAAACCTCCTTTTATATATATAGATTTATGAGGGCGATGAATTATCATATTGCATTAAGTTGTAGTATTAAACTTTAACTTTGTGATGAGACAAAAACAAAATTACAAGATTCAAACTATTATAAAGGATCGTCTTGAAAAAATATTTAAATGATTCAAACTATTGTTATGGTTGCCTTTGTCTATTTCAATTATTATAACTCCAACCTGTTACTTTCTTCCTAGCGTGGAAAAATGATACCATATATGGCTAGCCCTACCATTAATTTATTGTCCTTTATAAGAGTTCTAGTGAATTGTTTAAAAATGAATATTATTATATTACCTTTCAGAAAAAATAAATAAAAGGATTAATGAATGTGATATGAATAAACCTCACACATTCTCAAAATTATTACTACTATATATATCCATCCATAGGTCTCATCCATGATCAACAATCGATTAAATTGATTTCCATTAATATCAGTTTTGCAAATGATGATGAGTTGCTCAAACTCAAGTACTCTCACCTCTTTGTTTTTTCTCCTCATTTTCTTTTTGAAACTAAGCTATTGCACGAGAAACAATGGCACTGTCTTGTGCCCAAAAATCGAAAAACAATCTCTTCTAAACTTGAAACAAGGTTTGATAGATCCAGAGAATGTAACGTCTTCATGGGATGGTGAAGTGAATTGTTGCAAGTGGAAAGGTGTGGTTTGCAACAACCTCACTGGCCATGTTCATCGACTCCATCTTCGAGGTTTAAGTGGCAAAATAAGCCTGTCTTTGCTCCATCTCAAACATCTCACACATCTTGATCTGAGCCTAAATAACTTTGGAGAAACGATCCCTTCCTTCATTGGATCGTTAACAAAGCTCGAGTTTTTGAATTTATCTGGTGCTGGATTTCATGGAAAGATACCACATACTATTGGGAATCTGTCAAATCTACACACTTTAGACCTGAAAGGCTATCTATATTACATGGATATCAGTGGAGACTATCATAATTTTGGTAACTGGCTGGAAGTTGATAGCCTGGAATGGGTGTCAGGGCTTTCTCAATTGGAGTATCTATACATGAATAATGTGAAGATGAGCAAAGCAACCAACTGGGCACAGGTGATCAACTCCCTCCCTTCTCTGCGTCTACTTCATTTCCAAAGTTGCAGCCTTGATTTCATGGCTCCTTTGAATGATGTTAATACTACTTCTCTAACATTCCTCGATCTCTCTCTCAATTATTACAACTTTCAGTCTATTGCCAATATCCCAAGATGGATTTTTCAATTGAGTAATCTTCTTTCTCTTGACCTCAGTTCCAACAACTTTGAAGGACCAATTCCAAGTAGTAGCATTAATGCCACCAAACTCCAATATATTGATCTCAGTGCAAATTCTATTAATTCCAGCATTCCAGATTGGCTCTACTTTTGCAAAGACTTAGAGTATGTTGATTTGAGTCAGAACGAACTACTACAGGGTACAGTTTCCAATGCCATAGCAAATCTAACCTCACTTAACACTCTCCTTTTATATAGTAATCAGCTTTCTGGAAAAATACCAAGAGAAATAGCTAGCTTGTGTAGTTTACAGTCATTGGAATTATCTTACAATGAGTTTGAAGGAGAAGTGTCAGATTCATTTGGAAACATGTCTGAATGCTTCTTAGGTGCCTTGGAGACCATAAGTTTGTCACATAATCAATTGTCGGGTCATCTACCAGATCAATTTGGAGAATTTAAGAGAATTCAATCTCTTGATCTTAGCGCAAACTCATTTTCTGGTGTAATTCCAACCAGCCTTGGAAAGCTATCGTCTTTGGAAGATTTAATCCTCTATGAGAACAAATTCACCGGAAATCTTCCTGGGACTTTTGGTCAACTTTTTAATCTAAATTCTTTTTACATTGATGGTAACAAGTTGGAAGGAATTGTGAGTGAAGGCCACTTTGCTAATCTCACAAAGATAGAAACTTTTTTTGCCTCTGGAAATCAGCTGACTTTGAATGTAAGCTCAAACTGGATTCCACCCCTCCAACTTAAGGTTGTTGGTCTAGGATCATGGAGATTAGGCGTAGGCAGGTCTCAGGAGATCCCGCAATGGCTTCATAAGCTGAAGAACATTACAGACCTTGATTTATCTAATACTGGAATCTCAGGTGCTATTCCTATCTGGTTTTGGGAGATTCGGTTCTTGAATCTTTCTCACAACCATCTTAATGGAGAAATCCCGTATATACACAGTACGTACTCTCCATCCCAGCATATGTATCTGAGTGCAAACCAATTCAATGGTTCATTGCCTCGAATTGGAGAAACTGTGCTGGAGTTGGATCTGTCAAATAATTCATTCTCTGGAGGTGCATCTCACTTTCTCTGTGACACCACTTATCAAACTTATCTCTTACAGATTCTTCATTTGGGGGAAAATAAATTGAGTGGAGAGTTGCCAAATTGTTGGATGAAATGGCCATCTTTGAGGTACTTGAACATAGGCAAGAACAACATGTCCGGAAGTATCTCAACTTCCATAGGATTCCTCGGGAGTTTGAGTTCTTTGAATCTTTTTGGCAACAAGTTTTCTGGGCAGATACCATTTTCAATGCATAAATGCACAGAATTGGTGTTTATCAACTTTGGTGATAATGATCTTGATGGGAACTTACCAGCATGGATGGGGACAAGACTAGTCAATTTGATGATTCTCATTTTACGCTCAAACAAGTTTAGTGGTAAGGTTTCTTCTAAGATATGCCACCTAAGCTCTCTCCAAATCTTTGATCTTTCCAACAACCAATTTTCAGGCAGAATTCCTAGATGTGTCTATAATTTTACTGCAATGGTTACAAAACAAAGGTTGTTTGAATATACATATGGTGGTAGTTATCATAATCATTATCTTTTGGAAAGTGCATCAGTAACCACAAAAGGAATCCAAATGCAGTACGACACAATACTTCCATTGGTTAGGAATATTGATTTATCAAGGAACATTCTGTCTGGTGATATCCCAAAGGAATTGACAAGTTTAGTTGAATTGGGATCATTAAACTTGTCGGAAAATCAATTGACAGGTCGGATTCCTAACAACATTGGAGATATGAAACAATTGGAATCCCTCGATATCTCAAGAAACTATTTATCTGGTGAAATTCCTAATAGCTTTACACTTATGTTTTCTTTGAATCATTTGAACCTGTCTTTCAATAACTTAACAGGGAGAATACCAATAAGCACCCAGCTTCAAAGTTTTGCTGCTTCGAGCTTTATTGGGAACGATCTTTGTGGCCCTCCTTTGACAAGTAATTGCAGCCATGGTGGTACTAACGAAGACAAAGACGAGGATGAAGATGAAGGTGATGAATCACATGAGATAGAGTGGTTTTGGGTGTTCTTATCTCTGGGGTATGCAATGGGATTATCAGCTGTGTGCAGTGCATTGGTGTTGAAGAAATTATGGAGAGATGCCTATTTTGGCTTCTTAGAAGATATGTGGAACATGTTTTATGTGTATGCCCATATCAAATGGGGAAGACTTACAAAATCATCGGCTCCAAATTCGTGAAGACTTAAACTCTAGTTGTACTTCGGAGAGTCATAGATATTGTTGTTTGGTAATTTTGTTTTACATATCTCGTTTTTCAGTGTTTGGAGATTTTTTTTTTTGAAAAATTAAAATGCGTGAAGCTAGTGAAATAAAGGTTCATGTATAATTTGTTTGTTGTTTGATGTATGTGAAAATATACTGAAGTTTTGAAATATTCTTGGTTTTATTTTTTGTGGACATCTTTTCTAATGCAAATGTCCTGTTTTGTAAAACTATATCTATTTAGTGTTGTTATGGGGTCTTAGTTTAAATTAATACCAAGGAAATATTGTTGCACTGGTAATTACTTTTCTTTTTCTAATTAAATTAATAATATCAAATATCCAATATCCAATATCCAACTCAAGAATTACTCTTTAATCATACAACTTTTAAATTTTGAGGGAGTTATGTGAGACCCAATGTTAATTACTAGGAGGTACAACAAGTTATTGTTTTTTTGGGTAAACTGCAAATTTCATTTTAACTGCCAATTGGAATGTACACAGCGGTGTGAAAGAAACCGCGTCGTCTCGAATGAAGATTGAGTAGGATCTTACTTTGCAATCGCAGCAACAAAATGTTTACATATGTCTTACCATCTGTAACACTAGTATGTTGTTGAAGACATGGCTGTTATATCAAACAAAATCAACAAATCAAAGATCAGAATATCAAATTTCAGATCTTAATTTTAATTTTAATATAAAATCTTGGATAAAAGTAGGAGAGAAAGACAAAAATGGAAAATCAATGGGCTCGAAGCAGAGGATGTCATCAGTTTTGAAGTTGGAGAACCTTTCGCTACTTTTTTCTTTTTTTATGTTTCTTTATGATTTAATTCTTATTAAACATGGTATTTTATATTAAAGAAGGAATTGATACCTTATTAAGGGAAAGCTAGTATATTAATTTTATACATACAACATCCGAATTCCATCTAAAAAAACGACTAATTTTTTTGAAAAAAAAAAAAAAAGGTTGTACAGAAGATGGCCATGCATGTTTCAAAATAAAACCTAGTTACTTAAATAAAAAAAAATTGTAATGTTTTTATGAAAAATGTTTAAAGAGCAAGTATCATATTTGTTAGACGAAATGGAATACATCATCCAAAATATCGGTTTTTTTATTTTTATTTTATAAATGAGTTAGGAGAAATGGAAGGGAGGGAGAAAATAAAAAATAGAAAACTTACGTGATTCATGTTCATACCTAATCATTACAATATTCATCTTTATAAAGGTGATGTACCTCTTGAGCTATAACGCTCGTGTTAAAGCTGATATGATTGCACCCAAAGAAAGCTGATATGTTCGTCCTGTCATTAGTGAGCCGAAACTCCATATGGTCAGTCAACAAGGGTAAATAGGACCTAGTTTTCGTAGTTAACACATTCAATAAACTAATCAGTGTGTTTATTTTTTATTTTAAACATATTACTTTTTACTTTTAAAATGTGTTTTTAATTGTAAGAATATATTTCAAAGCTACATGGCCAAATGAAGGGTAATAAGTGCAATAATAAATGACGAACATGAAGAACAAAGAAAAAATAATAAATATTAACATAAATGTAAAGTACCAATAATTATATTTAAAAAATAAAATAAAAAAGAAGTTAGTGGTCTAAAGAAAATAAGTATAAAAATAAGTCATTATTTTTACAACATCTCCTAATTCATACAATAAAATGCTTATCTTTTAAGAGCTGGTACGATAGTACGTAGCAGTTGCTCATAATTTGTCATTTCTAGTTATTTAACCAAGTTTTTTTTATTAAATAATATATATTTTAATCCATATAAGAAACAACATAACAGTCAATATAAATCCATGAGGATATGACCTACTTAAAGTAACTTGGAAAAACTGAAGTGTTATTAGGTGCAACCATATTAAATTTTCAATTTTGGAGAGTGGCTATTGTTACGTATACATTAACAATATAAAACCTCATGAAGAAACAAAAAAATATACTAAATGATTCAAAAATATATTGTCGTGAGTCGCCTTTAAAAAATATGTAAATAATTCAAAATATTGTTATAGTCTTCTTTGTTTATTTCAGTTTTCAACTCCAACTTGTTACTTATCTCCTTGTGTGGAAAAATGATGTCAGGCTTGACTAACCCTGTCAATAATTTGTGCTCTAATAAGAATCTAAGTCAATTAATGTTTACATATGAAAACTATTATATTACCTCTCAAAAAGAAAAACAAAGATTATCAAATGTGTAATACTGAAATTTTTTATATGAAAAAAAAAAGATTATTTAATGTGATATGGCTTATAAAATCTCATGCATTCTCAGAATTGTAATAACCAATATATAATTTGTCTGTTCTACACATTAATACTTGATATCATTATAGGAGTGAATTTTTCATTTATTAAAATAATTTAATGAATTTACGTGTTCACGTTTTTGTGTTTTTGTGAAAGATAGTTCGAAAGTTGTAATTTGATAACTTTTAATAGTTTAGTTTGTAATCTGATAAAAAAAAAAAAAGGTTGGAAAATAAAAATGATCGATAGTTTAGGTTGTTTTTTTCATTTAACACTTTATATTAATACATAAGTAATCGTACTAACTTTTGAATATAATTACTAGGAGGTACAACAAGTATCTTTTATAGGGATAAATGACGCATTATCCATAGTTCAGGGTGTAAACTGCAAATTTCATTTCAAGTGCCAATTGGAATGTTATAGGTGTTGGGCTGAGCCCATTGTTACAAAGAGACTTTCAATAGTTCTTTTCTTTTTCATGTTTCTTTATATATAATTTAATTCCTCTTAAACGCAGAAATTTGAAGTGGGGAGAATTTCAGATCTGTTTTTCTCTTCAAATTAAGAAGGAACACAATAATCAGGGGCGTAGATTTCTTATTACATTGTGTAGAAAAATTATTGATTATTAATGTTTGAATGTTGGTTTTATATTAATTTAGCCTTTAAAGTCAGTTAATCCCTCAATATTGTTTGTTTAACTTCGCCTTTCATGATAATTAAATTTTGGTACTGCCTATATTAACTTCGGAAAAAATTGGAGTGTAGTTAGGTACAGTCAAAGTTGAAATTTCCATTTTGGAGGGTGATCAATCAACATATATTGCATTGACACTATAAAGCTTTATGATGAAAAAAAAATAAATTAAATGATCAAATTAATTTTATGGCTTCAACTTCTACGTGTTGATTATTTCCAAGTGTGGAAAAATGGTACTATGACTAACCTTAAGTCAATAGTCTTTCCAAGTGTGGAAAAATGGTACTATGACTAACCTTAAGTCAATAGTCTTCTTTTTTAAGTCAACGTGAGTGTACCCACCATATTATTCATGATAGGAATGAAATTTTAATTTATTAATATATTTTATAGTATTATAAGAAGGAACTGATAATATTATTATTTGTTGGACTAAATGGAAGTTTTTATTTGAATTTATCTGGTGCTGGATTTCATGGAAAGGTACCCCATACTATTGGGAATCTTTCAAATCTACACACTTCTAAACATGAATTATGTGAATATGAGCGAAGAAACCAATTGGGCTTCAATGGTTGTTTTTTATTCTCTTGATTTATAGGTGCAGTTCCATAATTAAAAGGGTCAAGTCTAAAATTACTTCATTTATAGTCCAATGAACTTTTCTACCCCAATTTTTTGAAAATAACTTTTTTTTTACCCATTTTTTAAAGTATATTGCTAAAATACATTCCAATACTACAAAATTTTAATATTTCAAAATACATAAAATCCTATAAACCCCAATTTTAAAAAGTGGGAAATTCATTTCTCCCCCATCCCCTCCCACCCCCAACAAACTCCACCAAAAATCCACTATCTAAGACAGAGCTTGAATTTTGTCGGTAAATCTGAAGATGTGTTGCACTGCGGTGGTTAGATTTGAGATGGGGTGAAGTTACATGGAGATGAGAGAGACAACAACGACTCTCGCCAGAGTGGTAAAAGTGTGGCCGGACTGATGAACAGTTTAACGATTTAAAACTTTATGATGAAACAAAATAAAAAAATTAAATGATCAAATTGTTTTTGTGGTCCTTTTTATCTCTTTCAACTTCGACATGTTATTTATTTGCTAGTGTGGAAAAATTGTATCATGCATGACTGACCTAATTAAGTCAAGAGTCTTCTTTTAAGTCATCGTGTGCGTATCATTGATGCTTGATCATGATAGGAATAAACTTTCCTATCCAGCTCACCCGTGTAACGAATTTTTCGCTCTTTTAATCGTGTTATTGATTTTTTATTTGCAAGAATCCTACAATGGAAACATTTTTGTCAGCTTCAAACTTGCATAATATTAGTGTAATTATTCTATTAATACCCATGCTTACTACATACACAAAGAAGCAAATGTATATGATGATTTTCCTTATTTCATTTCTTCTTTCTCATTATTTAGGGCATGCTTGGTTGGACACTTTCATACTAAGCAATGGAAATGGAATGGAAATGAGTGTTTGGTACATGACTTTGATTCCTCCAAAAATTGTTCCAAATCCTAAAACTAAGGAATCAAGGTGTGAAAGTCATTCCTTAGGTTTTCCTAAGGAATGACTTTCATTCCATAATTTTATTTTCTAAAACAACAACAACAACAACAATAATAATAATAATAATAATAATAATAATAATAATAATAATAATACAAATAATAATAATAATAATACAAATAATAATAATATTAATATTAATACTACTAATAATAATAATACAAATAATAATAATAATACTAATAATAATAATACTAATAATAATATAATTATTATTATTAATAAATTAACTAATACTAATAATAATAATAATAGTAGTAGTAATAATAATAATAATAATGATAATACAAATAATAATAATAATAAAAATGATAATACAAATAATAATAATAATAATAATAATAATGATGATGATGATGATACAAATAATAATAATAATAATACAAATAATAATAATAATTATAATAATAATACTAATAATAATAATACTAATAATAATACTAATAATAATAATAATACAAATAATAATAATAATAATAATAATAATAATTATTATTATTATTATAATACTAATAATAATAATAATAATACTAATACTAATAATAATAATAATAATTATTATTATTATTATAATACTAATAATAATACTACTACTAATAATAATACTAATAATAATTAATTAATTATTATTAGTATTATTATTATTATTATTATTATTATTATTAAGTTGATTCCATTCCTAAAGAATTTTGGTAAACCAAACAACACAAATTTAAAGAGACTATTCATTCCATTCCTCACTACTATAATTACCATTCATTTTCTCATTCCTCACCATCATACCAAGCGGCCCCTTACTTTCAAACTTTTTTTTTTTATCAAACTACCTATCTCAGCAATAATCACACAACATTCTCTATATTACGCTGCGGAATTATATAATCTCAACACAAAAAAATATTGGCCCACCCAATTAGTAACTAAAACGAACTATTTTACTAGTAACTAATGGGGGCATCTTGGTAACTACAAACTAATGTACTTGGATTGCAACCAAACTTGGTGACCCATTTGGAATGAGATATTCTCTTATGAGATCGACTCATAGATCCTAATTAGTAAGATGAAATGAGTTGGTTAATATGTTTAAACATGATCAATTCTTGGTTAACATATTCAATGGTCTAATCAACATATTTATTTTTTATTTTAAAAATATTGTTTTTACTTTGAAATTTTTCTGTTTTGTCCTGTAAAAGTATATTTCATAACTAAATGACCAAAAAAAAAAAAAAGTAAGTGTAAGGATAAATGACGAACATGAAGAAAAAAGAAAAAATATATTTAAAAAAAAAAAAAATAAGTGTAATAGGTAAATGACCACAAGTAATTATATATAAAAGAAAGTTAATGACATAAATATATAAATTCCCCACTTACCATTCGAAGCCCGTCCCTCTCGAACATATGCAGCAAAAAATTTCCAAAAAATAAATTCTAAGAAAATGAAATGTATGAGTAATTTGAAAAACATTAAAATTGTGTTTGGACGGAGGTATTTGAAATTTAGGATTTGAAATGAACTAATTTTAAATTCACTTAAATTGGAGCTTTATTTTTATTTTATAAATAAGTTAGGAGAAATGGAAGGGAGGGAGAAAATAAAAAATAGAAAACTTACGTGATTCATGTTCATACCTGATCATTACAATATTCATCTTTATAAAGGTGATGTAACTCTTGAGCTATAACGTTCGTGTTAAGGCTGATATGATTACACCCAAATAAATTAGTTTATTGCTGGCCAAAGAAAGCTGATATGTTGGTCGTTAGTGAGCCGAAACTCCATATGGTCAGTCAACAAGGGTAAATAGGACCTAGTTTTCGTAGTTAACACATTCAATAAACTAATCAGTGTGTTTATTTTTTATTTTAAACATATTACTTTTTACTTTTAAAATGTGTTTTTAATTGTAAGAATATATTTCAAAGCTACATGGCCAAATGAAGGGTAATAAGTGCAATAATAAATGACGAACATGAAGAACAAAGAAAAAATAATAAATATTAACATAAATGTAAAGTACCAATAATTATATTTAAAAAAAAAAAAAGAAGAAGAAGTTAGTGGTCTAAAGAAAATAAGTGTAAAAATAAGTCATTATTTTTACAACATCTCCTAATTCATACAATAAAATGTTTATCTTTTAAGAGCTGGTAGAACGATAGTGCGTAGCAGTTGCTCATAATTTGTCATTTCTAGTTATTAACCAATTTTTTTTTTATTAAATAATATATATTTTAATCCATATAAGAAATAACAGTCAATATAAATCCATGAGGATATGACCACTACTTAAAGTAACTTGGAAAAACTGGAGTGTTATTAGGTGCAACCATATTAAATTTTCAATTTTGGAGAGTGGCCATTGTTACGTATACATTAACAATATAAAACTTCATGAAGAAACAAAAAATATACTATATGATTAAAAAAAATAATGTCGTGACTCGTGAGTCGCCTTTAAAAAATATGTAAATAATTCAAAATATTGTTATAGTCTTCTTTGTTTATTTCAGATTTCAACTCCAACTTGTTACTTATTTCCTTGTGTGGAAAACTGATGTCATGCATGACTAACCCTGACAATAATTTGTGGTCTCTAATAAGAATCTAAGTCAATTAATGTTTACATATGAAAACTATTATATTACGTCTCAGAAAGAAAAACAAAGATTATCAAATGTGTAATACTGAATTTTTTTATATGAAAAAAAAAGATTATTTAATGTGATATGGCTTATAAAATCTCATGCATTCTCAGAATTGTAATATCCAATATATAATTTGTCTGTTCTACCCATTAATACTTGATATCATTATAGGAGTGAAATTTTCATTTATTAAAATAATTTAACAAGTTTACGTGTTCACGTTTTTGTCGGAAGATAGTTCGAAAGTTGTAATTCGATAACTTTTAACAGTTTAGGTTACAATCTGATAAAAAAAAAAAATTAGGTTGGAAAATGAAAATAATCGATAGTTTAGGTTGTTTTTTTGTATTTAACACTTTATATTAATACATAAGTAATCGTACTAATTTTTGAATATAATTACTAGGAGGTACAACAAGTATCTTTTATAGGGATAAATGACGCATTATCCATAATTCAGGGTGTAAACTGTAAATTTCATTTCAAGTGCCAATTGGAATGTTATAGGTGTTGTGTTGAACCATTGTTACAGAGAGACTTTCACTAGTTTTTTTCTTTTTCATGTTTCTTTATATATAATTTAATTCCTCTTAAACACAGAAATTTGAAGAGGGGAGAATTTCAGATTTGTTTTTCTCTTCAAATTAAGAAGGAACACAATAATCAGGGGCGTAGATTTCTTATTACATTGTGTAGAAAAATTATTGATTTTTAATGTTTGAATGTTGGTTTTATATTAATTTAGCCTTTAAAGTCAGTTAATCCCTCAATATTGTTTGTTTAACTTTGCCTTTGATGATAATCAAATCTTGGTACTGCCTATATTAACTTCGGAAAAAAATTGGAGTGTAGTTAGGTGCAGTCAAAGTTGAAATATATTGCATTGACACTATAAAGCTTTATGATGAAACAAAAAAAAAATTAAATGATCAAATTAATTTTATGGCTTCAACTTCTACGTGTTAATTATTTCCAAGTGTGGAAAAATGGTACCATGACTAACCTTAAATTTAATAATCTTCTTTTAAGTCAACGTGAGTGTACCCATCATATTATTCATGATAGGAATGAATTTTTGATTTATTAATATATTTTATAGTATTATAAGAAGGAACTGATAATATTATTATTTGTTGGACTAAATGGAAGTTTTTATTTAAAGAATTGAGGTTGACAAGGCACCTTACTATTATATATATGTTGGCTTCATCCATTCTCTATATCATCTAAAAAATCAATTTGTTTGAATTTTAAGAATTTTCCGAATGATGATTCGTGTCTCAAACCCAATTCATTCCCCTCTGATTTTATTTTCTATAGCTTCCTTCATTTTAAGCTGTTGTATGGGAAACAACACTGCTCTTTTCTGCCCAGAAATTGAAGAACAATCACTTCTAAGCTTGAAACAATCTTTAAATGACCCTGAAAATCTACTATCTTCATGGGACGTTGAAGTGAATTGTTGCAAGTGGAAAGGTGTGGTTTGCAACAACCTCACTGGCCATGTTCATCAACTTCAGCTTCGAGGTTTATTAAGTGGCAAAATAAGCCCGTCTTTGCTCCATCTCAAACATCTCACACATCTTGATCTGAGCCTAAATAACTTTGGAGAAACGATCCCTTCCTTCATTGGATCGTTAACAAACCTCGAGTTTTTGAATTTATCTCTTGCTGGATTTCATGGAAAGATACCACATACTATTGGGAATCTTTCAAATCTACACACTTTAGACCTGAAAGGCTATCTATTTTACAAGGATATCCATGGAGGCTATCAGGAACGTTTTAACTGGCTGGAAGTTGATAGCCTGGAATGGCTGTCAGGGCTTTCTCAATTGGAGTATCTAAACATGAATAGTGCGAATCTGAGCAAAGTAACCAACTGGGCACAGGTGATCAACTCCCTCCCTTCTCTGCGTCTACTTCATTTCCGAAGTTGCAGTTTTGATTTCATGGCTCCTTTGAATGATGTTAATTCTACTTCTCTAACATTCCTTGATCTCTCTGATAATTTTTACAACTATCAGTCTTCTCCCAATATCCCAAGATGGATTTTTCAATTGAGTAATCTTCTTACTCTTGATCTCAGTTGGAACTATTTAGAAGGACCAAGTTCAAGTAGTAACATTAATGCCACCAAACTCCAATATATTAATCTCAGAATGAATTATATTAATTCCAGCATTCCAGATTGGCTCTACGTTTGCAAAGACTTAGAGTATGTTAATTTGAGTTACACCCACCTACTGGGTACAGTTTCCAATGCCATAGCAAATCTAACCTCACTTAACACTCTCCATTTATATGGTAATCAGCTTTCTGGAAAAATACCAAGAGAAATAGCTAGCTTATGTAGTTTACAGTCATTGGTTTTATCTGACAATGAGTTTGAAGGAGAATTGTCAGATTCATTTGGAAACATGTCTGAATGCTTCTTAGGTGCCTTGGAGACCATAGATTTGTCACATAATCAATTGTCGGGTCATCTACCAGATCAATTTGGAGAATTTAAGAGAATTCAAACTCTTGGTCTTGGCGGAAACTCATTTTCTGGTGCAATTCCAATCAGCCTAAGAAAATTATCGTCTTTGGAAAAATTAGTTCTGTTTGGTAACCAATTCACTGGAAACCTTCCTTCGACTTTTGGCCAACTTTTTAATCTAAAATATATTTATATTCATGATAACAAGTTGGAAGGAATTGTGAGTGAAGGCCACTTTGCCAATCTCACAAAGTTGGAAACTTTTTCTGCTTCTGGAAATCAACTGACTTTGAATGTAAGCTCAAACTGGATTCCACCCCTCCAACTTGTGGCTGTTGGTCTACGATCATGGAGATTAGGCGTAGGCAGGTCTCAGGTGATCCCACCATGGCTTCATAAGCTGAAAAACATTATAGGCCTTGATTTATCTAATACTGGAATCTCAGGTGGTGTTCCTATCTGGTTTTGGGAGATTCAGTTCTTGAACCTTTCTCACAACCATCTTAATGGGGAAATCCCGTATATACAGAGTACGTACTCTTCATACCAGAGTATATACCTGAGTGCAAACCAATTCAATGGCTCATTGCCTCGAATAGGAGAAAATGTGGTGGAGCTGGATCTATCAAATAATTCATTTTCAGGAGGTATATCTCACTTTCTCTGTGACAAGACTTACCAAACGTACGGACTGGAGCTTTTTCATATGGAGAGAAATCAATTGAGTGGAGAGATGCCAGATTGCTGGATGAAATGGCCATCTCTGAGGTACTTGAACATAGGCAAGAACAACATGTCCGGAAGTATCTCAACTTCCATAGGATTCCTCGGGAGTTTGAATTCTTTGAATCTTTTTGGCAACAAGTTTTCTGGGCAGATACCGTTTTCAATGCATAAATGCACAGAATTGGTGTTTATCAACTTTGGTGATAATGATCTTGATGGGAGCTTACCAGCATGGATGGGGACAAGTTTAGTCAATTTGAAGATTCTCATTTTACGCTCAAACAAGTTGAGTGGTAAGGTTTCTTCTAAGATATGCCACCTAAATTCTCTCCAAATCTTGGATCTTTCCAACAACCAATTTTCAGGGAGAATTCCTAGGTGTGTCCATAATTTTACTGCAATGGTTACAAAACAAAGTTTGTTTAAACATTCATATGGTGGTAATGATTCAATCCCCCGTACTTCTATTTTTCGGATGGATTTTATGGAAAGTGCATCAGTAACCACAAAAGGAACCGAAATGCAGTACGACACCATACTTACATTGGTTAGGAATATTGATTTGTCGAGGAATAATCTGTTTGGGGATATCCCAAAGGAATTGACAAGTTTAGTTGAATTGGGATCATTAAACTTGTCAGAAAATCAATTGACAGGTCTGATTCCTGACAACATTGGAGATATGAAACAATTGGAATCCCTGGATCTCTCAAGAAACTATTTATCGGGTGAAATTCCTAATAGCTTCACACTTATGTTTTCTTTGAATCATTTGAACTTGTCTTTCAATAATTTAACAGGGAGAATACCAGAAAGTACCCAACTTCAGAGCTTGGCTGCTTCAAGCTTTATTGGGAACAATCTTTGTGGCCCTCCATTGACAAGTAATTGCAGCCGTGGTGGTAGTGATGAAGACAAAGACGAGGATGAGGATGAAGGTGATGAATCTCATGAGATAGAATGGTTTTGGGTGTTCTTATCATCCGGATATGCATTGGGATTATCAGCTGTGTGCAGTGCATTGGTGTTGAAGAAATCATGGAGAGATGCCTATTTTGGCTTTTTAGAAGAGATGTGGAACAAGTTTTATGTGTTTGTCTTTATCAAATGGGGAAGACTCACAAAACCATCACCTCCAAATTCGTGAAGACATGACTCTAGTTATACTTTGGAGAGTGTTAGATATTGTTGTTTGATAATTTTGTTTTACATATGTTGTATTTTGAATGTTTGGAGAAAATATTTTGAAAAACTAAAATGGTGTGAAGATAGTGATATAAAAGGTTCACTTATAATAAGTTGTTTGTTGTAATTGCTAGGAGGGACAACAAGTTTATTTCGTTGGGGTAATGGACGCAATTTCATTTTAACTGACAATTGAAATGTTAAAATTGTTGGGCTGAGCTCATTGTCTTTTTTCCAAGTCAACTTTCGTTTTTTATCCATTGCATTAGCAAAATAGTAGCAAGTCTTATATATTTTCTAGTTTCAATTTTTTACTACGTAAGAAAGAGATGTGCATATTTAATGTAGAAAATATGTTAGTCTTGGCCATTTGGAGAAAGCAAAAGTCTGTTTACATTTGTGCCTTGCCAATTGGTTTATGAAAGCTTAGTTAAATATTATCCTCTGTTTTGTTTGCTTTATGAAGTGAAGTGAAAAGAACAATTATACAACTTGGAACAATGTCATTTAATACTATTAATTAAGATTCTAGCATTACGAGAGAGCTTTGTCGAGAGAAACGAGCAATTTAACCAACTCGATTCCTCTATAATCGAACAAACAATGCACATGAACCAATTTGCTGTATCAAAGTGAGCCAATCTTCTCTTTTTTTTTTTCCCAAGAAACACAGACACTTGCTAATGTAGTTTTCAGAGTATATTGGTTATGATTACGTGATCCACAAATTTTTATGAAAAAATCTCATATAAAATTTTAATGTGTCTTGTTATATTTAGATATACAAATATAACTTTAAATTAGCCACATTTATAATTTTTAAGTTCTTAGCCACATTTATATTAGATGGGTTAAAATTCATCATCATCACTAAAACATAGCTTAAGATTGCGGAATGAAGAATTAAAGGAAACAAGTTTAATAGATTTATTATTAAAAATTTAATTCATATCTCTAATTAATTACATCGATCACAAACAAGATTAATGGTAATAGAGTGGATTTAAACATGATGTATATACAACAAATGATGCAAGTAATTTAGACTTAGTCAAATATACCATAAAGTAGGTTTATATCAACCATATATGTTTTTAGCATGATCACTTAGAAGTGAATATTGATTCCTAAAGAGCTCAATCTAGATCCACATTAGATATATTTAATAATCATTTTAAAATAATGTACAACCTAATACAGGAGGGCAACTTATTCAGGATTAATTATATCCTAGCATTTTTAATTATTTATTTATTTATTTTGCATTTTTTTTCCACTTAAAAAATTATCAAATAAAAATAAAATATCAACACAGTGAGAAATTAAAATTCAAATGCGGTCGAAAGTCTAATCGAATTAGACTTTGGTTTTTATCTTTTTAATTAAATTAATTATGCCAAACATCCGATATTCCAACATAAGAATTACAGTTTAACCATACAACTTTTGAATGTAATGATTAGGAGGCACAACAAGTATCTTTTATTTGGGTAAATGACGCATTATCCACAGTTCAGGGTGTAAACTGCAAATTTCATTTTAAGTGCCAATTGGAATGTTATAGGTGTTGCCGTGTTGGGCTGAACCCATTGTAATGATCAAATTAATTTTATGGTCCTATTAGTCTCCTTCAACTTCGACATGTATTTATTTCCAAATGTGGAAAAATGGTACCATGACTAACCTTAAGTCAATAGTCTTCTTTTATGGGATGTTTGGCTAAGCTTATTTTTAGAGCTTTATAAGCTCTTCCATCTTATGAGATAGTTTAATTTAAGTTAGAAATAAGTTTTTGAAATATTTGGGTAAATAAAATGGTGGACCTTATAAGATGTTACTAATGGCATGTTGATGATTTTGTATTTTACTCGATCAGCTTGTGAGCATGATTGAGAAGATCATAAGTAAAATTAGAAGATTTATCAAATTATATATCAAATTATTTGTTTTCTATTTTATGAGTTTGATCACAATCATACTATTGAGACTTTTGGTTCATTCACATCTCTATTTATCCAATACCAATTTATTATAGATATGAAGTTAGTTAATCGAATTTTTTTAACTAATTACAACATTTTTGCATTTGAATCTTGAGATTTGGTACAAATTTCTATAACCATATATCTCAACTTGTTTTGGCTTAAAACTCAAATCAATAAATTCTAAATCATCTAAAATTTCACTCCAAATTTGATGGATTTGTCATTAAAATGTGATATTGTTTGTAATCTTTCATCATACCACCCAGTTTTTTACGAATGTTTAGTTGATCCTTCCACTTTCAAGTTTCAACCAATCCTTCCACAACATTCAACATTTTCAAAGCCTTTTCTTCTTGCAAGAACCACATCAGATCATCAAGATAGATGAACTTGCCATGAAACAAAACATGATTTCTTCATCTTTGTATCTATATTCCATAGTCTTAATTAACATCAATAGTAGTAAGATTCAAGGCTTACTTGGCTCTAGGCTTAGCCACATTTCGAAAGATTTTCCTGGCTGCAATTAATAACCAGAATGAAAGTAAGTGTAATTAATAAATGACGAATATAAAAGGGAAAAAAACAACAACATTAACACCAGTGTAGAGGTAAAAGACCACAAACTATATATAAAAAAATGTTAGTGACCTAAAAAAATAATTAGTATAAAGATAAATAATCATTATTACACTACATTATCCCCTAATTATTACAATAATTTTTTTTCTTTAAGAGTTGGTTATTCATTTTAAGTTGTCATGATTTATTTAATTAATTTCTTTAAATAAATAATATATATTTTAATCTATATATAATAAGGGCTAAACAATTAATATAAATTGAAGATTTGATCTCTAGATACCTAACGTAACTGCTTGGAAAAAATGGAGTGCTATTTGAATTTTCAATTTTGAAGGACAACCAATTAACATCTTGCATTGACATTGACAGTATAAAACTTTACGATGAAACAAAAAAAAAAAAAATTCAAATTATTATTATGGTTCTCTTTAAGTCTATTTCAACTCCAACTTGCTACTTGTATCTTAGTGTGGAAATATGATACCATGGATGACTAGTCCTAAGTAAATTGTCGCTTTCAAGTCAACGTGATTTGTCTGTTCAGACTCATTAATACTTGACCATGATGGAAGTGATTTTTTCATTTGTTAATACATTTTACATTATTATAAGAAGGAAACTGATACCATATTAAGGGGATATTAAGGGGATATCTAGTATATCAGTTTTATTATTATTAGTTGTACTAAATGGAAAGTTATGATCTAAAATTTTTCGAGTTTTGGTTTATTTTCAATTTTTAGGCTACGATTACCCAAATCAACTAAAAATAAAAAATAATATATATAGGCAAAAACTTCTGTGCATTATTTTGAATATATATGGTGTGTGTGAACATTATTTTGAAAACTTTTTGTTAATATTTTTTTAAATACTTTAATTTAAACTAAATAACAAAGGATATTGAGAACCCAAGTTTTTCCAGGAGAAGGGTTTTACAAAGGCCTCCATAGTTTTTTGGACAGTGATTTATATATAGATATATTATTTCACCGAAATCCAATTTAAAACCATTTTAACAAAAAAACAATCAGTTAAATCAAGTTGAAACAATATAGTTTGGTTTGGTTCTTGGTTACAAATTTTGTTAAAACCATAAATTAAATTCATTTTCATAAATTTGTTTGGAAATTGTGAAGTGTGGGTTATAGATTGATCCATCTCACGTAAATTGATCAGTGAGACGGTCTAACGGAAGACTCATTCTATGAGTTATGAGGTATGATAGTTATTACCATAACCCCATTTGATGTCAGTCATCCTCATCAATAAAATTATTTAATTCAGTTTTATTATTTTATTATATTTTTTATTTTTTTTTAGTAGGGAAAGGGGGCGAAGTTGGGGTTTGAACTATTAGATTTTGTTTTCTTCTATTTTCCATCTCCAAATTGATACTACTACACACACAAAATAATAATAATAAAAAAAAAAGTCTTGGTCTTCAAAATTATTACTACAATAGTGCTATATATATCCATCCATAGGGCTCATCCATAATCAACAATCAATTAAATTGAATTCCAATATCAGTTTTGCAAATGATGATGAGTTGCTCAAACACAATTCTTACCTCTTTGTTTTTTCTCCTCATTTTCTTTTTGAAACTAAGCTATTGCACGAGAAACAATGGCACTGTCTTGTGCCCAAAAATCGAAAAACAATCTCTTCTAAACTTCAAACAAGGTTTGATAGATCCAGAGAATGTAACGTCTTCATGGGATGGTGAAGTGAATTGTTGTAAGTGGAAAGGTGTGGTTTGCAACAACCTCACTGGCCATGTTCATCGACTCCATCTTCGAGGTTTATTAAGTGGCAAAATAAACCCATCTTTGCTCCATCTCAAACATCTCACACATCTTGATCTGAGCCGAAATGACTTTGGAGAAACAATCCCTTCCTTCATTGAATCGTTCAAAAACCTCGAGTTTTTGAATTTATCTGGTGCTGGATTTCATGGAAAGATACCCCATACTATGGGGAATCTTTCAAATCTACACACTTTAGACCTGGAAAGCAATCTATTTTACATGGATATCAATGGAGACGGTCATGAATTTGTTAACTGGCTGGAAGTTGATAGCCTGGAATGGCTGTCAGGGCTTTCTCAATTGGAGTATCTAAACATGAATGATGTGAACATGAGCAAAGCAACCAACTGGGCACAGGTGATCAACTCCCTCCCTTCTCTGCATCTACTTCATTTCCAAAATTGCAGTCTTGATTTCATGGCTCCTTTGAATTATGTTAATTCTACTTCTCTAACATTCCTCGATCTCTCTCATAATTACAACTATCAGTCTTCTCCCAATATCCCAAGATGGATTTTTCAATTGAGTAATCTTCTTACTCTTGATCTCAGTCGGAACTATTTAGAAGGACCAAGTTCAAGAAGTAACATTAATGCCACCAAACTCCAATATATTAATCTCAGAACAAATTATATTAATTCCAGCATTCCAGATTGGCTCTACTTTTGCAAAGACTTAGAGTATGTTGATTTGAGTGACACCCACCTACAGGGTACAGTTTCCAATGCCATAGCAAATCTAACCTCACTTAACTCTCTCCTTTTAAGGTTTAATCAGCTTTCTGGAAAAATACCAAGAGAAATAGCTAGCTTGTGTAGTTTACGGTCATTGGGATTATCTTACAATGAGTTTGAAGGAGAAGTGTCAGATTCATTTGGAAACATGTCTGAATGCTTCTTAGGTGCCTTGGAGACCATATCATTATCAGGTAATCAATTGTCGGGTCATCTACCAGATCAATTTGGAGAATTTAAGAGAATTCAATCTCTTGATCTTAGCGCAAACTCATTTTCTGGTGAAATTCCAACCAGCCTTGGAAAGCTATCGTCTTTGGAACGTTTAATCCTCTATGAGAACAAATTCACCGGAAATCTTCCTGGGACTTTTGGTCAACTTTTTAATCTAATTGTTTTTAACATTGATGATAACAAGTTGGAAGGAATTGTGAGTGAAGGCCACTTTGCCAATCTCACAAAGATAGCAAGTTTTTCTGCCTCTGGAAATCAGCTGACTTTGAATGTAAGCTCAAACTGGATTCCACCCCTCCAACTTAGGAATGTTGGTCTAAGATCATGGAGATTAGGCGTAGGCAGATCTCAGGAGATCCCGCAATGGCTTCATAAGCTGAAGAACATTAGTGGCCTTGATTTATCTAATACTGGAATCTCAGGTGGTGTTCCTATCTGGTTTTGGGAGATTCAGTTCTTGAATCTTTCTCACAACCATCTTAATGGGGAAATCCCGTATATACAGAGTATGTACTCTGTAGACCAGAGTATATACCTGAGTGCAAACCAATTCAATGGCTCATTGCCTCGAATAGGAGAAACTGTGGTGGATCTAGATCTGTCAAATAATTCATTTTCAGGAGGTATATCTCACTTTCTCTGTGACAAGACTAATAAAACCTACAATCTGGAGATTCTTCATTTGAGAGGAAATCAATTGAGTGGAGAGATGCCAGATTGCTGGATGAAATGGCCATCTCTGAGGTACTTGAACATAGGCAAGAACAACATGTCCGGAAGTATCTCAACTTCCATAGGGTTCCTTGGGAGTCTGGTGTCTTTGAATCTTTTTGGCAACAAGTTTTCTGGGCAGATACCGTTTTCAATGCATAAATGCACAGAATTGGTGTTTATCAACTTTGGTGATAATGATCTTGATGGGAACTTACCAGCATGGATTGGGACAACCCTAGTCAATTTGATGATTCTCAGTTTACGCTCAAACAAATTGAGTGGTAAGGTTTCTTCTAACATATGCCACCTAAGCTCTCTCCAAATCTTGGATCTTTCCAACAACCAATTTTCAGGCAGAATTCCAAGGTGTGTCTATAATTTTACTACAATGACTATAAAACAAAAATTTTCTGAACATTCATATGGTTTTGGTTCATCAATCCTTTCTCCTACTTTGAGAAGGGGTTATATGGAAAGTGCATCAGTAACCACAAAAGGAACCGAAATGCAGTACGACACAATACTTTCGTTGGTCAGGAATATTGATTTGTCGAGGAACAATTTTTCAGGTGATATCCCAAAGGAATTGACAAGTTTAGTTGAATTGGGATCATTGAACTTGTCAGGAAATCTGTTGACAGGTCTGATTCCGAACAACATTGGAGATATGAAACAATTAGAATCCCTGGATCTCTCAAGAAACTATTTATCGGGTGAAATTCCTAATAGCTTCACACTTATGTTTTCTTTGAATCATTTGAACTTGTCTTTCAATTGCTTAACAGGAAGAATACCGGAAAGTACCCAGCTTCAGAGCTTGGATGCTTCGAGCTTTATTGGGAATGATCTTTGTGGCCCTCCTTTGACAAGTAATTGCAGCCATGGTGGTAGTGATGAAGACAAAGATAAGGATGAGGGTGAAGGTAATGAATCTCATGAGATAAAGTGGTTTTGGGTGTTCTTATCATCCGGATATGCAGTGGGATTATCAGCGGTGTGCAGTGCATTGGTGTTGAAGAAATCATGGAGAGATGCCTATTTTGGCTTCTTAGAAGAGATGTGGAACAAGTTTTATGTGTATGTCCATATCAAAAAGGACAAGGCTCAATTTGTGAGAGGCAATCTGTGACTAGAATGTTTGTGTCTATTTCTCTTCATTTTGTTTGGTTTTAAATGTTGCGAGAAAGTATTGTAATTAAACAATAAAATCATGTGATAATATATTGAATAACATGAATAATATTTAGTTCTATGTTTTGCACTTTTTGATGACAACTAAATGCATTCATATATAATTTCATATAACTAGCAATTTCAAATGGTTGCTTTTTATTCTCTTGTTTTGTACATGCAGTTCCATAATTTAAACAACACAATGCTTAAATCGATTTCAAGAAACATAATAAAACTGTTAACATACAATTCCTTGCTTTCTTTCCACTTACTTTATCAGCAATTAAAAAAGGTTTTTCGGTAGCACATATAATTATTAATTTTCCTTCCTAACCTAACCAACTAATAGTTAGGACAAATCGATCCCACGAGAAGTGATGATTAACTATGTCACTTATGTATAATTCAATCAAATAATAAATTAGGGGGGGTTTTTGAGATTGATCAACTATCACTAAATTACTAAAAACTTAGAAAGCAAATTAAACAAGAAATCAATGTATGCAAGTATTCCAGTTAACAGTTCAATTATCCCTCAATATTAATCATTTCCTAATCAATGTATTACTCTCTCTCAGATTTTCATGAAATTATCACCCCTAGTGTAACGACAACCTTTGTTAAACTGAATCGTCTCTTAAGATTAGTTAAATTAGGATACGCTCGTTTATTAACCCTATTTAATTGAACAACCTAGGATACGCTCGCTAGATTTAATTCATCAAATGTATTAATCACCAAGACGATAGGATGAACCCCTATTTAATTGAACAACCTAGGATACGCTCGCTAGATTTAATTCATCAAATGTATTAATCACCAAGACGATAGGATGAACTAGATTCTGAGGACACGCGCGTGATTCGATAATTCTAGGATTATGTTACCCTAGAGATGCACGACCTCTAATTTATCACTTTATGAAAATTAAACCACAACGATGATTTAAGATTCTAGCAATCAATTATCAAACACTTAATCTAGGTGGTCAATCCAAATCAAGCAATAATAATTGAAAACATTATGCACAGATAACATAATCAATTCCAATCAAACATCTAGAAGAGAATACAAAATTAATTAGAAAATAAATAGATATACGGGTTCAAACATCCCTACTAACCGGAATTGAGAAATTAGCCGAGCATCCTCGAAATCGAATTCATAAAAGCAATTCCAAAATCCATCAAACTTATCCTAAAAAAATTAAATATTGTTTCTCTCTAATTCTCTTTCTAAAGTCTCCAAAACTCTCGCCTCCTGTGTACGTGAACAGTAATGATGATGCCTTTTGCTTGGGAAGAAAGTTTATTAAAATAGGGTTTTCATCCATGTTCGCGTGACACTTTCCTTCTTCAAGCAGAATGGGCCATTCCTTTCTTTAAATTCTCGGCCCAAGCTCTTTTCTTTATTTTTCAATTAAAGTCCACTTCTCTTTTTTTTACTTCAAAATACTTCATAAATTCCTAAAATAAACAAGAAAATAATTTATAAAGTATTTGAAGCCTTAAATCACACATATGTAGGAAAATGGTGCATCCAATCAAATATAAAATCACATATTTTCCTCGTATCAGCAAGAATCCTACAATGGAAACATTTTTGTCAGTTTCAAACTTGCATAATGTAAGTGTAATTGTTCTATTAATACACATGCTTACTACATACACAAAGAAGCACATGTATATGATGATTTGCCTTATTTCATTTCTTCTTCATTTTTTTTTTATCAAACTACCTATCAGCAATAATCACATCAATATATTACTCTGTGCAATTATATAATCTTAACACAAAAATTATTGGCCCACCCAATTAGTAACTAAAACGAACTATTTTATTAGTAACTAATGGGGGGCATCTTGGTAACTACAAACTAGTGTACTTGGATTGCAACCAGACTTGGTGACCTATTTGTTATGAGATACTCTCTTATGAGATCGATTCATAGATCCTAATTAGTAAGATGAAATGAGTTGGTTAATACATTTAAAAATGATCAATTATTGGTTAACATATTCAATGGTCTAATCAACATATTTATTTTTTATTTTAAAAATATTGTTTTTACTTTGAAAATTTTCTGTTTTGTCCTGTAAAAGTATATTTCATAACTAAATGACCAAAAAAAAAAGTGTAAGGATAAATGACGAACATGAAGAAAAAAGAAAAAATATATATAAAAAAAAAAAGTGTAATAGGTAAATGACCACAATTAATTATATATAAAAGAAAGTTAATGACTTAAAAAAAATAAATTCCCCACTTACCACTCGAAGCCCGTCCCTCTCGAACATATGCAGCAAAAAATTTCCAAAAAATAAATTCTAAGAAAATGAAATGTATGAGTAATTTGAAAAACATTAAAATTGTGTTTGGACGGAGGGATTTCAAATTTAGGATTTAAATGAATTGATTTCAAATTCACACAAGTTGGAGCTCAAATGACTTAAAATTTAATTTAAAATGAAAATAACAGATTTCAAATCCACATCTATTCAAACATCACCAATGAATTCAAATCTCTCTTCAAATCAACCTATAGAAATTGTGAAACCTACAAATTGGAGTTTCTTTATCCGAAGGGAAATCAATTGAGTGGAGAAATGCCAGATTGCTGAATGAAATGGCCATTGTTGAGATATTTGAACATAGGGAAAAACATGTCTGGAAGTATCTCAAGCTTCCATAAGTTTTTAATATTGTATGACTCCCAAAAATTTCCTAAAATCGATTCCAAAAAATATCCTAAAATCGATTACCAAACATATCCCCAAATAGTTTAGGTTGTTTTTTACATTTAACCCTTTAAGTTAATTAGTTTAGTTAATCAAAATTCACCCTTTTAATTTGTTTTCCATCTCGGAAGAATTAAGCCAAGATTTACCTGCTCATCGTTTATGCCTTAAGTACTGATCTCCCAATCTGAGAGTAGATCAATTTTACAATTGATATTACAAAATTATAAAATAAAAGAGAAAAATATAGAAGTTTCAGAATAGGAAACGATATCAAAATAATTGGTGTTCATTTTCTAGTATTGTACCATGACCAATTCCTACAATGAAACGATTCTAAGTCAAGTCATTGTCTTTTTTCCAAGTCAACTTTTGATTTTTATCCATTGTTGTACAAAAATGATAGCAAATTTTATATATTTTCTAGGAGTTTTATCCAGAAAATATCTCATAAGTTCGACATGTTCAATTTTGGTCATGTATGTATAATAAAATGTCCAATTTAAGGACTCCGGCCACCATCGACCACTTAAGTTGCCGGATTTGGCATGCGAACCCTTAAATTTTACATTTTATTATACATACAGGACTAAAATTGGACATGTCAAACTTACAGAATATTTTCTAGACAAGTCTAAGTTACAAGACTTAAAAAATATTTTACCGGGAAAATGGTATATTTCTAAGAAGATTAAATAAAGTTCTCGTTTTTAAACCTTATTGGCACATGATTGTTTAACTTGTTCAAGTATAGTTTATAGAGTTATAAACAAATCAAATCAGGTCAAATATTTTGATATTTTATTCGTATTTTAGTAATTTAACGAAGAGTCATATACTTATTTTTTTTATTATTTGAATAATAAATGTGGTTTGTATTTTTTATTAGTGGAATATTGACGAATACTCGAATCGAATAGCTCTCAACAATAATGCATTATCTACTTTGTATGGAATTTTTATTAATCAGTATTTTAAATTAATTATGTTGTTTGAGATTTTTTTTTATTATGTTGTATACCTCTTTATTATAATAAATTTTAAAATTATATTTACCCCAAATTTTGAAAAAAGAAATCAAAATTTCAATTAATTAGTGGTAGAAAATCAAATTTTCTCTCTAACGATTAATAGTTGCAAAATTTGTAAAGAAACTTTTTCTAACTAGATCTCAATTTGAAGAAATTTTATTTACGTTAATAAAAAATAATATGAGATTATTTTAATAAATAAATGTTCTCAAAATCAAATAATTATGTTGTGTTTCAAAATTTTAATAGTTAAATAAAAATTGAAATAAATTTTAATTTAGTGTAATATAAATAAAAAAAGTAAATGGATTGTTGGTTAGTTATAGTTATAACTTATAACCAAAAATGATGAATACAATAGTTAAGAAGAATTGATTATAGTTAGTGAGATGATATATGAAAAAGAGAGAGATGGAAGAGTGATCACACCATCTTCACGACCCCTCTCTCTTTCCGGAAGAGGCTCACCGCACAGCATAACGAACACGACACCATGACGCACCCACACATTCCTACACGATGCACACAACACGACAATCTTTGATTTAGGTATGATTGGGGATTTTGAAAGATTAAATCAATTTTCACCCTTTAAATCCTTTTTCTTTTTCTTTTTCTTTCTTTTTTTTAAGGAAAATTTGTTTCAATTTTAGAAATTTTTTTACGATCAAGCGACCGCGCGTCGTTACGCGATAAAATTAATTAATTTCTTTCCTATCCTAACCAATTAGTAGTTAGGGCAAGTCAGAGTCGATCCCACGGGGAGTGAAGAATAAACTATGTCACCTATATTCAATTCAAGAGACAGAAAAGGTGGGGGTTTTCAGATTGACAATCATTAACTAATTATGAAACTAGAAAACAAATTAAATAAGAAATCAATATATAAAAAATATCACAGTTAACAGTTCAGTTATCCCTCAATTTCAATTATATCTTAATCAATGTAACACCCTTCTCTCAGATTATCATGGAATTATCACCCCTAGTCTAACAACAAGCTCTGTTAAACCGAATCGTCTCTTAAAATTAGTTAAATTAGGATAAGATCACTAATTAACCCTATTTAATTGAATAACCTCGAACAAGCTCTCTAGATTTAATTCATTAAATGCATTAATCACCAAGATGATAGGATGAACTAGACTCCGAATACACGAACTCGATTCGATATGCTACCCTAGAGATGCACAACCTCTAGTTTACCACTTATGAAAATTAAATCACAACAATTAGGATTCATGATCTAAAATTCTAGCAATCAATTATCAATTACTTAACCTAGGTGGTCAATCCAAATTAAGCATCAACAATTGAAAACGATATTTACAGATAACATACTCAATTCCATTCAAACATCGAGAAGGGGAAACGAGATTAATTAAAACATAAAAGAAATATGGGTTCAAACATCCCTACTAACCGGAATTGAAAGATTAGTCGATCATCCTTATAATTGATTCCACCAAAGCAATTGAAAACTCCATCTAAATTAATCTAATAAAATATGTTTATCTCTCTAAAAACTAATATCTCTCCAAAATTCCTCACTCTCCTGCGTGAACAGTGCCTTCTTTCTCAGTTTTTGAAGAGAATTCCTCTTTTTCTCCTTCTTTCCAATCTTTTTGCTGCGTGAATAATCCTCCCAGGTAAGAAAAGATTTAGAAAATCTTTCATTCCCTAATCTACTTGTGTAATGGGCCCGTCCTTCTTTTACTCTTTAAGGCCAAATTCAGTTTTCTTTAGTTTTCTTGGGCTTTAGAAATTAAGTTGGGCCCAATTGACATCTCCTCATCCCATGATCATATTTCTCGATTCCAAAATACTTCAAAACTTCTAAAATAATCAAGAAAATAAGAGTTTATTATTATTACCGCCCATTATGTTTGCCGTGTGGCAATTTTGCCCTTTTTGAATTCGGGCTTGCAATTTAGGACTTTATTTTTCAAAATTTAGCCATTACTGCCCAATTTCGGCCCGAATTGCTTAATTGGGCTGAAATCGCACGTGTTTTGCACGTGACACCTCAATTCGGGCTGAAATTGCTTAGGTGACTGATCATTTATTGACGTGAATTTTCTTTCTATTTTTTTTACTGACGTGTATTATTTTTGACCGGGAGAAAGGGAGAGAGGGATCGAAGAGAGAGAGGGAGGAGAGTGAGAGGGAAAGACTGAGAGTTTGACCGACCGTTGCCGGCGGAGATGATGTCCTATCGACGATCCGAGCCCGGATTTATGACGGGCTCGGCGAGAACTTCAAGATAGGCACAAGAATCGCTCCGATCGGTGGCCGGATGGCCTGAATTTGAAGAGAGAGAGAGAAATGGATTTTAGAAAGAGAAACGGTCGCGACTTCTCCGGCCGATTGCTGGCGTAGGCGGCGTCGGATGGTTGATCCGAGCTCGGATTCGGAACGGGCTAGGTGAGAACTTCAAGATAGACACAAGAATCGCTCCGATCGGTGGCCGGATGGCCTGAATTTGAAGAGAGAGAAAAACGGGTTTTAGAGAGAGAAACGACCGCGACTTCTCCGGCTGATTGCTGGCGGAGGCGGCGTCAGATGGCTGATCCGAGCCCGGATTCGGAACGGGCTCGTCGAGGGCTTCAAAATAGCATAGGTACGATATGTTTCGGGTCGGTGGAAATTAATCACAACAATGGTGGAGAAGCTGAATTTGCGATGGTGGAGGTGGAGAAGGTTGGAGAAGAAAGGTTTTTTTTTTCTTTTTTTTAATTAATTTTGAATTAGGTGGTGGGGCCCACTTAAAATATACATGGCGCCTGGCAATTAATTGCAAAATTCCACGTCAGATAATCACTCGCCACCTTATCAAATTAAACCCGAAAAACGTGCAATTTCAGCCCGAAGAAACAATTCGGGTTGAAATTGGGCAATAATTGCTAATTTTAAAAACATAAAATCCTACATTGCCATTAATAAAAAATAAAGTCCTAAATTGTCAGCCCGTAAAACAGAAAGTCCTAAATTGCAAGCCCGAAATCAAAAAGGGCAAAATTGCCACACGACAAATATAATGGGCGGTAATAATAATAAACTCAGAAAATAATATATGAAGTATTTGAAAATCGAAAACATATATAGGTACAAAAACAATGCATTCAATCATCTAAACGATTATAAAATCACAAATATGTCTTCGATAAAATGTACCTATTTTTGAAAATAGGGCTCTTTTTAAAGGGGAAGATTTTGGTGAGAATTGCCCATTTTTCCCCTAAAAAATTATTAGGGTCCGGAAATTTCCGTCAAATATGGACAACAACTTGATGAAAAGTATCTAATATGTTAATTCTTTATATGTTAGGTATCAACCTTGGAAGTGGCGGAATCAGAGATATCAAAATTGAAACAGTGATATAATTTAGGTAGCATAATAAAAAAACATCATGATGCTTCAATCGATCTCAAGAAACACATGAGTGAAACTGTGAAGCAATCATTCCTTTCTTTCCTTCCACTTTTCCAGCCCTTAGAAAAGATTTCTCAGTCTACAGAGTCTGCACTTTCTTCTCCATGCTTCATCTGTGAAAACAATTTTTCGCTTTTTTTTTTATTTGCAAAAAAATCCTACAAGGAATGCATTCTTGTCATATTGCATAATCTTTACGCTCTAAATCATTATTTCGTACGTACACAAAAAAGCAGAGTCATGTATATGATGGTTTGCCTTATTTTCTTCCTTATCTTTATTTAGTTTCAACACATTTTTTACAAAGTTACCTAGCTCAGCTTGATCGCATCACCATTCTCTACTCCGCACAATTAGATAATCTTGACACAAGAATTATTTAGTCAAGTTTTTTTTTTAATTTAATAATTAATATTTGACATCGTGAAGTGGATAAAAGAGGAGGAAACACAAACACACTCAACTTTTAAGGAATCCACTAAAGCGATTAGAACAGAACCAATTTAAAGACTCGGAAGATATTTTATTATGTAATTCACTCACTTTCCAAAACACTACAAGAGCAATATATGATTCTAGACACTTGAGTAACGACACTTGACTCTACAACTTCATTATTTTCAAGATAGACTCTTCAATTACAAAATTCATTAACTAGTCATATTTTCGGATGAATCTTCCACCTTCCAGAAAAAATGGCATAACTCCCTCTAGAAAAATCCAAATGATTTTCTGTTTGGGCCATTACAAACTAGACCCATAGGGCTTCAAATCCATATATGCCAATTAGCCTAGTAATTCCCGAGCGAAAGCATTTTATTGCTCAAACCTGACGGACTGGACTTTTTTGTGCAGAAATTTCATTTTCTTTTATTGGGCCATTTCTTTTGATCATGTGAGAATTTTTCTTTCTTGATCAATATTTTAATTCATATAAGAATGAACGTAACAATCAATATAGTCATAAAGATCAATTGACCGCTACCTAAAGTAACATAGGAAATTAAGTGTTATTAGGAGCAACGTAACTTGAATTTACAATTTATGAGGGCGATGAATTATCATATTGCATTAAGTTGTAGTATTAAACTTTAACTTTGTGATGAGACAAAAACAAAATTACAAGATTCAAACTATTATAAAGGATCGTCTTGAAAAAATATTTAAATGATTCAAACTATTGTTATGGTTGTCTTTGTCTATTTCAATTATTAACTCCAACCTGTTACTTTCTTCCTAGCGTGGAAAAATGATACCATATATGGCTGGCCGGCTAGCCCTACCATTAATTTATTGTCCTTTATAAGAGTTCTAGTCAATTGTTTAAAAATGAATATTATTATATTACCTTTCAGAAAAAATAAATAAAAGGATTAATGAATGTGATATGAATAAACCTCACATTCTCAAAATTATTACTACTATATATATCCATCCATAGGTCTCATCCATGATCAACAATCGATTAAATTGATTTCCATTAATATCAGTTTTGCAAATGATGATGAGTTGCTCAAACTCAAGTACTCTCACCTCTTTGTTTTTCCTCCTCATTTTCTTTTTGAAACTAAGCTGTTGCAGGAGAAACAATGGCACTGTCTTGTGCCCAAAAATCGAAAAACAATCTCTTCTAAGCTTCAAACAAGGTTTGATAGATCCAGAGAATGTAATGTCTTCATGGAATGGTGAAGTGAATTGTTGCAAGTGGAAAGGTGTGGTTTGCAACAACCTCACTGGCCATGTTCATCGACTCCATCTTCGAGGTTTATTAAGAGGCAAAATAAGCCCGTCTTTGCTCCATCTCAAACATCTCACACATCTTGATTTGAGCCGAAATAACTTTGGAGAAACGATGCCTTCTTTCATTGGATCGTTCAAAACCCTCAAGTATTTAAATTTATCTGGTGCTGGATTTCATGGAAAGATACCCCATACTATTGGGAATCTTTCAAATCTACACACTTTAGACCTGGAAGGCTATCTATTTGGAGGCTATTTTAACTGGCTGGAAGGTGATAGCTTGGAATGGCTGTCACGGCTTTCTCAATTGGAGTATCTAAACATGAATGGTGCGAATCTGAGCAAAGCAACCAACTGGGCACAAGTGATCAACTCCCTCCCTTCTCTGCGTCTACTTCATTTCCAACATTGCAGTCTTGATTTCATGGCTCCTTTGAATGATGTTAATACTACTTCTCTAACATTCCTCGATCTCTCTGATAATTACAACTATCAGTCTTTTCCCAATATCCCAAGATGGATTTTTCAATTGAGTAATCTTCTTTCTCTTGACCTCAGTTTCAACGAGTTAGAAGGACCAATTACAAGTAGTAGCATTAATGCCACCAAACTCCAATATATTGATCTCAGTGCAAATTCTATTAATTCCAGCATTCCAGATTGGCTCTACTTTTGCAAAGACTTAGAGTATGTTGATTTGGGTCAGAACAAACTACAGGGTACAGTTTCCAATGCCATAGCAAATCTAACCTCACTTAACACTCTCCTTTTAAGTTATAATCAGCTTTCTGGAAAAATACCAAGAGAAATAGCTAGCTTGTGTAGTTTACAGTCATTGGGATTATCTTACAATGAGTTTGAAGGAGAAGTGTCAGATTCATTTGGAAACATGTCTGAATGCTTCTTAGGTGCCTTGGAGACCATATCATTGTCAGGTAATCAATTGTCTGGTCATCTACCAGATCAATTTGGAGAATTTAAGAGAAATTCAATCTCTTGATCTTAGCGCAAACTCATTTTCTGGTGAAATCCCAACCAGCCTTGGAAAGCTATCGTCTTTGGAAGATTTAATCCTCTGTTAGTGTTATTTTAACACTAATTTAATTTTGCCTTTTCTTGGATATTTTTACCATATTTAATTTTATATATTAATGTGTTTTAATAGTATATTTATACTTTAAAATACTTAGTATATATGCTTGATTTGGTTGTTGAGATTTTCTAGGATATTTATTATTGGAATTAAAAGATTTGAAAGAGTCTTTTAACGTTAAGTTTTCTCCTACAAAATAGGAGTTTGTTTCTTGCTTGGCTACTACTCTTTTGCAGGAATTAAACACGTGGAATTTGACAAGAGAGAAGCTGCTCAGAGACGTGCCAAAATCAGGAGAAAAGACGTGCAAAAAGATAGAGGAAGAAGAGAAGTGGAAAGGTGGAGAAGATGGAGTCATGGAGAGTGTTGAAGATGGATGAAGATCATGGATGGATAATGGACAAGAAGCACGATCTGAAGGAGTCTATAAGTAGTTCAATCCAGGCTGAAGATCGGGTGCACTTTCCAGAGAAATCCAAGAGCAAAGCAAGAGCATATTGTGAGAGTTTTAAGGACAGTTTCAAAACAACAGATTGTTAGAACATCTATGACAACATTCTGTTTAATAGAGTCTTTTCTTTGTTAGATTCTAGATTTGTTGCTTTGTAAACCCTATAGAGGGTTTTAACATTCTTTGAGAGTCGGGAGATAATCATAGAGTGTTTGAGAGTTTTCAAAGAGATTCTTGCAAAAGATCTCTTTGTGATTGTTTTTATAAATTACTCTTGTAGTAATAAAGAGTTTTGCCCTGCTGGCGTTTCCACGAGTATCTTTAAATACTCGTGGATAAATCTCCTGTCCTTGTTCATTTTTTATATTCCGCTGCATATTCTGATTTTTACTAAGTGTATGAATGTGTTGGTAAATGTTGTGACATTTGGAACAACATTATCAATCTGTTCATATTGTTTCTAAGTCTTGCAGGTAATTTTGGGGCACCAATCCTTTCAATTGGCATCAAGAGCCTGTATCACTCGACTTTGTAGGTGATAAGATCCGTTTTTGTACGTGCAAGACATGGATTGGTGTAATCCTCACGAAAAGTTGCCGGTACTTGATGGATCGAACTACGCCTATTGGAAAATCCGGACCCGCTCCCACATCAAGTCTATAGACAGCAATGCTTGGGACATTGTGTTAGATGGTTATGAACATCCAAAGAAGACCTGTGAACGAGATGGTGATATTGTACTCAAACCGAAGAATGAGTGGACGGTGACTGAAATCGCGAACTCAAATTTCAATTCTAAGGCACTCGACGTTATCCTTGGTTCCGTAGATCTCCGCGTCTTCAAACTTGTCCAGAATTGTACTTCAACAAAGGAGGCACGAGACATCCTCCAAAGGCATTATGAAGGAGATAGCACAGTAAGGGAGTCAAAATTGCGAACTCTAATGTCTCAATTCGAAACCATGCGAATGGAAGAGAATGAGGACATTAGTTCGTATTTTGAGAAATTACGTGACATCGCTAACCAGTTCGTGGTGCTCGGAGATGCTATTCAGCACAAGAATTTGGTGTCTAAGGCTATCCGCACATTGACACCAAAATACAACATGAAGGTGTGTGCTATCGAAGAAGCACACAACCTTGCGAAGATGGATTTTGATACTCTCCAAAGCATCATGCAATCCTATGAGCTGAATCTGAAAAATCAAGAAGGAAGCTCGAAGGGAAAGAATATTGCCTTCCAAGCTCAAACTGATGATGAGAGCGATGAAGATGATGAACCACTGGAGGAAGTCACTGAAGGAAACAATGTGGCAATGTTGACCAAGAAGTTCAATACGATGGTAAGGAAGATCAACAAGAAGAAATTCCATCCGAAAGGAAAGAATTTGCAGATCAAGAATACCACCCAATCTACATGGAAGCAAACTGGTACACCTGCCCAACTCCAATCTAATCCCAGAAGAACAGGATCTGAACATGGAAGATTTGATCCGAAGCATCTTGAAAGTATTCAATGTCATGCTTGCTCGGGATGGGGACATTATGCGAATGAATGTGCCAATACTCTTCGGAAGTATGGGATAAAAAACCACTGGGTTTCCATGAGTGATGATGAGGAAGAGGACGACTTTGAAGATAGTCAAAACCAGTCTTTGATGCTTGCAACAATCGGTGAACAGAATGTCCAGAATTTTCGTGTTGCAGAAGATGTGCCAACATTGATCGACACATCTGACAGGTATAACTTGTTCAATTTTTCTAATGTAACCTGCTTGAATGTTGTGGATATAGATTCACTTCCAGATGAAGAAGAATTTGATAAAGATGAAATTCTTGAAGAACTTCAAGAACTTTATAAATCTTTACTCAAAGATTGGAAGAAGCAGAACAAGAAAATTGAAGTCCTATCCAAAGACAATGACATCATGAGGGGATCTTTAGCAAAGATAGAAACAGCCCTCATTCAGAAGGAGATGGAGCTTGATAAAGTCCAATCAAAATTGGATAATGCAGAGGCCACGATTGCGAAATGGATGAGTAGCTCGGTAAGAGTCAATGAGGTTTTGAAAGAAGGTAAAACTGATCGAGCAGGTATTGGATTCAACTCTAAAGAATCAGTTTTTCCAAATCTTTTTGATGATAATCATGCTAAAACCATCTTTGTGAAAGAGAAGTCTAAGAATATTTGTGAATCTTCTAACTCAGGTCATAGGAAAAGGAAGTTTGTTTGTCATTACTGTTTTTGTAAAGGGCATATAAAACCATTTTGTTTTAAGCTGAAAAGAGATATATCCAGTAATCAAATGTTGTCTGAAATGTTGCCCAACATTTCGAACAACATTTCTGACAAACGAAGAACTGTTGTGAAACAAGTTTGGGTTCCTAAACCTCCTATTGTTTGCAATGTTGTTTATACTGTCTTGAGAACTAACCTTGCAGGATCGTGGTATTTCGACAGTGGTTGTTCACGTCATATGACGGGATCAAAAAGGTACTTAAAAGATTTTGAACCACTTAACGAAGGTTATGTTACTTATGGAGGAGGAGCAAAAAGTAAAATCTTAGGTAGATGAACTCTTAATGTACCAGGTTTTCCAAGTCTGAAAAGTGTTTTGTTAGTTGATGGTCTTATGGCTAATTTAATTAGCATAAGTCAACTTTGCGATGATGACTTGGAGGTAAAGTTCAATAAAAAGTCATGTGAAGTTTTTGATAGAACTAACTCTTGTGTTATGATAGGAACGAGGTCTCAAGATAATTGTTACCTTGTTGGTAACAAGGTCACTTGTAATAATGTCCAATTTGATGACACAATTTTGTGGCATAAAAAATTGGGACATGTGAATTTCCGTACCTTACACAAGCTGATGAAGTTTGGAGCAGTAAAAGGTTTGCCTGATCTCAATTACAAAAATAAAGTAGTCTGTGGAGACTGCCAGAAAGGTAAACAAACTCGTGTTCCACACAATGTTGCAACATCTGATGGAACATTTTCTGGTACTGCTCACTGTTTTGATCTTTTACATATGGATCTTATGGGTCCAGTTGAGGTAGAAAGCCTTGGTGGTAAGAGGTACTCCTATGTTATTGTTGATGATTTTTCACGTTTCACTTGGATTTACTTTTTGAGTGAAAAATCAGAAACTTTCTCTTATTTCAAAATGTTTTTTACTCAAATCAAAACCTCTTTCTCTTCGAAAGTTTTGAGAATTAGGTCTGATCATGGAAAAGAGTTTGAAAACAGTTTCTTTGCTGATTTTTGTGTAAGAAAAGGAATTTTTCATGAGTTTTCGGCTCCCAAAACACCTCAACAAAATGGGGTTGCCGAAAGGAAGAATCGAACGTTGCAAGAAATGGCTAGAGTTATGTTGAATTCTAAAAATCTGTCAAGAAGGTTTTGGGCTGAGGCTTTAAACACTGCTTGCTATATTGGAAATAGAGTTTACCTTAGGCCCGGTTGCAAAATAACACCCTATGAGATTTTGAAGGGAAGAAAACCGAATTTGAAACATTTTCATGTTTTTGGGTGTGTTTGTTATGTGCTTAATGACAGAGAAAATCTTGCTAAGTTTGATTCGAAGAGTGACAAAGCTATTTTCCTTGGATATTCCTTAAATAGCCATGCTTATCGTGTGTATAATTTAAGGATAAGGAGTATTCAAGAATCTGTCAACATAGTGTTTGATGATTGTTCTGATCTTGCAGGAAAGACATATGAAGATATGGTGACTGATCTGATTGAGAAACCAACTGTTCCTGCTGATACAGAAACTGTCAGATCTGATGTTGTGCCTGATGTTCCAACATTTGAAGGAACATCTGGTAACAATATTGAATCTGATGAAAGTGATGATGAGATTCATGATCCAGTAAGAAAAGATCCACCCCCGCGGATCAGAAAAGATCACCCTACAAGCCAGGTGATAGGGAGAGTACAAGAAGGAGTTCGAACACGAAGGAAGGAACCGGTTAATTATAGAGACATGGTAAGGTATGTGTGTATGACTATCACATGCGATGAGGTAAGGAATTACTGTTTTGTGTCTCTATTAGAACCTAAAAATGTCTTAGAAGCTTTGAAAGATGATTTTTGGATTCAAGCTATGCAAGAGGAGCTTGAACAATTTGCCCGAAATGAGGTATGGACTCTAGTTCCTAGACCTTCCAATACCAATGTAATTGGTACTAAGTGGATTTTCAAGAATAAAACTGATGAATTGGGTAATATTGTTCGAAATAAAGCTCGACTTGTAGCTCAAGGCTATACACAAGTCGAAGGTATCGACTATGACGAAACCTTCGCACCTGTGGCTAGAATTGAGTCTATAAGGCTTTTACTTGCTATAGCATGCTATCTAAAAATCACCTTATATCAAATGGATGTTAAGGGAGCCTTTCTATATGGTTACTTGGATGAGGAAGTATATGTTGAACAACCTAAAGGATTTGAAGATCCTTTCCATCCTAACCATGTGTTCAAGCTAGACAAAGCCTTATATGGCTTGAAACAAGCCCCTCGTGCATGGTATGGTAGGTTAACTAACTTCTTACTTGATTTTGGATTCATTAGAGGTGAGGCCGATCGAACTTTGTTTATTAAGAGGAATAATAATGATATAATCATTGCACAAATTTATGTTGATGACATAGTATTTGGATCTAACTTGCAACATAGTTTAGATTCTTTTGTAGATGCTATGAAATCAACATTTGATATGAGTATGATCGGTGAGCTTACTTATTTCTTGGGCTTACAAGTGAAACAATCTAATGAAGGTATTTTCATTTCCCAGGGCAAATATGCAAGGAACTTGGTGAAGAAATTCGGACTTGAAAGTGCTAAGCATATGAGGATACCAATGGGGTCTACGCACAAAATTTCAAAAGCTGATGTTGCCGTAGATGTTGACACAACGCTGTACAGATCAATGATATGTAGCTTGCTGTATCTTACTTCAAATCGACCTGATATTATGTTTAGTGTTTGTGTCTGTGCCCGTTATCAATCTAGTCCTAAAATATCTCACTTACATGCTGTTAAGAGAATCATAAAGTACGTAGCCGGTACATGTGATCTAGGACTATGGTTCTCTAAAGATACTAATCCTAACCTTGTAGGATATAGTGATTCCGATTGGGCTGGAGATGTGAATGATAGGAAAAGCACTAGTGGAGGATGTTTTTATTTGGGAAATAATTTGGTCTCATGGTATAGTCGTAAGCAAAATTGTGTGTCTCTTTCGACTGCCGAATCTGAATATGTAGCAGCCGGAAGTTGTTGTTCTCAATTGATTTGGTTACAACATATGCTTAATGACTATGATATTAAATGTGATAATCTGACTATGTATTGTGACAACATGAGTGCCATTAATATTTCAAAGAACCCTGTTCAACATTCAAGAACAAAACATATAGACATTAGACATCATTTTATTAGAGATTTGGTAGAGAAAGATCTTATTCAACTTGAATATGTATCCACTGATAAACAAATAGCTGATATATTTACCAAAGCCTTAGATTTTGAGAGATTTTCGTCCTTGAAAAGCTCTCTTGGTTTGTGTGTGATCTGATTGCATACTTACAGTTTACGGATGTTGTTCCTAATGTTGCCACATTCTGCAAAACATCCATTATTCAGGCTTTCTGTCTAGGGTTTTTAGGCATATGTTTGCTTGTGTGTTTTCTGGATAATGTGTGACTCTTTGTAGACATTTGTTCTAACAATTCCATAATTTCAGTTAATGGCTCGTTTTATAGTGTACCTTGCTTAAAATTTTGATAAAAATCACGAAGCACTTGGAGCACGGCGTTCGCGGCGACGATGCTTTTCAGGCAGCCTAGTGATTTCTTAAAAAGGGTTGTGTGACTTACACTGAGTAACTCGGGGCACGGCACTCGCTATGACGATGCTCTCTTGTAAAAAGGTGTAGGAGATACCACAATTCACAATAAAAGTTAATCTCTCAACTGAGTAACCAGAGACACGGCGCTCGCTACGACGATGTCATCTTTTCAAAAGGTTGGTAGAGATTAACATGTGCTAAAAATGTTGTTTATGGTACACTATGTTATGTTTTTTAGCCTGCTTAAAATTTCAAAGGAATTGTTGTTACAAATGTGTTAACATTGCTGAGCACAAAATCTGGAAATTTTGCATACTATTCTATTCTTAGACATCCCTAGATTTTTATTTTTTCTTTTATGGATACAATATCTGAGTTGGATAATTCATCTCCTAATGTTTCTGATCTTATGATGTCTATAGCTCTGTGTTTTGGATAATCTCTTCTAATTCAAATTCTTTTGGATAAAATCAGTTTATTTTTTGAATTTGAAAAGTTTGAGAAATTTATGGGTTTTCAGTTACTTAGTGCTCTTTTTAAATTCACGGTTCTCTAAGCCTAATCACATCACAATTCACTCCTACTCTCTTCCATTAACTCTCTGAAATCCAACCCATCTCCATTTTTCCCCAAATTCGCGAAACCCTAACCATGGCAGGAAAGAGAAAATCGAGATCATCCACTACCACTCCAAACCGCCCAGAAAATGTTGGCCCCTCTGTTGGCACAACACCTGAAGATCCTCCCACACCACTTGTTGTTCTTCATCCAGGTGATGAAGATTACGATTCCATGTTGCCCAAGATTGTTCCTTCACCGCCACAACAGAATCTTTCACCGCCGGTAGAGATTGAGTCGACGGACTCAGATTCTAAAACCGAGGCTGCTGAGGAAGAAGACGCTGAGTCTGATACTCCCACTTCAGACTCGGACAATGCCGAGACCATCGCTGCCTTCATGATGAAACTCAAGGCATAGAAATCTACCAAGCCCAAAGACGCTGCCACCACTTCGAGTGTGCCACCACCGTCTGAGGTTGAGTCTGAATCCGCCCCAATTTCAGAAGATACTCTTATTGATTCTGAGTATGAGGTAACATCCAAAACCCCCAAGTTCTATTTTGGATTATCTTCTGCAAATTGGAGGAAACTGTGTTGTAGAACCCTTATTCATGAACGTAGAATTCATACTCGACAATTTACTGAAATGAAGATGGATAGGTTTCTTAAGGAAAGAAAATTATATGCCTTTGTGACTAAGGTTTCCCCTTACTCCCCATCTGTCGTGTTTGAGTTCTATGCAAATTTGAATAAGTCTATTGTTGATGTGCATAGTAGAAAATTTGGGAAAGTTCATTTGAGGGGGAGGTTGTATAATTTTACTGAGCAAATTGTGGATGAAACCTTGGGATATTCTTGTGGTGAATGCGATGATTCTGAGGTTGATTTGGATGCTGTTGCTAGAGTCATTTCAGGTGGATTAGTGTTTTCTTGGCCGAAGTTATTCACTGCTTCTTTGCTTACCTCCTTGTATGCTGTGTTGCATAAGATAACCATACATAATTGGTTACCCTCTCGAAACACCACCACAGTGACTGAGGATCAAGCTTTGTTGTTGTACAAGATAGGTTTGGGTATTCCTTTCAGTTTGGGAAGATATATTATGGTAAATATGGCCAAGTTTGCAGGCAAGTATTCTTCCTCTGGTTTGCTACCATACTCTTCTTTGATCTATTCAATTTTGTGCAAACAAGGCTTCAAACCTTCATCTTCTGAAATACTCACTACTGGAGTTCCTGTGCTCATCATTGCCAAGGCCTTGCTTACTGGAAACAGGAAGATAGATCTTCCCTATGGCAAAGAAGATACTTCTTCGAGTGGTCCCCAAACTGTTGCTGCTGATGTTGTCACATTGCAGGTGAAACAGTTAACCTTGCAGATTGAGGGCTTGATCAAGATAAAAGATGCTTTCCTTTTGTCTCTTTCTGCTCAAAAAGGGGGAGAAGAGGTGGAAGAGGATGAGGAAACTGGTGAAGAAGAAGCTGAGGGAGGTGAAGAGGATGTTGCTGAAACTGAAGGAAGTGGATAACTGAAGAAAGCTGTTGCTGGATACTGGATATATTTTTAAGATGTTGTGATGAATGCTAAAACATTTGTTTGAGGAAACTGGTGAAGAAGAAGTTGAGGGAGGTGAAGAGGATGTTGCTGAAACTGAAGGAAGTGGATAACTGAAGAAAGCTGTTGCTGGATACTGGATATATTTTTAAGATGTTGTGATGAATGCTAAAACATTTGTTTCTCTGACTTTTTTTTTTTTTGTGGATTGACTTTGCTTGTTTGAATACTCTTGTTTCATGATTTATGAATGATATTTGGTTGCAATTGAGGTTTTCCTGCAGGTATTTAGGGGGAGAAAAATTAAATATGGTTTTGAGCAGAAAAGCCAAAAAGGGGGAGATTGTTAGTGTTATTTTAACACTAATTTAATTTTGCCTTTTCTTGGATATTTTTACCATATTTAATTTTATATATTAATGTGTTTTAATAGTATATTTATACTTTAAAATACTTAGTATATATGCTTGATTTGGTTGTTGAGATTTTCTAGGATATTTATTCTTGGAATTAAAAGATTTGAAAGAGTCTTTTAACATTAAGTTTTCTCCTACAAAATAGGAGTTTGTTTCTTGCTTGGCTACTACTCTTTTGCAGGAATTAAACACGTGGAATTTGACAAGAGAGAAGCTGCTCAGAGACGTGCCAAAATCAGGAGAAAAAACGTGCAAAAAGATAGAGGAAGAAGAGAAGTGGAAAGGTGGAGAAGATGGAGTCATGGAGAGTGTTGAAGATGGATGAAGATCATGGATGGATCATGGACAAGAAGCACGATCTGAAGGAGTCTATAAGTAGCTCAATCTAGGCTGAAGATCGGGGTGCACTTTCCAGAGAAATCCAAGAGCAAAGCAAGAACATATTGTGAGAGTTTTAAGGACAGTTTCAAAGCAACAGATTGTTGGAACATCTGTGACAACATTCTGTTTAATAGAGTCTTTCCTTTGTTAGATTCTAGGTTTGTTGCTTTGTAAACCCTATAGAGGGTTTTAACATTCTTTGAGAGTCGGGAGATAATCATAGAGTGTTTGAGAGTTTTCAAAGAGATTCTTTCAAAAGATCTCTTTGTGATTGTTTTTGTAAATTACTCTTGTAGTAATAAAGAGTTTTGCCCTGCTGGCGTTTCCACGAGTATCTTTAAATACTCGTGGATAAATCTCCTGTCCTTGTTCATTTTTTATATTCCGCTGCATATTCTGATTTTTACTAAGTGTATGAATGTGTTGGTAAATGTTGTGATATTTGGAACAACATTATCAATCTGTTCATATTGTTTCTAAGTCTTGCAGGTAATTTTGGGGCACCAATCCTTTCATCCTCTATGAGAACAAATTCACCGGAAATCTTCGTGGGACTTTTGGTCAACTTTTTAATCTAAAAGAAATTTCCATTGATGATAACAAGCTGGAAGGAATTGTGAGTGAAGGCCACTTTGCCAATCTCACAAAGTTGGAAACGTTTCAGCCTCAGGAAATCAACTTACTTTGAATGTAAGCTCAAACTGGATTCCACCCCTCCAACTTAAAGTCGTTGGTCTAGGATCATGGAGATTAGGCGTAGGCAGGTCTCAGGTGATCCCGCAATGGCTTCATAAGCTGAAGAATATTTTGGAAATTGATTTATCTAATACTGGAATCTCAGGTGGTGTTCCTATCCGGTTTTGGGAGATTCAGTTCTTGAATCTTTCTCACAACCATCTTAATGGAGAAATCCCGTATATACACAGTACGTACTTTCCATACCAGCATATGTACCTGAGTGCAAACCAATTCAAGGGCTCATTGCCTCGAATAGGAGAAAGTGTTGTGGATCTGGATCTGTCAAATAATTCATTTTCAGGAGGTATATCTCACTTTCTCTGCGACAAGACTAATAAAACCTACAATCTGGAGCTTCTTCATCTGGAGAGAAATCAATTGAGTGGAGAGATGCCAAATTGCTGGATGAAATGGCCATATTTGAGCTACTTGAACATAGGCAAGAACAACATGTCCGGAAGTATCTCAACTTCCATAGGGTTTCTTGGGAGTCTGCTGTCTTTGAATCTTTTTGGCAACAAGTTTTCTGGGCAGATACCGTTTTCAATGCATAAATGCACAGAATTGGTGTTTATCAACTTTGGTGATAATGATCTTGATAGGAACTTACCAGCATGGATGGGGACAAGCCTAGTCAATTTGATGTTTCTCATTTTACGCTCAAACAAGTTGGGTGGTAAGGTTTCTTCTAACATATGCCACCTAAATTCTCTCCAAATCTTTGATCTTTCCAACAACCAATTTTCAGGCAGAATTCCTAGGTGTGTCTATAATTTTACTGCAATGGTTACAAAACAAAGGTGGTTTGAATATATATATATGGTGGTGGTGGAGAATTTCAGGATAATTATTTTAGGGAAAGTGCATCAGTAACCACAAAAGGAATCCAAATGCAGTACGACACAATACTTCCATTGGTTAGGAATATTGATTTATCAAGGAACAATCTGTCTGGTGATATCCCAAAGGAATTGACAAGTTTAGTTGCATTGGGATCATTGAACTTGTCAGGAAATCAATTAACAGGTCGGATTCCGAACAACATTGGAGATATGAAACAATTGGAATCCCTGGATCTCTCAAAAAACTATTTATCCGGTGAAATTCCTAATAGCTTCACACTTTTGGTTTCTTTGAATCATTTAAACTTGTCTTGCAATAACTTAACAGGGAGAATACCAATAAGCACCCAGCTTCAAAGTTTTGCTGCTTCGAGCTTTATTGGGAACAATCTTTGTGGCCCTCCTTTGACAAGTAATTGCAGCCATGGTGGTACTAACGAAGTCAAAGACGAGGATGAAGATGAAGGTGATGAATCACATGAGATAGAGTGGTTTTGGGTGTTCTTATCTCTGGGGTATGCAGTGGGATTATCAACAGTGTGCAGTGCATTGGTGTTGAAAAAATCATGGAGAGATGCCTATTTTGGCTTCTTAGAAGATATGTGGAACATGTTTTATGTGTATGCCCATATCAAATGGGGAAGACTTACAAATTCATCGGCTCCAAATTCGTGAAGACTTAACTCTAGTTGTACTTCGGAGAGTCATAGATATTGTTGTTTGGTAATTTTGTTTTACATATCTTGTTTTTGAGTGTTTGGAGAAATTTTTTTTTTTGAAAAATTAAAATGCGTGAAGCTAGTGAAATAAAGGTTCATGTATAATTTGTTTGTTGTTTGATGTATGTGAAAATATAATGAAAGTTTTGAAATATGCTTGGTTTTATTTTTTGTGGACATTTTTTCTAATGCAAATGTCCTGCTTTGTAAAACTATATCTATTTAGTGTTGTTATGGTGTCTTAATTTAAATTAATACTATGGAAATATTGTTGCACTGGTAATTACTTTTCTTTTTCTAATTAAATTAACAATATCAAATCTCCAATATCCAACTCAAGAATTACTGTTTAATCATACAACTTTTAAATTTTGAGGGAATTATGTGAGACCCAATGTTAATCTGAAAATCTGTTTTTCATTTGAGATAAGAAGGAACACAACAATCAGGGGCGGAGATTCCTTATTATAATATATTGAAAAAATATTAAATGCCGGTTTTATATTAATTCTCTTTCAAGTTCGACATGTTATCTATTTCGTGGAAAAATGGTACATTAATACTTGATCATGGTATTTTATATTAAAGAAGGAATTGATACCTTATTAAGGGAAAGCTAGAATATTAATTTTTTACATACAACATCCGAATTCCATCTAAAAAAAAACGACTAATTTTTTTGGAAAAAAAAAAAGTTGTACAGAAGATGGCCATGCATGTTTCAAAATAAAACCTAGTTACTTAAATAAAAAAAAATTGTAATGTTTAAAGAGCAAGTATCATATTTGTTAGACTAAATGGAATATATTATCCAAAATATAGGTTTTTTTATTTTTATTTTATAAATATGTTAGGAGAAATGAAAGGGAGGGAGAAAATAAAAAATAGAAAACTTACCTGATTCATGTTAATACCTGATCATTACAATATTTATCTTTATAAAGATGATGTACCTCTTGAGCTATAACGTTCGTGTTAAAGCTGATATGATTGCACCCAAAGAAATTAGTTTATTGCCGGCCAAAGAAAGCTGATATGTTCGTCATCAGTGAGCCGAAACTCCATATGGTTAGTCACAAGGGTAAATAGGACCTATTTTTCGTAGTTAACACATTCAATAAGCTAATCAATGTGTTTATTTTTTATTTTAAAAATATTACCTTTTACTTTAAAAATGTTTTTTTAATTGTAAGAATATATTTCAAAGTTAAATGGCCAAATGAAGGGTAATAAGTGCAATAATAAATGACGAACATGAAGAACAAAGAAAAAATAATAAATATTAACATAAATGTAAATTACCAATAATTATATTTTTTAAAAAAAAAAAAACAAGAGGAAGATATCTTGATCCTTTTGGGAAAAAAATGAAAATGTGTCCCACGACATCACGGGTCATTTTAATTTGGCAAAAGTGGTTTCATTAAAAAAAAAAAAAAAAAATTTAAAAAGCGCCGTATTTTTCGAAAATTGTAGTACTGACCCTTCCAAACTATGGGTTATCATTAGTTTGGATAAAATTTTCTTATGAGACAATTTTTGCAACTATTGGGACCAAATTGAAATGACCGTCCTATGGGACGAATTTTACAATTTTTTTTATTGTCAATTTTATTTTGTATTTGGAATTTTTAGGGGGTTTTCTAATTTAAAAAAGAAAATCATAATTTTAAATTAAAACATATTCATTTAAATTTTGTTTTCAATTACATATAAAACATATCATTTTTGTGATGTTCAATTAGTTATTTTTACATAAAGTAGTTATTTACCTGATTTTAATCGATATGTATTCAAAATCTTCACTTCTATTTTAAATTAATTTTTGAATAATTTGAGTGGATTTTGAATACAATCTAGTTCAAATATTGTATTTCAAGTTATTCGATTCAAGCACAACAACCTTGTCTAATCTTAGTGAAATTATTTATTCTTTCTAAACAAAACATACAAGCAATTTTTTTATTCTCAACTGACTATTAAAATACATTCTCCAGAAAAATAATTTCTCTATACCTAAAATAAAACCAAATGTCATGTTTGTTAATTTTTACACTTTCAACACGAAATTACATTTTAGATAATATTTTCAAGAATTAGCCAAAGAAAACCATTCTCAACCTTATACAAGTAAAATATGTTTATTGTTGTTATTATTTAGAGAAGAAAATATGTTCTTTAAGCTTTAAAAAAAAAAAGGTATATCCCTTTGCTAGAAAGTTACTATAACTGCGAAATAGTTTATATATGCAATGTAAATAATTAATTAAAAATCATAAAAATTATAAATTTTTGATATATCTTGTATTGAAAACAAATTTTGAATGAATAAGTATTATAATATATGAAATTATGATTTATTTAAAATTTTGAAATAAATACAAAAAAAATTGACAAAAAAAAAAAATTACAAATAAGAATAATAAATTCAATACATTATGTATTAAAAATAAATTTTAAATAAAGAAGTTATTTAATTTTAAAACCTCCATCTTATAATAAAATTACAAATAATAATAATAAATTTGATACATCATGCATGTATAAAAAATAAACTTTAATGGAAGTTAATTTAAAATTATGATTTTGTAGCTTCCCCATTAAAGATTTCATAATTATTATGTATTTTAATTTAAAATCATATAATGAATAAGAGATTTTAAAGTTACTTTAACTGTGAGATCAATTGTGCAAAAAAAATTTAAATTTCGGTTGCAACTTTCATTTCATTTTTTAGTTTAGCTAAACTGTGGGACAAATTTTGCCAACAAAAAAAAAAAAGTTGAATATTCGGTTGTAATTTCCCACTAAAAAAATCACTTTTTTTATGAAAAATGTTACGGCAGAACTACTTTTGTAATATTTAGAAACAACAGGACTACTTTTACAATTAATGAGACCAAATTAAAATGCCTGATCTATGGGACCAAATGTGCAGTTTTCTCGTAGTGTTGCATATCAAATGTTGTAAGAAAATAAGGAGAAGAAAAAGATATTATATTACGATGTAAGAACGAGCAGATGCCCAAGTTGGGACTTTCAAGCTCCGAATATTATTGGTGATGCTGGAACTAATTATAAAGTGATCCTCTCATCATAAATATCAGCAAACTCACTATAAAGTGCCAAAAGAGAGAACATTAATTTCAAGAGGAAATATACAAGTAACAAATAAGTGAAGTGATGTAACGTCCAGGACAAAACGGTGTATAATTAGTTAATTAAATAATTAAACTCTTAATTATGTGATTTAATTATGTGTGTTCCAGAAAATCGAAATAATGTATGATTAATTAATCGAATGCATAATTTAATTAAAAGCATATGCTATATTTTGTTAAAGGATATTGTAGACGAAAACCGAATGATAATACGATAAAGAATGAACCAATAAAGGTCGAGACCAACGGAGTATAAAGTCGTTTTTCTTGGACACATGGATCACTTGTTGGGATCACTATGAAAAAGGCTCACGATCGGAACCAATGAATTAGGATCTAGCTCTCGTGCGTCGTGGAAAAACAGCATCGAACAAGGCTCACGATCGGAACCAACGAATTAGGATCTAGCTCTCGTATCTCGTGGAAAAACACCACCGAACAAGGTGGGGGTAAACTCTATATTTTACGTTTATGTTATAATAAAATGAGAGAAAATAATGATAAACGAATACTTGAATATGAGCTTGGCATGATGAAGCGAACCATGTTTGTTGTGTTATATGAACACATGATAATGATATGACCTTCAAATGTAATGTCTTGTGAACTATATGCTGTGTTTAATTGTCGTGACTATATGTGCTTGTTGCATAATTTTAGTAAGTTATGTTTGGACTGGGTCGTCCGTAAAAGCACCGATATTGTTTAAGGATTGGGTCGTCTGTAAAGGTACCGATGGGAGAAAACTCGTATCGAAGGGGTAAAACGGGCTGCTCCTGCACCTTCCGAACTGGGTCGTCCATTAAGGCACCGAATTTACGTGTTGTGCAGTTTATGTGCTGTGATATATATATGTCGTGTTTAATTGTTGATCTGTCTATGATTGATTAATTTGCCCTTTAACGAATTCATGAGCTTAAATTATATGAATTTATCCTCACGAGTGTATTCAACGCACTCACCCCCACGTGTACTCACGCTACAGGTAATAATGAATGCGGAGAAGCGTAGAGAGAATGGTGCCCTATCAACTGTGATCTTTTCCCCTTTTGTCTTTCAGGACTTTGCTTTTTTAAACAATTTTAATTGTTTGTAAAAGTTAAACCGTTTTACTTTTCTATGTTATGGATCCTGTAGACTTTCCGCTATTTGTTTTCAATGTCTCTTTCCAGCTTGTTGCCGAAGACCTTAATTATGTAAAATCGTATCTTTAACTGTTTCTGAAGCTTCTGAATCTCTGTTGTTTTAAATCTTTACTCGTTTATCGTATTTGATGCTACTTAAAATATACGTTTCTTTTCTCTCTTCTCCTACACACCCACAAGCAAACTCTGATATTTCAACTACGAAAACGGGGCGTGACAAGTGAAATATAGCAATTATACAACTTGGAACAATGTCATTCAATACTTTTAATCAAGATTCAAGCTAGCATTAGGAGAGAGCTTAATTTGGTGAGTGAAACGAGCAATTTAACCAACTCGATTCCTCTATAATCGAACAAACAATGCACACCAACCAATTTGTTGTATCAAAGTGAGTCTATCTACTCTGTTTCATATGATGTATCCATGGAATCAAGCAACAATATATGAATTGTGAAAAGCCTATTAGGTTGATACCACATTGCCTCTTTTATAGTCTCACTAATTTAGGGAATTACACATACACCTTGGATCCTTCCAAACATTATCAAGATCGAAGCTCTCAGATACTTGTTACATAATTAAAATCGATTTTCAAGAAACACATGAACCTGTCAAGCTTAAGCTTACAATTTCCTTCCTTCTTTCCAGTTTTTCAGCACTTAGAAAAAGTTATAATTACCTATAAATTTTTCGATCAGTATTAAAACAAAAAACCTCCATGTGATCTTAAATAAAAAAATTTCAAGAAACACAGACACTTTCTTCCCATTCAGCCGGGTAAAGACATTTTTGCTTTCTTTCTTCTTTTTTATATTTTTTATCATAGTGCAGTCTTTTTATTTACACTAATTCTACAAGGAAAGCATTCTTGTGAATTGTGATCAGCTTAAAACTTGCATAATATTAATCACTCTAATACCTCTGTTTAGTACATACACAAAGAAGCACACACATATATGATATATGTATATGATGCCTTATTTCCTTTCTAGCTTCTTAACCATTATTTACTTTCAATTTTTTACAAAGTTACCTAGCTTTATTTACCAAACTACCTAGCTCAGCCTGAGCGCCTCACCATTCTCCACTCTACACAATTAGATAATCTTAACACAAGAATTATGTAGTCAAGTTTTTTAATTAAATAGAAAATATCTTAATCAATAAGAATGAACTCACTATAAATTCACAAAGATTAATTGACCACTACCTAAAGTAACTTAGAAAAGTTGTAGTGTTAATAGGAGTAACCCAACTTGAATTTTCAATTTTGGAAGGCGATCAGTTAAATAGTGCATTGACTTGTATAAAATTTTATGATGAAATCAAAAGAAAAAAAAAAAAAGATTCAAACGGTCGTCTTTAAAAAATATGCAAATGATTCAAACTATTGCTATGGTAGTCATTGTGTATATATTTCCTAGTGTGGAAAAATGATATCATGCTTGACTAACCTAACAATAATTTATCTAATGCTGGATTTCATGGAAAGATTCCACATAATATTGGAAATCTATTCAATTTACAAACTTTAGTTTTGGAAGCATAGTTGGGAGAGTTTGGGCTGGAGGTTGATAGCCTTGAGTGGTTGAGAGGACTTTCAAAACATGAATAATGTGGACCTAAGGAATGTAACCTACTGATTAACACTCTTCCTTCATTTGCATTCCTGCAGACTTGATTTCATGGGTATAACTCATCCGGATTGTCTTACCCATCTCCTTCTATCCAATCAAATAAACTACTTTTATGATAAAACCTTTCAATTTTCTTCTACTTTTATGAGGAACTGGTCATCGGTGATAACATGCTGATGAGTGGGGTTGTGACTGAAACTCACTTTGCGAACCTCACAAACTTGATGACTTTGAAACTTAGTCCAAATTGGATTCCTCCCTTCCAAACTGGGGTCGTGGTCCTTGCTTGGGCACATGTCTTCTTTAAGTTATGTGAACCTGTCTTACAACAACTTAACCGGGAGAATACCAAAAAGCACCCAGCTTCAGAGCTTGGATGCTTCGAGTTTTAGTGGGAACCATCTTTGTAGCCCTCCATAAACAAGAAACTGCAGCCATGGTTGTAGTGACGACGACAAAGATGAGGATGAGGATGAAGGTGATGAGTCTCATGAGATAGAGTGGTTTTTGGTGTTGTTATCTTTACAATATGCAGTGGGATTATCAGCAGTGTGCAGTGTATTGGTGTTGAAGAAATCATGGAGAGATGCCTATTTTGGATTCTTAGAAGATATGTGGAACAAGTTTTATGTGTTTGTCCAAATCAAATGGGAAAGACTCACAAAACCATCGGCTCCAAATTCATGAAGACTTGACTCTAGTTGTACTAATTTGGAGAGTGTTAGATATTGTTGTTTGGTAATTTTGTTTTACATATCTTGTCTTTGAGTGGTTGGAGAAAATATTTTGAAAAACTAAAATGGTGTGAAGATAGTGATATAAAAGGTTCGCTTATAATAAGTTGTTTTTTATCCATTGCATTATTAAAATGGTAGCAAGTCTTGTCTACTTTCTAGTTTGAATTACGTAGGAAAGAGGTGCATATTTAATGTAGAAAATATGTTAGTCTTGGTCATTTGGAGAAAGCAAAGGTCTGTTTACATTTGTGCCTTGCCAATTGGTTTTTGAAAGCTTAGTTAAATATTATCTTTGTTTGGTTTCCCTCATTAGGACACAATGTTTTAATTATCCTCTGTTTTGTTTGCTTTATGAAGTGAAAAGAACAATTATACTACTTGGAACAATGTCATTGAATACTATTAATCAAGATTCTAGCATTACGAGAGAGCTTTGTTGAGAGAAACGAGCAATTTAACCAACTCCATACCTCTATTATCGAACAAACAATGCACACAAACCAATTAGCTGTATCAAAGTGAGCCTATCTTCACTGTTTCATATGATAGATTCCACATTGCCTCTTTTATAGTCTCACTAATTTATAATTATAAAAAAAAAAAAAAAAAGAGGGAACTTAGCTTGATGAATGTGGGAATTACACACACCTTGGATCCTTCCAAACATTATTACATCATTAATTAAAATCACCACAGATGCTTCAATCGACTTCAAGAAACACATGAAACTGTCAACAAACACAGATACTTTCTTCCCCATTCATCCATTTTTTAAAGAATTTTTCGCTTTCTTTCTTATTTTTTTATCGCAGTGCAGTCTGTTTATTTGCAAGAATTTTCAAGGAAAACATTCTTGTATATGATGTTTTGCCTTATTTCCTTTCTTCTTTATCATTATTTAGTTTCACCATTCTCCACTCCGCACAATTACATAATCTTAACACAACAACTATTTAGTCAACTTTTTTTAATTTCATAATAAATGTTTTAATCCATATAAGAAATAAACGTAGCAATGTATCTAAATTTTACAAGAATTAATTCACCACTACCCAAAATAACATAGAAATAGAAAAATTGGAGTGTTATTAGCAGCAACCCAACTTGAATTTTCAATTTGCCTTGTATTAAACTTTATGATGAAACAATTTTTTTTTTTTTTAAGATTCAAACTATTATCATGGGTCGTCTTTAAAAAATATGTTAATGATTCAAACTATTGTTATGCATGTCTTTGTCTGTTCAATTTTCAACTCCAACTTCTTACTTATTTCCTAGCTAGTGGAAAAATGCATATCATGCATGACTAACCCTACCAATAATTTATGGTCTCTGATAAGAGTTTAATTAAGACAATTGTTTAAAAAAGAAATTTATTTTTTATGGAAAAATATCATTTTTCGTCTTGTAAGTAATACCGACAGCCATGTCATTGTGGAAAATTTTTCCGATCAAAATAACACTGAAAATTAGAAAAATCGACAATTAGAGGACCATTATAGGAAAAGACAAAACTACCCACCAAAATTTTACCTTAATTTATTAATTACCTTTCAGAAAGAAAAAAAAGAAAGGATTATTGAACGTGAATATATGGTGTGTGCGGACATTATTTTGAAAACTGTTTGTTAATAATTTTTCAAATATTTTAATTTAAACTAAATAATAAAGGATATTGAAAACCTAAGTTTTTCCAAGAGAAGGTTTCACAAGGCCTCCATGGTTTTTTGGATAGTGATTTTATATATAGATATATTATTTAACTGAAATCCAATTTAAAACCATTTTAACAAAAAAACAATCCATAACCCCATTTGATGTCGGTCATCCTCATCAATAAGATTATTTAATTCAGTTTTATTTTATTTTATTTATTTATTTATTTATTTGAGTAGGGAAAGGGGGCGAAGTTGGGATTTGAACTATTAGATTTTGTTTTCTTTCCATTTTCCAACTCCAAATTGATATTACTACAAAAAAAAAAAAAAAAAAAAAAAGGTCAAACAATAGTGCTATATATATCCATCCATAGGGCTCATCCATAATCAACAATAATCAATTAAATTGAATTCCAATATCATTTTTGCAAATGATGATGAGTTGCTCAAACACAATTCTTACCTCTTTGTTTTTTCTCCTCATTTTCTTTTTCAAACATAGCTATTGCATGAGAAACAATGACATTGTCTTATGTCCAGAAATCGAAAAACAATCTCTTCTAAACTTCAAACAAGGTATGATAGATCCAGAGAATGTAACGTCTTCATGGGATGGTGAAGTGAATTGTTGCAAGTGGAAAGGTGTGGTTTGCAACAACCTCACTGGCCATGTTCATCGACTCCATCTTCGAGGTTTAAGTGGCAAAATAAGCCCGTCGTTGCTCGATCTCAAACATCTCACACATCTTGATCTGAGCGGAAATGACTTTGGAGAAACAATCCTCCCTTCCTTCATTGGATCGTTCAAAAACCTCGAGTTTTTGAATTTATCTGGTGCTGGATTTCATGGAAAGATACCCCATACTATTGGGAATCTTTCAAATCTACACACTTTAGACCTGCAAAGCGATCAGTACCTGGAAGTTGATAGCCTGGAATGGGTGTCAGGGCTTTCTCAATTGGAGTATCTAAACATGAATAATGTGAACATGAGCAAAACAACCAACTGGGCCCAGGTGATCAACTCCCTCCCTTCTCTGCGTCTACTTCATTTCCAACATTGCAGTCTTGATTTCATGGCTCCTTTGAATTATGTTAATACTACTTCTCTAACATTCCTCGATCTCTCTCCCAAGATGGATTTTTCAATTGAGTAATCTTCTTACTCTTGACCTCAGTTTCAACAAGTTTGAAAGGATTGGTGCCCCAAAATTACCTGCAAGACTTAGAAACAATATGAACAGATTGATAATGTTGTTCCAAATGTCACAACATTTACCAACACATTCATACACTTAGTAAAAATCAGAATATGCAGCGGAATATAAAAAATGAACAAGGACAGGAGATTTATCCACGAGTATTTAAAGATACTCGTGGAAACGCCAGCAGGGCAAAACTCTTTATTACTACAAGAGTAATTTACAAAAACAATCACAAAGAGATCTTTTGCAAGAATCTCTTTGAAAACTCTCAAACACTCTATGATTATCTCCCGACTCTCAAAGAATGTTAAAACCCTCTATAGGGTTTACAAAGCAACAAACCTAGAATCTAACAAAGAAAAGACTCTATTAAACAGAATGTTGTCACAGATGTTCCAACAATCTGTTGCTTTGAAACTGTCCTTAAAACTCTCACAATATGCTCTTGTTTTGCTCTTGGATTTCTCTGGAAAGTGCACCCGATCTTCAGCCTGGATTGAACTACTTATAGACTCCTTCAGATCGTGCTTCTTGTCCATGATCCATCCATGATCTTCATCCATCTTCAACACTCTCCATGACTCCATCTTCTCCACCTTTCCACTTCTCTTCTTCCTCTATCTTTTTGCACGTCTTTTCTCCTGATTTTGGCACGTCTCTGAGCAGCTTCTCTCTTGTCAAATTCCACGTGTTTAATTCCTGCAAAAGAGTAGTAGCCAATCAAGAAACAAACTCCTATTTTGTAGGAGAAAACTTAACGTTAAAAGACTCTTTCAAATCTTTTAATTCCAAGAATAAATATCCTAGAAAATCTCAACAACCAAATCAAGCATATATACTAAGTATTTTAAAGTATAAAAATACTATTAAAACACATTAATATATAAAATTAAATATGGTAAAAATATCCAAGAAAAGACAAAATTAAATTAGTGTTAAAATAACACTAACAAAGTTAATAGGACCAATTCCAAGTAGAAGCACTAATGCCACCAAACTCCAATATATTGATATCAGTGCAAATTCTATTAATTCCAGCATTCCAGATTGGCTCTACTTTTGCAAAGACTTAGAGTATGTTGATTTGAGTCAGACCAAACTTCAGGGTACAATTTTCAATGTCATAGCAAATCTAACCTCACTTAACACTCTCCTTTTAAGTTATAATCAGCTTTCTGGAAGGAATTGTGAGTGAATGCCACTTTGCCAATCTCACAAAGTTGAAACTTTTTTCTGCCTCTGGAAATCAACTGACTTTGAATGTAAGCTCAAACTGGATTCCACCCCTCCAACTTACGGCAATTGGTCTAGGATCATGGAGATTAGGCGTAGGTAGGACTCAGGAGATCCCGCCATGGCTTCATAAGCTGAAGAATATTTTGGAAATTGATTTATCTAATACTGGAATCTCAGGTGGTGTTCCTATCTGGTTTTGGGAGATTCAGTTCTTGAATCTTTCTCACAACCATCTTAATGGACAAATCCCGTATATACACAGACACAGTACGTACAATCCAGGCCAGAGTATATACCTGAGTGCAAACCAATTCAATGACTCATTACCTCGAATAGGAGAAAATGTGGTGGATCTGGATCTGTCAAATAATTCATTTTCAGGAGGTCTATCTCACTTTCTTTGTGACATGACATATGAAATCTACCAACTGAAGTTTCTTCATTTGGAGAGAAATCAATTGAGTGGAGAGATGACAGATTGTTGGATGAAATGGCCATTGTTGGAGTACTTGAACATGGGCAAGAACAACATGTCTGGAAATATCTCAACTTCCATAGGGTTCCTTGGGAGTCTGAAGTCTTTGAATCTTTTTGGCAACAGGTTTTCTGGGTAGATACCGTTTTCAATGCATAAATGCACAGAATTGGTGTTTATCAACTTTGGTGATAATGATCTTGATGGGAACTTACCAGCATGGATGGGGACAAGCCTAGTCAATTTGATGATTCTTATTTTACGCTCAAACAAGTTGAGTGGTAAGGTTTCTTCTAAGATATGCCGCCTAAACTCTCTCCAAATCTTAGATCTTTCCGACAACCAATTTTCAGGCAGAATTCCAAGGTGTGTCTATAATTTTAAGGCAATGACTAGAGAACAAAGATTGTATGAGCATTTATATGGTAAGAGAGGATCGTCCCTTTTTCTTTTTATGCGGAGCGGTTTTATGGAAAGTGCATCAGTAACCACAAAAGGAACCGAAATGCAGTACGACACAATACTTTCATTGGTTAGGAATATTGATTTGTCGAGGAACAATTTTTCAGGTGATATCCCAAAGGAATTGACAAGTTTAGTTGAATTGGGATCATTGGACTTGTCAGGAAATCAGTTGACAGGTCTGATTCCGAACAACATTGGAGATATGAAACAATTGGAATCCCTCGATCTCTCAAGAAACTATTTATCCTGTGAAATTCCTAATAGCTTCACACTTATGTTTTCTTTGAATCATTTGAACTTGTCTTTCAATTACTTAACAGGAAGAATACCGGAAAGTACCCAGCTTCAGAGCTTGGATGCTTCGAGCTTTATTGGGAACCATCTTTGTGGCCCTCCTTTGACAAGTAATTGCAGTCATGGTGGTACTGACGAAGACAAAGACAAGGATGAGGATGAAGTTGATGAATCTCATGAGATACAGTGGTTTTGGGTGTTCTTATCATCCGGATATGCAGTGGGATTATCAGCAGTGTGCAGTGCATTGGTGTTGAAGAAATCATGGAGAGATGCCTATTTTGGCTTCTTAGAAGAGATGTGGAACAAGTTTTATGTGTATATCCATATCAAATGGGCAAGACTCAATTTGTGAGAGGCAATTTGTGAGAAGAATGTTTGTGTCTATTTCTCTTCATTTTGTTTATTAAACAATAAAATTATGTGATAATATATTGAATAACAATGCAATATATTAGTGGAAAAAAAAACCTGCAAGATTGTGATCTGAGCCGATAACAGAGTGGTTGCTTCAATCTGCAAAGTCTGCACTTTCCTATCCAACTCACCCGTGTAACGAATTTTTCGCTCTTTTAATCGTGTTATTGATTTTTTATTTGCAAGAATCCTACAATGGAAACATTTTTGTGAGCTTCAAACTTGCATAATATTAGTGTAATTATTCTATTAATACCCATGCTTACTACATACACAGAGAAGCACATGTATTATGTATATGATGACTTGCCTTATTTTCATTTCTTCTTTATCATTATTTACTTTCAAACATTTTTTTTTATCAAACTACCTATCTCAGCAATAATCACATCAGCATTCTCTATATTACTCTGCGCAATTATATAATCTTAACACAAAAATTATTGGCTCACCCAATTAGTAACTAAAACGAACTATTTTACTAGTAACTAATGGGGGCATCTTGGTAACTACAAACTAGTGTACTTGGATTGCAACCAAACTTGGTAACCTATTTGGAATGAGATACTCTCTTATGAGATCGACTCATAGATCCTAATTAGTAAGATGAAATGAGTTGGTTAATACGTTTAAACATGATCAATTCTTGGTTAACATATTCAATGGTCTAATCAACATATTTATTTTTTATTTTAAGAATATTGTTTTTACTTTGAATTTTTTCTGTTTTGTCCTGTAAAAGTATATTTCAAACTAAATGACCAAAAAAAAAAAGTGTAAGGATAAATGACGAACATGAAGAAAAAAGAAAATATATATATAAAAAAAAAAACATAAGTGTAATAGGTAAATGAACACAATTAATTATATATAAAAGAAAGTTAATGACATAAAAAAATAAATTCCCCACTTACCACTCGAAGCCCGTCCCTCTCGAACATATGCAGCAAAATATTTCCAAAAAATAAATTCTAAGAAAATGAAATGTATGAGTAATTTGAAAAACATTAAAATTGTGTTTGGACGGAGGTATTTGAAATTTAGGATTTGAAATGAACTGATTTCAAATTCACTCGAGTTGGAGCTCAAATGACTCAAAATTTAGTTTAAAATGAAAATAACAGATTTCAAATCCACATCTATTCAAACATCACCAATAAATTCAAATTTCTCTTCAAATCCACCTGTACAAATTGTGAAACCTACAGATTGGAGTTTCTTTATCCGAAAGGAAATCAATTGAGTGGAGAAATGCCAGATTGTTGGATGAAATGGCCATTGTTGAGATATTTGAACATAGGGAAAAACATGTCCGGAAGTATCTCAACTTCCATTGCATTCCTTGGAAGCCTGAGGTCTTTGAATTTTTTTGGCAACAAGTTTTCAGGCCAGATAATTCTTTTAATGCATAAATGCACATAGTTGGTGTTTATCAAGTTTTATGTGTCAATTTCTCTTCATTTTCTTTGGTTTTAATTGATTTAATGAACTATCCCAGATTCTCAACCACCATTTTCTCAACATTATTGCATTAGTTTCCCAGTCGAAGTGCAAGTTTTTAATATTGTATGACTCCCAAAAATTTCCTAAAATCGATTATCAAAAATATCCCCAAATAATTTAGGTTGTTTTTTACATTTAATCCTTTAAGTTAATTAGTTTAGTTAATCAAAATTCACCCTTTTAATTTGTTTTCCATCTCGGAAGAATTAAGCCAAGATTTACCTGCTCACTGATGGATCCACATACCCCAGGTGGGGGCACGTGCCCCCACAAATTTTTGAAATCTTTTCTGCAATATATACTTTAATTCTTCTACAATATATATTTGATAGTATTGGTAGTATTTGATTAAACATATATATCATACGTATATATTGTTGGCCATTGTAGAAATATATTCTTCTTATATAATATATATTTGATACTTATATCATATAGTATCATGTCCAATCACATATATATTGTTGGCTATGATAGTATCATTTTATATCATATTTATTCTTTTATAATTGATAGTATATATTGCTACAGTTGAAAGGGTATTTTCTGCAATGAATATTATAAAGAATCGTCTACGCAACCGGATGGGAGATCAATGGATGAATGATAGTTTGATTGTATATATTGAAAAAGAGGTTTTGATAGTGTTGATAATGAGTCAATAGTGCAAATATTTCAGTCAATGAAAACTCGTTGATTTCAATTGTAATAGACTTGGATTATTATGTATTAAAAAATTTCTTCACATATTTTATATTTTAGTTATTTTGTGTCCCCGCCATTAAAAAAGTCTAGATCTGTCCCTGTACCTGCTCATTGTCTATGCCTTAAATACTGATCTCCCAATGTGAGAGTAGATCAATTTTACAATTGATATTACAAAATTATAAAATAAAAGAGAAAAATATAGAAGTTTCAGAATAGGAAACGATATCAAAATAATTGGTGTTCATTTTCTAGTGTGTACCATGACCAATTCTTACAATGAAACGATTCTAAGTCAAGACATTGTCTTTTTTCCAAGTCAACTTTTGATTTTTATCCATTGTTGTACAAAAATGATAGCAAGTTTTATATATTTTCTAGGGGTAAAATATTTTTTAAGTCCCGTAACTTAGACCTTATCCAGAAAATATCTCATAAGTTCGACATGTTCAATTTTGGTCATGTATGTATAATAAAATGTCCAATTTAAGGACTCCAGTCATCGTCAACCACTTAAGTCGCTGGATTTGACATGTTAAATTGGACATTTTATTATACATACAAGATTAAAATTGGACATGTCAAACTTACAGGATATTTTTTGGACAAGTCTAAATTACGAGACTTAAAAAATATTTTACAGGAAAATGGTATATTTCTAAGAAGATTAAATAAAGTTCTCGTTTTTAAACCTTATTGACACATGATTGTTTATCCTGTTCAATTATAGTTTATAGAGTTATAAACAAATCAAATCGGGTCAAATATTTTGATATTTTATTCGTATTTTAGTAAATTAACAAAGAGTCATATACTTATTTTTTTATTATTTGAATAATAAACGTGGTTTGTATTTTTTATTAGCGGAATATTGACAAATACTCGAATCGAATAGCTCTCAACAATAATGCATTATCTACTTTGTATGGAATTTTTATTAATCAATATTTTAAATTAATTATGTTGTTTGAGATTTTTTGTTGATTATGTTGTATACCTCTTTATTATAATAAATTTTAAAATTGTATTTACCCCAAATTTTGAAAAAAAAAAAATCAAAATTTCAATTAATTAGTGGTAAAAAAATCAAAATTTCTCTCTAACGATTAATAGTTGCAAAATTTGTAAAGAAACTTTTACTAACTAGATCTCAATTTGAAGAAATTTTATTTACATTAATAAAAAATAATATGAAATTATTTTAATAAATAAATGTTCTCACAATCAAATAATTATATTGTGTTTTAAAATTTTAATAGTTAAATAAAAATTGAAATAAATTTTAATTTAATGTAATATATATAAGAAAAGTAAATGGATTGTTGGTTAGTTATAGTTATAATTTATAACCAAAAACAATGAATAAAGCAGAATTGATTATAGTTAGTGAGATGATATATGAAAAAGAGAGAGATGGAAGAGTGATTACACCATCTTCACTACCCCTCTCTCTTTCCCAAATAGAGGCTCACTGCACAGCATAACGAACACGATACCATGACGCACCCAACACTACAATCTTTGACGCAGTTTCCTAAGAATTTAAGTCCTAATAATGTGATGAGGAGATGATAATTGGGGGAATTTTTGGGGATTTAGGTATGATTGGGGATTTTGAAAGATTAAATCAATTTTCACCCTTTAAATCCTTTTTCCTTTTTTTTTTTTCTTTTTTTTTTTTTTTAGGAAAATTTGTTTCAATTTTAGAATTTTTTTATGATCAAGCAATTGAAAAATGACATGTGTCAACATATCATCTATTGTCGTCGGAAACCGTATTTGATGTTACATGCAAATCAGGTGACAAATTTCTGGCCAAATTGGGCCAAAACTGAGCCATGTTTCAATTATGGAGAATTGAAGAGAAAAATATACTTATGAAACCATGTAGGAAAAATGATCAAAGTTATAAGACAAAACGATTTTAACCTTCACATGGTTGATTTCGAGTTTCTTATTTTGAAAATAGTTATGTGGGTAATTAAAATTTTGATACCTAAATTATATTCATATTACAATATTAGTATCCCTATTTTATTGACTTATAAAGTTGATACTCAATGTTTCTAAAAATTAGAATTTCACTCTTTTTAATACCGCAACGATGAAGCGGAATTATAGGGAATCTTGAAGCTCTATATATTGCAATTTTTGCAACTCAATACTGTCGTATTTGATAGTTTCAATCCACTGATGCGATGGATTTGGTTAGTAGTGTATATGACAGGCTTATCATGAATTTGTTAACTGGCTGGAAGTTGATAGGCTGGAATGGGTGTCAGGGCCTTCTCAATTGGAGTATCTAAACATGAATTGGGTGAACATGAGAAAAGCAACCAATTGGGCACGGGTGATCAACTCCCTCCCTTCTCTGCGTCTACTTCATTTCCAACGTTGCAGTCTTGATTTCATGGCTCCTTTTAATTATGTTAATACTACTTCTCTAACATTCCTCGATCTCTCTCATAATTATTACAACATTCAGTCTATTGCCAATATCCCAAGATGGATTTTTCAATTGAGTAATCTTCTTTCTCTTGACCTCAGTTGGAACTATTTAGAAGGACCAATTCCAAGTAGTAGCATTAATGCCACCAAACTCCAATATATTGATCTCAGTGCAAATTCTATTAATTCCAGCATTCCAGATTGGCTCTACTTTTGCAAAGACTTAGAGTATGTTGATTTGAGTCAGAACAAACTACAGGGTACAGTTTCCAATGCCATAGCAAATCTAACCTCACTTAAAACTCTCCTTTTATATAGTAATCAGCTTTCTGGAAAAATACCAAGAGAAATAGCTAGCTTGTGTAGTTTACAGTCAGTGGGATTATCTTACAATGAGTTTGAAGGAGAAGTGTCAGATTCATTTGGAAACATGTCTGAATGCTTCTTATGTGCCTTGGAGACCATATCGTTGTCAGGTAATCAATTGTCGGGTCATCTACCTGATCAATTTGGAGAATTTAAGAGAATTCAATCTCTTTATCTTAGCGCAAACTCATTTTCTGGTGCAATTCCAATCAGCCTGGGAAAATTATCGTCTTTGGAAGAATTAAGTCTGGATGGTAACCAATTCACTGGAAACCTTCCTTCGACTTTTGGTCAACGTTTTAATCTAAAATATATTGACATTGGTGACAACAAGTTGGAAGGAATTATGAGTGAATGCCACTTTGCCAATCTCACAAAGTTGGAAACTTTTTCTGCCTCTGGAAATCAGCTGACTTTGAGTGTAAGCTCAAACTGGATTCCACCCTCCAACTTAAGCCCATGTGGCACAATGATGTGACATAATGTTGAGTCCTTGTTACTAGGAGAGTAAAACCAACATACCCCACCATTACCAGATGATGATGATGTCCCAATCTTGATTTGTCTTACCTAAATCCGAGAATCACGAAATGTGTCCAAATGAACAATTTAAATTCATATTGTTAATTTCTAATATGATTTATAAATATTTTTTCTGTTATCCAAATGTGCCCCAATCCTAGTGTCTAATTATGTTTATGTTTCAATTAAATGATTTGAAAAAGAATTTGAAATCTAACAATAGCAAAATGTGTTGGTGATATTTTCATGTTTGGTCTCATGTGAATTCGAAATTCATCTTTATCATTCTGAGTTAATTTTTTAAGGGATTTCACGTATTTATAAATTGAATCATATCATTTCAAATGCGGATAGATATTCTATCCAAATACAACTTATAAGATTTCTCCTGTAAATACATTGCCAAGTAAATATGTATCATTATGTGGACATATATTCTATATTAATTACATGATTTGCATTGATGATAATTTTCAATTCTAAGTTTACTCTATTTGAAAATTACTCAATGTAACCCAATATATTTTTTCATATCAAAATCCATCAATAAAAAAAAAAAGAGAATAAGTATAATTGAGGAGTCGATCACTAGGGAAATCGTGACTGTATTGTTACTTGAATATCATTGTAATCGATAATGCTTGATTGAATTCAAATATTAATGCCTTCATTGCATATTTGCATACACTAAGAAAACATGTGTTCTTTTGTTTCATTCGAATTTCAAAATAAATAATATGGTAAATTGAGGAAACTATCATTGGAGTTAAATAGCAAAGAACATTCTCTCTAATTACTATTTTAAATTTGTAAATTGCACATACTCATGAGATGACATTTGTAAAACAGACACAAACTCAAAGAGATACCTCAGCAGGGTGAAAGAAATTTCAAAAACACAATAATATTTTTTGTAAACAGATCAATTTATAATTATCAAAAGAAAAAAATAAAAGAAAGAAAAGAAAATCCATCTGGGCAACTAAAAATTTTCATAGGCAGAGAGATCAAATGAACCCCAATTGTCAGTAACTAAATTCTCAGACATTCTTGTCTGATCATCCGATGAAAACACTTCAAACTGCTCTGATCCGAAACTCTGCAAATTTGTCTCTTCTGACCATATTTCACTTCCCAAAATACCCTCCACCTCAAAACCACCAAAACTCTCAAACACAAAATCTTGATCACCATTTAAGTAATCATTCATCACAGATTTACAATCTTCTCTCTCAGATGATGCAAAATCAGTAGACTCATAAATCTCCACATTCTTGTTGGTACATTTTGTGAAAACGGCGGAGATATCATCCATCTGGATATCTCCGCCGATTTCTGACCCATTCTTGGAGGAGTACTCCAACGATGGTGTCGAGCAGTCCTGCCGCCCGGCACGAGTGCAACGGCTCTTGCGGCAGCCGCCCCCGATGGGGACGTTCCGCAACGAGCAGCCATTGGTCCAGTACCCGCGGCAGGCCCTGCAGAAGTATCTAGGTTGTGAGACACTATAGTTGTTGTAGTAGCAAAATTTGGTGTTGGATGAAGCACATCTAGGGCAATTTGGAGCTAATTCAATGTTGTTGGGCATCCATTTAATTGTTTTCTCCATCATTACCAATGGGGATGTAATTAGAGGAAATTCAAGAATTGGGTGTTTGCTAGTTGACATGTTGTTACAAGATTTGTGCAAGAAAGAATGAGATGATGATGATGCTAAGAGATTTGGTAGTGGGGTGTGTGTTGATATTTTTGAGATAGGTGGGAATATATATAGATATATATGGATTTATATAGGGGTTTGGTAGTGGGTTTGGTAATGGCTCGTGTGCTAGGTTTGTATTTATCTATCGTTTAAGAATGTGTTATAAGAGTTCAGATATGTTATTTCGATGGTCATAATTATACTTGTAAAACAAATTGGATCTTGTCCGGTGTTCTACGTCTTTGTCAATAAGAATCTTATTTCTTAATTAATATTTATTTATAGTTATAAACCTCTTATTTTAGAACCAAGAGAATATTTTATTTATTCTTCATAAGTTCTAAAATATATATGTACCTTTACATATATCTACATGTAGATAATACATACTACGCTCAATATATTTAATCAAATGCAGCATTGTATAACACATTAATGTCATAGAAGAAGTGTGTGTAATTTGAAAATGATTCGAGTATTGTAAGATGTATGGACTGAACTCTCTTATATCATAATTAATATCGATATAGCCTCGGGATTAACCAATGAATAATTAGTGAAAATGTGAAATCAAGTCTTCATCACCATTTATTTATTTAATTGGGCCACATTTTAACTTCTTCAGAAATGAGGCATTGAGCATGAATTCCCTGAGCTTTGACTAGTACTACACGATAGTCCTTAAAATTAATATACTATCAAAGATGGTAGATTACAAAAAAAAAAAAAAAAAAGGAGTAATTCAGACAGTAAAGCCAAAAATATCTTTTAGTTTAAGATAATGTAAGAAACAAAAATGGAAGTTGAGTCTTCCTTTTGCATGTGCCATGCATGAAAATGACTAAAAACACCCCACATGTATTTGGTTGCCCTAATGAATTAAAAAAGGAAAGAAAAAGGAAAAAACCACATCTAGCTACTAATGGACCATAATTTGTGGCATCTTTGTAAGAATTTAATTAAGCTATGTGTAGAGTGTGGAAAATGAGATATTTATGTATGGATTATTTTAAGGATAAATAATTCTTTTTTCTAGTGTCGTACTTCAATTTATGATCAGTTATCATGATATTATGTGATAAATGTGACAAAACGATGATTAAAAAGTAGATTCCACTACTAAATTAATAATGGGTCTTAATTTTCCTACATGGTGACATACCAAAGGCAAGCCACCCAATTCTTGATTCCTCATTTAACCAATTCTAGAAATTGATTGTACGTTTGAATAAGTGTGACATGTAATAGAACCCATGTTCAATGTGGTAGAAATTCACTTTGCTTGTATCAAAGCTTAAAGAAGTAGCATGTGGCCGGTTCTTGTTTACAAGTGGCCATGCATACAGGGCCCACTATCTCATGAGATGCAAGTGATGCTACCTTATTAGTAATATGTTTGTTATGAGAATCATGTGCAAAATTCTTTTTACATCTTGGGCACAACATTTTATATCTCTACTCTCATTTCATTGTTCTATAATCTAAAAATAAAAAATTGCTAATGTAGTTTTCAGACTTATCTTAGTTCTGATGTCTCAATTCACAATTTATAATTCACAAAATTCTATGAGATGATTTCATATCAATTTTTGATGTGTCTTATTATTATACTTAGATATAAGAATATGACTTTAAATAGAGAAAATTAGGGCAACATTTTTAGCCACATTTATATTAGATGAGCTAAAATTCATCATCACTAAAACATAGCTTAAGATTGCGATATGAAGAATTAGGTACTAAACAAGTTAATAGATTTATTATCACAAACTTTAATCCATATCTCTAATTCCATCAATCACAAACAAGATTAATGATAGTGGAGTGGATTTAAACATGGAGTTCATACAATGCAAGTTCAGACTTAGTCAAATATACCATAAGGTAGGTTTATAACAACTATACATATTTTTAGCTGGATCAATTTGAAGTGAATAATGATTCTCACTCTAGATCCACAATATATATTTAATAATGGTTTTAAAATAATATAAAGCGTAATACAAGAGGGCAACTTATTCAGGATTAATTATACATTTTCTTTCAGGATTAAAAAATCGTCAAATAAAAAAATATATTAATACAAAGTAAGAAATTCAAATGCAAATTCGGTCGAAAGTCCGAGATAAAAGACGCATTATCATTTAAAGTGACAATTGGAATGTTAAATATGTTGGGCTTGGGCCTGAGGTTATAAATGGGCTCACTCATTTATCATGAGCCCAGGCCCGATATGTACACAGCGGCGTTAAGGAAACGGTGTCGTCCCGATGTGTTCAAGGGAGAAATTATTTCAAAGAAAATCAACAAATCAAAGATGAATATCAGATTTCAGATCTGAATTTTTTTTGAATATAAAAATCTTGGGTAAAAGGTGGAGGATAAATACCAGCAGGGACAAAAATGGAAAATCAATGCGCTCGAAGCAGTTGATGTTAATTAATTTTGAAGTTGGAGAACATTCAGGTACTTTTTTTTTTTTTTAATTTAATTGTTTTCAAACAAATTAGTTCTCAGAAATTTGAAGTGGGGGATCTGAAATTCTGTTTTTCACTCCAAATAAAAATATTGATTTTTAGTGTTTAAATGTTGATTTTGTATTTATTTAACCTTTAAATATGAATTGAGGATTTGATCACGGCCTAAATTAACTTTGAAAAAGATTGGAGTGTTGTTAGGTCATAGGTGCAATCAAAAGTGATTTTTCCATTTTGAAGAGTGATCAACCAATATATTGTATTAACGGTTTAAAACTCTATGATGAAACAAAATAAAAAAAGTTAAATGATGAAATTATTTTTGTGGTCCTTTTTGTCTCTTTCAACTTCGACATGTTATTTATTTGTTAGTGTGGAAAAACGGTATCATGTATGAGTGACCTTTAGGTCAAGAGTCTTCTTTTAAGTATCAATGAGTGTATCATAGATACTTGATCATGATATAAATAAACTTTTCATTTATTAATATGTTTTATATTATTATAAGAAAGAACTTATACCACATTAAGGGGAAACCTAGAATATTAGTTTTATTAATTGTTGGACTAAATGTAAGGACACATGTAATATGTTTACAGATCCATTAATCACTCTGTATCGATTAATATGTAGCCCGTACCACTATATTACACCATCATATCATCATTAGTATAGTTCGTATCACCGTATTACACCCTAAATATTGTTAGAAGGGTATAATTGGGTAAAATTATTTCTCTTAGCTAAAAAAGAATAAAATATAATAACTTGACAAAAAAGAATGTTTCTAAGTAACGATGGTTAAGAACGGGGTTCCCACTTAAAAAAAATGTTCAAATTTATTAATTAATAAAATTGAATAATTTTTACAAATATGTTTTAAATAACTTATGAAATTTATTTGGAAAGTTTAACTTTATTTTTTTATTTGATTGAAAAGAAAATTCAAGAACTATTCTAAACTTTAACAATAAAAATCAAACTAACAAAAATAGTGGAAATGTTGAATAATACAATAAATATAGCAATATATTTCTTTTTTCCAAAATAATAAATAAAAAAATATTTATATTCCTTTACATACGCAAAGAACATTCCAAAAATTAAATTATGTATTAATCACATTATGTTATATTTAATGTTGAATTAGGTTATATGTATTACACAAAATCATAAATATATTTTTTTCTATATAAATAAAATTTAAAATTTTTAAATTTTTTTAAAGTTCAATTTAATCTTTTTAAACCCCGTATATGACACGGGCCTTATGCTCATTGTGTGTGTGAAGGAATATACGTTATAAATGGAGGATTTAATCATGACCAAAACAAACATAGAAATAATTGGAGTGTTGTTAGGGAGAAACCATGACTTGAACTTTCAGTTTTGAAGGGAGACCAATTCATATATAACTATAAAACGCATCTAATAATTACATATTATAATATAAAATACAAAGTGAAATAAAGTATATGATAGAAAATTTGATTATTAAAGTATGGTGTGAGCCCAAAATATAGGTTCTAAAGAACAAAATTAAAGATTAATTCAATCAGTGGGGCCAATTTGTATATGCATGAAGTTGTATGCATGGTTCTTGTTCTCTTCAATGTAGTTCAATGCTTATTTCTCATTGTGGAAAAATAATAATATGACAATTTTCTACAAGAAAGTTATGCTTTAAATATTTTGACGTAATATTGAGTAAGTTTCTTGTGAGACCGTCTTACGGAATTTTAATGCATTGCGTGAGACGGATCAACGCACAACCCAATTACCCACCACCCAAACCCAACAATTAACATGTTATTTGTGGTCATGGGGCTCCGTTTCACGGAAACTATCCGTGAGACCGTCTCACATGAGTTTTTGTGATCAATATTTGGCTATTCGATTCATTGATTGACATATTCTTTACCTTATTTAGAGGTTTATTAGATTTGAAAGTTAAATCATGATAAACAACAAAATATAAAATAAATCAAAAGCTAATTAATAACCAAAATAAAAGTAAGTGTAATATATAAATGACGAATATAAAAGGAAAAAAAAAAAACCTACATTAACACCAGTGTAGAGGTAAAAGACGACAAACTGTATATTAAAAAATGTTAGTGACCTAAAAGAAAAATTAGCTAGGATAAAGATAAATCATCATTTGTACACTACATGATCCCCTAATTCTTACAATAATTTTTTTTTTCTTTAAGAGTTGGTTATTCTTTTTAAGTTGTCATGATTTATTTAATTAATTTCTTTAAATAAATAATATATATTTTAGTCTATATAATAAGGAACTAAACAATTAATATATATTGAGGATTTGATCTCTGGATACCTAACGTAACTGCTTGGAAAAATGGAGTGCTATTTGAATTTTCAATTTTGAAGGACAACCAATTAACATATTGCATTGACATTGACAGTATAAAACTTTATGATGAAACAAAAAAAAAAATATTCAAATTATTATTATGGTTCTCTTTAAGTCTATTTCAACTCCAACTTGTTACTTATATCTTAGTGTGGAAATATGATATCATGGATGACTAGCCCTAAGTAAATTGTCGTTTTTAAGTCAACGTGATTTGTGTTTTATCCATTTGATCATGATGTGTACATAAATGGAGGATTTAATCATTGACCAAAACTAACTTAGAAATAATTGGAGTGTTGTTAGGGAGAAACCTTGACTTGAACTTTCAGTTTTGAAGGAAGACCAATTCATATATAACTGTAAAACGCATCCAATAAATACATATCTATACTTATATTAAAGCAGGAAAATTGGAAAAAATTACAAGATTGTCACTTTCCCGCTTAAAAATGTCATATCAATAAAAATAAAAAAATAAAAAAATTGTAAATCTTACTGGATAAGCTATTATTTAATAATAATAACAAAATATCTAACTTGATAAGCTATTCTTTAATAAAAAAATAAAAAAATTAATCTTACTCTAGAAGCTATTCTATAATCTATATAAAGTTAAGAGATGAAGAGAGAGTTACAATGATTTCTCAAATTTATGTAAAACTATAATCTATATAAAGTTAAGAGATGAAGAGAGAGTTACATTGATTTCTTAAATCTATGTAAAACTAAAAAATGGAGAAAAATATAGTGATTTCTCAACAAAAGATAGATGCATAGAGAATGAAAAACAAAAAACAAGATATACAAAGAATGAAGAAAAAAAAACAAGAAAAAATAGTAAATATAATTATTTCTCAAATCTATATAATAAAAAAAAAAAAAAAGAATACAAGATTTGCTAAACATTCAAAGATATAAAAATTCTTCCAAATCTTATTGTCTAAAGAAAAAAAGAACAATATAAAATTGTAATTATTGTGATTTCTCAAATCTATATAAAGCTAAAAAAAATGAAAGAATACAAGATTTGCTAAACATTCAAAGGTACAAAAAGTTCTTTCAAATCTTATTATCTCATATCTTCATCTAAGGAGATCCTACCAAATTGTCTTTGTACACTAAACACAAATTGAACAAATAATTTTGTGAGAGAGACATGAAGAAATGACGTAAGAAAACTATATATGATCATTCAAGTATGAGAATGAAATATACAAATTATAAAAAATATAAAAGGAAAGATTAATTATTATGATTGAATGAAATATTATTGTATATAATAATTTCAATTTGACGGAAATATAAATCAACAAATAAAATAAAAATGTTAAAAAATAAAATTAACAATTACAATTATTAAAGTTATATGATAATTCGTGCAACGCACATGAATAATATGAAAAATCATTTGTATATGGTACATGTTTTAAATTAAAATAATAAAAGATGTTATAAATAATCTGTTAGTTTATACAACTTCATTATATTATTATAAATTGTTAAATATTAACACAATAAATAATAAACCGCGCATTGCGCGGGTGGACTGCTAGTTATAATATAACATACAAAGTGAAATAAAGCATATGATAGAAAATTTGATTATTAACGTATGATGTGAGCCCAAAATCTAGGTTCTAAAGAATAAAATTAAAGATTCATGGGGCCAATTTGCATACGCATAACGTTATATGCATGGTTCTTGTTCTCTTCAACGTAGTTGGATGTTTATTTCGTATTGTGGAAAAATGATAATATGACAGTTTCCTTCGAGAAAGTTATGCTTTAAATATTTTGAAGTCTTGATCAAATTAATATTTTTCTATTCAATTCATTGATTGACATGTTCTTTACCTTATTTAGAGGTTTATCAGATTTGAAAGCTAGATCATGCTAAACAATCTTTATATATATAATAGTAAGACCATTAAAAACATGCTCACATTATTTTGACATTAAATATGGCTAATCAATGATTTTAAATTTTATATTACTAAGAAAAATTACTAAATAATTATAAATGTTGACTAAATTTATCTAAATAACATATGCTAAGCTTCAATATAACAATTAATATTTGCATATTTGAAATATGTTAAATTTAAAATTTTAGAGAAAAAAGTATAAATAAATAAGTAAATAAGAAAAACACTAAAATAAAGATGAACTTATTGAAAATGATTGTTCAAACTTTTAATTTAAACTTATTAATTAATGAAAAGTTGAATAATTCATTTTTGAATTTGTATTTAAAATAAACTACAAAATTTATTTGAAAAACTTTGACTTTCAATTTTTTATTATTTAATTGAAAAACAAAAATTGAAGATTGTTATATATGTTAACAATAAAAAGCTAACTAAAAAATTGATAGGTGGGTTGAAGATACAACAACCATAGCAATATATATTATTTTTAATAATAAATAAAAAATTATTCATGATCCTCTACAAATGTAACATATATTCTGACAATTAGATAATTATTTAATTACATCATGTTATATTTAATGTTGCAATATTTATTGCACAATCATAAATTTAATTTTACTATATAAATAATATTTAAAATTTTCTAATTTGAATAATTTTTTTTTTAAATATTGTGTATTACACGGACGCTATACTAGTAAAATATAAAATAAATCTAAAGCTAATTAATAACCAAAATGAAAGTAAGTGTAATTAATAAATGACGAATATAAAAGGAAAAAAAAAATCCATCATTAACACCAGTGTAGAGGTAAAAGACCACAAACCATATATAAAAAAATGTTAGTGACCTAAAAAAAGAATTAGTATAAAGATAAATAATCATTTGTACACTACATTATCCCCTAATTCTTACAATAATTTTTTTCTTTAAGATTTGGTTATTCATTTTAAGTTGTCATGATTTATTTAATTAATTTCTTTAAATAAATATTATATATTTTAATCTATATAATAAGGAACTAAACAATTAATATAAATTGAGGATTTCATATCTAGATACCTAACGTAACTGCTTGGAAAAAATGGAGTGCTATTTGAATTTTCAATTTTGAAGGACAGCCAATTAACATATTGCATTGACATTGACGGTATAAAACTTTATGATGAAACAAAAAAAAAAAAATTCAAATTATTATTATGGTTCTTTTTAAGTCTATTTCAACTCCAGCTTGTTAGTTATATCCTAGTGTGGAAATATGATACCATGGATGATTAGCCCTAAGTAAATTGTCGTTTTTAAGTCAACGTACGTGATTTGTCTATTCTACTCATTAATACTTGATATGATGGGAGTGATTTTTTCATGAGTAAGTCTCTTGTGAGTCCGTCTCACGGAATTTTAATGTATTGTGTGAGACGGGTCAACCCACAACCCAATTACCCACCACTCAAACCCTACAATTCACATGTTGTTTGTGGGTGATGGGGCTCCGTCTCACGGAAACTATCCGTGAGACCGTCTCACATAAATTTTTGTATTTTTTCATTTGTTAATACATTTTACATTATTGTAAGAAGGAAACTGATACCATATTAAGGGGATATCTAGTATATCAGTTTTCTTATTATTTGTTGTACTAAATGGAAGGACATGATTTAAGATTTTTCGAGTTTTGGTTTATTTTCAATTTTTAGGCTACGATTACCCAAATCAACTAAAAATAAAAAATAATATATATATATATATATATATATATATATATACTAGTTGAGAACACGTGCGTTGAACATGGAGAGACAAACTCGTGAGAATCATTTTTTAGTTGATTTTGTGGGTTTTTTTTCCTTCACTTGTTGTTTAATATTTTTTTGAAGTGTGTTGAAATTACTTAACATTTGATTATTATAAATTAATGTCTTTTCAATTTAATATAGGTATCATAACAAAAATAATTTATTAAAAAAATATTATTCGATTAAAAAATTATAGTTCCACTATTCCTAATAAAAAAAAGAATAATAAATCTAAAACGAAAGATTATAATTCTAATTTGACCACTAACTATATATTTTCTTGTTTGATCTTCTTTTCCATCCTAATCTTCTTTCTTCGTGATTTGGTTAATAAATCTTTGATTGTATGATCCACCTCACCGCTGGATACGTGGATACATTCCTTATTTTTTATCTTCCTAATTCTTCATTTTTTTCTTGTTTTCATCATCTGTTGTGGTGACCACTGTTACTGTCGTTGTCGTGGTTGTATTGTTTAATTTATCATCTCTTATCTCCATGGGTTCCAACTTTTCTATTGTTTCAACTACTGCACTCAATCTTCCCCCTTCAACTTTCGTATTGTAGTTTTGGACAATTAGAAAACGAACCTCACTTGCTCCTTGTAAGATCAACCATCTGTAGTATTCAGATGTGTTTTGGGCCTGCATATGATTTTTTGTTAAAAAGAACAAGAAAGATAGATTTTAGCAATATATATAAAAATTCTTAGACATGCATTGATTTATAATTGTACAAGGAATTGTTTTATACCGATATTGAGTTCCATTGTCTCACCAAAATATATAAATTTGGATTGTATTATAAAATCATAATTGAAAAAATGAATTTCCATCTCCTTTAATAACCAAAAACAAACACCAAGTTCTTTAGATATCAGACCTATTTGTATAGTTGAAATCGAAGTGGTTTGCAACTGGATCTTACCTAATCAAAGTTTGCAATTTTAAAATTTTATTTCATTCTCAAGACATTTGCTTATATATTCATTGTCTTTATTTTCCTTTCAAAAAAATTAGGTGAGTTTTTGTTTTACCTTGAAATTCCTTTGTTGTGACTTTTGTAATGACACTCGTTGGTTTTTGACCAACAATTTGCTGCAATTCTATTCCTTCATTCAATGCCATGTCTTCCGAAAGAGAAACGTCAATGGAGTGGTGTCTACATATGAAATAAAAAAATTAAATTGGAATTTTTATTTAATTATTTTATTTTGCTTGTAATTTAAATTTACATATTTTTTTCCTACTTTCTTATAAATGATAGATTATACTTACTCTTCATCTATCGGAGTGATTTGTCTTACGACCACTTTTTTTGGGGTGTCGACAATTATGCTTTCCTTCACCCTTTTAAGAACTCCACATATATCTACATAAACAAAAAAAAATTATTTAATGATTATTTTTTAAAATTATTGAAAAGAAATAGAAATAAGAAATATAGGTACCAAATCTGTTGCGTTCCTCGTGCTTGCTACGTAAGTCATTGTACTTCACATAGACATTTTTATTGTGGCTTTGGTCAATATTGTTTGTAGTTTCCTTCATGGTGTTGAATTGTTTTAAAACTAATTCTTTTTCCGGATGTACCGATGCGAAGTTGGTGTTTGCATTTTAACCATCACATTTTCAATCAAATATGTGTTGTTTCTTTTGAATTCATTTCCAAATTTTTGGATGTCATCATTAAACATGATCATTCCAATTTGGACTGCCTGCAAGAATAGACATTGGTTAATAAATAAATGAAAAAATCAAATCAAATACAATTGAAACAACGATTCAAATAAAACTAAAATAAACTTGACCAGTAATAGTATCAATCGACTTGACAACCTGACTTTACTTTTAAATTATTTTTCTTTCAAATTGATCAGTGCACAATTTTTTCTAAAGTGTAGAAACAAAAATGTTATTGGAATCTGCTTACCTCTTCATCCATCATTATCATTTTTTGAATTTTCACGAAATTGTTTTTCCCGCAACATACTTGATGGCCAACTCTTAAAACCTTCAATCGTATTAAATTTGTTTTTTCTCCAATTTGCAAAAGTCTTATGGGTACATTTGTTTCTGTCATCATGTTTTATCCTGTAGTATAACTCCCATAAGAGAACCACACAACATAAATCGCTCATCAAAATAATAAAATATTACAAGCTAATATTTTATAAGTGTTGATAATGAATTGTTTAAAAGTCTTATGAGCATGGATGCTTCCTTCACCATCTCTATCTTTTATCTTGTGATAAAATGATTAAACAATATATGAAACTCATACTAACACAAGATATTATTGAAATTAATAGAATTTAGGTACAACACCAATGAAATAGATTTCATTTTTTTAATATTGCCACATGACCAATAGATCACACTAAAAAAATTTGTATGTGAAAAATAAAATACATAAAATAAAATCTCTAAAAAAATAAATAAATAAAGAATCATTGCGTGTTGAATTTAGTTTCTAGTTCGATGGTTTAATTTGGATAATTATAAATCATCCATCCAAGTGTAAATCTGAAATTAGATTTGGCTTTACTTGTTTGGATACGATTATTATTAGTTCCTATTCTTTTGAAAGTTTTGGATACCTAACTCATATACAAATTAAAAACACTGAGTTATGTTTATCTAGTATGAAATCACTGACTTCTACTTCAAATTAATTCTTTTCTAAGAAGCACACAATCGAAATCTAGTAGTATGTGTTCACATCAATTTTGATTCTTTCAGTTGAATTCTACCATACATGAATTTTTCGGATTTTTTTCGCCACATGATCCATGTAACATGTGTTTCTTCACCAATTCATATATCCGAGGATTATTTTCTTCATTAGGAACTTCATCACATACAAACTTATCAAACTGGTCAGTTGTATGAATTTTATATTCACCCTTTAGAATTATAAGTAGATGAGCATGTGGTAGTCCCCTTTTCTAAAATTCGACCACATGAACATGTGCAACAACTTTTCCGAATATTTATTTCTTAAATAATTGATCTTTCAAGTCATGCAATTTTGCTTGGAAAACTCTCACAGCTAAATGTGGACGATCTTAAGCTTTTTGACCTTCATACAGATTTTCTTGTATTTCTTTCCAATCAGGATTACAAGTAATGGTGATAAATAGATCTGGTTTTTCAAATCTTTGGACTAACGCCAATGCATCAAGATATCTCCATCGCATATCCCTTGGGCCACCAATAAATGATGCAGGAAGAAAAATTCTCGATCCAACTTCACTACCACGAAATTCACCTCTAAAACACTATCCATGATCCTTTGGTAGAATTCAGTTCTCAAATTTGCTTGGTTCAAACGGAAAAATTGTAATCTTGTTGTCTCCAATTTCATATAACTGTAAACTACATATTGTTGTAACAATCTTCCCGCAAATAATAGAGTAGAGTTTCTTGGATCTCTAATTTGTAACTTATAACAATTGTATTCTCTACAAGAAACTCTTTTTGTATTTCCTTTTACGACAACTGATTATAAGAAACAATGGTTGGAATGATTAGAATGAACATAAACTCTTTAATCAGATTTTTTAGGAATACATATGTTGTAGTACATACCTTCTTGCTCTTGGGAGATTATTTTCCTCTGGAGTAGACGTCGATGTAAGTCCAGAAGCATTCAGGACATTTGATACATTTGCTGCAAACATAAATAATCACTTAGTATCACAACCTTTTTAAACTCAAAACTAGCAACATTAGGTTACAAGCTAAAATGAGTCACTTTTTCAGTTTTTCGTGTACAAGCTCAAAATAATAATGTGTTCACATTTAAGAAAACAATTATAAAATTAAACGTGGCACTGATACCAAAATTAATTTTTTTAAGTATCAGATTATTGCTTTAAACATGAGGAAAAGTATCGAACCAATATTTCAGATATTTTTCAACCTAGACTTATTTTTATCAGACTCAACACTGAAAACTGATGCACGGTGAACTGTTGAGATTAATTAAACATCATCAGAGAATAACATATGAAGCTTTAATATAAGAGTACTACACATTTTAATGAAAAATAAGAGTCACATCTATTCCAGCTCACTTTGCTATTTGCACTGCTTTTTGTGAATCTTTCCAAAATAATAGTATTACAACAGCCAACAACTATGATTCAATGATTTCTTACATGATTCATATCATAAAAATAGACAGAATTTTATGCTGGTTGTCAATATACGGCAAATATCTTCATTATGTCAATTTGAAACTGGAAATTCAACCAACAACTATCATATTGATAATAAGATCATAGTTGTATTAAAAATTCTAATAAAATTAAATTTTGAAAAAAGTTGATTATTTCTTAAAATATATATGTTCTTGAAATATATTATAACATAAATATGTATCTCTCCTTATGAATATTTTGGTGTCATCCTGTTTCACTTCTTGGAAATAGAAGAGGGTATTGTAAATGGTCATAACATCCAAAATAATGCAATATTATATATTAGTCTCCGAAATGAGCACTAACAATAATATCTCATTCAAACCCTAGATTATCATTATTTCTTTCAATCCAAACAACTCCAACTTGATCTGATGTCGGAGCATTATACACTCGCTGATCTAATCTCACATCTTTTGTGATACAAAATTGTACATCATCTAGAGAAGAATACTCTGTTAGTCTTCTGAAGATTTTGGCATATGGATTTTCCTCTAGTATTTCAGTGAGCTTTCGTACAATTCCTTCTGATACATGTGAATTAAGGCACATTCTATTTGCAATTTCATTTTCAATATCAAAAAAATATAACTGAAAATTAGTTGGTTTGTTTCCATTAAGACTCAAACTTGGGAGATTGTGATAAATCATTCCTTGTACTTGAAAAGTAAAAACTCCTCGTCGTGCTGAAGCAAGCTCTTTATCCAATTTCACTCCAAATGAAGTGAATGAGAATATGGAATTGTATGAACGTATATTTTTCCAAAAATCAACAGATTCTTCCGATTGAGAAGTGTATAGTTCGTACAATTTCTTTGGAACTTCTACAGCTGCAAGTTTAACTTTTCCATTATCACAACAAAACGTGGGAGGCTCATACTCAAATCTTGTTGCTCCACAATGAATACAACTTGGCATTTTTTTTTAGTTTATGTTTTCTTGTCATTAAAATTCATAATTAGATAAATATATTAATATAAAATTTTCAATTTTATATGAAAAATATCAATTCAAAGTTTAAAGAATATTAAAAAAATATACCTTCAGAGTTACTTAGATTAGATTTGCTTGAACTTGTAAATTACATATTGCTTGTCGAACTCTTGTCGTATAATCCTCACACACTGATCACAAAAATATTAAACACATTTGAAGATAAACCACTATCGCCAATGATATATATATACACGCAATGTGTTCATATTAATTTAAAGTCATAATAACTTCTAATGAAATTAGATATAAAGAGTTTTCTTTCATTAGGACTTTAAATTAGAATCCTAATAAACTTTTAATTAAATTAGATATAGAGAGTTTTCTTTAATTAGGACATTATTTTTTCTTCAAGAAAAAAAAAAAGGAATGAGAGAAGTCAAGTTGTCGAACTCGAAGTCGAAGAAGCGCACATGAATTTGTCTTTAAATTATTTTTCCAAACTCAATATTTTTTTTTTTTACATAAAATGTTAATGGATATATAATATCTATAGAAAAAGAAAGCTAAATTTTTTTAAATATAATATTTTTTTTCACCATTCGTATGTACATATGTATCCTTGTACAATCAAAATTTGGTCACGACTCATGACCTCCACAATCCACGACTTATACGACCAACACAACTCAATTTTTCATTAAATTTTAAAAAAATGGATGTATATTAATTTCCATTTAAATTTATATTATTCAAAAATATGCTTATAATATATCATTGAAAAGTTCTTTAAATATATATTAATATAAGACTAATTTTAGTTTAAGATTCAAAATGTTCAAGATTATAAAAGAAAATTAATCAAAACATGTAATTTTATTAAAAAGAGTTTGAAATATAAATAAAAGAGTTTGAAATATAAAGGACTCTTGTTTTTTTATAATCAAATAGATAAATAAAATAAATATTAAATTACGGTATTATCCATAATAAAGAGTTTTCTTACATTAGGACTCTAATAATTAAATCCTTTCAATTATTGATATCACCTTCATATTAAATCAAATTAAATTAAAATTTTCATTAAATTTTAAAAAATTGGATGTATATTAATTTTCGTATAAATTAATATTATTAAAAAATATGCTTATAATATATCATTAAAAAGCTCTTTAAATATATATTAATATAAGACTAATTTTAGTTTAAGATTCAAAATGTTCAAGATTACAAAAGAAAAATAATCAAAACATGTAATTTTATTAAAAAGAGTTTGAAATATAAAAGACTCTTGTTTTTTTATAATCAAATAGATAAATAAAATAAATATTAAATTACGTTATTATCCCTAATAAAGAGTTTTCTTTCATTAGGACTCTAATTTAATTGGATTTGATTTAATTATGTAGGAGGGTTAAAATTGGCATTATGAAAAATGGACGAAACATTCATACTTATATAGTATAAAATAGATATATATATATATATATATATATATATATATGGTGTGTATGGACATTATTTTCAAAACTTGTTGTTAATATTTTTTCAAATATTTTAATTTAAACTAAATAACAAAGGATATTGAAAACCTAAGCTTTTCCAGGAGAAGGGTTTCACAAGGCCTCCGTAGTTTTTTGAACAGTGATTTATATATAGATATATTATTTAATCGAAATCCAACTTAAAACCATTTTAACAAAAAAAAAAATCAGTTAAATCAAGTTGAAACAATATAGTTTGGTTTGACTCTTGGTTACAAGTTTTGTTAAAACCATAAATTAAACTCATTTTCATAAATTTGTATGGGAAGTATGAAATGTGGGTTGTGGATTGATCTGTCTCACGTAAATTGATTCGTGAGACGGTCTAACGAAAGACTCATTCTATGAGTTATGACTTATGAGGTAGGATAGTTATTACCATAACCCCATTTGATGTCAGTCATCCTCATCAATAAGATTATTTAATTCAATATTATTATTATTATTATTATTATTTTTATTATTATTATTATTATTATTATTATTATTATTATTATTATTATTTGAGTAGGGAAAGGGGGCGAAGTTGGGATTTGAACTATTAGATTTTGTTTTCTTTCCATTTTCCAACTACAAATTGATATTACTAAAAAAAAAAAAAGAAGTCTTGGTCTTCAAAATTATTACTACAATAGTACTATATATATCCATCCATAGGGCTCATCCATAATCAACAATCAATTAAATTGAATTCCAATATCAGTTTTGCAAATGACGATGAGTTGCTCAAACACAATTCTTACCTCTTTGTTTTTGCTCCTCATTTTCTTTTTCAAACATAGCTGTTGCACGAGAAACAGTGGCAGTGTCTTGTGCCCAAAAATCGAAAAACAATCTCTTCTAAACTTGAAACAAGGTTTGATAGATCCAGAGAATGCAACGTCTTCATGGGATGGTGAAGTGAATTGTGCAAGTGGAAAGGTGTGGTTTGCAACAACCTCACTGGCCATGTTCATCGACTCCATCTTCGAGGTTTAAGTGGCAAAATAAGCCCGTCTTTGCTCGATCTCAAACATCTCACACATCTTGATCTGAGCCTAAATGACTTTGGAGAAACAATCCCTTCATTCATTGGATCGTTCAAAAACCTCGAGTATTTAAATTTATCTGGTGCTGGATTTCATGGAAAGATACCACATAGTATTGGGAATCTTTCAAATCTACACACTTTAGACCTGAAAGGCTATCTATTTTACATGGATATCCATCGAGGCTATCATCCCTTTCGTAACTGGCTGGAAGTTGATAGCCTGGAATGGGTGTCAGGGCTTTCTCAATTGCAGTATCTAAACATGAATGATGTGAACATGAACAAAGCAACCAACTGGGCACAGGTGATCAACTCCCTCCCTTCTCTGCGTCTACTTCATTTACAAAGTTGCAGTCTTGATTTCATGGCTCCTTTGAATGATGTTAATACTACTTCTCTAACATTCCTCGATCTCTCTCTCAATTATTACAACTTTCACTCTATTGCCAATATCCCAAGATGGATTTTTCAATTGAGTAATCTTCTTTCTCTTGACCTCAGTTTCAACGAGTTAGAAGGACCAATTCCAAGTAGTAGCATTAATGCCACCAAACTCCAATACATTGATCTCACTGCAAATTCTATTAATTCCAGCATTCCAGATTGGCTCTACTTTTGCAAAGACTTAGAGTATGTTGATTTGGGTCAGAACAAACTACAGGGTACAGTTTCCAATGCCATAGCAAATCTAACCTCACTTAACACTCTCCTTTTAAGTTATAATCAGCTTTCTGGAAAAATACCAAGAGAAATAGCTAGCTTGTGTAGTTTACAGTCATTGGGATTATCTTACAATGAGTTTGAAGGAGAAGTGTCGGATTCATTTGGAAACATGTCTGAATGCTTCTTAGGTGCCTTGGAGACCATAAGGATGTCACATAATCAATTGTCGGGTCATCTACCAGATCAATATGGAGAATTTAAGAGAATTCAATCTCTTGATCTTAGCGCAAACTCATTTTCTCGTGAAATTCCAACCAGCCTTGGAAAGCTATCGTCTTTGGAATATTTATTCCTCAATGAGAACAAATTCACCGGAAATCTTCCTGGGACTTTTGGTCAACTTTTTAATCTAAATTCTTTTTACATTGATGATAACAAGTTGGAAGGAATTGTGAGTGAAGGCCACTTTGCCAATCTCACAAAGATACAAACTTTTTCTGCCTCTGGAAATCAGCTGACTTTGAATGTAAGCTCAAACTGGATTCCACCCCTCCAACTTAGGAATGTTGGTCTAAGATCATGGAGATTAGGCGTAGGCAGATCTCAGGAGATCCCGCAATGGCTTCATAAGCTGAAGAACATTAGTGGCCTTGATTTATCTAATACTGGAATCTCAGGTGGTGTTCCTATCTGGTTTTGGGAGATTCGGTACTTGAATCTTTCTCACAACCATCTTAATGGGGAAATCCCGTATATACATTCATGCCAAAGTATGTTCCTGAGTGCAAACCAATTCAAGGGCTCATTGCCTCGAATAGGAGAAAATGTGATGGAGCTGGATCTGTCAAATAATTCATTTTCAGGAGGTATATCTCACTTTCTCTGCGACATGACTCATGAAACCTACAATCTGGAGCTTCTTCATCTGGAGAGAAATCAATTGAGTGGAGAGATGCCAGATTGCTGGATGAAATGGCCACGGTTGGAGTACTTGAACATGGGCAAGAACAACATGTCCGGAAGTATCTCAACTTCCATAGGATTCCTTGGGAGTCTGAAGTCTTTGAATCTTTTTGGCAACAAGTTTTCTGGGCAGATACCGTTTTCAATGCATAAATGCACAGAATTGGTGTTTATCAACTTTGGTGATAATGATCTTGATGGGAACTTACCAGCATGGATGGGGACAAGCTTAGTCAATTTGAAGATTCTCATTTTACGCTCAAACAAGTTGAGTGGTAAGGTTTCTTCTAAGATATGCCACCTAAATTCTCTCCAAATCTTGGATCTTTCCAACAACCAATTGTCAGGCAGAATTCCTAGGTGTGTCTATAGTTTTACTGCAATGGCTACAAAACAAAGTTTGTATGAATATTCATATGGTGGTACATCATACGTTTTTCCTTTTTTTCAAACGACTTTAAAGGAAAGTGCATCAGTAACCACAAAAGGAACTGAAATGCAGTACGACACAATACTTTCATTGGTTAGGAATATTGATTTGTCGAGGAACAATTTTTCAGGTGATATTCCAAAGGAATTGACAAGTTTAATTGAATTGGGATCATTGGACTTGTCAGGAAATCAGTTGACAGGTCTGATTCCGGACAACATTGGAGATATGAAACAATTGGAATCCCTGGATCTCTCAAGAAACTATTTATCGGGTGAAATTCCTAATAACTTCACACTTATGTTTTCTTTGAATCATTTGAACTTGTCTTTCAATTACTTAACAGGAAGAATACCGGAAAGTACCCAGCTTCAGAGCTTGGATGCTTCGAGCTTTATTGGGAACCATCTTTGTGGCCCTCCTTTGACAAGTAATTGCAGTCGTGGTGGTACTGACAAAGACAAAGACGAGGACGAGGATGAAGTTGATGAATCTCATGAGATAGAGTGGTTTTGGGTGTTCTTATCATCCGGATATGCAGTGGGATTATCAATTGTGTGCAGTGCATTGGTGTTGAAGAAATCATGGAGAGATGCCTATTTTGGCTTCTTGGAAGAGATGTGGAACAAGTTTTATGTGTATGTCCATATCAAATGGGCAAAACTCAATTTGTGAGAGGCAATCTGTGACAAGAATGCTTGTGTCTATTTCTCTTCATTTTGTTTGATTTTAAATGTTGCGAGAAAGTATTGTAATTAAACAATAAAATCATGTGATGATATATTCAATAACATGAATAATATTTAGTTCTATGTTTTGCACTTTTTGATGACAACTAAATGCATTCATATATAATTTCATATAACTAGCAATTTCAAATGGTTGCTTTTTATTCTCTTGTTTTGTACATGCAGTTCCATAATTTAAACAACACAATGCTTAAATCGATTTCAAGAAACATAATAAAACTGTTAACATACAATTTCTTGCTTTCTTTCCACTTACTTTATCAGCAATTAAAAAAGGTTTCTCGGTAGCACACATAAGGTTTATTTGCAAGAATCCTACAAGGGAAACATTTTTGTCAGCTTCAAACTTGCATAATATTAGTGTAATTATTCTATTAATACCCATGCTTACTACATACACAGAGAAGCACATGTATTATGTATATGATGACTTGCCTTATTTTCATTTCTTCTTTATCATTATTTACTTTCAAACATTTTTTTTATCAAACTACCTATCTCAGCAATAATCACATCAGCATTCTCTATATTAGTCTGCGCAATTATATAAATAATTATTGGCCCACATGTTAATCCTAACACAATCTCTTAATCCTAACACAAAAATTATTGGCCCACCCAATTAGTAACTAAAACGAACTATTTTAAGTGTAAGAATAAATGACGAACATGAAGAAAAAAGAAAAAATATATTAAAAAAAAAAAGTGTAATAGGTAAATGACCACAATTAATTATTGTTAGATGGACTTTAGTTGACTAAATAGTCAACATTTTTAATTAACAATTTTGTTAATTATATTGTTGTCCAGAATCAAATGTTGGTTGGAATGTTGCTCAACATCTGTGGCAACATTCATGACTGTTTTGTCTTCCTTCACAATTCTCCACGTGTTTTGCATTTGTATTTCGTCTATACTGTTTTGCAGGTCTTAGACTAGGTAAACGAAGAGTATGGACTGAGTCAAGAGAACAAGCAACAATAATCTAGTAACTAACTAGAGATAAAAGCTCAAGGATTGGGTGAGTGGACCAAGTCAACCAAGCTGGAACAAGGAAGTAACAACCTGGAGAAAAGTGCTCGTGCATGTTACAAGACCTTGCTGAGCAAGGATCCACGTTTTTGTTGAGGCTACTTTTTAGGAAAATAGTTTAGTTTGTTATCTTGGAAGGAGACTATAAATAGGAGAGTTACTTTGTCTTGTAACTCATCCTTGGAGTCTCAACGTTCTTGCATATTCAAGTATTCTTCCAGGAGTCATCTCTGTGAGCTGAGCGCCTTTGTATACTCGGAGAGTTTATTTGATCTTTTTCAATCTTTTGTGAGTTCTAGTTTTATAGGTTTTTCCTATTTTTGGAATTAACTTGTATTCACTTTTCTTGTGAATAATATTTTGTCTAAGGCACCTCAAGATATATATTTATATATATCTTGAAAAGTTATATCTCTGAGTATCTTTTATTTCCGCTGCAAACTCTTTTTAAAGTAAGTGTTGTGGCAACATCTTCAGTATCATCTGCCACTGTTCACTTACTTTTATTCTAAACCAGATCCCACTTTCCAACAATTATATATAAAAGAAAGTTAATGACATAAAAAAATAAATTCCCCACTTACCACTCGAAGCCCGTTCCTCTCGAACATATGCAGCAAAAAATTTCCAAAAAATAAATTCTAAGAAAATGAAATGTACGAGTAATTTGAAAAATATTAAAATTGTGTTTGGACATAGGGATTTGAAATTTAGGATTTGAAATGAATTGATTTCAAATTCACTCAAGTTGGAGCTCAAATGACTCAAAATTTAGTTTAAAATGAAAATAACAGATTTTCAAATCTACATCTATTCAAACATCACCAATGAATTCAAATCTCTCTTCAAATCCACCTACACGAATTGTGAAACCTACAGATTGGAGTTTCTTTATTCGAAGGGAAATCAATTGAGTGGAGAAATGACAGATTGCTGGATGAAATGGCCATTGTTGAGATATTTGAACATAGGGAAAAACATGTCCGGAAGTATCTCAACTTCCATTGCATTCCTTGGAAGCCTGAGGTCTTTGAATTTTTTTGGCAACAAGTTTTCAGGCCAGATAATTCTTTTAATGCATAAATGCACATAGTTGGTGTTTATCAAGTTTTATGTGTCAATTTCTCTTCATTTTCTTTGGTTTTAACTGATTTATTGAACTATCTCAGATTCTCAACCACCATTTTCTCAAAATTATTGCCTTAGTTTCCCAGTCGAAGTGCAAGTTTTTAATATTGTATGACTCCCAAAAATTTCCTAAAATCGATTACCAAAAATATCCCCAAATAATTTAGGTTGTTTTTTAAAGTTAACCCTTTAAGTTCATTAGTTTAGTTAATCAAAATTCACCCTTTTAATTTGTTTTCCATCTCGGAAGAATTAAGCCAAGATTTACCTGCTCATCGTTTATGCCTCAAGTACTGATCTCCCAATCTGAGAGTAGATCAATTTTACAATTGATATTACAAAATTATAAAATAAAAGAGAAAAATATAGAAGTTTCGGAATAGGAAACGATATCAAAATAATTGGTGTTCACTTTCTAGTGTTGTACCATGACCAATTCTTACAATGAAACGATTCTAAGTCAAGTCATTGTCTTTTTTTCAAGTCAATCTTTTGATTTTCATCTATTGCTGTACAAAAATGATAGCAAGTTTTATATATTTTCTAGAGGTAAAATATTTTTTAAGTCCCGTAACTTAGACCTTGTCCAGAAAATATCTCATAAGTTCGACATGTTCAATTTTGGTCATGTATGTATAATAAAATGTTCAGTTTAAGGACTCCGGCCATTGTCGACCACTTAAGTCGTCAGATTTGGCATGTGAGCCCTTAAATTGAACATTTTGTTATACATACAGGACTAAAATTGGACATGTCAAACTTACGGGATATTTTCTAGACAAGTCTAAGTTACGAGACTTAAAAAATATTTTACCAGGAAAATGGTATATTTCTAAGAAGATTAAATAAAGTTCTCATTTTTAAACCTTATTGACACATGATTGTTTAACTTGTTCAATTATAGTTTATAGAGTTATAAACAAATCAAATCGTGTCAAATATTTTGATATTTTATTCGTATTTTAGTAATTTAACGAAGAGTCATATACTTATTTTTTTATTATTTGAATAATAAATGTGGTTTGTATTTTTTATTAGTGGAATATTGACGAATACTCAAATCGAATAGCTCTCAACAATAATGCATTATCTACTTTGTATGGAATTTTTATTAATCAGTATTTTAAATTAATTATGTTGTTTGAGATTTTTGGTTGATTATGTTGTATACCTCTTTATTATAATAAATTTTAAAATTGTATTTACCCCAAATAGTGGTAAAAAAAAATCAAATTTTTCTCTCTAACGATTAATAGTTGCAAAATTTGTAAAGAAACTTTTACTAACTAGATCTCAATTTGAAGAAATTTTATTTACATTAATGAAAAATAATATGAAATTATTTTAATAAATAAATGTTCTCAAAATCAAATAATTATATTGTGTTTCAAAATTTTAATAGTTAAATAAAAATTGACATAAATTTTAATTTAATGTAATATAAATAAAAAAAGTATTATAACTTATAACCAAAAATAATGAATACAATAGTTAAGAAGAATTGACTATAGTTAGTGAGATGATATATGAAAAAGAGAGATGGAAGAGTGATTACACCGGATATGGATCCCTGCTGGGCAAAAAACTTACACCGTCGTTTTTGTAATTTTTTTTTTTTATAACTGTTTTTAATTTGAAAATCAATATAACGTGTTTTTTGATGTGATACACACGTGATACATGGATATATGCATGGTACAGAGGATCTGATTTGCCTCAATACCGCAGGGGATCCATTTTCGATTACACCATCTTCACGACCCCTCTCTCTTTCCCAAATAGAGGCTGACCGCACAGCATAACGAACACGACACCACGACGCACCCACACATCCTACATGATGCACACAACACTACAATCTTTGACGCAGTTTCCTAAGAATTTAAGTCCTAATAATGTGATGAGGAGATGATAATTGGGTAATTTTTGGGGATTTAGGTATGATTGGGGATTTTGAAAGATTAAACCAATTTTCACCCTTCAAATCCTTTTTCTTTCTTTTTTTTTTTCTTAGGAAAATTTGTTTCAATTTTAGAATTTTTTTACGATCAAGCAATTGAAAAATGGCATGTGTCAACAAATCATCTATTTGATGTTACATGCAAATCAGGTGACAAATTTCTGGCAAAATTGGGCCTAAATCGAGCCATGTTTCAATTATGGATAATTGAAGAGAAAAATATATTTATGAAACCATGTAGGAAAAATGATCAAAGTTATAAGACAAAAACGATTTTAACCTTCACATGGTTGATTTCGAGTTTCTTCTTTTGAAAATAGTTATTTGGGTAATTAAAATTTTGATACCTAAATTATTTTCATATTACAATTTTAGTATCCCTATTTTATTGACTTATAAAGTTGATATTCAATGTTTCTAAAAATTAGAATTCCACTCTTTTTAATACCGCAACCATGAAGAGGAATTATAGGGAATCTTGAAGCTCTATATATTGCAATTTTTGCAACTCAATACTGTCGTATTTGATAGTTTCAATCCACTGATGCGATGGATTTGGTTAGTAGTGTATATGACAGGCTTGCTTGCATTATTTCAATGAAACAAGAAAATTCAAGCCTGGGCAAACCTTCCTAAATGAGAGCTACGCAAATTACATGTCTCTGTAATCCCCCTTTTTTTCTGTTTTTAGGTATTTTCTTAAAGAGATTAAAATTTACCCTTCTTGAATTTATACCCCTCTTCAAGCCTGCAACCGATATTTATTGCACAAAGAACTCAATTTTCTCGGATGGTGTTTCCCACTCGTTGCGTGAAGGGTGTTGCAAGCTAAATCTGTTTATAGCCGTTGGAACCAACTACAAAAGGAGAGCCAATCAAATCATTCCACGTGGAGTCAAGCTGGAGAGGAGCTTACTTATTAAATCGCATTTTTGCACATTACGTTTTATAAAACAAAATAGCACCTTCCTTTATTTTCTTTTCTTTTTCCTTTATTTTATTTTGGCAATAGATATAAGAGAGGGCACGCACCATTTGCATGGACTCAGCGGATTGTATGTGATCTTTAGATTCTTCTGATACTTGTGAATTGTGGGCAATCTCGGAGTTCCTTTCTATTGTTGGAATACCCAGACCTGCAATCCTTCTTGTTATGAATGGAAATCCTTCATCTCTTTAATTGATTGTTGTTGTTGCGTGAATTGATCGGGCCGTTTCTTAGCTCAGTGTGTGTGGTGAGTTGCGATTTCTGGAATTGTATCATACCAAAGGGTGTTTTACCACTAATTTGAAAAGAAAACGAAGAAATTTGGAGAATTATGGTGAATTTTGAAGAGATTTTTTTTGAAAAAACATCATGATGCTTCAATCGATCTCAAGAAACACATGAGTGAAACTGTGAAGCAATCATTCCTTTCTTTCCTTCCACTTTTCCAGCCCTTAGAAAAGATTTCTCAGTCTACAGAGTCTGCACTTTCTTCTCCATGCTTCATCTGTGAAAACAATTTTTCGCTTTTTTTTTTATTTGCAAAAAAATCCTACAAGGAATGCATTCTTGTCATATTGCATAATCTTTACGCTCTAAATCATTATTTCGTACGTACACAAAAAAGCAGAGTCATGTATATGATGGTTTGCCTTATTTTCTTCCTTATCATTATTTAGTTTCAACACATTTTTTACAAAGTTACCTAGCTCAGCTTGATCGCATCACCATTCTCTACTCCGCACAATTAGATAATCTTGACACAAGAATTATTTAGTCAAGTTTTTTTTTAATTTAATAATTAATATTTGACATCGTGAAGTGGATAAAAGAGGAGGAAACACAAACACACTCAACTTTTAAGGAATCCACTAAAGAGATTAGAACATAACCAATCTAAAGACTCGGAAGATATTTTATTATGTAATTCACTCACTTTCCAAAACACTACAAGAGCAATATATGATTCTAGACACTTGAGTAACGACACTTGACTCTACAACTTCATTATTTTCAAGATAGACTCTTCAATTACAAAATTCATTAACTAGTCATATTTTCGGATGAATCTTCCACCTTCCAGAAAAAATGGCATAACTCCCTCTAGAAAAATCCAAATGATTTTCTGTTTGGGCCATTACAAACTAGACCCATAGGGCTTCAAATCCATATATGCCAATAAGCCTAGTAATTCCCGAGCGAAAGCATTTTATTGCTCAAACCTGACGGACTGGACTTTTTTTGCAGAAATTTCATTTTCTTTTATTGGGCCATTTCTTTCGATCATGTGAGATTTTTTCTTTCTTGATCAATATTTTAATTCATATAAGAATGAACGTAACAATCAATATAAAGTCATAATGATCAATTGACCGCTACCTAAAGCAACATAGGAAATTAAGTGTTATTAGGAGCAACGTAACTTGAATTTACAATTTATGAGGGCGATGAATTATCATATTGCATTAAGTTGTAGTATTAAACTTTAACTTTGTGATGAGACAAAAACAAAATTACAAGATTCAAACTATTATAAAGGATCGTCTTGAAAAAATATTTAAATGATTCAAACTATTGTTATGGTTGCCTTTGTCTATTTCAATTATTAACTCCAACCTGTTACTTTCTTCCTAGCGTGGAAAAATGATACCATATGTGGCTAGCCGGCTAGCCCTACCATTAATTTATTGTCCTTTATAAGAGTTCTAGTCAATTGTTTAAAAATGAATATTATTATATTACCTTTCAGAAAAAATAAAAAAAAGGATTAATGAATGTGATATGAAGAAACCTCACACATTCTCAAAATTATTACTACTATATATATCCATCCATAGGTCTCATCCATGACCAACAATCGATTAAATTGATCTCCATTAATATCAGTTTTGCAAATGATGATGAGTTGCTCAAACTCAAGTACTCTCACCTCTTTGTTTTTTCTCCTCATTTTCTTTTTGAAACTAAGCTATTGCACGAGAAACAATGGCACTGTCTTGTGCCCAAAAATCGAAAAACAATCTCTTCTAAACTTCAAACAAGGTTTGATAGATCCAGAGAATGTAACGTCTTCATGGGATGGTGAAGTGAATTGTTGCAAGTGGAAAGGTGTGGTTTGCAACAACCTCACTGGCCATGTTCATCGACTCCATCTTCGAGGTTTATTAAGTGGCAAAATAAGCCCGTCTTTGCTCCATCTCAAACATCTCACACATCTTGATTTGAGCCGAAATAACTTTGGAGAAACGATGCCTTCTTTCATTGGATCGTTCAAAACCCTCAAGTACTTAAATTTATCTGGTGCTGGATTTCATGGAAAGATACCCCATACTATTGGGAATCTTTCAAATCTACACACTTTAGACCTGAAAGGCTATCTATTTGGAGGCTATTTTAACTTGCTGGAAGGTGATAGCCTGGAATGGCTGTCAGGGCTTTCTCAATTGGAGTATCTAAACATGAATGGTGCGAATCTGAGCAAAGCAACCAACTGGGCACAAGTGATCAACTCCCTCCCTTCTCTGCGTCTACTTCATTTCCAACATTGCAGTCTTGATTTCATGGCTCCTTTGAATGATGTTAATACTACTTCTCTAACATTCCTTGATCTCTCTGATAATTACAACTATCAGTCTTTTCCCAATATCCCAAGATGGATTTTTCAATTGAGTAATCTTCTTTCTCTTGACCTCAGTTTCAACGAGTTAGAAGGACCAATTCCAAGTAGTAGCATTAATGCCACCAAACTCCAATAAATTGATCTCACTGCAAATTCTATTAATTCCAGCATTCCAGATTGGCTCTACTTTTGCAAAGACTTAGAGTATGTTGATTTGGGTCAGAACAAACTACAGGGTACAGTTTCCAATGCCATAGCAAATCTAACCTCACTTAACACTCTCCTTTTAAGTTATAATCAGCTTTCTGGAAAAATACCAAGAGAAATAGCTAGCTTGTGTAGTTTACGGTCATTGGGATTACATTACAATGAGTTTGAAGGAGAAGTGTCAGATTCATTTCGAAACATGTCTGAATGCTTCTTAGGTGCCTTGGAGACCATAAGTTTGTCACATAATCAATTGTCTGGTCATCTACCCGATCAATTTGGAGAATTTAAGAGAATTCAATCTCTTGATCTTAGCGCAAACTCATTTTCTGGTGAAATCCCAACCAGCCTTGGAAAGCTATCGTCTTTGGAAGATTTAATCCTCTATGAGAACAAATTCACCGGAAATCTTCCTTCGACTTTTGGTCAACTTTTTAATCTAAAAGAAATTTCCATTGATGATAACAAGCTGGAAGGAATTGTGAGTGAAGGCCACTTTGCCAATCTCACAAAGTTGGAAACTTTTTCGGCCTCAGGAAATCAACTTACTTTGAATGTAAGCTCAAACTGGATTCCACCCCTCCAACTTAAAGTCGTTGGTCTAGGATCATGGAGATTAGGCGTAGGCAGGTCTCAGGTGATCCCGCAATGGCTTCATAAGCTGAAGAATATTTTGGAAATTGATTTATCTAATACTGGAATCTCAGGTGGTGTTCCTATCTGGTTTTGGGAGATTCAGTTCTTGAATCTTTCTCACAACCATCTTAATGGAGAAATCCCGTATATACACAGTACGTACTTTCCATACCAGCATATGTACCTGAGTGCAAACCAATTCAAGGGCTCATTGCCTCGAATAGGAGAAAGTGTTGTGGATCTGGATCTGTCAAATAATTCATTTTCAGGAGGTATATCTCACTTTCTCTGCGACAAGACTAATAAAACCTACAATCTGGAGCTTCTTCATCTGGAGAGAAATCAATTGAGTGGAGAGATGCCAGATTGTTGGATGAAATGGCCATATTTGAGCTACTTGAACATAGGCAAGAACAACATGTCCGGAAGTATCTCAACTTCCATAGGGTTTCTTGGGAGTTTGCTGTCTTTGAATCTTTTTGGCAACAAGTTTTCTGGGCAGATACCGTTTTCAATGCATAAATGCACAGAATTGGTGTTTATCAACTTTGGTGATAATGATCTTGATGGGAACTTACCAGCATGGATGGGGACAAGCCTAGTCAATTTGATGTTTCTCATTTTACGCTCAAACAAGTTGGGTGGTAAGGTTTCTTCTAACATATGCCACCTAAATTCTCTCCAAATCTTGGATCTTTCCAACAATCAATTTTCAGGCAGAATTCCTAGGTGTGTCTATAATTTTACTGCAATGGTTACAAAACAAAGGTGGTTTGAATATATATATGGTGGTGGTGGAGAATTTCAGGATAATTATTTTAGGGAAAGTGCATCAGTAACCACAAAAGGAATCCAAATGCAGTACGACACAATACTTCCATTGGTTAGGAATATTGATTTATCAAGGAACAATCTGTCTGGTGATATCCCAAAGGAATTGACAAGTTTAGTTGCATTGGGATCATTGAACTTGTCAGGAAATCAATTAACAGGTCGGATTCCGAACAACATTGGAGATATGAAACAATTGGAATCCCTGGATCTCTCAAAAAACTATTTATCCGGTGAAATTCCTAATAGCTTCACACTTTTGTTTTCTTTGAATCATTTAAACTTGTCTTGCAATAACTTAACAGGGAGAATACCAATAAGCACCCAGCTTCAAAGTTTTGCTGCTTCGAGCTTTATTGGGAACAATCTTTGTGGCCCTCCTTTGACAAGTAATTGCAGCCATGGTGGTACTAACGAAGTCAAAGACGAGGATGAAGATGAAGGTGATGAATCACATGAGATAGAGTGGTTTTGGGTGTTCTTATCTCTGGGGTATGCAGTGGGATTATCAACAGTGTGCAGTGCATTGGTGTTGAAAAAATCATGGAGAGATGCCTATTTTGGCTTCTTAGAAGATATGTGGAACATGTTTTATGTGTATGCCCATATCAAATGGGGAAGACTTACAAAATCATCGGCTCCAAATTCGTGAAGACTTAACTCTAGTTGTACTTCGGAGAGTCATAGCTATTGTTGTTTGGTAATTTTGTTTTACATATCTTGTTTTTGAGTGTTTGGAGAATTTTTTTTTTTTGAAAAATTAAAATGCGTGAAGCTAGTGAAATAAAGGTTCATGTATAATTTGTTTGTTGTTTGATGTATGTGAAAATATAATGAAAGTTTTGAAATATGCTTGGTTTTATTTTTTGTGGACATTTTTTCTAATGCAAATGTCCTGTTTTGTAAAACTATATCTATTTAGTATTGTTATGGGGTCTTAATTTAAATTAATACTAAGGAAATATTGTTGCACTGGTAATTACTTTTCTTTTTCTAATTAAATTAACAATATCAAATCTCCAATATCCAACTCAAGAATTACGGTTTAATCATACAACTTTTAAATTTTGAGGGAATTATGTGAGACCCAATGTTAATCTGAAACTCTGTTTTTCATTTGAGATAAGAAGGAACACAACAATCAGGGGCGGAGATTCCTTATTATAATATAATGAAAAAATATTAAATGCCGGTTTTATATTAATTCTCTTTCAACTTCGACATGTTATCTATTTCGTGGAAAAATGGTACATGCATGATTACCCTTAAGTCAATAGTCTTCTTTTCAAGTCAACGTCAGTGTACCCATTAATACTTGATCATGGTATTTTATATTAAAGAAGGAATTGATACCTTATTAAGGGAAAGCTAGAATATTAATTTTATACATACAACATTCGAATTCCATCTAAAAAAAAACGACTAATTTTTTTGGAAAAAAAAAAAGTTGTACAGAAGATGGTCATGCATGTTTCAAAATAAAACCTAGTTACTTAAATAAAAAAAAATTGTAATGTTTAAAGAGCAAGTATCATATTTGTTAGACTAAATGGAATATATTATCCAAAATATCGGTTTTTTTATTTTTATTTTATAAATGAGTTAGGAGAAATGGAAGGGAGGGAGAAAATAAAAAATAGAAAACTTACCTGATTCATGTTAATACCTAATCATTACAATATTCATCTTTATAAAGGTGATGTACCTCTTGAGCTATAACGCTCGTGTTAAAGCTGATATGATTGCACCTAAAGAAATTAGTTTATTGCCGGCCAAAGAAAGCTGATATGTTCGTCATCAGTGAGCCGGAACTCCATATGGTCAGTCACAAGGATAAATAGGACCTATTTTTCGTAGTTAACACATTCAATAAACTAATCAATGTGTTTATTTTTTATTTTAAAAATATTACCTTTTACTTTAAAAATGTTTTTTTAATTGTAAGAATATATTTCAAAGCTAAATGGCCAAATGAAGGGTAATAAGTGCAATAATAAATGACGAACATGAAGAACAAAGAAAAAATAATAAATATTAACATAAATGTAAAGTACCAATAATTATATTTTTAAAAAAAAAACAAGAGGAAGAAGTTAGTGGTCTAAAGAAAATAAGTGCAAAAATAAGTCATTATTTTTACAACATCTCCTAATTCATACAATAAAATGTTTATCTTTTAAGAGCTGGTAGAACAATAGTACGTAGCAGTTGCTCATAATTTGTCATTTCTAGTTATTTAACCAAGTTTTTTTAATTAAATAATATATATTTTAATCCATATAAGAAACAACATAACAGTGGTCGGTTTGTCAGAGCACTGTTATATTTTAATATATATTTTAATTCATTAGGCAATTACACAATCCCAACAAAAGTATAATTAACCTATTGCTACTAAGTACCAATCATTCATCAATCATACATCCTAGCAACATACAAAGGAGAACTCATGGATAACATTAACAAGATATAATTCAAATCGAATTGTCAGATCAACCCAAATTATATATCACTATATGGAATTGGATCATGAATTAACAAGTACTTGAATTAAAACAAGAAATAAAATCAAGCACAAAACTTCACGGTGATAACAATCGAATTAAACGACCCTTGAATCAGAGAAGGAAATTAGTCACTCATGCTTTGATTAATCATCTCCAAAGTGATCTTCAACATTGTTCTTGAAATTGAGATGAAAACTAGAGAGAGAAAAACTTAAATTGTGGGTGTAGAGAATTTTTTTGGAATGAGAGAATGATCTTGGGTTTTTGGCCCCCTAAGGGAGAGAAAGATAGGAGAGATTACATAACAAAGTCTTAACTACCCCTAAACAAAATTTAAGGAACTAAACCCTAAGCACATAAGAGTCCATTACAAAATTTAAGAGATAAATGTCTTCTTTGCCCTTTCTTTTCCACCAAGCCACTTGAGCATTTGTTGTGGTCCCAAGCCCATTAAGCCCATCTTCACAACTTAAACATAATTTGATCATTTTAAGCCCACTTTTCCTCCAAGCCCATTAAGGTCAATTCCTACAAATAACAACGATAATTAAATCAATTAAAACACAAAAAGACTATAACCAAAAATAATTATGATGATAAAATATATACAATTAGAGACACATCAAATCACCCACACCTAAATCATGCTTGTCCTCAAGCATGCATCTAAACATATATGCACAAGGTTAGAATCAACAACACGAAACATGAACTCAAAATCCTCAATCAAAAACTCCTCAATTGTACCAAAACTCATCATGCAATCAAGTGGAAAAGTAGATGACCTTCAAAAAAAACAAATGATCACGATTCCTTCGATTTTCAACAAAGATCATATCTCGTCACACTCAATCATTTCAAAAGATCTAACATAACAAAACGCCACACCTCACCAAGGTAAGCACTCAAGCACTCTCAAGTGTTTAGAAGGTTAGCAATTCACTCAAATCACACATACATGTCATTACCATAGGCTTGCTAATATATCAAATCTCCACTATTAAAAATATGAACTCATGCAAAAAATCAAAGGGTCTTTTCTTTGGTCGTAACGGGGCTTGAGTTAAGGTAGGATAAATGATAATGTATGAGGTGTAACAATGCCAAAAAGATATGAGAATCTCATGCACAAAATCTAACATACCAACACCTCACTTCCACATTTCATCATCAAATATTTTTCTATCTATTTCCTTTCTTGATAATTCCTATTTTCAATAAAATCAATCTTCAATTTCAACTCAACAAGGAAATCAAGTATAGACCTTTCATTTTCATAATTGATAACTCTCAAACCACAAATGGTAGCAAATGATCAATATAAGAGAGTATCATATAATTCAATCAACTTTTCACATTTTTCCCAATTGTTTTTTTTTTTGTGGCAATATTTTCACTTTTTCTTTCTCTTTCCTTTTGAATGAATTTTTTTTTTCTTTTTCATTCACATTTCTTGGCAAGAAAGGTTCAACAAGATTGTGGATAAATAAAAAAAAAAGAGTACGAGCTCATCATAGATGTGTTAAAACAAATGAAAGGCCACAAGCTCAAAGGGGGCTAATTAGGCCGGGGAAAAAAATATGTCAAGGTAGACTATTCAAAGAAAGGTCTCACGAAAGATTAAGCCTAAGTGCCCTTATCATTTTAAATGCATAAATTCATTAATGTAGTCTCAACATGTATAACATAGCAAGTTCTAGAATAACACAATATGTGTGATCACACTCAACGAAGAAATAGAGCATATATGAGGAATGTGTTGCTCATTAGGCTCGAATCTCACAATTAGGTTATTAAGTGGAATTTTGCATGTTTCACTTTATCTATAATTAAGATCGACGAGATACTCACTCGTTTCAAGCAAAAGAATCAATCACATTCAATTCTTGTCAAGTCATCATGCTTAAACACAATATTGCAACGATGAATTTTGGCAAATAAGATCAACAAACACACAATTGGCTCTATAAATCATCAAAAAATTTTAAATTTTCAACTCATACTCAAGGAAGGCATAAGTATGTAGACACCATAGATCACTCACACCTAAACTCTACATTATCCCCAATGTAGACACAAGAAACTCACAAAACGGGAATAAGAGAAATAGAAAAGCATCCCTGAATAAAGAGCTCATGTGGAAAAATGATGTCATGCATGACTAACCCTGACAATAATTTGTGGTCTCAGATAAGAATCTATGTCAATTAATGTTTACATATGAAAACTATTATATTACCTCTCAGAAAGAAAAACAAAGATTATCAAATGTGTAATACTGAAATTTTTTATATTAAAAAAAAAAAGATTATTTAATGTGATATGGCTTATAAAATCTCATGCATTCTCAAAATTGTAATTAATAACCAATATATACATTTAATCTATAGGTCTCAACCATAATCAAAATTCAATTGATTTGAATTCCAATATCAATTTTGCAAATGATGATGAGTTGCTCCAATGCACCAAAATTTGACCGCGCGTCGTAACGCGATAAAATTAAATAATTTATTTCCTAACCTAACCAACTAGTAGTTAGGGCAAGTTAGAGTCGATCCCACGAGGAGTGAAGAATAAACTATATCACCTATGTTCAATTCAAGAGACAGAAAATGTGGGGGTTTTCAGATTGATTATCTACCACTAAAATTAAGTAAACCTAAAAAGCAAATTAAACAAGGATTCAATGAATGCAAATATTCCAGTTAACAGTTCAATTATCCCCCGATATCAATTATCTCCTAATCAACGTATCACCTCTCTCTCAGTTTATCATGGAATTATCACCCCTAGTCTAACAACAAGCTCTATTAAACTGAATCGTCTCTTAAGATTAGCTAATTAGGATTCGCTCTCTAATTAACCCTATTTAATTGAACAACCTAGAATAAGCTCTCTAGATTTAATTCATTAAATGCATTAATCACCAAGACGATAGAATGAACTAGACTCTGAATACACAAGCTCGATTCGATAATCTAGGATTATGCTACCCTAGAGATGCACGACCTCTAGTTTACCACTTATGAAAATTAAACCACAACAATTAGGATTCATGATTTAAGATTCTAGCAATCAATTATCAAACACTTAACCTAGGGGATCAGACTAAATCAAGCATCAATAATTAAAAACATTATACACAGATAGCACAATCAATTCCAATCAAACATCAAGAAAGAGATACGAGATTAATTAGAAAATAATTAAATAAACGGGTTCAAACATCCCTGCTAACCGGAATTGAAAGATTAGCCGAGCATCTTCAGAATTGAATCCATAATAGTTGTTGAGAAATCCATCTAAATTAACCTTGAAAATAAAATAATCTTTTTTCTTTCTAAGACTAAGGGGCCGTTTGGTAGGCACATTTGGAACTAAGCAATGGAAATGAAATGGATTTAGAGTGTTTGGTTCACTACTTTGATTGCTGCTACAGTGATTTTGAAATTCTAATACTAAGGAATCACGATTACTCAGGTTTTCCTAAGCTATGACTTTCATTACTCAACTCTATTTTCTAAAACAACAACAATAATAATAATAATAATAATAATAATAATAATAATACTAATAATAATAATAATTATTATTATTATTATTATTATTATAATACTAATAATAATAATAATAATAATAATAATTATTATTATTATTATTATTATTATTATTATTATTATAATACTAATAATAATAATACTAATAATAATAATAATAATTATTATTATTATTATAATAATACTAATAATAATAATAATAATAATAATACTAATGCTAATAATAATAATAATAATAATACTAATGCTAATAATAATAATACTACTACTAATAATAATAATTATTATTATTATTATTATACTAATAATAATAATAATAATAATACTAATAATAATAATAATTATTATTATTATTATTATTATAATTATTATTATAATAATATAATAATAATTATAATAATAATTATTATTATTATTATTATTATAATTATAATAATACTAATAATAATAATAATACTACTACTAATAATAATAACAATAATACTAATAATAATAATTATTATTAGTATTATTATTATTATTATTATTATAATTAATATTATTATTATTAGTAATATTATAATAATAATAATTATTATTATTATTATTATTATTATTAATGTTATTATTATTATTAAGTTGATTCCATTCCTAAAGAATTTTGGTAAACCAAACAACACAAATTTAAAGAGACTATTTATTCAATTCCTCATTACTGTCATTACCATTCCTTTTCTCATTCCTTACCATCATACCAAGCGGCCCCTAACTCTCAAAACTCTCACCTAAACCTATGTGAACTGTGATCTCTCCTCTCTCCCATAGCTAATCTTCTCTCTCCAGAATAATACGTTAATAGTGGCTTGAGAATCCCCCTTTTCTTGCTTGGAGGAAAAGTCTCAAATATATAGGGTGTAATGTCTAATAGTGGCGTGACTCTTCTCCTTAAGCCAAAGATTATGGGTTTTTCTCCAATTCCTTAAGCATTTGGGCCTCCACTCTTCAAGTAATGGGCCATTGATTTAACTCAAGCCCAAAATCTCTCCAATTAATTAATTAGGTCCACTCTTCTTCTTAGCCCAAATATCGATTCCCTTGATCCATGTTTATCTCGTCCCGAAAACACTTCAAAACTCCTAAAATAATCAAGAAAATAATTTATGAAGTACTTGGAGACACAAAACACAAATATGTTGGAAAATCATGCATTCAATCAATTAATCGATCATAAAATCTCAAATATGTCCTCGATAAAATGCACATATTTTCTACTTACCATCCAACACGAGCCTTATCTCTTTGTTTTTTCTCCTCATTTTCTTTTTCAAACTTAGCTATTGCACGAGAAACAATGACATTGTCTTATGCCTAGAAATCGAAAAACAATCTCTTCTAAGCTTCAAGCAGGGTTTGAAAGATCCACAGAATCTGATGTCTTCATGGGATGGTGAAGTGGAGAAATACCAGATTCATTTGCAAAGTTATCTTCTTTGAAATATTTATGGATGTCTCGTAATAATTTGATTGGAAATCTTCCAAAGAGTTTGGGTCAACTGTTTAATTTAGAAGAACTAATAATTAGTGCTAACATGCAGATGAGTGGGGTTGTGACTGAATCTTACTTTGCATACCTCACAAACTTGAAAAGCTTCTGTGTCTGGAAATCACTTGACTTTGAAAGTTAGTCCAAACTGGATTCCCTCATGGCTTCATATGCGAAAAAATATTTCATATCTTGATTTATCTAATACTGGAATCTCTGGTAATGTTCCTACCTGGTTTTGGGAGATTCCAATTCTGAATCTTTCTTATAAATACATACGAGCACGTCAATACATGTACTTGAGTTCAAACAAATTCAATGGTTTATTGCCTCAAATAGGAGATGGTGTGTCGGAGCTGGATCTATCCAATAATTCATTCTCTGGAGGTGTATCTCACTTTCTCTGTGACACCACTTATCAAACTTATCTCTTACAGATTCTTCATTTGGGGGAAAATAAATTGAGTGGAGAGTTGCCAAATTGTTGGACCAAGTAGCCAAATTTGATATATTTGAATTTAGGCAATAACAACATGTCTAGAATCATTCCCAATTCCATAGGGGTTCTCAGCAATCTAGGGTCTTTGAATCTTTACAACAATAAATTCTCTGGCCATATACCTTCTTCTTTGCATAACTGCATACACTTAGTAAAGATCGACCTCTCTGACAATACCAAAACGAATGAGGACAAGGCTTGTCGACTTGAGGATTCTCATTTTACACTCAAACAGGTTGGATGGTAAGCTTTCTTCTAAGCTATGCCATCTATACTCTCTTCGAATATTGGATCTCTCCAACAACAAATTTTCAGGCATAATACCTAGGTGTCTTAATAATTTCACTGCAATGGCAAAAAACAGTGTGCTTGTGGTAATTGAGCCGGGTGTATTGTTATACTATTCTTATTCATCATTATCCCTATGGTCATCTATGGAGAGTGTAACAGTAACTACAAACCCTAGAAGTGAACTCCAGTATGACAACGTTTTATTACTGGTTACCAATATCAATCTTTCGAAGAATAATTTGTCTGGAGATATCCCAAAGGAGTTGGCAAGCTTGGTCCAACTGCAATCGTTGAGCTTGTCTGAAAATCAGTTGACAGGTATGATCCCGGATAACATTGGAGATATGAAGCAATTACAATCTCTTGATTTATCAAGAAACTTGTTATCAGGTCAAATTCCTAATAGCTTCACACACGCCATTTTTGATTCCTAATAGCTTCACACACATCATTTTTGAGTTATGTGATCATGTCTTACAATAACTTAACCGGGAGAATATCAGAAAGCACCCTTTGAGCTTTACCCTTCGAGCTTTACAGGGAACAATCTTTGTGGTCCTCCATTGACAAGAAACTATTGGAGAGATGCCTATTTTGAATTCTTGGAAGATATGTGGAACAGGTTTTATGTGTATGCCCATATCAAATGGGCAAGACACAATTAGTGAGAAGAATGTTTGTATCAATTTCTCTTCATTTTCTTTGGTTTTCTCAGATTTTCAACCACCATTTCTTGCATCAGTTTCCTTCTTGTCCAAGTTAATGTATAACTCCCAATAAATCCCTAAAATCCCCAAATTGTATGAACCCTAACAAAATTGCCGGTGCACCAACTTCGCGACCTATCTCTCTCTTTCCCAAATCGAGGCACACCATAACAAACACGACATCACGATGCAGCCCTACACGATGAACACAGCACAACAATCTTCCACGCCTGTTTCGTAACAATTTTTAAGTCCTAATTATGTGATGAGACTTCAGAGAAGAGGATAATTGGGGGAATTATTAGGAATTTAGGTTTCACTGTGGATTTTGAAATATTAAATCACTTTTCCCCCTTTAAAGGAAAGAGAACGTGAAAGCTTCTTTCAATAAAAATAAAAAAATAATAAAAAAAGAGAATCTGAGAGCTTTATAGACATCAATTTTCCCCCGAGCTAATCTGTTTGCGAATATAATTATCCTTTGAGAGATGCTGCTGTGCAACTTGTGTACGGATCAGTGGATCCGTGCACAACAATCCGGATCAGTTCTGGCCCTACACGCATCACAGGACGCGCTCCAAACAGCTGGCGCGTGTTAACACACGCTATTAATTAAAAAAAAATCATTTTACTGTTCATCGTCTTCTCACGCGGATTTGGGGGAAAAACTAAGACAACCGTTGTTCATGGTATGCTCTTCTTTTACCATGAAAACAGACTAATACTCTAATTTAATTTCGATCCATTGACATAACGTCCAATATTGATCAAATTTCGACCATAAACACATAAATATTGTTTCTGAAAAAATAAAATTCCGCCATTGATGAAGGTTTGAAGATGAGACAGTGATTGATGAAGGTTTAAAGTTGATACAGTGTTCAAATACTCATTGATTGAAGGTTTTAGTGTTTGAATTGAAGATTGAAGGACGAATCTCAAAAAAATTTGGGAGAACTGCGACATCGATTAACAAAATCGCGAAGGAAAAAATTTCGCCATTGATACAGTGTTATGTATAAATTATATAGTACTGTTATATAAATTTATGTAGTACTGTTGTGTTATTTTAGTCATACGGTTGTGTTTATTAAGTGGTACTGTTATGTATAAGTTAGTGGTACTGTTGTGTATAAATTATATAGAACTGTTATATTAATTTATGTAATATTGTTGTGTTATTTTAGTGATACAGTTGTGTTTATTGAGTGGTACTATTATGTATAAGTTAGTAGTACTGTTATGTATAAATTATATGGAACTGTTATATTAATTTATGTAATATTGTTGTATTATTTTAGTCATACTGTTATGTTATTTTAGTCATACGGTTGTGTTTATTAAGTGGTACTGTTATGTATAAGTTAGTAGTACTGTTGTGTATAAATTATATAGAACTGTTATATTAATTTATGTAATACTGTTGTGTTATTTTAGTGATACGGTTGTGTTTATTGAGTGGTACTATTATGTATAAGTTAGTAGTACTATTATGTATAAATTATATGGAACTGTTATATTAATTTATGTAATATTGTTGTATTATTTTAGTCATACGGTTGTGTTTATTAAGTGGTACTGTCATTTATAAGTTAGTAGTACTATTATGTATAAATTATTTAGAACTGTTATATTAATTTATGTAATAATGTTGTGTTATTTTAGTGATACGGTTGTGTTTATTGAGTGGTACTATTATGTATAAATTATATAAAACTGTTATATTAATTTATGTAATACTGTTGTGTTATTTTAGTGATACAGTTGTGTTTATTGAGTGGTACTGTTATGTATAAGTTAGTAGTATTGTTATGTATAAATTATATAGAACTGTTATATTAATTTATGTAATACTGTTGTGTTATTTTAGTGATACGGTTATGTTTATTGAGTGGTACTGTTAGTAGTACTGTTATATATAAATTATATAGAACTGTTATATTAATTTATGCACTCAACAACAGAGGCACGAAATTTGTAAAAATCAGAAAAAAAAAAAAAAAAACAGAAAACACAAAATTGAAAAATAAATCACGAAAAATAAAATAAAAATCACGAAAATGAAATTTTGAATGTCAGATAGAAGAAGACGATTACAAATTCGAACAAATTTTGCGGAGAGAAGAAGACGATTACTGAAATTTGCAATGTGAGAGAGAAGAAGACGCTGAAGAAAATGAGTTTGTACTGAAATTTTGAGAACTTGAGTTTTTCTTCTGAGAGAGAAGAAGACACTGAAGAAGAAGCAGAAGAAGACGCTGAAGAAGAAACTGAAGACGCGTGAAACTGTCTGCCTGTGTGTATGAGAGAGAGAAAATAAATTGTGGTGGATTGCATCATATAAATTTGGGCCTGAATTTATATATATGATGGGCCAGTTAGGTTAGATACCAAATTATGGTGCACGGATCTTAAATCCGTGCACCTCGTGCACAAAAGTTTTTGCCTTATCCTTTGCCTTATTTGCTTTATAACAAAGATATCTTGCTCCTTTTGCGGAAAAAAAATGAAAATTCGTCCCACAACATCACGGGTCATTTTAATTTGGTCACATTGGTTGCAAAAGTGGTTTCATTAAAAATTATTTAAAAAAAAAATAGCGCCGTATTTTTTCGAAAATTGTAATACTGACCCTACCAAAGTGTGGGTTATCATTAGTTTGGATAAAATTTTCTTGAGACAATTTTTGCAACTGTTGGGACCAAATTGAAATGACCCTCTTTTATGGGACGAATTTTATAATTTTTTTAATGTCAATTTTATTTTGTATTTGGAATTTTTAGGGGGTTTTCTAATTTAAAAAAGAAAATCATAATTTTAAATTAAAACATATTCATTTAAATTTTGTTTTCAATTACATATAAAACATATAATTTTTGTGATGTTCAATTAGTTATTTACATTGCATACATAAAGTAGTTATTTACCTGATTTTAATTGATATGTATTCAAAATCTTCACTTTTATTTTAAACTAATTTTTGAATAATTTGAGTGGATTTTGAATGCAATCTAATTCTAAATATTGTATTTCAAGTTATTCAATTCAAGCACAGCACCTTGTCTAATTTTAGTGAAATTATTTATTCTTTCTAAACAAAACATACGAGCATATTTTTTATTCTCAACTGACTATTAAACTACATTCTCCCGAAAAATCATTTCTCCATACCTAAAATAAAACCAAATGTCATGTTCTTTAATTTTTACACTTTCAACACGAAATTACATTTTAGATAAATTCGATAAATTATATATTTAAAATGAATTTTAAATGAAGAAGTTATTTAATTTTAAAACCTCCATCTTATAATAAAATTATAAATAGTAATAATAAATTCACTGCATCATGCATATATAAAAAAATAAACTGTAAAGGAAGTTAATTAAAAATTATGATTTTGTATTTAGAAAACAAAATCCTACATAGTTTTCCGATCAAAGATTTCATGAGTATTATGAATTTCAATTTAAAATCATATAATGAAGAAGAAACTCTGAAGTTACTTTAACTGTGAGACCAATTGTTTAAAAAAAATAAAATTTCGGTCGCAACTTTCCTTCATTTTTTAATGTAGCTAAACTGTGGGACAAATTTTGTAGAAAATTTTGAATATTCGATTGCAATTTCCCTCTACAAAACTTAATTTCACATTTGGACTAATTCTGTAAAAAAAAATTTACCGAAAACAGACAAGACCACTTTTGCAATGTTTAGAAACAACAAGACTACTTTTACAACTAATGAGTCCAAATTAAAATGCCTACTCTGTGGGACCAAATGTGCAATTTTCTCGAACTGTTGCATATCAAATGTTGTAAGAAAATAAGGAGAAGAAAAAAGATATTATATTACACAGGTTTACTTGACAGTTTTAAAACCAGAAAATGCATCGAGGCACACTACACCATTGCTAATCTGTTTGCGAATCCGAACAACACTGCACCATATAAACCTCATGAGGACACAATGTCTTAATTATCCTCCGTTTTGTTTGCTTTATGAAGTAAAGTGAAAAGAACAATGTCATTCAATATTATTAATCAAGATTCTGGCATTAGGAGAAAGCTTAATTTGTCGAGTGCAACGAGCAATTTAACCAACTCGATATCTCTATAATCGAACAAACAATGCACACCAACCAATTTGTTGTATCAAAGTGAGCCTATCTTCTCTGTTTCATATGATAGATTCCACATTGCCTCTTTTATAGTCTCACTAATTTACGATTAAAAGCAAAGGGTGGCTTGATGAATGTGGGAATTACACCTTGGATATTCCAAACATTATCAAGATTGAAGCTCTCAGATAGTTGTTACATAATTGAAATCACCACAAATGCTTCAATCGATTTCAAGAAACAATGAAACTGTCAACCTTAAGCTTGCAATCTCTTTCTTTCCACTTTTTCAGCACTTAGAAAAACGTTTTTTAGTACCTATAATTTTGGCTTCTTAGAAGATATGTGGACAGGTTTTATGTGCATGTCCATATCAAATGTGCAAGACTCAATTTGTGAGAAGAATGTTTGTGTCTCATTTTAACTGATTTAATGAACTATCTCAGATTCTCAACCACCATCTCTCAGCATTATTGCATCAGTTTCCTTTATCTTTACCCTTAACCTTTTTTTGGAGCAAAAATACACAAAAGTTATCTTTTTTTGGAGCATTTTACCACTAAATAGACATATTTGCACATCAACTAAAGGCTATTATGAAAAATGTTTTTCTAGATTATTATTTTTTTTTTTTTTTAGATTGCTAGTTATAATTTTTCTATTTTTTGTGGTCAAATAATTTATAATAAAAAAATTGGAACCAATTAAATTAATTAAATTAAAAATTAAGAATATAACAAAAATTTGTTAACATATTTTATAATATAATTCGAATCAAGCATGAAATTAAGGTTAACCTCTTAAAAAATAAAAACCAATTTTACAAAATTCCTCTACATTCAAATCATTGTTTACTATTAATTAAGTGAATGAACCATTAATCTAACAAAATTCTAAATATATAAAAAAATTCAAAAAAAAAAAAGTTTAGAAATTCTATATATAACATAGGTGTAAGTTTGGGAAAAATAAAGTTTTTGAAAGTTTATATATAACCATAAATCCAACAAAATTCTCTCTCTCTATATATATAAAACATAGGTGTAAGTTTGGGGAAAAAACATTTTGATTTTTCTATATATTTAAATTTTATTGGATTTATGGTTCATTCACTTAATCAATATTAAATAATGATTTCAATGTGGAGGAATTTTGTAAAATTTATCTTTATTTTTGGAGAGATTAACCTAAATTTTATGCTTGATTCAAATTATATCATAGAATCCATTAACAAAATTTTGTAATATGCTTAGTTAATTTTTTATTTAATTAATTTAATTGATTGCAATTTTTTTATTAAAAATTATTTGACCAAAAAAAAATAGATTAATCATAACTAGTAACCTTAAAAAAATAAAAAATTATCCATCTAAAATAAAAATTTTCATAACAACCATTAGTTAATGAACAAACATGTCTATTTAGTGGTAAATGCTCCAAGAAAGATGACTTTTGTGTATTTGTACTCCAAAAAAAAGATTAATTGTAAATTTACACCTCCACCGAAACGTTAGGTGCATATTTGCACCTTTCCCCAATTTAGATTAATTATAAGACAAATTTTCCATCATTTTTTCCATGTATTAATCGCTCTTTTTTTTTAAATAATTATTATTTTATCATATTTTCATTAAATTGATCACGCATTCCAATGGCATGTTATGTCCATTATTGCCCACTCCATACTTTGTAGCAAAAGGATTATGACACCATGTTACCACTAAAATTAAACAAAACTATTAAAATTTTAAAACATTAATTTAAAATAAAATTTCCTTGTTAAAATTTTCTAATAGAATTATATATTATGGTTTTCAAACTTCCCTCATTGAAATATAAATCTTTGTGAAAAATCTTAATATTTGAAATTGAAAAAAAAAATTAAATCAATTAGAAATTTCACAAAAAAAAAAAAAATACAAATCAATTAAAAGTAAAAAAAAAAATACATATGATAGGAAATAACACCAATTATACAAAGAGGAGAAATAAAGAAAAAAAGAAAGAAAGAAAGTCATCAGTTCAGCGCAGCAGTTAAGGATATATAAAGAAAAAAAATTCAGGAGTCATCATCAACGCGGGGCTTAACGAGCTACCGCCGCCACTCCCCTTAGGCGCGTGTGACGCACGCGCCCGCCTGATTAGTGCATGGTCCTCATTGTCCTGGGCTGTGGCTAGTTGAGTTAAAGATATTAGTAAGGATTTTGTGGATTCTTGATAACACACACTCATTAATTGCATGTCAAATGTTGTAAGATAACAAGGAGAAGAAGAAAAAAGGATAATATATTACAATGTACCTTGTTTCTTGCAAGACAGGATAAACCTCGTCCATGTAATAGCTGGGATTTTCAAGCTCCGAATAATATTGGTGATGCTGGAATTAATTATAAAGTGATCCTCTCATCATAAATATCAGCAAACTCACTGTAAAGTGCCAAAAGAGAGAGTATTAATATACAAGTAACAAACAAGTGAAGTGAAATATAGCAATTATACAACTTGGAACAATGTCATTCAATACTTTTAATCAAGATTCTAGCACTAGTAGAGAGCTTGATTTATTGAGTGAAACGACCAATTTGACCAACTCGATTCCTCTATAAGCGAACAAACAATGCACACGAACCAATTTGCTGTATCAAAGAGAGTCTATCTACTCTGTTTCATATGATGTATTCATAGAATCAAGCAACCATATATGAATTGTGAAAAGCCTATTAGGTTGATACCACATTGCCTCTAATTTTATAGTCGAAGCTCTCAGATAGTTGTTACATAATTAAAATCACCACAAATGCTTCAATCGATTTCAAGAAACACATGAAACTGTCAACCTTTAGCTTATAATTTCTTTCTTTCTTTCCACTTTTTCAGCACTTAGATAAAGTTTCTCAGTATCTCTAATTTTTTCAAGAAACACAGATACTTTTTGTTATACCCCACTAATCTGACTCGACCAGGAAGGCAGAAGACCCGGCGAGGGTCCGACTAGAGATATTCGAGGGGCACGTCAGATTTAATTTATTTCACGAAGGAGTCCACAAAAAAGGAAACAAATCCTACACCAAATCCTATCCGATTTAGATAGGATTAAATCTAATTTTATCTTATTTAGACCCTAAATCCTAGGGATTTATTTCTTATTGTTCAAGTAATGTATCTTAGTTTTAGCCTATAAATAGGGCCCTAAACTCTCTCGAAAGGGAATCGGAAAATCATTGTATTCATTGCAATTAGAGAGCTTTTACTCTCATTATGAAAAAACGTTCTGTCCGACCAGAACGAGCTTAGCAAATTTGCCCGAGTGAGCCTAGCAAATTTACCCGAGTAGGCACCGGGCACAGTCTTTCTCTTCATTCGATTTTCTTATTATTTGCTCGGTTCATCTTACCCGAGCCGAGCATACTTTTTTGTGTTAGACTAGGATTTTGTGCTCTACAAAATCTGACATCAAACACTTTTTTCCCCATTCATCAAAATTTTAAAGAATCTTTCGCTTTCTTTATTTTCTTTTTTTTTTTATTTAATCGTAGTGCAGTTTGTTTATTTGCAAGAATTGTCAAGTTAAGCATTCTTGTATATGATGCTTTGCCTTATTTCCTTTCTTCTTTATCATTATTTAGTTTCACCAATCTCCACTATGCACAATTAGCTAGTCTTAACACAACAACTATTTAGTCAACTTTTTTTAATTTAATAATAAATGTTTTGATCCATATAAGAAATGAACGTAGCAATCAATCTAAATCTTACAAGGATTAATTTACCGCTACCTAAAAAGTAACATGGAAATTGAAAAGTTAGAGTGTTATTAGGAGCAACCCAACTTGAATTTCAATTTGCCTTGTATTAAACTTTATGATGAAACGATTTTTTTTTTTTTTAGATTAAAACTATCATCATGGGTCGTCTTTGAAAAAAATATGTTAATGATTCAAACTATTGTTATGGCTGTCTTTGTCTGTTCAATTTTCAACTGCAACTTCTTACTTATTTCCTAGCTAGTGGAAAAATGCATATCATGCGACTAACCCTACCAATAATTTATGATCTGTGATGAGTTTAAGACAATTGTTTAAAAAGGAAATATATTTTTTATGGGAAAATATCATTTTTTTGTCTTCTAAGTAATTCCGGCAGCCACGTTAGTGGAAAAAATTTCCAGTCAAAATTATATTGAAAATTGAAAAAATCGATAATTAAAGGACCAATATAGGAAAAGACAAAAGTGTTCACCACAATTTTACCTTATTTTAATTTGCCGGACGAAGAAAACGAGAATTTCCCTTATTTTATTAATTACCTTTCAAAAAGAAAAAAAGGATCATTGAATGTGATATGAATAAAATCTCATGCATTCTCAAATTATAATATATATATATATATATATATATATATATATATATATATATATATATATATATCCATTCATAGGTCTCATCCATAATCAACAATCAATTGATTTGAATTTCAATATTAATTTTGCAAATGATAATGAGATGCTCAAACATAGCTCCTACCTCTTTATGATGAAACAAAAAAAAAAAAAAATCATCAAATTATAGTTAGGGTCCTCTTTCTCTCTTTCAACTGCACCTTGTAGTTATTTTCTAGTGTGAAAAAATGATACCATGGATGACTAGCCTTGAGTCAATGGTCGTTTTTAAGTCAACATGCAGATAGTTTGTCAGTTATACTCATTAATACTTGATATCATTGTAGGAGTGAATTTTTCATTTATTAAAATAATTTAACGGATTACATGTTCACGTTTTTATCGGAAAATAATTCGAAAATTGCACCTTGATAAATTTTAATAGCTCAAGTTGCAATCTGATAAAAAAAAAAAGTTTAAGCTGAAAAATGAAAATAATTGATAGTTTAGATTTTTTTTACATTTAACCATTTATATTAATCGTACTAACTTTTAAATATAATTACTAGGAGGGACAGCAAGTATCTTTTATTTGGGTAAATGACGCATTATCCATAGTTCAGGGTGTAAACTGCAAATTTCATTTTAAGAGCCAATTGGAATGTTATAGGTGTTGGGCTGAACCTATTGTTAACAATCAGGGGCGTAGATTTCTTATTACATTGTGTAGAAAAATTATTTATTTTTAATTTTTGAATGTTGGTTTTATATTAATTTAGCCTTTAAAGTCAGTTAACCCCTCAATATTGTTTGTTTAGGGAAAAATCGGAATGTAGTTAGGTGCAGTCAAACTTGAAATTTCCATTTTGAAGGGTGATGATCAATCAACATATATTGCATCGGCAAATATAAAGCTTTATGATGAAACAAAAGAAAAAAAAATTAAATGAACAAATTAATTTTATGGCTTCAACTTCAACGTGTTAATTATTTTCAAGTGTGGAAAAATGGTACCATGACTAACCTTAAGTCAATAGTTTTCTTTCAAGTCAACGTGAGTGTACCCACCATATTATTCATGATAGGAATGAATTTTTCATTTATTAATATATTTTATAGTATTATAAGAAGGAAGTGATAATATTATTATTTGTTGGACTAAATGGAAGTTTTTATTTGAATTTTTCTGGTGCTGGATTTCATGGAAAGGTACCCCATATATATATATATATATATATATATATATATATATATATATATATATATATATATATATATATATGTTAAAGAAAAATATGGTATAACACAAATTATGAGTTATGAGGTAGGATAATTATTACTATAACCCCATTTGATGTACATCAATAAGATTATTTAATTCAGTTTATTATTATTATTATTATTATTATTATTATTATTATTATTTTGAGTAGGGAAGGGGGCGAAGTTGGGATTTGAACTATTAGATTTTGTTTTCTTTCTATTTTCCAACTCCAAATTGATATTACTACAATAGTGCTATATATCTCCATCCATAGGGCTCATCCATAATCAACAATCAATAAAATTGAATTCCAATATCAGTTTTGCAAATGATGATGAGTTGCTCAAACACAATTCTTACCTCTTTGTTTTTTCTCCTCATTTTCTTTTTCAAACTTAGCTGTTGCACGAGAAACAATGGCAGTGTCTTGTGCCCAAAAATCGAAAAACAATCTCTTCTAAACTTGAAACAAGGTTTGATAGATCCAGAGAATGTAATGTCTTCATGGGATGGTGAAGTGAATTGTTGCAAGTGGAAAGGTGTGGTTTGCAACAACCTCACTGGCCATGTTCATCGACTCCATCTTCGAGGTTTAAGTGGCAAAATAAGCCCGTCTTTGCTCCATCTCACACATCTTGATCTGAGCCTAAATGACTTTGGAGAAACAATCCCTTCCTTCATTGGATCGTTAACAAACCTCGAGTTTTTGAATTTATCAGGTGCTGGATTTCAAGGAAAGATACCCCATACTATTGGGAATCTTTCAAATCTACACACTTTAGACCTGGAAAGCTATTGGGACCTGGAAGTTGATAGCCTGGAATGGGTGTCAGGGCTTTCTCAATTGGAGTATCTAAACATGAATGGTGCGAATCTGAGCAAAGCAACCAACTGGGCACAGGTGATCAACTCCCTCCCTTCTCTGCGTCTACTTCATTTCCAAAGTTGCAGTCTTGATTTCATGGCTCCTTTTAATGATGTTAATACTACTTCTCTAACATTCCTCGATCTCTCTCATAATAATTTCAAAAATATCCCTAGATGGATTTTTCAATTGAGTAATCTTCTTTCTCTTGACCTCAGTTTGAACGAGTTAGAAGGACCAATTCCAAGTAGTAGCATTAATGCCACCAAACTCCAATATGTTGATCTCAATATTAATTATATTAATTCCAGCATTCCAGAATGGCTCTACTTTTGCAAAGATTTAGAGTATGTAGATTTGAGTTACAACCAGCTACAGGGTACAGTTTCCAATGCCATAGCAAATCTAACCTCACTTAACTCTCTCCTTTTAAGTCATAATCAGCTTTCTGGAAAAATACCTAGAGAAATAGCTAGCTTGTGTAGTTTACGGTCATTGGGATTATCTAACAATGAGTTTGAAGGAGAAGTGTCAGATTCATATGGAAACATGTCTGAATGCTTCTTAGGTGCCTTGGAGACCATAAGGATGTCACATAATCAATTGTCGGGTCATCTACCCGATCAATTTGGAGAATTTAAGAGAATTCAATCTCTTGATCTTAGCAGAAACTCATTTTCTGGTGAAATTCCAACCAGCCTTGGAAAGCTATCGTCTTTGGAAGATTTAATCCTCTATGAGAACAAATTCACCGGAAATCTTCCTGGGACTTTTGGTCAACTTTTTAATCTAAATTCTTTTTACATTGATGATAACAAGTTGGAAGGAATTACCAGCATTGGAAGGAACAGTAATTTTTAAGTTGGATATTGAAAATTTGATATTGTTAATTTAATTAGAAAAAGAAATACAATTCAATTTCTTTTTCTAATTAAATTAACAATATCAAATTTTCAATATCCAACTTAAAAATTACTGTTCTTTCAAATTAAAAAAAAAACTTAAGAATTAATTACTTTTTAATCATACAACTTTCAAATTTTCAGGGGGTAAGTGTGAGACCCAATGTAACTGCTAGCAGGGACAACAAGTTTCTTTATTGGGGTAAATAACGCATTATCCATAGTTCAAGGGTGTACATTGCAATTTTCATTAAGTGCCAATTGGAATGTTAAAGATGTTGGGCTGAACCCATTGTTAAAGACTTTCAATAAGTTTGGGCCTGCAATCATAAAATGGGCCCACTCACAATTATGCATGGGCTTCAAAATCGGATTGGATAACTAAATTCTATGGAACAAAAATAGTATTTCTCAAACCTATTCGGGCCTTGACTTAAAAGAGTGTTATATCTAGTATTTTTCAACACAAATTCAGACTTCATTAATTATGCCATACCTAACCCTAAAATATTTAATGAACAAATCAGCTCTAAATGGATCGGGTCAATTTGATTTGGTCCGGAAATTGACCTGGTTCCGGCGTGTCGTCAACCCGTACAATTGAGTGTGTTTTTTTTAGCTAATAATCTCTAATAATGAAGCTTTACTAACCATCACATCTACATTGAAATTGGGGGAAAATATATCTATTTGTATTCCATACATATAATACAATATTATATATATTAAAATTGTCTGTTATACTTTAATTTTAATATTTGATATTTGATATTTGCAAATTTGTATCTTGTACTGTGATTTCTATCACTTCGTCCATTGTATTTAGATTTGTTGAACTTTTCACCAAAAATAAGAGATTATTGGAAACACGAATTAGACAAATCAATTTTCTTAATGTACTCAAATTAAATGAGTACTATGTGTTATAGTATACTATTTAATAGTACTTAACGTTTTTTATATTTAAAAAAATCTAAAGATTAAATTGAATAAGGATATATTGATAAGTGGGATAAATAAATATTATTTTATACAGAAAATAAATTATAATCGAGACTTTATAACAAGATCATAATTAATAGTAACCAATTTTAACCTCAACCCAAATTTTCTAATTTTCTTCCTCTTCACTTCCTTTAGTTATTTTTTTTATTAAAAAAAAAAAAAAAACCGACCCCCTTAAAAAAAACAGCTACCTAGTTTATTCTATTTCAAATTCGATAAGGCCATACAATGGATTTTATATAACTAATAGCATTTATCTGCTTTTATTTAAATATCATTTATTTACATCATGATTATAAAAATATTATTAATATTTACAAACTTATGAATATTAATAAATATTAAAACCTACTTCAGACAGAATTACATGTAATGCCCACACGATCAATTTGGTTGTCCGTTTCCAACCTACACATATATATGTTTGACAATTTCAAAAAATAATTTCACTACGAAACAATCCTCAATTCCTAGATACTAGAATACAAGATATGGTCAATACACACACTTTTGAACTAGCCAATACTTCTATATTTTTTCCACTTATATAAGTATTTTCTCCCACTTAATTTAATTCAAACTCAACTCTCCATTTTCTACTAATTTCATTCATCAAACTCCCCACAAAACACCATCACATCTCCGCCGCCACCGCCGCCATGAACACGCCGGAAAATCCTCCCGGACGGCCGGAGCTCCAACTAAACGGCCACCGCCCCATGCAACTAAAAGTAGGTAAAAATTCTCACAAGATAAGAAAAACGCTGCCACCAGCGGCGGCTCAGCCTCGCCACCACCCTCCGCCGCCGCCGGTTATAATCTACACGGAGTCTCCTAAGATAATCCACGTGGACCCGAATGAGTTCAAGTCTCTAGTCCAACGTTTGACCGGCCCTAACTCCTCGTCGTCCACGTCAGCGAATGTGTCGCCGCCGTCAAGAGAAAATGACGGCGGCGTATCGGCGGCGGCGAGTACAGAGCAATCGAGTGGAATACTTCCGCCATTCCCACAAAACTCATTCATTTCTTCATCTGATTCCAATATGGATTTACTTAACAACATGAGAGAGAATGGTTTGATTATGCCTAATTTGATCATGCCTCACATGATGAACACACCTTCTCCAAAGAATGTAGACATTTTCAGTACTTTGTTTGACCTTTAATTAGGGACATAACTTGTAGGAATATAGTTCTAATTAGTATATTTGTAAAACATATTAGGATAAATGGATAATATAGAAGATTGGAATTCAATTTATGACACGTGTGAATAAATTATGAGGACACCTGAATTTATGTGTAAAGTGAGTTGGGAATTAGGAGATCTTTTTATTATGGAATTTGTTTGGTGAAGCTAGCAAGGCTCAATGTTGATCCTAGTAATTTTTTAATTTATGTCTAACTTTAGAAATGAAACCTAGTTAATTGTAATAGTGGATCAAGTTCGATATCATAGTGTGAATTCAGTTTATTACAGTATATATGTTATTACTTTATTATATATATCGTTCTTAAGTTCATAGTAGTTTTTAATAGATTGCTGATTATTAGGGCCGTAAAACTGTTGTGCAAAAACATGGATTGTTGGAATTGGGTTATTTAAAAAATGCCATTGGATTAGTGAGAAAGTGGATTTAACCACTATAAAAAGAATGGTATAAACACTAAGGTAAAAATGTTTATTTATTTTCTAAAGCTGCATGTAATGCATGAGAAAATCCTACGAAAACATTTTCGTATCCTTGTCTTACATTTGGTACAATCTTCCAACATGTTTCCCTTCATCCACACCATTCCAATCTTGTACTTTACAGTTTTACCCTTATGAGTTACAAACGGGGATGAGGGAACTCGAACCTGAAACCACAAGTTTTCCTCTGCAAAGTTTCTTTCATTTCCTCTGCAATTTTTCTTGGAGGATCTCAATCTAAAAATTCAAACAAGGACCACAAAATACCTCTTATGATTCAACGATTAAGAAAATTATTCAAGAATCTACTCAATATGTTGAAACAACAAACAACACCTGCACAATTCTGATGATTAATTTACATGATTAAAAGGACGTCATGTTTGAACAAATTCGTCATAATTCATCTAGAAAATTTAGTTGAAGAAGTGTGCAAACTGTAACTACTGCAAAATCTCAGTGGACTAACAGGACTTTGAGCACCAAATCTCCTCGTTGTCACAGGAATTTTACCTTGGCGAGAGTCCGTACCATGTAGACGATCTTTACGCATTGTGGGGTTGTACCTTGGCTCCCTACTGCATGATTGAGAAAGTAATGCTTGTTCTGGCTTTTGCCTAAACACTCCCCATATATAATACTTGCCCTGAAATCCTACAGAAAAAAAGTATATTTATGAGGTTTTGCGAATTTGTGAAAATCAATGCAAAGATTAAAATGTATTGATAGAAAATGACTCAAAATTTACTCCAATAAGGCAGTGGCAGCTCCATTGAAGTAAAAACCAAAAGCTCAGCATTCCGCACTATGGCTCTCAACGCAAGTTCTTTTTGCACCATCTCATCGACAAAGTGATCAAAAAACTGTTCACTTCTATAGTAGAAATAGTAGGATTATGTTAACATAGTCTAAAAGGAAGCCGAGAAGCAACAGAAAGAGTCAACAGCTAAAGAATAAAATGAAGACCTCATATCAGATGGGAAAAAATAGAGTGCGATATTTCCACCGCTTGGTTCTGATGTCTCGAAACTTTTTGGCCATACATCAGATTTGGGAAGCATTTCCAGGTGAAGCACCGTCTGGAACTCGGATGCCTCTTCGTATACTTTTTGAGATGCTGTGCTAGACATGTGAGCCATGAGGCCATCAAGAATATCATTGCTTTTGTTCCATATATTGAAACTTCCCCTGTTAGTAGGAGGTAGCAAATTGCTCGGTTAGCATGGAGTGAATGGTATGTAAATCAATATAAATTTGTTTCACACAATTTTTCTCACCTCCAAATTGGCATCTTGAGCGGTGTAGCATGGATATTGCAATCTACCATTGATGAAAATGTTGAATCTTGTGGCAACCCTTCAAGGATATTACTCTTATGGTAAAATACAGAGGTTCTGTCTTCACAAACTTGTGATTCTCTGCTTTTATTACAGTCATTGCTTATGCTGATTCCCCTTTCCTCAGAGCACCGAGTTTTTAAGTTGGGCCGTTTATCCTCCTTGAGCTGTTGAGCACGAGGAGGTCTCTGCCTTTGCTCCTCCAAATTAGTTTCAGAAGACATATTGATTTTCTTGTTCTTTGAACTTCCTAAAGAGCTTGTACATGACAAATGTGATACGGCACCAGGCTCAGAATGGTGCTGATCTCTCTTCTCTGTGGCCTTGTTTTTGTTCATTTCCATAGATAGTGCAGAATCACAAGCCAATTTAGCAGAGTCACTGATGCCAATGTTTGATTGTTTTTCGTTAGGAATCTTGGAGGAGTTATTACGGAATCTATGCTGGTCGTTTCTCACAGTTGAAACTATAATTGCACTTCTCTCTATCTTCATACTTTCTTTTGAGGGAGCATCAGCTGATAAATTATCATCGCCAATCAGATTGTGATTGACTTTTTGCTCCTCAAGGCGCTGGGAAGATCCCTGCTTAAATCTCTCTCTTTCAAGCTGCTTTGAAGCTATATGATCTCTAGTTCCGCGTTGGATGGTTTTATTATTGCAGACCACAGGCTGGTTTAGGGCTTCCATTTGACAACTATCGCAAACCCATCGAACAAATTCATCAACTGATTCAGGTAATACATCCAAGCAGTAGCTGGCAAAAAATAAAAAGAAAAAATACTACATCAAAGGCTATTCATTTTGGTCTTATGGGTGCAGCGGGTTCAAAGAGGAATGAGGAAGTTTTAGGCAAAAAAGGAATCTTCCGAATGCAACTTACCGATGCACACAAAATTTAAGGCATTTGATGCAGTATACAAAAGCATTAGTGAACCCTATATCACCACACTGCAGACATACTGTTTCCTGCATTATAATGCATACACAAGTCCATGATTACAGAAGCTGGTTGATATAAATATAGGGTTACAATTTGGAAAGCATTAAGCTGGTTGATATTTACAGTAACAAGATTAAACAGTTCTATCTGGAGCACTCTACTCTATTAATAACTGCTCTTCCTTAAGCATGATCAAACTAACCAGGCTAAACTAACATATTTGATAAGGATTCTGTAATAAGAAATATTAATGTCCTTAAATATGACGATTTTAACAAATATTTCATGATCAAGTCAAATATTACTTCACATGCACTTGAAAATGATGCAAGCTAATATACATATACATGATAGTAAATAGTAACAGATATCCATAAAAGAATATCAGGCATCATGCACTTTTCTGTTGATTCTGTTTAAGTGATGCATTGCGTCGTTATTCTCTTTTGACCTTAAGGTTTGTTCTTTAATACAAGACTATACATCAATTTTATCCTTTGAAACTCCACATTTATTTAATAGGCATTTCATTGTAGCATCAATACGCTCATCAAACTGAATGTTCTACAGCATAAGATAATATCAAAATTGGGTAGAAATTTTGATATGCGCCATTCAAACTTAGAGGTAAATAGATGGAAGAAATATCAGGTGATAACAGTTCTGGAGCAACAGATTATATCTTCAATCCCAAACGAAGACTATATGTACATTAAATTTCATTTCCAATTACATCAATAATCCACTCATTAAAAGAGATGCATGACCATATATACAAGCAACACATCCATACCGAGGTAGAGCAATGCACGTTCATGCTTCCAAGGAAGGGTATCAGGAACAGTCTGCCCAATTTGATTGCATTGATTCTTGATTGCACTTCAATCACTGTCATTTGTTTGCATCAAAGGGAACCTCAAATAAGATGAAAACTTTATGTACAATAACTATCAGTTTCAGCAACTACAATCAATCTCAGGAAAATGAATTAATAACTTGTTCCTACTACTTCACAACATAATCTCTTTTAGAATCTAACCACAGAATTTAAGTTTACCAAGAACACCAAGTCCTATAGCAACAAGAGTCAGCAATGAGAGAACTATGCATTCTCAAAACAACCACAATCGATTAGAAACAAAGCTTGAATCATCTTTCTAATTGAGACAACTAGCAACAGGTATGCAAAATTGTACGTGAGAGTGTAAGCTCCAAATTGTCACATAATTTGTGCTACTTCTCAACAATCCAAAACAGTAATAGAAAAACTACATGCATATCCACCTAAAAAACATGTTATAAAATAACTATAGAGAGTGAAGAAAATCAGTATTGCTATCACTTCAAAACTGATACAGTTACCATCTGTTAAAGCTTTTTATGCTTTCTAGAGAGATAGAGAGGAAGTTCACCATGATCCTTGCTTAGAATTCCATGAAACCCCAAAAATATTCCCTTGATAAAATACAACTGGAATGGTTTTGAGTATCAAAATCGAAGAAATCCACATTACAGAAAACTCACCGGCGAAGGAGGAAGATGAAGAACAAGTTACTGCCCACGATCTGCAGCACCAGTCACCTCACCATATTTTCTCTGTTTTTTTTTTTTTAGTAAAAAGAAAAAAGAAAAAAGAAATAATTGGGCCGCGAATGCGAAGAATCCTTGTCAAATCTATCACATTTATTGCACCAATACTTATTACTCCATGGAGTTAGGGGCCTTGGGCCGGGCAGGCCGGTGGGCTGCTCGGCCCGCTGTTTTAAAGATTAATAATATAAGCCCGCATTGCAAGGATTTACCGGCCCACTGGTTTAAAGATTGAAATAATATAAGCCCGCATTGAAAGGATTTATTTTCTGGGTGAAGAAAATACTTTATTTTATGTAAGTTATGTATTTACTAAATTATAAGTGAAGTTTAACGTCAATTTAAACTTATAATAAGATCCGTGCATTTTGTTAATGGGCAGCACTCTTTTGGCCCTGGGCCACGGATCCTAGGATCCGTGCCCCCAACCCGACCCGTTCCACCACACCATTCATATACTTTTTTTTTTTCAATTTTTTTTCCCTTCAAACCCTAATTTCTTAATTCCTTTCCATAGCCCTGCAACTCCTCTCTCCACCCATCGACACCAATTCGGCCAACCTGAAGTTATTGAGATTTCAAGGCACTCGTATTTTCCTATAATCTGCTCTTTTTTTTTTTTTTAAATGGCAAACACTAAAACACATCTCTTTCTCCCCTTTGAATTCAAATAAACAAGGAACGAAAATTTAGTTGAATTCACCATGTTCTTGGTTTTCTAATTGAAATGTTTGGTTTTGGTTTTTCTTATATTTGTTCCTGAATTCGATATAGTTGAATGTAAAACAATTTATTGATTAAGTCAAATAAATGGGATATCCCTTCTTTATCTGGCATATTTCTATCATTTTCTTCTTATTTTTATGTTTTGATTTGTTTATGTTAATTCTTTTTTTTTTCTTTCTCTAAATTGGTTGTGAATTTACTCATGGGAAAATTGAGTTTCTCAATATTGCAAAATTAAATTTCATGACAAAATTATTGCAATTGGCTCACAGGCTACTTGATACTTCTGTTGATTTGCTGATTAAAGAATTTGAGAGTGAATGGGAGGGTGGGATGGATGGTTATTTGAAGAAATTAGTTTGGTTTGCTGCACAAAAGCCCTTTCTGTCATTTGTGGTACTATTGATCAAAAAATATGTACGATACTTATAAGTTATTTGTATAATACCTAAAAGGTATTTATATAATACCTGAGAGTAACATACAAAAACTTATAAGGTATTTATATAATACCGAGAGTTACCTATAAAGTATTTATGTAATACCTGAAAGAAATATGTATGATACTATAAGTTACTAGTGTAATACCTGAAAGGTATTTATATAATACCTGAAAGTAATATGTGTGATACTTAAAAAATATTTTATGTAATACCTAAAAGGTATTTATGTAATATATGAGAGTAACATATACAAATACCTATAAGGTATTTATGTAATACCTGAAAAGTAATATGTGTGATACTTGTGCAATACCTAAAAGTAATATATACAAATACCTATAAGGTATTTATGTAATACTCGAAGGAAATATGTGTGATATACTTGTATAATATCTGAAAGGTATTTTTGTATACAAATACCTATTAGGTAATTATGTAATACCTTAAATGATTTCATGGCAATTTGAAGAAGAATAAGAACAAGAACATATATAAGAAGAATAAGAAGAATAATGTATTAAACAAATAAGAAGAATAACAAATCAATAAGAAAATAGGCTAAGAAGAAGAAGGAGAAAGAAAAAGAAAAAAAATAAAAAAAAAGGGGAAAAAGAAGAAGACAACACTGTTTCTGCATAATACCTTAAGGGTGGATATGTGATACCTGAAAAGTAAATGTGTGATATCTATACCTGAAGAGTAAATGTGTGATACCTGAAAAATAAATCAGGTGTGCACGCGGCGCACAGTAACTACTGTATGGGCGCGCGCATCAGGGTCAGGTTGGAGGCACGGACCCCAGGGGCATATAATTTTTTGCCTTTGTTAATTATGTATAAAGTTTGAAGATTTGCCAACCTTATCCCTGCAAATTCTTTGACTTCAAAAACTAATAATATATCTTTCGGTATCAAATAATGAATCAAATATCAAAATATACCATGCATCAAAATCCAAATGAAATAATCACTTGCAGAATCTGTGGATTTGCCTCATAGCTTGTTAATAATTAATCATGACCCAATTGTATATGGGGTTGAAAAAAGCATTTTTGAAGTGATATATCGATGAATTGGGATCCCGATGATGAGTATATATGCAAATGGTTCAATAGAAGCCAACAATATTTTATTTCATCTTTCGATCAAATTCAAAAGTGGCTGGAAAGACTAGATTTCAAAAATCACTAATTGTTGAATTTATAGATTGTTTAATTTAGTTAAAAGAAGACATAACTATTCTATAAATTTTAACTACAAAACAAACATCATATATTAGTTTCCTCATTAATGATTACATTAGTATCATGATTAAATATGTCATATTTAGTTAACTCGTAATACAGTCAATACTATAAAACATCAAATATTCCCGAAATCATCGGGATATGATTTGCAGACCATTCGAATGATGATACATAAATTAAATCATGCTATTAATTCTCAAAATAAAATTATCAAACTAAATTAATAATGCACTACACGTTGGATTGCGTTATCTCTTGATTAGCTTCCTTTAGAGCCTCTTGTTTCTTCCCCCATAGGACACAGTACAAACCCCATATGAGCAACATGCCTCCACATATACTGCACCAAAACAAAGAGGCCCCTCTTCAATTTTCACACTTTTAACCACTAAAGTTTCTCAAGATTCTCTTTTTCTTTCAACTACTTTTGAGTTTATTGGTGCTTATATGACAAGAGATTGTCGTTTTGGATCCCATATTGTATTATTTGGTTTAATTTCATGTTTCTTTTCATCAATACATGTCATATATACTGATGAAAGGAAACAATACATCTCTCGTTATTATATATGGTTCCAATTTTAGTCTTGTACCTATTATATTTTGTATTGCAATATTTTATTTGAAAATTTGCAATTTTGGTCATTTATTTTTTGTTAACCATCAATTTTACGTTTTTCAAGTTTGGTCATCTAACTATAATTTTTAATTCGATTTTCATCTGATTTTGCTTGAAATCTCTGTGTCTGTATATGGATGCCGGAATTGCTGAAGTTCAATTCAAAAATAAGCAAAATTTGACATTTCAAGTAAAATCAGACCAAAATTAAAAGAAAAAAAAATATTTAGAGGATCAGAATTGGAATTCGTAGAATTATGTGGTAAAAAAATGGGTTAGAGGAAGAAAATTGAGATTTTCCTATTTTATTTTGTTTTTAAACAAAAATTCAATCAGATCCCAAAGTAGAATAAAATTCGGATAATTGAAATTAACATGCATGCCTTAATTGCAATTTTGCAACTTATTTGAATAAATATATTGGGATTAAAATTGGGGAAATAAAGAAATTCTGACCTTCCCATATGGAGCATCTCCTTCCATAGAAATGCAGAGAAAATGGCAGTAATTATTAGTTGCAGTGGAGTGAACACCGCTGTAAAAAATGGGCCTCTCTTCTCCACAACCCACACTAACACCCAGTAACTTATTCCAGTTACCACCACTCCCTGCCATTTATTTATTTCATCACAAATCTTAAATCAAATTAAAATCAAGAAAAAGATATCAGAAAATCATGCAATGACCGGGATAATATTTTTGAGCTTATTTCTATAATAGGACATTATCTTTAGTAAAAAAAAAAATTGGTGTTGAAACTAGTTTCCAATGGTAATGAAACACAAAAATATTTTTAATTTGTGGCTGATTTTAGAAATGGGGAAAAAACTATGATTAATGCTGATTTTAAGAGTGAATTAGTTAATCAAAGTGAAAATGACAAAAATATCCTAATTGCGCACATGTACAAAACTGCAAATCACATATATGTGCTTTTTGACCGAACTTTGTTGTCGGAAGTTGCAAAATTGCAAAAAAAAAAATAATAATAATAAAATACAGATTATGATTGGAAAAATTATTAATTTTTAGATTAATTAAAAAAAAAACCACATATAGTATAGATTAGGAAGTACTATTAGCCCTATAGCATATTTTGAATTTTTTTATGATTCCATTTCCTTGTGTAACATGGGATCTCAAATGCTATGCATTATAAACTTTCTTGTTTTAGGAAAAGAAACAAAAAGGAGTGACACAATTAAGTGCAAGAGAGGCATACGCAATATGCAACAGAGAAAAGATTGAAGTCCCATTTCAATGTCCACGAAGAAATGTCCCTTTTCATGGCTATGCCCCAAATTGTTGATTGTAGGCAGCTAAATAAGCACTGAAGTAATGTCAATCTGAATTTTGCTGGATATTGCTTCACTAGAGGGGCCTGAAAACGATAACTTCATTAATTTCATCATCACGAGTTCAAATACCTAATTATTACAGAGTTCGTACACCTCACCATGACTTATGTAAAAGTCATCAATGGACTCATGTTTCATCTTTTATTTTAGATCAAATAGCTAATTTAAGATATTAGCTCAGATTTTGAAATTGGAGATGAAACACTGTTCCTAGTAAAGAAGTCGGGAAAAAGATTACCTGCATGACAAGCCATGAAGCCCAAATAATGTTGGCTAAGAGGATGAGTAGACAACCTAGTATCCACCTCTCTTTGTTGTCCAAATCATGTGTGCTATGATTTTTCATTTGCAATATTTCATTTTCACCATATAAGTTGAAGAGATTGATTTGAGGCCCTTTCACAAAGGCAAACACCATTGCCCCAGAAAATGTAACAACACACCCCACAAACTTGAGTATTCCTGGAAATTCCCTAATGGAAAATCTCTCAATCCTAAATATCAAGAAATTAAACCAACTTTAACTTTCTTGAAAAAATGAATAATAAATTTGATTCTCAAATGTAACTTTTTCGCTCACCGGAATGTGACAGCGATCACAAACGTGATGGCCGGAATGCTGTTATTGCTAGCGGAAGCAAACGTGGCTGACACATAGTTTATTGCATATACGTAGAGATTCAAACTCATTGTAACTCTGAAAAATTCGAGGATGGAAAATGTAATATCGAACAAATTTTTTTATGATGTCACGAAATATCGACTAATAATTGTACCCGAATAAAGAGACCAAGAAGATCTTGCATAATAGCCTATATGACAATGGAGCAACTTTCTTCCTGCAAAAAGAACCAAATTACAATTCAATAAAAAATTGTCGTGAAAATTAAAAGATGGTTGTCCGTTCAAGAACGTATCAAAGAATACCTTTCGAGGAAGAAAGCAAATGGAAGTAAAGCAATAGTGGCAAATGCTTGGCGATATGCAACAAACACAAAAGGGTTAATTCCTTTTGCTATTGCTGCTTTAGAGAATAAGGCCATCCCTGCATATGCAAATTGCACCAAGATCATTGCCAAGTATGGTTTATTTTTCTCTACAATTTTCACAAAACTAAATGATATTGCCATTTTCTTTTTCCTGAAAAACAAAAATATTCAGCTCATGTGGAATTCAAATCATAACCTCTTGCTTATATTTACAGAATTTCATGTGCCATCATCTTCATAAAGCTCAGTGTTACAAGGCTATTGTAATAGTCTAATTGGTACACTTTATATAGGGATGAATCATGGCTATTCTAGTAGCCTAATTGGTGCAATTTATTTAGGGTTGCATGATGAGACAAAATACTTTTTTCGTCCTTCCCAAGAGACTTTGTCCAATTTTAGTTTTCTTGTTTTCCGATCATCAATTTTAGTCCTTTTAATTATAGGGTTGTTCAATTTTGGTCTGATTGTCCTATTTTGGTCCGATTGTCCTATTTTGGTCCTCCTAACTCGATTTTCTGGTCAACTCTAGGCGAGTGCACAACACTCGCCCCCAATTTCAACCAATTGATGATTTTACAATGATGTGGCTTATATTTTCAGACGTGTCATTTAATTCCGATTTTTTTTCCATCCAAAATACCACGTCATATGACACATCATTATTTTGGCACCAAAATTAAATACTTAATAGTAGTATTAATAATAGTAATAGTAATGGGTGTTTGGGGCAAAGGAGCAGATCAAGATTTGCGAGAGTAGTTTTCTTGAAGAAGATTGATTATCTTCAGTTGATTTCTGTCGCTGCTGTTTTCTTCTTCCAAGTTTTCTTCTTCCAAGTTTTCTTCATGCCTATCTTCAGTTAAATATTTTTATTAAGTATTTAATTTTGGTGTCAAAATAATGATGTGTCATATGACGTGGTATTTTGGATGGAAAAAAATCAGAATTAAATGACAAGTCTGAAAATATAAGTCACGTCAGCGTAAAATCATCAACTTGTTGAAATTGGAGGCGAGTGTTGTGTACTCGCCCGGAGTTGGCCGGAAAATCGAGTTAGGAGGACCAAAATAGGACAATTTGACCAAAATTGGACAATCCTAGAATTAGAAGGATTAAAATTGATGATTAGAAAATAAGAGAACTAAAATTGGACAAAATCTATAGGACAAAATCTATAGGAAAGTACAAAAAAAGTATTTTGTCCTTGCATGATGTTAGAAAAAGTACAACCACAAGAGAAGAAATCAAGAAGATATTTGGGAAGTGACACCATTTAGAAACATTATTTTATGAATTTTTTTTCTCTTATAAATTTTTGTCTCAAAGTTAGTAAGGTAGTGTCATGTCATTTAAATGGTCAAAAGTTTTTAAATTGTGGGTCATGTGTAAGTTATTGATGTATATATATTATAAATTTTGATAGAGAATTAATGAAATTGGATATTTAGAGTCATATAACTAAATTTGATAATTTTAACTTAATATGACTATTTTATACAACATCTAGTTAATATTGAGGTATTGATGTATTATTATGGGCAATACAACCACAAACTAATAGAATTATGATTATAATGAACAAAGTTTGATGCATATATATATATATATATATATATATATATATATATATATACTTGGGAGATGTGAGTTCAAAATATATAAATGCTGTAAATAATTCTTAATGTAGGTTATAAATAGAAACATATAAAATCATGTATATAACTAATATATCATTATTATACACCGCGATGAAATTTGTGAGTGGACTATTCTTTCACAATTAGGAAGCCCATATATATACATATATATATATATATATATACATATATGTGTGTGTGTGTGTGGTACGTGGTACGTTGTGGCTTAGACAGTTTGGGCTTTCACCTTAATTTTATTGGGCTTCTTAAGTAATTATGGATTTATAATATAGCGGCACATCAAAGATTTCTTAGATTGTTTTATATTTGGGCCACCTAAGAAATTTTGCTTTTCTCCGATTGAGAAATATGGCCCAATAACTTTTTATAACAACTAAAAAGCATCTGTGCTTTATTTTTTATTTTTTAGAACACCATCAATATTTTGTGTATTTGTTCACCAATAGTGGATATCATATACTTAAAAGATAAATAAGACATTCTCTATTTTTTATTATATTTTATACTCGCTATTTATTTGTCAAAACATCTTAGATGTAAAAAGATAACAATATTTTCTACATGCAGTAAATATTGATGAAATTTAATACTAAATTGAACAGATATGAAGAAAGGAAAATATTTTTATTAGAAAAAATGAACAAAACCTTTATCCTACCATAAAAATTAGACATCTAAAATTAAAGTCAAATATTTTAATTAAATGGCATATGGTCCACAATACTTACAATATACACTTACGCTTGTTTTCTATGAATGGGACCTACCAAATTCATTCAATTTTAGTATTAAGTTAAAGTGAGTTATTTACTCCCAAATCTTCTAAATACAATTATAATATATCATTTTCCAAATAACTATAATATATCATTGTTAAAATAGAGTACCTGATTGAAACAATTTTTTTTTTTAATTTTTCAAAAAAGATGTCTTGTGAATTCAGATGACTTTGGCAGGTTCAGACACCATTATCATACTTCCAAATTGAATGTATACCGTTAGAATCACTTCACTGTAGAAAAAGTCAGATAAAAAAATAAAAAGAGAGAAAAAAGCAGATTTATTCAGTTAAGTAGTTGCAGCCATATTAAAACCTCACCATTTTTGACCCATCACTAAACAATCATCAGAATTCATGACAACGACTAATTTATTCAACCATTTTTCAGTGGACCTAACTATTTTTTTATTATATAAATTAAATCATAGCAAGTGGGGTATATTATATATAGTATATCAATATATATCTTATCTTATATGTATGATATTATTACTATTATTATTATTATTATTATTCATATAGTACACAAAAAGATATACAGTATGGGTATTAATATCTAATGGTAAAGAATATAGATGTTCTTGTATATTTTGTATGAATTTATAAGTTTTTGTTAATGTTTAATGCCTTTATAAATTTTAAATTTGTTTAAAGTTCACTTTTACAAATATTGGTGATAAGTTTAAAATTAAGAAAATTACTTTTGAAGTTTTAATTTAGCTTTTATTTATATCTATAGGTTTTTCTTTTCTAAGATAGTATATTAGTATTTGTATCTATATTTTTTTTTTTAAAGTTGTATCTATATTTAAATGTGATGGTAACATGACATTACATGTCACTTAAAATAATAATCTATACTATTCTCATTTTAACAGAATATCTAATCCTCTTTTTTTCAAAAGATCTTGATCACTCAATTTGTGGGCCCATAAATGGGTGGACATCATCTTAAGCTTTCAAATAAAATGGGAAAGAATAATGTGGCATTCATAAAGTCAAATGAAATGGACTAGTGTGTGACACATATCTGAAATTTCTTCAATAATTACATTTAATTTTTGAAAAGAAATTTTTAATTTTTCCCGGTAGAGATAATAATTGGGTTATATTTAAATTCACTCTAGAAAAATGGGCATATATATTACTAAATTAAATGGATATATACATATATATATATACACACACATGTATAGAAAGATTAAGTTATGAGTGTAGGGTCATTTTGTAGAATGTGGCAAGGCATTGTTAGCTGGTGATATTTTTTAAAATTATTGATATTATATAAGATCTTATCCAAAGATAAGACAAATTGTTTGCGTGTAGAAGTCAAAAATAAAATTGTATATACGGTAAAATAATGAATTATTATTATTATTATTATTATTATTATTATTATTATTATTATTATTATTATTATTATTATAACTCAATTTCAACTTACGCAGTGATTAATTTTAGGTACTGTTTGGATGACTTTTATTACTACTTCAGTACTTCTCCAAACATTTAGTCTAAAAGTAGGATCGGATTCTATTCGTGAGTCGAAAATTAATTCATAATCCACAAAATAGAGATTCATTTATAAAAATGTGTTCTATTTGTACATATAGTGAAACTCTCTCACAAAATTATATCAATGAGATGATCTCATATTAATTTTTATGTTACTTTAACAGTCAATCTCGTTCATGAATATAGCTTATAAATTACTCAAAATTATTATTATTATTATTATTATTATTATTATTATTATTATTATTATTATTATTATTATTATTATTATTATTATTATTATTTGTTTTTATATAATTTATTGTTATTTGTTAACTTACCCAGTTTTAAATTGTGTAATTTTATATAAGGTAATCTAAAATTTTAATTTTGTACATGATGAAAATAGTCATTTCCAATGATGTAAAATATTACTATTTAAAATTCGCTATGTTGGTTACAAGATTAGAGTTATGAGGTCAATATGAAAATGTCTAAACACTTGATGTGGTTATAGGGATGGCAATTTCCCCACGGGTAACCATCCCCGTTGGGTACCAATATTAATGGGACGGGGATTCCTCGATCGAATCGGGGAATGGGGCGGGGACGGTGATTCTCCATTTAAAATTTATGGGGATGGTATTCATGGCCCCCACCCAATCCCCGATCCCGAAACCGACTCCGTTGATATGAAATGGGGATTCCCCGTTCCCCGTTTAATATTATTTATTAATATATATATATATTAATTAATTAATAAATATATTTAAAATTTCAAAAAAATTCATATGTCACTGACTTCTCAGGTTACTGCTCCCACCTTAATCCCACGAACAAATTAACAATTAATTATTATAATATTATACTTACATGTTATAATTTCAATTACTTTACTCTATAACGTTATTGTTGATACTTCAATTAATAATTTTGTAGGTAAAAGATATCGTGCATTTTATGAAGATAGAGATGTTGAAGAGGTAATTGTAAATTTTAATAATTAAATTCATTTCATTTTGTTATAATTTCATCGATATTAAAATCAATTTCTATTTTTTATCTTATAGGAACCATGATGAGATGAAGGATTGCCGAAGAGATGATTAGTTGATGTTTTTGTTAGATATTTCATATTTTAAGTTGTATGAAGTTGACTTTATGGTATTTGATGTTGGATTAATCTTGTTTATGAGTTGTTTTAGTTTTTTTATCTTTATTTATTAAATATTATTTTTAAAAATATTAACTTATAGATAATCGAATTTGGGGAACTCGAATTCCTCGCGGGGAATCAGTTCCCCGAACGGTGAATCCCCATCCCCGTACTAGATTTTCAAAGCGGGGATGGTAATGGGGATGGTATAAGATAATTTGGTATGGGGATGGTATTGCCAATACCATCCCCGAACCCGCCCATTGCCACCCCTATGTGGTTATATCGTATATGGCAATTATCTACCAAAAATAGAAAGAAAAAAAAAAAAATATATATATATATATATATATGATTGAATAATTAAATTACCTATGCACACAATATGTACTGTAATTAATTTGTTACTTATAATTTTAAGAAATGACAAGGTAAAATAAGCTGTAATTTTGTTAAGGGATGAAGTAAAAACCGAGTTCAGACACTTCACATGGAAAATGTTTTGTTGATCTTAATCACGTACGATGATGATAATTGATAAGGAGAGTAATTTTAATTTATATTTATTAAATTTCTACATTTATTTTTTGCTGCTTTACATAATTAAATGAGCTGTAATTACTTGTACTAATTAAGAGTTAAGTCGTGAGTATGATTACCATGTGGCTTAAAATTGTGAAATTTAAGATTTTGACTTGATTGTTTCCTTCATTAGGAAATCATATTCAGTTAGATTTCGTGAAAATATAAATAATTAGTGCTTTCAATTTTCTATTTTAATTTATATTTTGCTTAATTTGTATAGTTACGTGTATATATGGATGTTAAAGTTATATATAATAGTAGTATATATTTAAATAAAAATGAAAGTACGTATTTAAGGAAATGAAACTAACAATATTGCAAGGGATCGAAGTTCTGTTTCTTTTCTTTTCTATATATATATATATATATATATATATATACACCATCTCATTAATTCAGATGATTTCTATTATTTTTGTCCTAAATAAAGAAATATTAAAATAACATAATTACCCTTATAACAAAGAGTCTGGATCTTCTATTACATTTGGTGTTACATCTTGTGTTACATAACATTTAATACACGTCACCTATTAATTAGTGATGTCATTGAATACACATGGCGTGTGGTGATTGATTTGAAATAGAAGATATAACATCAAGTGTAATAGAAGATCTCACTCCTGTAACAAAAGGAATCAAATAAGGTAAATTGAAGAATAAACAATCATGGGGATATTATGAAGGGATAAATTTGAAGGAATATTTAATTATATTATAAAACAATTCAAATAATTAGATCAAATTAAAACTTTGAAAAGTTGTTTAATTTAAATAAAATTGAAGGTAGTGGCATTTAAATTATAGAATTTACATCAGGGAAATCTTTTATAAAATACCTGAAGTACTAGTTCTTAAATTTCCTTTTTTATTGTTTAAAATTCTTAAAAGTAAAACTACAATTGGTCAGATTGGTCTGGTTAATATAAACAATGATTTGATTTCTATATATATTGACTGACCAATACTTAAGGAAGTGTCCATCTATCAATATATATATTCTACTGAAAAAATGAATATTTAATCAATATTACATAAACTAATTTATTTCCTTAAGCAATTCAAAACATAGGCTATGATTTTGTAACAACTCCAAACTCACAATCACAGCAAGAATCATATTCAACATTCTAACATCAATTTCATGTAAATTCAATGGGTAATATTTATACATAAAAAATATCTTGGAGTTGAATAATCGGATTATATTATATATTACCATTTAATTCTGCAAACCAAATTGAAACTTTAATAAACTGTTCTATTAAAATACCTAATCTGACATAAATAAAATAAAATAAAATAAATCACTTCAACTGAACTATATGGATTTATTTGGTCCGATCAAGATTTTTTTGTACAACCAAATATACTTAGATCATAAATACACAAATGATATGCAATGGAAAAAAAAAAAACCAAATAAAACACCAATTTATAAACGTAACTTGAAAACTCAATCCACACATGATTTCTTACAAGTTGCTTAAAATTAGGGTTTGTGTCTTCTCTAGTCAATTTATTTGCTATCCCCACAAGTTTAACATGATATAACAATAGAGATAATTGCAAGGAATATGAAAATTATAAGTCTTAAAATTGACAAAAAGTGACAGACAAACACCATTAAAATAAGAAAAATCAATAATCTTTGACATTTACACTCTCATGAACCGCAAAAAAAAAATATCTAACTATCCCCTTATTAATTTCTTTGGAATATTCAATAACTCTCCTCTCTATTTCACCCCTTTCTCAATTTATTTATCTCCAAAATAATAAATAAATTATAAAGAAAACCATAATTAAAAAAAAAACTATAATATAATCTTACAAAAACATCCCCCAACCCCACCACCGCCTCCACCGCCGCGCCTCCGCCGTATGAATCAAAAAATATCACCGCCACCGCCCATCGGTGTTTCTGACCCACCGCGAGACCCATCTCTGACACCTCCTGCAATTCTGCCCCACCACCACCTCCACTTGCCTCTTCATTTTTATCACCTCTCTCTCTTCCCCTCCTCTCTCTCTCTCTCTCTCTCTCCTTCCTTCTTTCTCTCTCTTCCTCTCTCTCTAGCTCCGCCTCACTCCGCCGCGTTCGCTGCTGAAGACGGCTGCTTGTTCGCCACTATCTCGTATCCTCCTCCTCCGCCTTCGTCGTCCTCGTCCTCCTCCTCGTCCTCCTCATCACTCTCGTTGTCGTGGTCCCGATCACGCATTGCCTGATCGGGCAGCGGCCACTGCTGCTCGGGCCGGGCCATGATCGGCGCCATTGGATTCTCCGGATTCATAGTCGTGTTGTAGCCTTGGCTGAATGAAGGGCTGTGATCGATCTTAGCTCTCTCCTTGTATATGGCCTCGAGTTGGTGGAAATATGGGCATGTTTTTGAATCTTCAGGCCTTTTCTTGTTGCTCTCTTTCACTTTCTTGAAGTACTTGTTTATGTTCTCCCATTTCTCCTTGCACCGTTTCGAGCTCCGATTGTACCCGAGCTTCGCCATGGCGGCCGAAATCTCCTCCCAAAGGGGGCCTTTCGGCCCGCTTTCGAGGTACTTCAGGTCCAAGCTCGTCCGAAGATCGATCAGAGCTTGGACCTCCGCTTTCGGCCACCGCGACGAGCTTGCCGAGTTCGAATTATTATCCCTATCCCCACCGCTATCCGTTTTTGGTGGCGTCACTGCCACTGTCATCACCGGCGCCGCTGTCATTGGTTTGGGCGGCGGCGGCGGCTGTGGCGGCGTGAGGGATACTGACATATTAGGCTGTGGAGGTGGTTGTTGCGGATGATTCTCCGGCGGCTGTACTGGCGCGGCATTATTATTGCCGGTGCTGATGACTGGGATTTGTATCGAGTTCTGGTCGGTGACCTTCTGCAAGAAGGCCACCACGGCGGCGTCCTTGGCGGCGGCGATGGATCTCTCGTGGACCAAAAGCTCGTGCTCGCGGTTCATCCTCGCCATCTCCTGGACCCGCCACGCCTCCTCCCGGGCCATCCGATCACGTTCTCGTTTCTCCAATGTCTCCAAGAACTTCTTCTGCAAATCCTCCTGCTTATGAATCACATCCTTCATCAATCTATGGAAGAACTCCTTCCATTTCCGCTTCTTCCCCCGCCGCATTTGTATGTCCTCGTCGGAGGAAGTGGACGAGCTCGACGTCGAGTTCGAATTCATCGCCTGAAAAGCCTGAAACGTCTGATTCGGCGGCGGTGCCGCCAATGGCGGTGGTGGAGACGGTTGAAACGGAGAAGAATGCATCGGAGGGTTGAGTACAGGCGGCGCGACGCTCAAGGGATTGGGACTGGACGACGAAACGGTCGGTTGGTGATGAGATGGCGGCATTGGTAAGGAAGCGGCGTTGGCCGGCATTGGCGGGGCCGCCATTGGACGCGGCGGCGGAGGGGCGAAGGAGGGCGGCGGGGCATTCTCCAAGGCCTCTAATTGGTCGAAAAAACGGTAGTTTTTGCCATCGGACTTAGAAGCTCGGCCATCTTTAGTTCTCTTGTGGTACTTATAAACGTTCTCGAATTTCTCTTTGCATTTCTTGGCGCTTCGATGGAATCCAAGCTCCGCCATTTTTCTGATAACAACACTCGCCGGAATTTAAAATTCGATAAATAAATAAATAAATGAATTAATAAATAAGTAAAATGAGAACTCCGTTTCATTGTCTTGTTGTTATTCAATCTTGATTTGTTCAATAAGACCAAAGAGTAATGGCGATAAACACATACGATAAAAATGCTAGGAAATTAACAGCAGTGATGCAAACAAGGTTTTTTTTTTTTTTTTTTAAATCAAGCTGAAAGAAATTAATTAGAGCTGGAGATGATTTGATCATTCTTGCAAGCTCTGATTTTTGCTATAATTAGCAAAAAAAAGTGGCAAGAAAATAAACCATAAATGAGGGAGAATACACGGAACATAAAATTCCACGAAAGCTGCTGAATTCTTGTGAAATGAATTGAAAGACAAAGACCCTTTTAATCAAAAAGCAATAATTCAATCGAATTATCAATTCATAATCTAATTTTTTTTTTTTTAATTCCTCTATGTTAAGCAAAATTCAAGAATTCTGGTGATGATTACCTGGAAACTTCATCCCATAATGGGCCTTTAAGGCTAGAGTCTCTAAAAGCAACATCCATATCTGAACGAATTCTAAGCAAAGCCAAAGTCTCCTGCCTCGGCCACCGGTTCGCGCCGCTGGCTCCGCCGCCGCCACTATCCTCCGTAACGCCGCCAACGGGGACTCCGCCAGCCTCGCTGCTGCCGCCGCTAGCTCCGCCGCTCTCGGCGGCGGCGTCGGGCATGTGGGCAGAAACGCCGAGCATGGAATCAGACAAGTCTCTGTCCAGCTCCAATTACCAGCTGCTAATGATGGAAAAAAAATAAATATACTAGTTTATAATCTCACAAAGGGGAAGGGTGAAATTTATTTTGTGGGTTTTATCAAGATTTGAAGGTGTGGTGAAATATATTTTATTTATTTCCGGTGGGATCTGCCTGTCAATCTCACACTTCTGAAAAATATATAATATTTTTCCAAATTAAATAATTAAATAAATCTCTTTTTTTTTTCCTCTCTTTTTGCCTTTTCAGCTCAGGAATCTTCAGTGTTTTTTTTTCCTCCCAAGTAAAAATATCTCTCTCTACATGCAGAGTGTTATATATATTCATAAATACATAAATATAAATATTTATTAATTGGAGATGAAAATGAATAGATACGTATAGATGTTGTATGTATATACTGGGCAAAGGCTCCAGATAGCGACGATGGTGATAATAAGTTGGTTTTTGTCTGTCCAGCTAAATATAGTTAAAAGCCGGCCCATGTAGGTCACCTTTGCTTTTTGGGCGTTTTGGATTTCAGTGGCTGTTTTTTATTACTCTTCTTCTGAAATGTCCTTTTTGCCCCTTCCCCATTGACCTTTTTTAAATCTCTGCCGATTTATCTTGCTTATTTTTCTATTATTTTTTTCAATTTAATTATTCGTTTAATCATTGAGCAAGTATTTGGTAGTTTTGAAATTACAAGGGAGTACTCCATGTTTTGACCAAATACTCCTTGGTAAGAGAAAATGACCATCTCAAAACATGTCGACAGTCGACCTAAACATTTCATACTCGTAAAAATAATTTTGTAAAAAATAATTGTTTATTATTTTATGTGATTGTAGGTGGTATTTTTGAATAAAATTGGTGATCAATGACGTTTCTGTACAAATATTTAGGTAGATTGCATTTTGAGTGATTACACAATTCTTAGATTTTATAAAGTATTCTTTTTCCAATACACAATTATTAGATTTAAATAGGGATAGATCGGTCTTTTTGTTGGTTTCCTTAATTTGCGTGAAAAGTGTTAATACGACAAATAATTTAGGACGGAGGGAGTATAAAAAATCATATCCAAACATTTATGCAATACATAATGGAGCATATGAATATGAAAAGAGAAGAAAATCAAGAAATCTTTAAGGGAGTATTAATTACAGTTGTGATTAAGGTAGTCAACCAACATATTAAATACAATACATAATTATTAGATTTAAATAGGGATAGATCGGTCTTTTTGTTGGTTTCCTTAATTTGCGTGAAAAGTGTTAAAACGACAAATAATTTGGGACGGAGGGAGTACAATAAGTGTTATATGCTGCAAGTAAACACATTTATACACCATGTGTGTGTGTGTTTTGATAAACTAAGTATAATTCCTGATATATTTAATTACATGTAGCTATAGTATATATGCTACTTTTGATATTCTGTCAAGTGTAATTAATGTCTACTATTATATACACACAGTTAGACCCATACTTATCAGTGTATTTACAGTAAATATTATAGTTGATAGATTACATCAAATATTAAATTAATTTCAAATCTATGAAGGAGATGGAATGAATATGGTTAATTAATTTAATAATTATGAGATTTATGATTCAAAAGTTGAGTGGAGCGGGAAACTATGGTACTTGCGATGCCACGTCGAATGAAGGAAGGCCCACCCAACTATGAAATCGACTATTGCAACTTGTTCAAACTTTATTATCAAAGAATAATTTTTATAATTATATAATAGAAAAATTAAATATATGTTTGTATATGTGTATGTGTGTGTGTGTATATATATACATATATATTATTTTATTATTTAATTTTGAATTTTTTGGAGGTTTGGGAATATATTGGAAAAGGTCATTTTTATGTGTGGGATCCATGGTTGAATTAAAACTAGTTAGATGTAGGTCATAATATTAGGCAAAGTCATTTATTGAGTACAAGTAATTAAATTGTGGCCAATTCTTGTTAGGTTGCAACCTACCATAATAAATGGAAATGGGATTTCAACGTCCATGATTTTATCTATCCTTCATCATTAAAAAATTCTTTAAATAATTTAAATCCATGTCTAGTTGTAAATAGCCCACTAATTGTTTTGGATATTATGCTTATTATTATGTGAGCTTGTGAGTGTCCAATTTATATGCATATGGAAAGTTTTTATCCAATTGGGTATGTATAATGTATACTAATTGTATGATAAATACATTGAGTATACAATTTACACTTACAAATGAGATTAATTAGCGTATTTGTATAGATAGCGTAAACGTGACAAAATTTGTATGATGTGTTTTCTTCGTTTCTTTTATACTTCAACAATTTTGCAATTTCTTTTTAAGTTTTCTTTTAACATCAAAATTTTCATAACTAGTTAATGATAAACAATGTTAAGAAAAAATCAGTATATTAAAATTATGAGCATATTATGAATGGTTTTTGAGGTAAAAATTAATAACTTATTGAAATCATAGTAAAAGTCTCTTTTAAACAATCTAAAATTCTTTAGCGTCTATTATTGTGGTTAGTAAATATGTTTATGTACTATTCCACTATTGCATCCAATAATGTAAATTTGTTGAAATATTCTCATATTTCTTAAGTATACTTTTAGCCAGGTCAATTAGATAATAAAATAGGCATCATAACAACCAATGTATTAATTTTCAGATTCGAGAACATGTCGTAATCTCTTTAAATTCATAATTAGCTAAACTGTAATATTGACAATTTTTTTTTTTATTAAACAAAATTCATCTTTAAAACTCATCAAGAAGTTATTTTATAAAAGCAACACTTGTAAGTGTTAACTAGTCAGTCCCTACGGATTTGTTAAACTGAATAATCATATTAAAATTATACAAAATAATAAATATTATAACTTATAATTCAAAGAACAATTTTGATATGTTAAAGGAATTATCTCTATGTTAATTAATTTATAAAAAATAAAGTAAAAATCTATGTCTATTATAAAGACGTTTCACCGCCAAAGCACAATTATAAAAGAAGAGAAGATTGCGTATGATTAAGATTCAAATAACTTGTGATCACGCAAATAGTCTAAGAGGACAAATTTGAATTTATTTATTTATTTATTTTAAGAGAAAACTTCCACAGAAATGGACCATCCCAAAAACTGGAGAAAATAAACGGTAGACCCCATTAATCAATAGCCGATTGAATACCCAAAAGAAAAAGGAAAAAAAATCCTTTACACATTGTATGAATAAAACCAATTTCTTACCATTGTTACGTGCACAACTAACTTAGAAAAGAAAGCAAGTTAAATCGGACTTTTTTTGTTAAAATAAGTATGCATAATTAATTATCTATTTAATTTTCATCAATTATTCCTAATTAATTACTAAATATTGAGTTTAGGTCACCTCAAACACTGTATAGTATTTTACTGTAAATTTTACACTATTCTAATGTAAAAACTATCATTCATCTTTAATAGTATACACTATTTTTTGCATTAAAAAGAAATATTCCGTAATATTCCTTATTGGTATAAATAAAAGAATGAAAAAAAAAAGAACTAAAATTTTGAAAAAGAAAAAAATGAATACCCGCGTTAACGTGATGCAACAATTGAAAATTGTTCGCGCAACTGTTTGTATTTGGAGAAGAAAAACATCAAATTCGAATGTTTTTACATTCAGGAGGTGGTTTTAGTAAACTTATTAAATTCGTATAAGATCAATTTGGAATAGAATTAGATTGATGGTATTATTAAACGAGGGGTATAATGGTCAAATAAAGGAAGGGCAAAATAGTAAAAGAAGAGAGAGAGGAGGAGTAAGGTTAGGTAAACATCAAAGGCACAATGGGCACCTCTAGTATTTGTCTACATTTTCAAGAGGTGAATGGTACGTAATTGATGATGAAAATAAGACCACTCACATTATCTCTCTATCTCTATCTCTATCTCTATCTCTTTCTCTCTCATAGCGTAGAATAGTATAGTGTATAGTATAATCTTTTAATTTAATTTACTTTCTCACTCATCAATATATATATTAGAAAACAATAATTAGAAAGTAGGGTGTTTGTTTTATACCTATGCTTCGCTGGCTGTGGGCTTCTTCTCTAGCTGTTACAGATGCTTTCCCATTATATGCTTCTATATTTACGCCTCCTATATATATATTTTTTATATATATATAACTCTCTCTCTCTCATTACAACATGTGAATGCTCTTATCTGTATATTAATATATATACATACAAACATGAATATATCTGTAGAATTTTAGGCTATGTAAAACAATATAAGAAAGTGTATGTGTGTGTATATAATATATATATATATATATATATAGAGAGAGAGAGAGAGAGAGAGATATATTTGAAGTATTGTCAATTTAATGTGGACTATTATCTTCCATCTTTTTGTTTATTTTTTGAGCAGGAGTCGCATTTGTAGTTATAGTGACAAATTATTTGCTTTTTTTATTTTATTGAATGATTTATTAGAAAATTAATAGAAATGTAATTACTGGATATACTCGTAACATATTGGGAATTTATTGCGTAAATTGTTTTACTACTAAAAGACACATTAAGTTACTCGATAATCATCAACTCAAGATTAATTACTCAAAGTTTCTTGAGCTTTTACATTAAATTAAGTTGGGCTGAAGTTAATTAACCAAATTAGAACAAAGTTTCACATTTAATAAGATTTAAAACTTTGTCAAGTTCAAACACGATATACCTATTAAAAGTCAAATTTACAGACCTGCTCAATTCATATGATGCTCCATCAATCTTAATTCAAATGATAATAAAACAAATTTGAACACAATTGTTATGTTGGATATGATTTCAACATTATTTTTAGTGTTTATATAATTCTTCAATAAATAGGGGTGGCTTTTTAAATCTTTTTTATTATATTATTTTTTTTTTTTTTTTTTTTTTTTTTTTTTTTTTTTGTGGAGTACTGAATTCCCAACTGTTACATCCCAATTACAAGTGGGTCACATGGTACAACCACAAAACATTAATAATGAATGGGAAAAAAAACTGTAAAAAAAGAAGCCGAAAAATAAAAGCAAAAAGAAAACATTAAAAGTCAGAATTATTAAGACAGACGGTGAAAAAGTTGAGAATAAAGAAATTCTTTTAAAAAGAATACAGAATTATTATAATTTCACTGATCAATAAAAGAGATGTACTGTACTGTACATGATTGTGTCCACTATTTAATGTGGGAAAAAAGACAGTAAAAAATTGCTGATCCCAAAGTTGCCAATTAAGTCCAATATTTATTTAATTCGCAGTTTCTTTTATAACAATTCCATTCCTGTAAATTACTTCAAAGTAAATTACGAACTATATTTAATGATCTGATTTTGAGGTTATAAATAACTTTTTTTTTCTTTTGAATTATGTGAAGATAAAATAGTTATATGTAAATCCATTCCTGATTCTAGTTTAAATTAATAATAACGTCTACTCAAATTTAATGATATAACAATAATCTATTTAGCTTTATCTTATATAAAGCTCATTAATTTCAAAGTGTCAGCATTTTCAAGATTGAAAATATATTTACTTTAAAATAGAAAATAAAATACATTTTTTTATGTATTTTATGTGGATCATTTAAAACTGAGACTGAAATAAATCTAGCATGCATGTACATTGAAGTTTGTGAAATGATAGTTGGTTACTTGGTTTTGCAAATGAGTTGTGTGTGATTGAAAATATATATCATGAATAGGGAGGTTATATATATAATTCATTTTTAATAGAAGATTTTGCAATAATCTTTTTTAAATAGTGTTGGGAAATTTCTGATAGGTTTTGATGAGATAATGTAATATTAGATGAGATTTTAGAATATCCATTTTTCACAGTTTATAAGTGAATTTTTGGTTGATAAGTTTAATTTTTCTAAGTCTTGAGTTGTAAAGTTGTATAGATCAGGAAGATGTAGAATACTAACTGAAGAAGGAACCAAAATCAGGTAGCTGGATCAGGAAGCAGCAAACAGATGACAGTAAGAGGAACTAGAAGATGTCTGCGGGATTATGGAACAGGAAGCTGTACAAAATCAGAAAGTTATCGCAGGTCAGAAAGCTGACTGCAGGTTTCAAGAAAAGGAAGCCGTTCTGAAACAGGAAGCTGACGCAGATCAGATTGCCAGCACAGAATAATAAACAGCTACTGCAAACCAAGCAGAAAGCTGTAAGTATATCTAACTTATTCACTGCAGTACGAAGAATTATATGAATGTTGTACGAGGTATGGAACATGTCAAGCATCCGTTAGATAGAAGTTGGTGTCTGGCCAATAAGGTGATGCCACCTGGACTCGCGGCTCTGCAAAGCACTGTAGTCGAGGAGTGACGTCATTAATGCGGATCAGAGTAGGACATGCTCTATATCCCCAGTTTCTCAGACGCATTAATTGCAAAGATTTGCAAGATCAAATTTGAAATGCAACAAAGACAATGTTTCTCTTCAACGGGCATTTTCCAACTGATATAAATAGAAGGATGGAGTGACTACGAAGACTACTGAACTACTGAATACATTGCGAATATTTTCAAAGCTCTTCATTTCTAAGCTATCATTCAAAGTTTACCAAGTTCAGTCACTCAACCTTCGAAGCAGTCTACTCAAGCACTCGAGCTATCAAGTTCAAGGCTGACTTCAGTGTTGCACCAGTTGAAAAAACACATATTTTTAACCATTTGCTGTGTGCTAGGTTGTTTTAGTTTGGTGTCCTTAGTTGAGAGGATTAGATCCTTGCTGTGTAGGCTATTTTCTCTGTGTGAGATATTGTACTTTGTGTGGGATTTGACCTAGGAATCTTTGATTCTAGTAGGTTTAACTTGTTTGGAAGAAATTTATAAAGCTGTGTCTTGTAAAGCAAACTGACCATAAAGAAGTTCCTCCTTGCAAAGGACTAGAGGGGACGTAGAAGGATTACACCACCTTCGGACCACTATAAACCCTAAGTGTTTATTGCTTTATTATTTGTTGCATTGCATTGCATTTATATATATCTGTTTTGCTGAGCATATCATAAGCATTCTGTGAAAAGGACTTTGATAAAATCATTCTTTAGAAAAGAAAACTGTTTTCCAAAGAAACTCTATCATAAGTTTATTTCGCTGCATACTGTGATCACCGAGTAAGAAACCTGAATCAGCTAATTGTCAGGTTTCTGATCGAGTCAGGTTACTGCTTCTCTAGAATAAAGAACTTGTTTCACTAAAAGTTTTAAAAACGTAAAATCGATAGAGATTCATCCACCCCTCTAAACCTCTGACCACTTGGGACCAATAAATAGTTTTTTATTATTTATGTATTTGTTAAAGAAGAATAAGTGATATGAGTTGGATGTTGATCAAACGTCAACATCTTTGAAATATTTAACACATATACTAATAGTATTTTTTACATTATTAGAAGTGTTACTAATTGGAATACCAAAATAGAATCTCTTGCTTGATTTGATTTTATTAAAGATATTTTTATCCTACCCTCCATGTTCAGAATTTATCACACGAGATCCCTTTTTTTTTTTCCTTTTTTCCGTATTTCAATTTTATACATTTTATTTATTTATTAATACAATCATATATACGATGATCATGATCTCATGTTAATTACATTGAAATATACATATATACACCATAGAATAAAAAGAAAAGAAGAATTAATTTCTATTTTAGGACCTCCTACCCTACTATAATTAATTATAATACGTAGATATCAATTTTTTATAATTATTTTTTTTGAATTGATTAAAGTGTAAATAATTGTTTGAAATTGTACTCCCCCGGTAATAAATTATGCGTACCCCACGAATATTTATTCTATGCAACATGCACAGCACCCACACCAGAATATAATTTATTTATGCTTTAAAATTATTATTTTAAAATATAAAATTCTTTAACTCATATATATACAGCCTTTTACAGTTATTCAAAAGATAACCTATGTAGCTGTCCAATAAAAAATAAAAAGATAGCCTCTGTTTGTTTCCAAAAAGAAAAACCTCTATTTTAGTAATTTTAATTTTTGAAACCTCTTTAAATTTTTGACAATTTATTATACTTCATTAACACAGTTTTACATTCTAATGATTTATAAAAAATTATAATTAATCATTTGTTATATAATTTTAGATTTATAGTATTGACCCTACAAGAAAAATATTATCGCAGAATAAAATATAAATAATTTTTTTTTTCAATTTCGTGATTAACATTTATGATACTAGTTTGATTATTATTAATTTATGAGTAAGATTATTAATTAACTCTATTTTATAAAACTATATATATGAAATGATCTCATTTAATTTTTTTGTTTATTTATTAATTAGTAGCTTATACATATGCATGCACAGAAAAATAGAGGCAAATTGAAAGAAGGGTAAAATAGTAATTTAAGAGAGCAGAGCAGAGAAATTGTTAAGTTGGTTGAAGCCCATTTCCATAAAGGGGGTCCTCTTTTTACATTCCTTTCATCTATCTATATTCCCACTATTATAGCAACAAAGTATCTAACATCCCACATGCAAATTTATCTACAATAGAATAGTATCATCATTAACTGCTACATCTCAATTTTTAATTTAGTAATACTTACACTCTTTTATTTTGTCGATATTAATTATTTAAAACTATATATATGATTTTCTAGGTTAAAACAACTAAATCCAACGATATCTATCAAAATAAGAACTTATTTTCCAAAGATAAATAAATTGAGGATTATTTATCTCTGAAGAACAATATTTTATAAGTTCATAACAACTTAATTAAGAAAACAGAATTTTTTATTTATTTTTTAAATAACAATTTAGAGAAGTGTATAAACTTACAAATATCTTATACATTGGTTTAAAAAATTTATAAGTTCAGCCAAACATCTTTTTACACATTAACCCAGTTTTTGGTAATTTCGTATTTCAGCTGTTTACATGTCAAATTTTATGTTATTAATGTTCCAACAACTAGTTTTACTATTAGGGATAGTGACATAGACCAATATGAATCGTCTCTTCTAAAATTTATGATGATTGGGCCATGTTGAGAAAGTTACATCTACACAAAAGTTTAACTTTGGGGAAAAACATAAATTGGTTTTTTCTTTTTAATTGAGGTCATATAATTTGAAAATTCACATCTATGTTAATAAAATTCATATATATATATTTTGCTAATCTTACAAAAATGTTAAATTTTGAATATTTGTGAAAAGTTTGTAATTTGTTGTAATTGAGCCTTCTTATGACGAGAGAGTGCACAAAGGTTTAATTTAACATGGTAGGCATGTGAATATAGAAATAAATCATGTGTCATCCATGTGGATTAACCCCTTTTCCATTTTAATTCATTTCTTTTAAAATCCTTTCATTAACTATACAGCAGCCACCAACTAAGTTAATACAATGAGTCAATTTTTATAAATACATGTATAATTAGGACTCAATTTTAATGCAAGTATAATAAAAATATTATAGCCTAATTTTTACAAGTAAAAATACAGCACCTAAATTTCGAAAAAAAAAAAAAATCAAAACCCAGATTTTTTTTTGGTCAAATTATCACTGCATGCATGTCAAATTAATCATTTGGCCTTCGTGAAGAGCACTTTGTCATGTTACATATGATCATAACTTTCAATTTATTATTTAGTTGAAACCTAATTGAGGTCATATAATATACATGACCATAGATTTATTTTAATAGTGTTTATATGTTTTTAGGTAAAGATTAAATGTCATGGTTCTAATTTATGAGATTACTTGTGGTGTCTTTGTATCATATATATTGTGTTGTCTTCAAAAAAGTATAAATTAATTGTATGAAATATACTTTTATTGGCTTGAAAAATTAGTTTTTATTCGACCTAATTGGAGTTGAATTAAGTTCCATAAATCAACACAAGGGAAAGTACATATTGAATAATTTGTTGTCAGGTTAAAGTACACCTGATTTTTACAAATGTCTAGGTGATAATAATAGTTTCTTTTTTCCTTTTTTTTTACCTTGTACTTAATTAATTGGAGATGTTATTATTTTTCCGTGATATTTAATTCCATTTCATGAATCCATCAAACCTAATACTTTAATATTTTTTAAAATAAAATATGCAGAAAATTAGTTAATTAGGTACTTATTCATTTTCTTAGCAAATATCTCTCTCTACTAATAACTAATTTCCCAATTTTCAAAGAGTTAATTGTAAAGTAACATTACATATTATCACATATCATGTCATCACTCTACGCACATTCACTGATACAACAAAAATACGAGATAAAATAGACAATACATGCAATAAGAAATTAATCCAGATACTCAATTAAGTTCTAGAGTCAATATAATTGAAAATTATGTACTACAAGATATGCAATTAACTTTCCAACTTTAGATCTTCACATACCACTCTATCCATTTATTGATTTAATCCCAACTAATTGTAATTAATAATAAACAAGATTTGAGTGATTATCAAGATACACAACCATGTGCAGTGACTTAATTGCACAATTAAGTGGCAATCTCAAAGGGGGGCCTTTCTCCAATTAATTTAAAGAAAATATATCAAAGAATTACATGAAAAAAAAAATCCTGAGTAGAGAGTTAATGTGAAAACATGGTAGCATGTGAATTGCAAGGCCAAACCATGATTGCTAAATGTTAACCACATGATGCAGCTCATAACTAAGAAAATTAATTGAGATCATATATAATTTACCTAGCTTAATTAGATTAGGGTTAATATTTAATATATAAAAAACAACGCATTTATTCATTATACTTACAGCAAGGTCTAGAAATATAGACTGATTTCTTAATATTTTTCTACACGTCTTCTTCTTTTTTTTTTTTCTTTTTTTCTGATGATATGATATGTGATGAATATATAGTGTATGGTATGACACGAGTGTTACAGAGATGTTCTGTGCTATATTATAATTTTTGTTATTGATTAGTATATAGATATTGAATTTCTTAATAAATTGTAGTTTTTGAGTGATTTCCATTGTGTAGCTAGTTAATTTATTTAAATGGTCATTTACCAATTACATCATAATTTTATAATTAATAGGTACTTGTAAGTTCTGAATTTAGAGGAATAATTTTCATAAGAAGTTACATATGGATTTGTAGAATATCAACGTCAAGAAAAAGTACTGTATTTCCAAAAATAAGGATGCCAATTAGGTATCACAAAATTTTAAATAATGAATTTCTAAATCTAAGAAAGAAAATATGCCCGAGCTTATAGAAAGAAAATTGTGGAATTAAAAAAGTATGAAATATACCTAAAATTTTGATTTAATTTATAATTAATATAATTTAGTAATAGATTTGTCCAAGTTTGTTATTATACTAGTATATAATCTTGGTACCAAACTAGACTAATGATGATTAAAAGTAGAATTAGAGACATGCGTGTCACAAAAATATATAGTTTCCAACACTCTATTGTACCCACTCTTTTGGAATTATCACTAGACAAAGGTTATGGCTTGGGGGCCTTACCCATGTGAACTTCATAATTTACAACACTTCAATATTACATCTTACCCAAATTCAACTTTTTTTTTTTTTCCAAATAGAAATTTAAAATTGAAATGCAGAACCTATATGAATTTGTTTCATTGTTCTACGAGATGTGAAGTCTTGTTGTCCACATTTTCACAAATGAATCTTAATGTTATTGATTAATTATGAATTGTGTGTTGACTGATCTTACAAAATTATATTAGTGGACAATCTTATCGTTAATATTCCAATTTATATTAAAGTTAAGTTGTTAATTTGGAATTTATGGGAGGTTTTGTCCAAATTTTGAAAATTGAGTTGTGTTGATACTATGTTTGATTAAGTGGGTTGTTTTGGCAGTATTGAAAATTCAATATTTCATAGCTATCGTATTTTAATTATATGTTTTATTTCTGTGGTATGTATCATTTACATAATGATATATGCTGTACATATGAATTGATTGGTAGAGTACTATAGTCTATAGATTATCCATATGAAAAAAAAGTGCTTGATTTCTCTTTTTTTGTTTATGTAGAATTCAAGGAACTCCTTTCTAATTTTTGCCATATTGAATATTATAAAAGTATAACAACTAACATTTCAAAATTATTTTAATAATCTTACTTTATTCAAACACTTTAATAATTTTTAATAATAATTAACATTTTATAAATTCTTGATTAAGAACATTTCATAAATTGTAAGAAAATCTTATTAAACATAAAAGCTTTCAATTAGATCTCTTAATAAGTTTAACAAATAGCATGTAAAATATTAAAATTTATTCCCCTCCCTAATCCCTATCCTAAAATTTAGATAATTAATATGATAAAACGAGTAAAAATATAATGAAATGTATTATGATATTGAGAAAGTAAAAAGGACAATAATCATTATTATCGTGATTTAATTTCTTCCAAAATTTAATGGAGACGAGGAGAAGATAAAACCGGGAAAGTCGTGTCATGAAGATACAAAAAGTCTTATCATTGTTATGAGATTATTGTACCATTGACAAGGCATCTTACTTAATTAATATTCATATAATTAATTTCATATTAATTATTGACCAAGTGGAGTATCATTTCACAACTTTGTAAATATTTCATTTATCATGGATTTGGATTTTCATTGTAAACTAATCAAGTCAAGTCGAATTTAAAATTTAGTCACACTATACATAATTTTGAGCATAGTGCCTTTTTTATTAATTATTTTTCAAATTACTAGCTAACTAACTAGGAGTAGTGCATTTAATAACAATAACAATCTAATATTTAGGTTTTAATAAAAATGAAATAGAATGAGATATTTCGAAAGTTTGGTTAATTTCTCAACTTTAAATTAGTCAAAGCCTCCTTTTTTCCCCCTAATTTTTTGCTTTTCTTGAAATGACAAGATTCAAAATCACTTGCATACTCAAAATAATAATTGGAGCAAATAAGAGACAAAAATGAAAGAAATAGAAAAGAGAAGCCAAAACCCCACACCCCATCCATCATCTGAAGAGAGAGAGAAAAAAAAAAGTGAAAAAATAAAAGAAAAAAATGGAGTAGTAACTTTTAGTGAAGTAAATGGGGAAGGCCCATGAAAACGATTAGTGCTTTTTGTAAAGCTCACACTGTTTTGGGGCCCATTTGACCCAAAGTTAACCACTCTAAAAGCCCAATTTCAGCACCCAATATAAACCAATATCCACCCCCCATGTGCCCATATGACAGCCCACCAATGTGGGGGGTGGGGGGGGGGGGGGGGTAGGGGGTGGATGTCTACTTATATTAAGAAAAAAAAAAACTTTGTTACTCATGTCACATTCAATGATGTGAGTCAGAATTGGATAAGCTTCCAATTTCTTGAATTGTGACGACGTCATGAATATTAACGTTTACTAAATATATATATATATATATATGTATATATATTATATGCACACACTATGCTTATAAAGGGATTAGGATAAAATCTTGAACTATTTTACATTAAAATCGATAAGATAAATTCTTATTTCATAAAATTTATATATAGATAGTGAGTTGTAAATGATCAATCTTATGAAATTATATATGTGAAACAATTGTATATATATCTTTATTTTAAATATTATTTTCATGACTCAAACAATATTATTAGTAATCTTTTACAAGTGAAAGTAAAGAATTAGGTGGAAACTTAGTGAAGCATAATGAATTCAAGAATGGGTGCAATACATAAGTAAACCCTCATGAGTCCAACATTGTTTTGCACTCTTTGCATAGTTTCTTGAGCTCAAAATTTTTAGAACCTCCTTCTTTGCTTTATTGGAAATGTAACCCATCATATTTGAAAAATACATGATTTTCAACCTCATAAGAAGTCCTTCCATTTTTCATTGAAAGGGAAAATTCTCATGAATCATTTGATCAATCATCAATAATTATCGTTTAAAACGAACGTTTGTGTTGAAGATGAGATGTGGGAGGTTGTCGTTGGTAATGAACAACTCTCACTTGCTCTTACAAATCGAATTCTGCAAAAACAACATCATTTTTCCTTCATGAAGAGATTGTTTAATCAAAAATCCTTAAAATCCTAAAAATTTATAGATGTCTTATCAACTACAAACACATCTATCATTCAAAATATACTTTAAACTCTTTGTCTAGGAAATTTTAGATGACTCCATATCTTCTATTTGAGTAGTGTTGAGGCTATTGCATTTGCTGACTGATATGTATATCAAATATTAGAATTTGCTAATGTATCTATCAAATATTATATTTTGATAGTAATGCACAAAATAATAAAATGATCGAGTCACACCCATCTGTGACCAATTTTATATAATCATAATATTTTGGGATTAGGGATTTCAAATTAAACAAGTATTATAAATAGCAAATCAATTGACTTCTCTATTTTTACAAGAAATTAATTGGCAATGAAAGTTTTAAAATAGAAAATGAAAGTGGTAAAAAGAAGGATTGTTAATTATATTTCAAGCGTATTTTATTTTAATTTGAAATTTTTTCTGTAATATTAAAAAAATTAAAAAGATTGGAATAAATTCTGAGGTCGTATTTAAAACCCTAGTACAGAGTTTACCAATAAGAAACGCATAAAAAAGAATCGCGTTCTTAAAACACGCTTCTTATAAAAGGAAATTGATATTTGAAAGGAGTAGTGTATAAAAAGGTTTTACTTACAGTGAGAAAGCAAGAAGAAGAGGAAGAAGAAGAAAATGGGGAGCGAAGAGGAGAGCGCTGTGAAGGAGCCGTTGGACCTCATTCGTCTCAGCCTTGACGAGCGCATCTACGTCAAGCTTCGCCATGATCGAGAGCTCCGTGGCAAACTCCATGTCTGTTTCTCTCTCTATATTTGTTACTGACATGAATTTGCGTGCGTGTTGCGTGGTTTGTTTGCGATTTAGTTTGGGTGGAAATGAGGATATTTGTTTCAGTTGATAATTGAGGTGTGGTAGTTTTATGCTTGAAGGACGATTGAATTTGAGCAAAATTAGGTATGCGGTTGATGAGTAATGGTGTTCGGGGGATTAGGGTTTGTGGAAAGTTTCGTTCTTTTTGTTGATTATTCTGAATCTGAGTCATGTGATATTGAATTTCTAGGCGTTCCCTTTTCTTTTCCTTTTCCCTTTTGTTTTTTTTTTCCTGGTTTTGATTTTTTTTTTTTAAAGATGCTTTTTGTAATAATTCCTTCCCTTAACTATGGTGCTGTCGTGTGATGGAATTGGTTTGTTGATTCTAGGATTATAAATTCTGATTAGTGAAACTACTTTTGGTTTGCACCAGCTTTCTTGTAATTATGCATTTTGTTCTGAACATAATAGCAAGCTGTTGCACACGTGGTTTACTTTGGATAGCTTAAAAGACTGAGATGAGACTTCTGCAAACACCCAGTATCTTGTAAATGGCTCGGGAAGGATAACCTTTTTTTTATATCTATGGTGTTTATATTGTTTTTGTTCCCTTTCCTAGTAGGCTACTTCTTAGAAATGTTCCTCTATTAGAAAAGCCTGCCAATTACCCTTATAGTAATATGCTCAAAAATGACTCGTAGAATGGCTAATATTATTACTTCTGCATTTTCTAGATTCTGAATGAAATAGGTACAACTACTTAAGGATTTTATTCCGTACTCACTCTCTCCCTCCCATTTTCTTTTTCATCTTTTTTTCAAAGGAACAGAATGCACAAGTTTTATTAGTTTGCTGTTATTATTGAATATCTCGATGCCTAAAATTCTATTGTCATGATAATTTCACAGGCTTATGATCAGCATTTGAATATGATTCTGGGTGATGTTGAAGAGATTGTTACAACTGTGGAGATTGATGATGAGACGTATGAGGAAATTGTCAGGGTACGTTATTACATTTTGACATGTAGTTTTGTTTATCTTTTTGTTATATCATCTGCGAAATGTGAAAAGTGTGTCCCAAGATGCTCCTTTTGTGTTGACTTAAATGGCTTAGATTTTCTTGGTGCAATCTCCAGGTGCATTAGTTATCCCACTTGAGGGTACATAATTTTCTGTATCCAAATTCAGATATTTTGTTGGTTACTCAGAAAAATTATTGTAGGCATCTGATATCACAAAAAAGATCATATGTAGCATCTGTTAATGTTATCAAGATTCTAGTTGAACTTGTTCCCAAGAAGTTTGTGTTATGGCCAAAAGTGAGTTGAAACCAAAATTTGTCAAAAGGAATATTACAACTTGCATCCTTTTTTTCTCCTTGCTTGATGGTGATGTAACTTCTCAAGTATTGTATATGGCCAGAATTGGTGATTTAATTATAATGTTTATGGGATAATATCTTGAAATGGAAAATCAACGGTCGTATAATGCTTCCTTCTACAGATTCTGGGGCAAGATAACATAAGCATCTTCAGTTATTAACTTGGAGATAGTTACTTAATTTACTTAATGTGCTAGCATCATAATTTCTAGTCATTTATTTTTAGTATATCTTATTTTGACAGTAACTGCTTTGTTATGTTCCAGACTACTAGGCGTACGGTACCATTTCTATTTGTGAGAGGGGATGGTGTCATATTGGTCTCACCTCCGTTGAGAACAGCCTGATACCGTGGATGAACTACAGATTTTCCAAGGCCAAAGCAAAAGCTCTTTTCTTGTGTAATTCAGCATTTACCCTGTTTCCTTATCTACCCCTCGATTGAATTTTTAGATCTGTTGTGTATTTACTGTTATGAACAAAGTTTAGCTTTTGTCAATGGAAACTGAGGTAAAAGATGCATCACTTTCGGCTTCTTTTGGTTAGAGTAAATTTTCATGATTTTATTTTTTTATGCTGATTCTACAAATCAAGATTTGAGTTTGGGTACGTTCATCATCAGATCGATCGATACATTGCCAGGTTTGAGTTTGGGTCCCACTCAATAACCAGACATGATAAACTATGGCATATCTCGACTTTATTTGATTGCCTGTATAATTATTCTAAAACTTGTTGTGGTTGCAAAATAAACAAGTATATTGAGGATGAAACATTAAGATACTCTAGACTTGATAGAACTCTCATGAGCCTATTAATTGGAGATATTGATCTTGAGTTCGATCTAGTTATAACTTGGAGCCAACGACTACACAATTACACCCCTATTTCAGCAATTGATGTATTTTATTTAATCAAGTGAAATAGTTCACAAATGAAATCATCAGTATGGTACTACAAACACATTCAAGAAACAGACAATGATGTACCTTGATCTCAACGCAATGCCAATCCGAATACAAGACAGTACAATTCACAGAAAACTCAAGATGCCTATTAACACTAATAACTGTTGGAAATACACACATTTCTTTTTGCAAAAACACGAATTGCTAAAATACAACAATACCACAAAAACAGCAGGAACTGATGAGAAATACAAATAATAGATACAAGTCTATCTACGCCTGTGCCTGGAGTAACTCGGTGAGTTGAAAGACTGGCTGTTTCTATTTCTGCTCGGAGAATCCAACGACCCTCTGAAAGAAGCATATGCTGCCTTAGCCGACTCTGGAACTGAGTCCAAAGGAAGCGACTCCACAAAGCATGCTGTGTTGATCCTTGTCCTTTCAAGCTCTGATTGAAGTAATTCTGAGCTGTACTGCTGGGCAAGAGCCTAAGCAAAACAAGAAATACGAATGAGCCAACTTGTGAGTTATCACAGATAAATTGGTTAAATAAAATAGGCTTTTGTTTGCAGCTATATAGGCAAACAAAACACATTAAAAAGATTACATGACAATAAGCATATCTGGATATATGTTCTTCCAATTCTTTATTTATTTTGAATTGCTAATGTACTTTCATCAGTAAATATTAGGGTCCCTATACTTGCATTTTCTAAAAACAATTGGCCAATGTACTTTCAGATCTAAAATTTGGAAGGATCGAATTCAAACAAAACTGGAAGTTCAAAGAACCAAATCAAAAAACAATGAAAGTAAAGAGACCTGGTGCTTAGAAAAGAGACTACTAGAACCTCAAATTGAAAGTACAAGTACATAAATTAACATTTCCCCTTTTTCTTTCTAAGCTTTTACTCATATCGATTCTTATCATACCAACATATATTTGGTCAGGTGGTAAGAAGCTTGGGACCTTCCACCCTAATAATCTAAATGTGCTTTTGTGTGGTATATATCACTGTAGTGGTAACCAATAGTTAGTCATGCAAGAGAAGAAAGATGAGTATTCTTACAATCAGGTCATCAGGCGATGCACTGGATCCTGACTGCCTGTCATCTGCAAGCACATCATCACTTCCACGCGTAGGTCGGCGCTGATGACTCGGGGTATCCACAGCCTCTGTCACAGTCTCTATCGCCTTCTCCAATAGAACCCCTTGTAAAGACTTAAGAGATTCTCTTGCATCATGAGTAAAGTAAGGATTCAATATGGTCTCAAAATATTCAAGCTGCATAATGATGAAGAAAGTAATTAGCTGCCACATAAAAATCATTTAAGAAAGAAAAAAAAAGGGGGTAAACTACAATAAGCAAAGAAAATCCCAGACCTTTGTAAACTGATAATGTAAAGATGTTTGAAGTTTTCTCATGACTAACTATGATAATTATCGTTTTCTCATGACTAGTTTTCCTGTATACCACTGTGAATTTAAGATGTTTGAAGTTCATTAATATCCTTTCAGCAAATGATATGTAATTCTTCAAAGAAGCCCTAAACTTATCCATCTTTTCAGGACATCAGATTTCAGCAGTCAGTCTCTAAGATGTTAAACTAATGTAAGAATGAAAAGAATAAAAAATAAAACAAATAACATTGTGAAACAGCAGCTGAACGGAGGAGACACCAGCAGAACTCATCAGTGGTTTCTCCAAAAACTTTGGGCAGTAGTTCTGTAGAAATTTCAGATGTGGAAGGTGATAACCTCAACTTACCTCAAGCATTAGTTGAGAAAACCCATTTGCATCCAATGCTCTGAGATCTTTGGTTTTGTTTTCGTTAAAGAGACCAAGGAGTATATCAATCAGGCCTTCAACAAGAATACCAAGAATCTTGTCCAACAAAGGCTTACAGCCAGCAAAAACCTGCATGAAATCATCAATATCTTCTTGTTCAAAATGTATCTGACCAAAACTATGTAAGAAGCAAGAACTTTGAGTGTCTGAGGAGACTCTCTAAATTAATGCACAAAAGTAAACAAAATTTATGGTATTGAAGTAATTCAAAAAAGTTACTTCTCAGAAGCCATAATTTGTACCAACAGGAGGAAGAAAAAGGTAAAACTCAGTTTTCTTGAGTTGGGTAAAGTACCTCTGCATGTACAGCTACTAAAGTATGAAGTAAGTCAACAGCTGCATCTCTGACCCCCTGAAAGTTTTTATGTATCATTGAAATCACATATTACCCAAGCTGAAGACACGGACCGAAGAAATAAAAGCGAGTAAAAAATCCTCACTTTGACAGGAGGTGCTGCTCCCCATTGAACTCCAGCATCCAACAAGTAATTTACTGCAGCTGATCTAATCAAATTTGTCTGGGAAAATGGAGATAGAGATGATATTATCAATAAAGTGAGGAAAAAAAAAAAAGGTCTAGTGCTCAGCAGCTTCAGATGAACAGTCATCAGTTAAGAAGTCTAAACATCCTCAACAAGAAGTTGAGGAGCTGCAGGCGCTTTGGCCATGTGTAACCTGGCAAACTTTCTAATAAAGGTAAATGCTGCCTCCGTAGAAAAATGTAAATCTTAATGGTGTTTAATCAAAACAAACAGCCATGCAGTGATCTTAGAAACCAATCCTGTTCCAGGAAAAAATCTAAAGAAATCATTTTATTTTGATTTTGCATTTATCATTTTGCTATAGTTCAATCCAAAATCCTTTAATAGCTACTGGCAAAAAGATTAATTAAAAAACAACAAAGTTGGCTGGAGAAGTGTTTACTAAGAACTTGCATAACAAACATGTCAAAAGGTAAAACGACACCTAGAAAACCCAAATCATATTGTGTGTATATCAATATGCATTTCAACAGTAGAAGTGTAGACCAATATTACAAGTCAACAGGACACATGTTTTGGCATACCTTTGCTAGAGTATATTGTTCAACAACCTTCTCTTCAAGACCATTGAAAGATACAACAAGCTCTTGCATGTCAGCATCCTCCTCAACACTACCTCTAAATAGGCAAATAAAAGATAGTATATTAATATCCAGAAGAAAGGAAGAAATATTGCTCACCCATAATCGAGACAATTTTTAACCACAAATATCAAAACCCAATGCTGGCTTCACAAAAGAGGAAAGACCATCCTTGCTTTCAATTCATTGTAACCCAGTTGTACTTTTCCTTGAATGCTCAAAAGAGATAATAATATACATAATAATTAAAGAACAACAACAAAGTTGTTTATGTGGACTACCAGTCTTTTCCAGATGAAATTAAGACAAAGTTAAAATTAGCACCTAACGTTTTGAAAAATGATATATGTCACAGCTTTATAGCTCACACCTCACTGTGATATTTTACTTAAACGGACATCACACTGCATTTTCATAGAAATTAAATACAAGTGTTCCTTTATATATACCTGGACTGCACCCAAATATTTTTGTATTTTCCATACAATTCAATTGCAAGTTCATCTTTGCAATAACCAATATTACTCAGAACCATCAGGAGCTGTTGATGTGGATCAACAATACTTCCAGGACGAGGATCGACCAATTTTTCCACTGGTTCGTGGGAATATCCATTGGCAAAATGCAGACTTCCAATATCTGACCTATTTTGTATTAGCTCAGTCCCAATGTGCTCCAAATGACCTGTTTATTGTGTCCACAAAAGAGAGACAAGTTTAAAAGCACCATTCTTTTCTTGATCTTTGGAACTAAAACTAACAGTTCGGTCACTAAAGAAGGAAGACAAAACAGGCAGCAGAAAGCTCATCCTTTTTCATACCGGCAAAATCCAGTAAACAGTTCAAAAGGGCAAGTCTAACTGATTCTTGAATTTCTTGAAGCTGTGCAAAAGCATCATCTGATTTTGCCGATTCACTTAGCAAAGAACTAAGCATCCTGAAAACAAAACAATAAGCAAATAGCAAACAAACTATGGACCAACTTTCTCAATAAACTGCAGCTGGTGCATGAGAAATCATGGTCAAACCGACAAACATGCATTGCATAGAATAGTAGTTCTGTGTAGTCGATGTGTATAATACTATAATATGCTCAGGCACTGTAGTAACCCACCCCTAAAAGAACCCAGGAAAAGAAAATGTTAAAGAAAGAAACCTATTCTAATGTTTAGCATATTTCAGGTTTATATCACATCCATCCTTGATACAGATGGCATTCCTAGAGCTTTTTTTCCCCTCCTGTTTCTATCTACGGTTAACAGTAAAACTCCACCTTGGTTTGGATGGAATAAATTTAAACCTGAAAAGAAAGGATAAAAACAAACCAATGTCAGGAACTCACTCATTTATTTGATCCATTGCTGAGATCATAACTGCACGGAATGCCAAAGGCAATGATGAGATACAATATGGTGACTTGTTTCTTTCTAAAATAGAAACAGCGACCCAAGATTCATCTTTTGATATCTCTTCTATTGAAGTCCGCATCCATGAACACAGCCTGAGTATGTAGATTTTTGAGATCTCAAATTCAAGAGTCCTCAACACTGTGACTGCAAAAAGTGGAATACACTTAAAACAATTTCAAGGATAAAAACATTCTTAGAAAAGAAACATCAGCAACATGATCTCATATTGCTTTTGTTGTGTCTTTAAGTTAAATAATACCAGCAATTGCAGGTGCAGATTCTTTTGCTTCAAAAGCATGGCCTGCCCTGTAAACCTCCTTTATGGCATCGTTCATGTAAGGACTGAGGATATTGGATTCTTCAAGATCACGAAATGTGCTGAGAACCTGTACAAGGGTTTGGACATAGCACATGAAAGTAACAGCAATCACATTTTCCAGAAGCAAAAAAAATTTACCATAACAGACAAACTAAAGCACATTCATATCTCAGATAAGGATCCAAACGGTACAGTAATGAAAAATAATAGACTTCAGCAGCACTGATTCTTAACAAAGAAACAGCAACAGCCACCAAAGAAGTCAATAGTGCAAAAATACCTCTATTGCTTATTACGTCAGACCTTGGGGTTTTCTATCTTCCTTCATTATTCACAGTTCTGACATCAAACATATATAAGAAATGGCATTTACCTTAGACTCGTATGCTGATAGAGTATTGCGTATCATCCCAGCAACTTCATCCAGACTATCTCCAACTTTATCCTCAGTTTTATTCATGGAACTATTTGTGCTTGTATCAGCAGAGACTTGGGAAGACTGAAGAAGGGAACGTGTTAATGTTACAAAAAGAAGTTAACTAAGACCACAATCTTTTTTGCAAACTAATAAAATAATCCTAGAAAAAAATGCGAAGACTAACAAGAAAAATAATTTCAAGCGAAAACTACAGAACTACCAATATCATACTTAGAAAACAAAATGCAACATCAAGTTTCTCCATCCTCATATTGGACACCAAGAGTCATAGGGAGAGTTTGTCCCTATTAGAGACTTTATAGTGATCCAATTTTATTTTATTTTAAAAAAAGAATAAATAGATCCCAGTTAATTTAAGCAAAGAGGCACATATCATAATGAGTACTTTAAATGTTGTGGTCACAGATAAGAAAGCATATATCATGACAAGTACTTCAAGGAAGTGCTCTGCCTCCTATTCATGTTTTTGTACTGCAGCATATCTGAAGGTGAGCCCTCATATCAATGAAGGTAAAGCAACCTAAGATACTGGGCCTGAGAACATACCTTTGCAAATTTTCCACTCGAAACTGAAAGTGCTACTTTCCAGAAAACTGGTACATGATGGATAAGCACAGCAGTTAACTGGCGGATATATCTACCCCGAAGAGAATCGAGTTCTTCGCTAGTTGTTTCTGCTGGGAGTAAATCTCCAGCTAGATGAGAGTTTAAACCACTAAGAGAGTGATCCACAGCTGGCTGGTAGTTATAAATAAAACATTATAATTTAGTAGAAAGCAGTGTCTCCAAAAAAAATTGATAATAGTCTAATTTCTTGCACTTACCGATTGATTCAAATCTTGCTGAATCTGCCTCCACTTAGCATCAGAGAGTGCCTTTTCACGTAGCTCATTCTGCAAAATCTCCATTCTTGCTTCATGATCCATAGTGCATTTCTCAAGCAGCCCTCTTATTTTTCGGTTCTGTGGCACAGACAACACCACAGTTCATAAAAAAAAAAGGTCAAATAGTAATTACGGTTCTTCTGATGAAAGTCAAATAAAATGGTAGTTAGGAACACAGGAACTACAATAACCCAATTTTCTATAATGTCAATTAGATAAGCTTGGCAGTGATTAGTTATAAATTTCCAGTTGAATACAACAAAATGGATGGTTATACTGAGGGATATTTCTTACCTGTATATTCAAGTAATGCTTTATCGGATCAGACTCAGGTTCAAGTTCCAGTAGAAGCCGCACGGTATTTTCAAGCTACATGAGGCAACAAATAACAACTACAATATCAGCCAGAGTAACACATGATACACAGTAAAGGTTCATGCTTAAACAAAAGTTTGGGTAAGCTTCTTTGGGGTTAACTCTAAAGTTAAGGGAGAATGCATATTGGTAACGGGATTGGGAAATATGTGAAGAATGACATTCGGATGGGATGCTTTATAGGGAAAAAATGATACTCCCTCTGTCCCAAAAAGAGTCACGTTTCTATAAACTAAATTTATTATAGACATGTGACATTTTTGGGACGGAAGGAATAAGACGTATTTACAGAGAATGTATATTTGTAATGGGAAATGGGAAATGTGTAAACAATGACTACCAATTGAGATGTTTCGTAGGGGAAAATTGATAGGATGTATCTTGGGAGACAATTTTAACTGTAGATATTGTGTCAAATTTGATTGTTCTTGTAGTTCATGGGATGTAATATAACATACGACCATTTAATTAAAGCAATGATAGATGAGTATTTTAAGGGAATGAAAATGCGTTGTCTTACAATGTTTAATTCCAAAAGATCTTTTATTCTGGGAGACAATAAACATTTCTCAATAATAACACCAAACAAGGACTAACAACCAGATGGCCAACAGCTCAGTGAATTCCTCATGATAATAAATTATGCATCCTCTCTAGCAGCAGTATATCTAGAAATGTAATCAATAAAAATCTTACATTTGTTAAATCAATATTCGGATCTTCCATGGTCTTGTAAAGCATGCCTTTGAACTCTTGCATTACTTTTTCAACCTCCTCAAGAACACGTTTAAGTATTCCCACCTGAAAATACAAGAAGTTCCATACATTGAACAAATTGATTTGACATCCTTATATCAGTTAGTCAGTTAATAAAATGCGAATATTAATTTCGTTCTATAGTCCTGTTCCACAGTTAAAACATTGAGCAATTTCTTTAACAGAAAGAAGTGACATCATAATCAATAACACTGAAGCATGTTTATAGCACGCCCTGAGATGACAAGAAACAATCGAGAAAAAAGATATACTTTTCACAAGTCGCTTAAAAATGTTGCTATATCTGAAGATACCAGAAAAAGAAGGCTTTAAGCATGCAGCTATGAACAGCGCATGATCACTATCAGGATTCCCACATCAGAATCTGAATATATAAAAATAACAAGTGAAAGCTTCATTTGGATAAAATTTAATGTCGCAACAAATGCGACGATGTAGAGGTAAAACCGAGGATTGCAAGAATGCTAGTATAGGGATGGGGTCTTTTCCTATTCCTTCTATGTCGCAGGGTTAAAACCTAAAAAAATTTCCCGTATTTCAAATACTTCGTACAGTGCCCAATATATTATTGGGTGTTCTTTTAATGATACTGGAATGGATAAACAATCCACAAGAAAGTTTCTCCAGAGTAATCTCTTGCTAAGTCAAAACCTGACATGAATCAATTCCTTCACACCACCACACCAACCCAACCCTACAAAGAAGGAGCTAGTAATCTACAGCTTCCACAGCATTTAATCTTATCACAGCCACACAATGACTGCTCCCTGAAATTTCTACTTGGTCTGGGTAACATCAATCACAAAGGAAAGGTTCATCCTCTATTATGACTACTTTCACAAGAACCTATTGGAGTGATGATATGAGACCCTAATAACAAAGATCATGCTCTGAATTGACGAGCGAAAAGCTAGATCAAATCCATCATGATGATTTGAGTTAGAAGAGAGGATGACTGAACGAACAACTGTTTAGCCAGTTTTCTGGAAAAAAAAAAAAAGGCACAATATTTGGAAGCTACCAATGATAGCACTAATCCTTGGAGAGACAATAGACATTGCAGGAGAGAACTTTTACAAACCAAATGAATAGAACAAACCACGTGATCCACTTAATTAATAAGCAAACATGAACCTGAATTAAATCATTAATAAGCAAACATGATTATGAGTACATAATGTAAAGCAAGGGAGACATACATGAGAAGGCAGAACAATTGACTTCGCTTTCCGGTACTCTCTTACAGCCAAATCATATTCACCCTTACTAATGTTTCCACGAATGGTACTGGGAAGGTTGAATAGTGTTCGGAACCTCTGAAGCATTCCTTGTACAGACCTAATCTTCTCCGCTTGAGCCTTGAAAAGCGTCATTGGTTCAATTAGCACTATTTAAGGATAACCTACAGTCACTTCATAATGTATTAATGAACTATCTAGGATTTGGATCCTACCTACCTGTCTCTCAAATAAAGGCCCAAAAGCACGATTAGCATCTGCACTGACTCTTTGGATACAATTAAACAAGTGAGTTGTTCCAGCACCTTCAGGGTCTTCCTCAATTCGCTTCAACTTTGACTCAATATCTGCAACAAACGAAAGCATATAGAAGTTCATATCATTCATAAAAGAAGTCTAAAATATTATGCCAACTAACCATCGATAGTGGTTTTGCAAGAGACAAAGCAATCAAAGTTCTCTTTGACCAACTGCTTTTTCTGTTGAGTACGTCCTTTAAGATCGTTCTTTAATGAAAGAGCACCAGATTCCAAATCTGCAGCACTAGTATCTAGGTGCACTCGTGATAGAAAAAGTTTGGCATCAAACTTCTCCGAGTAATAGTTTAATTTTTCTGCAAAAGCCATGGAAAGAAGGCTGCCTTTAAAACTATTCAATCATCTTCCTTCACAATATAAAACTGAATGCACAGTAACTCAAAAGATGCAAGGTATGCAAAACTTGTCACTCTGAATCAAAAGTCTTCCTCAAAGTCTTAAACTGAAGTCTTCACCATTCCCAAGAGCACCATATCGAAACTTCTATGAAATAATAAAGACTAGTTTCTTTCATTTTAATGGGAGAGGTCCATAATTTGAACTCCTCACTTTTAGTTCCCAATTCCAGTTTTTTTTTTTTTTTAAATAATGTTGTATCCAGCAAGGGAACACTATCATTCCTCCAAAAGAATTACCCAGTAATCATGTGTCTCCATATAGTGAACATTGCAAATAAGACGATTACTGCAAACCAGAAGGCAATGGCAATCCAAAAAGGCTAAGGATATGAACAAAAAAGTTGGACTTGTAGATTAGAAGAGACTTGCAGATATTGTCAAAGACCAACAACTCCACATAATAGGTGAACATAAAACAAGCATAGAGTCTGGCTTCACTATTCTATGTTGCAGTGGATTTTACATGATATACAAGAGGACTGGAATCATTGTGTTGTGTGGCATATAAACAGAAACTAATATATTAACTTTTCAATGTAGCTGGATATACAACTCTGACTCGGCATGTATGTTAGGTAATCAAGTCTTACATCCACCTATCGTGCAGAAAACTATATGGCAGGGAAATATACATTGTCAAGTTACCATATACAATATATTTCTTATGGTATGAGCATGCTTGGTTCAAGTCTCCATAAATCTCACTCTGAATTAATAATATACAGTGCTTCCAAAACATGGGATACCCAACATCAATATGTGGGTAGCTTTTCAAAACATAAAGAATTTAGACTCAGAAGAAAAGTGGGAAGGAAAACAATGAATAAATGGTAATCTACAGTAAATTATTATACTTTTATCTTGACATGGTGAGAAGACAATAAATGAGAGGACAAAAAACGGGGGTATCACCATAAGCAGTATAAGACTTTTACTTTCCAATGCATTGTCGGGAGTATCAACCATCCCCCGTAATTAAAGTATGCTCAAACAATTAACAATGGTTACTAAGATGGAAAAAATTATTAAAAATAGTGATGTCCTATGTCCTCAAGTATATCACAAGCTTATTGCAGACTTATGCATCTCAAATATCTCTGAATTAAGAAGCATGTTTTCTCCAGCTTGTATGCAGAGATAATATGTAAATAATACTAATACCTGAATATCGTTGATCAACATGAAGAATATACAGCCCTGCGAGAGTGTATCACTTTGGGAATTCCAACAATTTGTTTGGATAAATACATATATCTCTAGATAGAGAAGATTTGAAATCGAAATCTAAGACTCAAATTTTTCTATTGTTGTCTTGGATCCAAAATGAAACCTCTTTTTTCAGTATCATGTGGAGTAACCAACTGTCATGCTTCCCAGAAAAAATTATAAAACTGTTACTGCACTCATGACATCACGAAAAAATCTTAAAATCCTATTACCATAGAACTGAAATGGCAAGAATAACTTTCTACGGATCCATATTTAAAAAAAAAAAAAAATATATATATATATATATATATATATATCCCTTTTCCCCTTTTCAGTTGAAGCAACTTTATAAAATTAAAATCATCCTTCAAGAAGCAATAAATGAATATGGGCATGTTCTTTTGACTGGGTAGAGAACATCATCTACTTCACATAGAATGAAAGATATACACAAAACAGCTCAACAAACACTAAAGCAAATACCTCGAGCACTTGGATCAAGAGGTTCCACATCAACAGAGAAAGGCGCATTTACTACATTATCACTGATCAATCTAAATGTCTTGTGGTTGATTAGCCTGGCCATGCAGAAAATCAGGTCAGCAAGTCATCATTAATCAAGACAGAGGAAAAACAAGCCACATATGAGAACTTTACCCCAAACCAAGAGGATCCACCCATTCCATTCCTCGAGGAAGTGACTGTACACTGGTAAGTCCTTTTGGCTTCTTCTCAATCTTTTGAATCACAGGAACTGCTTTCGAATCCCTCATTTCACGTACCCTCCGGGCCAGCTGTAAAATAATTTCCATTCTAAATTTTTTTTTTCCAAATAGTACAGCACAATAGAATAGCAAATGTTCGGCATATTCTATCATTAAGAATTTCCTTTCTCGCTAGCACTAATCACTCAATAACATACGCAATTCACATCACTTGAGGAAAATAAATAAAAATGCAGTAAGTAAAATGTCCAACAAAGATTAAACTACACATCAAATTAGCTTTTACTAAACAAAATCAATCACCATAATACCAGCGTCCATCAATCTCTACAACTACGAATAGTTTTATGAATGGCTACACTGCATAATTTCATAAAGTTCAGCGAAACTCCACTTGAATTAACAACTAAGCCAACAATTCGAGTTCAATAAATGACTCAATCACACGTACTACACAGATATATACTCAATCATAAACAGATATAACTATACCTCAGCTTCATTAACATGCTTCCAGCAACTCGGCTCCTCCCCATCCCACTGTCCATCATCATCTTTCCCGGTGCCGGCGCGATTCCTCGGAGCCACGCGTCCGCGATCATCCTCGTCTCCCGATGAAATGCTCAGCAACTCAACCTCCGAATCCTCGTCCTCATCCAACGACTGCCTCTTCTGATGTTTCTTCTGCTGCTGCCCCACTCCGTGGGAGCTCCTTCCGGCGGAGGCTGAGCTGCGGTTAGCCGGTGGCTGGACATAGTTGCGGACGGGCTTCGACGCCGCTTGCGACGGCTTCTGGTAATTGACATTGCGCTGCGATTGCTCTTTCAGCGCCATCTGCAACAGCTCATCCTCGTCTAAATCGTCATCGCTCGACATTTTCAGTTACGAATTTCAATGACTGGGTACAGATACAGTGATTGTGGGTCTATGCGCGTGAAATTTGTGGAAATTGTGGAATTAGATCTGAATGGAGGGTAATTTGATCAAATTAAGAAATTTGTACAGAGCGTCTGAAGAAGGCGATGGGATTTAATCCTGTGCTTTGCGAGTTATGATATGAACGTTGCAACTGCCGACTCTGAATTCCACGTTGGAATTTTATTGAGTTTATTTATTTATTGTTTTTTACACCAAAATTGTTTATTTTTAGCTTCGAAGAATTATCACCATCCTGATTGTCGTAAACACAATTTTTAAGTATTTGTGAGTTTCAGTCAATAAATATGAATTTGTACTTTTTTTTTATCCAAAATATGAAAATTATACTAGTAGTTAATAAACGCTATCTTGTTAATCATTATCATTTCGTGCGATTTGAATCCTCAAACATGATATGTTCTAATTAGTGTTAATTATTTATACATGTATCATATAATGATTCTTCAGTGTGTTCAATTGGCATTACATTTTTTGTATGAGTGGAATTTTGCAAGAGGACCGAGTGCGGAGAAGTTAATATGTTGTTAAAGATAATTTTGTAGGAAATAACATAAATCACTTCATTTTTGAAATATAATGTTGATGCGGCAATATTTTTAAAATCCTCATCCAGTGGTTATGGTTTTATTATACCAACTCATGAAGGAAAATTTATTGCAGCATATTCTCAACATATAATTTACGATTTGTCACCGATTAAGGAATGCAAGAGTTTAGTATTGTTTGTTGCTTTAGCATGGTGTCCTCTCGAGTTTAGTATTGTTTGTTGCTTTAGCATGGTGTCTTGAGAGGAGTGATAAACAAATGATCTCTGAAGTTGATGCAAAATGTGTGGTGGATGCTGTGAACTCAAATTGTGTGGATCAAACTAAATTAGATTTTATTATATAGAGTTGCCGAAGACTTCTTCATCAAGGAATCAATTACTCAGTTCATTTTATTTATTGATAAGCTAAGTAAGACTCGTTTTCATGCTAGTCGTAATGTTTATCAAGAAATGTCGTATTTTATTCTATATTTGTTAACAATTACTTGTAATTTTGTTGATCATTGATATGAATTCTCCATAATGATAATGATGATGACAGATGAAACATAATTTGAAATATAAGACTTTTTAATACCCTTCTCACCGATTTTCTCCTCTTTGATCTCTCTTCTCATGTATTACTCTTAACACTTTATGCTCCCTTTCACAAATTTTCCTTAATAAACATCATTAAAATATTTTTTTTTCCTTTTGTCGTCTCTCCTTACAAGATTTGAAACATCAAAGTCATTTTATGTGTTACACTCTAACCTAAACTCGAGTCGTCACTACAAGAAATTCTCTCAGAGACAACGGTTCTAGGACAACGGTTTTATAAAAAAACCTTTGTCGTAGCCTAAATAACTGTTGTCGTAGAGGGAACCGTTGTCTTTTGAGTGAAAAATTCTCTCATAGACAACGGTTTGAACTTGATGTTGTCGTAGACGCGTTGTCCTAGAACCCTAAGATAAGGATTTTGACTCGAAGTTGTCGAAGAGATGTTGTCCTAGACTAAAATTGAGCTGTAAGACAACGGTTGCTTTCTAACGTTGTTGTAGCCTCGTAGAAACATTGTTGTAGACTAATTTAATTAAAAAAAATAGGATAATAAATTACAACATTTTTTTAAATTAATGGAGAAATGCTATATATGTTGAATTAAATGAAATAAATTAATTTTGAGAATTAAATTTTATTTTATTATAATAAAATTTTAGAAAATATGAATAAAAAACTGTAAATGAAAAATTATTTTGAAAACCAAAAAAACGTGTACAGTTTTTTAATTAAACACAAATAAAAAAACGTATACAAATGAATTAGTTTTTATATAAAAAAAGTTAGGAAAATTTAATTTTATAAGTGTATACATATATTATTAGAGGGGATTCAAAAGTTGTTTATTTCGAATCCCAAAACCTCAATTTATACCTATGAGGATTAGAATTGGATTTGAAAAAGAATTTTAGTTGAAAAAAAGGGTCTAAAATGGGTAAAAGATACACGACCCGGTCGAGTCCGGACAACCCGGACCGGGTCGGAAAGCATTGGTAAAAAATTATCATTTCTTTAAATTTTATATTTGAAGCTTATTGAAAGTGTGTTCAATATACTTCATATATATTTTTTGGTTTTGACAGTTTACTGGAGAAAGCTACACTGAAATGAAGATTAATGAAGTGCGTAAGGAGTGGACGGAACGTGTACAAGAACATATATATGAATATTAGGTAATGAATGATAGTATATTTGTTTTTGAGTTGGACCTTTTGTTGTATTTGTTTGACTTTTGGTGAATTATATGTCAAACAATTGAGGTAAGTTGCTTTGAATAGATGTTGATGTTTGATAATGAATGTTATTATACTTGTTGATGAGTTGAACTCTAAATATATGTATTTCGCCTGCTTTTGGTGAATTGTGTTTCAACGAATTGAAACATAGGTTGCTTTGAGTAGATGTTGATGTTTTTGGTTTGGTAATAATGAATGATTTCAACTTATTGCTTTTGTTTGGCTTTTGGTGAATTTAGTTTCAATAAATTGAGGTATATGTTGCTTTGAGTAGAAGTCGAATGTCTTAGTTTGGTAATAAGTGATATTATACTTATTACTCTGATCGGTTGATTTTTGAGTTGTATTTATTTGACTTTAGGTGTGCATTGTATTTCAATTAATTGAGGTATATTGTGTTTAAAGTTGCTTTTGATTTTTGTATGGTTATTCGAGATATAAAATTAAATGTGGATTTGTTTGTGTTGTAGGAAATTTCAACATCCTTGGTTGGTGGTGGGAGTAATTGATCGATTTCTTTACAAGTCTCGTGATCCTACGTACTTTGAACTAATGTAATGAATACTTTTGATAAATACTTGAGTTGTCTCGTGACATAAATATTTGTGATGTAGGATGACACCTAAATTTCTTGTAATGAATATTTTGGGAATTGGATGTTCATAATATTTTATGTTTCGTATTATTTAATTTTAATTATTTAAAAACTATTATTAAACAATAAAAGACAACACAAAAACAAAACCTACAACACCGATTTTTTTAATATTCTACAACCGTTGTCTTAGATATACAACAACGGTTAATAAATATTGTCCTGCCGATGTCATAGGATCTACGACAACGGTTATTAACCATTGTTAAACCGTTGTCCTTGCTACCTATGACAATGGTTTAAAACCGTTGTCTCGTCGTTGTCGTAGGATCTACGACAACGGTTATTAACCATTGTAAAGGAATTGTCTTTTTAACCAACAATAACGGTTATTAACCGTTGGCTGACCGTTGTCATAGACTCTACAACAATGGTTATTAACTGTTGTTAAGGCGTTGTCTTTTTTATCTAGGACAACGATTCGTAGATATCTAAGACAACAGTTTACAACCGTTGTCTACTCCGTTGTCGTAGGGGTCTACGACAACGGTTAATAATCATTGTCTATGAGCGCTTTTTTCCTAACCCTACGACAACGGTGGCTACGACAACATTGGATTTATGGAAAAGACAACGGTTAATAACCGTTGTTTATGTGCATATTTCTTGTAGTGCGTTAAATGCAACAATCAGATCGTAAAATTGATTCCACTCAAAATATATATCAACAAAATAATTTCTTACAAGTTTGGAAAGTCGATATAAGCTGTCAAACATTTGTGGGTAAGAATGTATGGATTATGCAAGATTGAAGTGATTTCATCTTCTAAAATTAAATATAACAAAATGACAACTTATATTAACGATAAAAAAACTATGTATTTTTTTATTACTGCATTTTTATGTGTCCAACACAAATTATTTTTTGCCCAATATAGTAAATTTCTGTGCATTACATAATTATAAATAGGGTGGAGCTATACACACCCTAAAAATACTAAACACACCCAAAAAATTGTGTTTTTATATCTTTCATTTGAAAAAAATAGGATGTGTTTAGTAAATTTTTGGGTGTGTATGATCTCATCCTAAATATTGAGATGGATATATATGTACATTCATGTCCATATAGATAATACGTATACATTCACTAAATAGTAAATACACCTAGTATGATAAAAATCCTTTGATATTATATTTAGTATCTTTCCATTTTACAAATAAATAGAAAAGGAGAAAAAAAAAAGAAAGTAACAAGACAAGAAAAGAAAGACATCTCATTAGATGTTAGCACTTCCTTTTCAAGCCCAAATCCCAAGTTATAGAATAACATATAAGAGTGCAAAATAGGTTATAGAATAACAAAAGTAAATAAATACCCAAGTAAGGGATTTCTCAATGTAATCTTTTGTATTGAAACTAAAAAAGAGAAAAAAATAAAATAAAAGGTAAATATAAAAAAAGGTAAATCAAAATATATAAATACATGTTAAGTTAAACAATATAAATAGAATCTGAGTCACCAAAATATATACTATCCTTTTAAATAGATGAATGACTTTATATCATATTGCCATTCAACTTTGCTTCCTAAAAAATAATTTTTTTTTAATGTAAATAAAAAGTCACACCCTTTCATAAACCCTCTACTATTTCGAAGAACTTCACCATATGATGATATTGACGATAAATATAATAAAATTTCAAGTTGGAGTTTGTTTCCAATTATATCTTTTAAAAAATAACACAAAGGGTGGTTATATGTGCATCAATTTTATTTTTATTTATATCTTTTTGGTAAATGATATATTTTTAATTACTAAAATATCCGAAACTCAATTTTTTGTAGATTTTCTTGAGACAACAAAAATCATATTCCCATGATTAAGCTCACCTGAAAAAGAGTCTCTCTGTGCTTGAGGGGTTTAGTAAGCCTTCCAGACATGCCAAGCATCTTTCCGACAATTACTTTGAATTTCCTCTTTTGCCCTCACTACAACTCGCAACAACTTTTTGATTCCAATGGCGCAACTGTCTTTTTCACATAAAGTTCAATTAAACGGCGTCGTGTGCTCTACTCTCATCCCACCTGGAAAATTTCCCTTTTTTTGCATATCGATTTGAAAAAACCCTAATATGTATATGCGTATACAAACATTTAATTCCATTTTCCTTCGTATGTGTGATATAATCCAGTTAAGGATTTCTTCGGGGCATTTATGATTCTATTCGAGATGTATATAAAAGTCGAATTGTAATTCTCTTTTCAAAACCCTAATTAATCGATCGAAAAGCTGCGTGCTTGGCGTTTTTCCGTAGTGTTGAAGCCTTAATTTTCAGGATTAAGATTGAATTTTGGCTTGATATATGCCAATGGCCGATCAAGAAGTTGAGGATATGAAGATGGCGTTGAGAGAGAGCACGCAGCAGCACGAGTCTCCGGAGCCGAAGAGGAGCAAACCGTGGGAGAGTTCCGGCGCCGGAGCGGAGGCGGCACAGTTGGAAGAGTCGCCGGAGGCTGCGCAGCGGCGATTACAGCGGGAATTAATGGCTGCTGCTGCGGAGAAGCGGATGGCAGCTGCGAGAACTACTGCAGCGACGGTGGTGAAGAATGTAGAGAGTGCGAAGGATGTGGAAATTCAAGAGGAAGTGATGGAGGAGATCGGAAGTCTTGCGGAAACGGAAGTGAAGAATGTGGTTGAGCCTGCTAGTGGAATTTCTGACACTTCACTTTCGGTGTTGGAGGCTGATGAGCTCTTCTTGATGATTTTCGGGAACAGAGTTAGCAAAGATGTACTTGCACAGTGGACCAATCAGGGTATTAGGTAAAATTGCTTAAAATTCTGAGTCTTTATTTCATTCTATCAGCAATTTATTATTTACTTGTTTAATTGGAGTTAAAGTTTGAATCAAAGACAAGCAGGTAAGGAGGGAGATATTTCCACTCGTCATACCACCGCCTTTATGATTAATCGGTAGTGTGTTTGTTAACATATTAGATTTTGATTTGAACTGAAAAAGAAGTGTTAAAAACATGTTTGGTTAGGTGGTGGCATGCATGGGATTCATAATAATAAAAAATGCAGTGCCGTCTTTTATGTGTATGTGTGCGTAAAGTATGTCAAATTTTTCATCTTGATGAGTCGCCATCAATGCAATTTTTACACGTGTATGCCTTCGTTGATCTGCCTTTAATAGTTTCCAATGATATGTGGAATCAAATTTATGTTGACTGGTATTTGATATAGTTACGTTGGTGATCAGTTTGACTTCTGTCCTCTAAAAAACGAATTTCCCTTGCAGGTTTAGTAATGATCCAGAGACATCCATGGGGCTAGTGCAGCATGAAGGTGGGCCCTGTGGCGTGTTAGCAGCGATACAAGTAATAACTTTTATTCTCATTTTATCTCCCAAGCCAAACTTTGCCTCACTTAATAAATATTGGATGAATGTCTTTTTTTTTTTTTTTGTCTACTATCATCAAGTTAGTGCAACATGGTTCGACCATAATTCATGACTAAAATAGAAAAACCATAACAAAGCCTTTAGCTAGTCAACAAGAGAGAGTTTTATCATGGTGCAATCTCGTTGTACTTCTTCTCACCCAAGTTATGTGTGTACTTTCTTAGCCCTCCTTGTAAGATATGATATTAAGTTAAATTGCTTTTCATGTTTTTTGTTGTGAGTCTCTTCTGGCTTAGCATAACTTTTTATACCGTGGGTGTAAAAAGTTTTGGCATGCTATGTTATCAGTGCATGTTATCGATTATTCCAACATTCCTTTATTCTTCGAATTAGCAGTCCAATTAGATTTTAACTTTTCATGGTATGTAACTAGTTACACACTCTAGACAGGCTTAGGGTGAACATTCGGTCGGTTTGGTGCAAAAATTGAATCGAAAAAACCAAAACCAAAAATACTTTTCTTCCCATCAAACTGAACCAAGATGTTAGAGACCGAACCACACCGAACTGAAATAACTTGGTTTGGTTTGGTTTATTGGTTTCATATATACAAATCTCAATTTTTTCTGCATATGCCACCAAACTGTTGACATTAATGGTGGATGGAATTCATGAACAAGGCTGTATCTAAGAAAGCTTAAATCAATGAAATTAATTGTTAAAACATCAATTTAACCACCAACGACTTGCATATAAAAAAACTGTATCAAAGAAAGCTATAAATTTTGCATTTCTCTATTTCAGCTATTTTGGCAACTTGGGTATTCTTAATTTAACTACTTTTGTGCTACTTACTAATAGAGCAGCTTTTGTCAAATTGATTTGGTGGTTATCTTTGCCAATACATCTCTAAAATCTAAAGATCATTTGTGGCGCCACATTTAGAAATGAATAGTTTTACTTTAAAATGTTATCTGGATGCATGGTACTGAGTGTTTATGCCATGGAACAGGCCATGCATGCCAAAAAAGGCTTCTTGAGCAATTTATCTCCTTGTGTGGAGTTCCTTTCTACAATCTTTATATTTTTTCTATGGTGTCCTTTGTGATAGGCGATGGAATTACTCAAGGTTATTGGTCACATTTACTTCTAGAAATTTAAGAGTGCGACAGACTGTGTATGGGCCAAATGGCCAAATACTATTGAAGAAAATAATTAATAGTTCTTATATAGGGTTGATTAATGACTTGTTTAGGATACCTTTTCTTTTCCAGTTTAGAACGTGTTTGGGAGAAATTCTTGTATGGCTTAAACCTAAGAGATATCTTAATTGAAACACTTCCTAGATGATACTTAAAAGTCAGGTTTGTGTGAGAATATGGATCAGTTTTCCTATATCCTCTTTTCAGTTAAGTGCATATCATTATTTCATGCTTCGGGTTTTATACTAACATGGTATTCTCCTGTCTATGCAGGCATTTGTGCTTAAATATCTTCTATTTTCTTCGGATGAATCTGTCAATTTTGCACAGTACATGCAATCAAGTTTGTCTATCAGAAGTGTGGCCAACAATGAATCTGTCGCTGCAGATATTTTTGTCTCTCTTTCAGATGGAAACAGATCAAGGTCATGAATCCTTCTGTACCATTTCTTGAAGAAGATAAAAAGAATGAAATATTACTTCTTGCACTTGTGTTGTCAACCTATGTATGTGGCATTTTTCAGCCATAGTTTGATTTAGTTCTCCAACTATTATATCTTCATATATTGTATTAATATGCATGCTCTTATGTTATGGTTGTTATGTTACTGTTCTATCGAGGCTCAAATAGAAACCGACCCTTTTTAGGTGCTGTTCTATGTATGTCTTTTTTTCCTGGCATACTTAGAAAAAGAACCTGGCTGCTTAAGAATAGCTGGATGACCTCCCCAGTCTCCTGGGTGTTAATAATTTGTGACATTACTTCTCACAAAAAAACCAATGGAAAACGAAATGGCTATTTCTTCCCCTATGTTCATGCTTGTTTTGCAGCTTCTTTTTCTTTAAAATCAATCTGGTTGACCTTGGCTTTTTCCTTCAAATTATTCTTTAACTGTTTAATGCATGTTAGTTCAAGAACTTGATCTGTTCTGTTCTGTTCTCTCAAGGAATTCTACTAAGAGTTTCAAACTTTTCATCTTTGAAACTGAAATGGTTGTTCCTAATGTATGATGGTGCACAAGTTGGAAACCTTATATGGAAGATTGGTTATCTTGTTTATGTGCTGCTAATCTATAACTATGATTTTATTGAATAAAAATAGATTTAAGAAGGAAATTCAAATTGCTTTGATTTGTAATTCAGGTAAAAATAATGTCTCTTTAATGGAACTGAATGCCCGCTCAACCAAATTTATGCTCATTGGTTGAAATGTGGACGAGTAAATTCCATGAAATTTTGACATGCTGTTATCGGAAAACTAACATTTTTACTGGAAAGCGCTGTTAATTGCTTTATTCACTTTCATTCTTGGTAGTTTCTTGTAATGTTACTCAAATTAAAACTTTGCTGCTTTCAGAGCCTTGGTTAGGAGTATGAGTGAGATACTCTTTCTATGTGGACGTACTGAAAGAGCAGTAATAGCATCTTTGAATATTCTCAATAGTGATATCGTGAAATCTATGAATGGCTCTGAGGATGAGGTGAGTTTTTTTTTTTTAGTATTTCAACATATATTGTGTCGCATTTTATTTTGGGTTTCTTGTTCAATCCGTAAGAAACCTTCATTAGTCATTAATGCTCCAGCTTCAATTTTTGGTGCTAATATGATTAATTTACTGTTGGAATTTGTTATCCTGATTGTGATGGTGAGAAAAATATGAGTGAGAGCATGTATTGAAGTTATTTACCTCTTACTTATTCACTTAATTCATTCTTCTGGGAATTTGTTTGCATCACTTTCTACAGGTTATTGCTAAAGTACTTGGAGGTATTTCTGTTGAATCTGGGTCTGACTTACAGAAAGTTCTGAGAATTGATACCTGTACTTCATGGTCGATGGCAACTACGAAGATAGAAGCTATGCTTCCTATTTTCCGAAGCCGTATGGGAGCATTGCTTTTTTTAATATCTGCTTTGTTGTCTCGTGGACTGGTATGTCAGCTAGTCATATTATATACTCCCTCTGCCTCAAATAAGAGTTATATTGCTTCAAAGTACAACTTTTTATTTTTGGTCAAATAAATAAATGTATAACATTTTGTAAGCTATAAAGTTTCACTTATGCCCCTCCTTTTATTCATTAGATCCATCATTTTAACCTTTTGTTATAAGGACACTACTGAAATTTTAACTAAAAACTAGCTTTGACTTTTTAAACAAGACTCCTTTTTTGTTTGGGACAAAAATATATTTTCCCCAACATATGGCTTTTTTTTAGTTTTTCCCTTTGGGACAATTTTTTTCCCCCCTCAAAGTGTGAATTTTTTTGGTTTTTCCTTTTGGGACAGAGGGAATACTTACCAACTTATAGGAAATATTTTTCTATGCCTTAGGTGTGTTAGTTTTTTTAGCCAAGAGATACAATTATTTCTTCATTGAATGCCTTGACACTGCATGCCAATTGGATAATGAGTTAATGTACATACTATTTCTTTTTTGGCAGTTAAAGTTTTGATATTCTGATTGCCCTTTTTTTTGATATATCGTGATGCCTTATTGCATCAGGAGAATGTTCAAGAGGATAGAGATGATCCAACTCAGCCATTAGTCACTGCCCCATTTGGGCATGCATCACAGGTATTCATTCACAGATCATAAAATTTTGGGTTAATCGCCGAAAAAATCACTAACTTTACTTAATTTGCAATTTTAACCAACTTTTTGAATATTAGCAAATATAACATCGACTTTCATATTTTTTGCAATTTTAACCAACGGATAGTTTTTGAATATGTTTATTTTGGAAATAACTCTTATTGTTTCAAAATAGAACAATGACTTAACATATAAAATGATAGTAATTTTGAAATGGTGGAAGTTATTGTCAAAATAATCGTACTCGAAATCTGGTTGTTGGTTAAAATTGCAAAAAAATATGAACGTTCATGTTATATTTGCTAATATTCAAAAAGCTGGTTAAAATTGCATATTAAGTGAAGTTCATGATTTTTCCTGCAATTAACCCTAAAATTTTCATAAATGCTTGGTTTTTAACCTCGGTGAGCTTGGACCTTATCCCAAATAGGAAATTGTTAACCTATTACTCTCCGGAAGTGCCGTGGCCAATGTGTTTGACGGGAGGATGGACCTTGGTGGGGGTATGTTTGTGAAAGGCATTTCGACAACTGTGGAAGTTGGTTTCCTAACTCTTCTAGAGTCCCTCAACTTTTGCAAAGTTGGCCAGTATCTAAAATGTCCAAGATGGCCCATATGGGTGGTTGGAAGTGAATCTCATTATACAGTTCTATTTGCTCTGGACCCCAAAGTCCAAGAGGAGAACGAACTCGAAAGTAGAGAATCACAGATACGAAGAGCATTTGACGCCCAAGATCAAAGTGGAGGCGGTGGCTTCATTAGTGCTGAAGGCTTCCAAAAAGTTATCAAGGACACCAACATCAACCTTCCATCTGAGAAAGTCCAGCATCTTTGCAGCACAGGTTTCATAGTGTGGAGCGAATTTTGGCAGGTTCTTCTCGAGTTAGAGAAGAGTTCGGGAGGCATGAAGGATTCGTCCGGTCTGATGGGAAAGAAGGTCTTCGATCTTTACCATTTCAACGGCATTGCAAAGTCGATTGTCAATGGGGGCCAAGCATCAGGAGGTCTAAGTCCGATACAAAGACCTAGAATAACGAAGTTGAGGGTTTCGGTTCCGCCAAGGTGGACACCCGAGGAGTTCATGGCGAATTTACCAGCGACCTCCAGCTCAGGTACAAAAGAATCCGGTGGGATGGAGAACTCAAACGAGGTATCCAAACCACCGCCGCCAGCTCAGCATGCACCTTTGGTTGATTGCATCAGAACGCGTTGGCCGCGTTCTGTGTGCAACTGGGAAGGGGACGCCCCTAGTATTGTTTAATTTATCGTCAATGTTGAGCATTGATGGTGTTCGATTCGAGGCTCATGTCATTTGAGAATACTGATCACTGGTAATCTGAGTTCAGAGCTTTCCATCAGTGGAAAAAAGAATGGTGTTGTGCAACTGAGAGAGAAACTACATTTTTTCAAAACTGTGTTGTAGCATTTTAGATTTTAATTTTATCTGGAGTCTGTTCGGTATTGGGGGAGAAGAAGGATTTTCTTGAATTTTGTTGTTTTTATTTTCAAGCATAAGTTATAGATTTCATATACAAAGGTGGCTTGTTTTGCAGATGTGGGAGGGCATAATAGACATTGTAAGGTCAGTATTTGTTGTTGTAAGTTTGAATGTTTGATGAAACAAGTTATTATTCTGCTACAGGCTTACTGCATTTTGTTCGAGTTTCCTATTTTACCCTTGGGGTAAAGTAAGATAAACTTTTTTTTTCCCTCTTGCTTCTAGAAAAATGTGAAATGATGTCATCACACTTGCACTGTTCCTGGTAACATACCATCTAATGATTACCAAAATAAGTTCACTCAGTCACAGTTATTTATTTATTTATTTGATGAAATGTATAATGTGGAGAAAATGACTAATTTAAGCTCACATAATTGAAGAGCAAAATAATAATACGAATTTTGTGTTTTAAAAACAAAAGATGTGTTATTTGAATATTTTATTCTGTATATTATATCACAGCAATACCCTTTGAAGCTAAGAAATCAATGTTTGGTTAAATTGTGCATATCGCAATTTGATTTGGCACTCAATGGTCAAGTTTGTGTACTACGTCTAATAACTTGCAAGCAAGATTAAGTTGGGTGGGTGGAATTATATTTTACTGGTCAAAATTTGTTTTAAGTTATCATTTGAATATCAAAGTGTGTAAAAGTTATATTAAGATTTGACCAAATTACAAATGAGCAAGAAATTGTGTTCACCTCGAAGTTTGATTAAATTATTGAATGAACCTTGATTAAATTATTGAATTGAATGAACCTTGAGGTTTGATCGTTCAGTAATTGTAGAACCAATTTTCACAAACTTAGAGAAGATGTAATTTCGATGAATCTCGAAGTTGGTTTGATATTTTGAGAAAAAATGATGTAATTCACCCAGTTAAATTTTGTTTTCCAAATCCGTTTTAATCTCAACATGGGTTTTCTCAAAGTTTAAAACAACACAATCTGGATGTAATGAAGGAAGAAAGCCAGTGCAACAAATCCATTTCATTCCAAGCATAATAGTAGAGAATAACATATATAATAAGTTCAGTGCCAGACAAACTATTACAGCACTGAGGTACATAAACTTCTACAAAAAACATAAGATAAAAGGTGGGAAAAGGAACCCAAAAAAAGAAATAAAACAAAGATAAATATACTCTTGACATACGACCCCGGGCAAAGACCTTACGAAAGCACTTCATATGAGCTCAAAACTGCAATCCAACTCAAACTGAGCCCAAGCTTTTATCGATACAAGACACATAACATACCACGTTCACTACCTTAGAAACACTTCCTGTGAACAATTGCAGGACCAGATTCATCGTACTCTGCCTTTGCGATCCACATCTGCACAATTTATACAAAAAGAAACGAGTTGGAACTCTGATAGGAGTGATTTTGGTTCCGTATAGAGCATGAAAGCTTTAGCAAGAGAATAGGAGTTACCTGCTGGAAAGTACTGAGGGATGCTAGGATTGATCCTCCGATCCAGACACTGTACTTTCGTTCAGGTGGTGCAACCACTTTGATTTTCATGCTGCTTGGAGCAAGAGCGGTTATTTCCTTGCTCATACGATCCGCAATACCAGGGAACATGGTCGACCCACCACTGAGAACAATGTTTCCGTAGAGATCCTTCCTGATATCCACGTCACATTTCATGATGGAGTTGTAGGTTGTTTCGTGAATTCCAGCAGCTTCCATTCCAATCAATGATGGCTGGAACAACACTTCTGGACAACGGAACCTCTCAGCACCAATGGTGATAACCTGTCCATCAGGCAGCTCGTAGCTCTTCTCCACTGAAGAGCTGTTCTTTGCTGTTTCCGCTTCCTGCTCAAAATCAAGGGCAACATACGCAAGCTTTTCCTTCACGTCACGGACAATTTCCCGCTCGGCAGTTGTGGTGAACATGTAGCCTCTTTCAGTCAGAATCTTCATGAGATAATCAGTAAGATCACGGCCAGCAAGATCCAACCGCAGAATAGCATGGGGAAGTGCATAACCCTCATAAATAGGAACAGTGTGGCTCACCCCATCACCAGAATCGAGCACTATACCTGTTACAGAGAAATATATTTAATGATTAAACATAGTAACTAAGCTTCCAATACTTAAATCTCAGTACAGTCACTGGGATTGCATACCTGTTGTACGTCCACTGGCATACAGTGAGAGGACAGCCTGGATGGCAACATACATGGCCGGCACATTGAAGGTCTCAAACATGATTTGAGTCATTTTCTCTCTGTTTGCCTTAGGGTTGAGAGGTGCCTCTGTCAGCAGAACAGGGTGCTCTTCTGGAGCAACACGGAGCTCATTATAAAATGTGTGGTGCCAAATCTTTTCCATGTCATCCCAGTTGCTCACAATACCATGCTCGATTGGGTACTTCAATGTGAGGATACCTCTTTTAGATTGAGCTTCATCCCCAACATAAGCATCTTTTTGCCCCATCCCAACCATAACACCTGTATGTCGAGGACGACCTACTATGCTAGGGAAAACAGCCCTTGGAGCATCATCGCCAGCGAAGCCAGCCTGCAGAAGAAAAAATATACATGAACTTTGAAGGACAATTAAAAAAAAATAGTAATAATGATTGCTAAGTAGCAAAACATATGAGTAACTGCTCACCTTGACCATTCCAGTACCATTGTCAACAACAAGGGGCTGAATATCCTCTCCCTCTGCCATTTTAACTTATGCTCTGTAGAAAGAAAAAGGGGGGAGACGTGAGCTGATTTTGCCAAAATTGAATAATATGAAACATCCAACATTTCCCACATGAGACAATACAACACTAAAATAGTATACTTTTTGAAAATACGGACATCGAAATGAAACTCATCTATCAAAGATCATAGTTGCAGATAATAAGTTAAAAGTATTCCCTACTCTACAATAGATTTCTATTCTTACCAGAATATCACAATAGCCTTGTGTTCAAGGACATCAAAATACAATTATACTGAACATGACCCATCTTCTTGTTCTCAAGAACATCAGTACATTTACTCAGCATGATTTATTTTACAGAGCAAAAAACTCATGTCACAGACTCACATTAAACCACCAACAAATTAGATCAAACATCAGATTCCGTAGAATCAAAGATCTACTCCACAAATATCAACTCAAGTCTCCTGATAACATCGTGTCAATTCACTATAAACATGACCAATAATAACTTATTATCACCAAAAATCAAAGAAAAGACATAATAATAAAATCAAACCATATGCCCCAAATAAACTTCCAATTTCCAAGCAATGATTTTTTTCACAAAATTTTCCTCCTTGCCCATACCACAACAAAGTAACATGCATCTATTGCTCAGGCCACGATTTAAACAATAAATCAACACTTAATTTCACATTAATTACAATTCACACACATGTTCATACAGATCGGAGCTTATTGAAACCGTAACAAATTCTTATTTTCACTACTTTCACCAAAATCACAATAGCAAAAACCCTTAATCATATTCAAAACTAACCAAGGACATCCACAGATTCAGGGCAAATAACAAATAAAAGATGAACACAGATCAACAGATCAAACGACAAATGACTAGAATCGAAAGATAAACAACAAATAATTTTAAAAAAAAAAAACTGGAAATTTAGCAGACCTTCGATCTGCTTTTGCTGAACGAGGCTGGTGTGGAGTATGAGTCTTTAGTAGGCAGAGGGTGCACTACAAATTGGCAGGCGGAATATTTTAGAGAGAGAAAGAGAGAGAATTTTGGGGAGTGAGAATCAGATATATACTCGGATGTCCGAGGAAAATGAAATGAAATGACGTTGAAATGAAATGCAAATGCAATTTGACATTTATGAGGTGAACAACAGTTAGCAACTAACACGAGTATTATTATAATAATATTATAGTTACTATTACTTAATAAAATACTAATGCACGAACTGCAAAATTAAAAAATTGTTATTAATTGAATAAACGAAGATAGTTCGTGTATTTTGTTTAATTATCTTTCTTATTATTTTGCAATTTCCTAGATAAAATGTTGTTTTGATATCGTATATTTAAGGGAAATATTAAGTTCTCAGATTTTTTTTTTTTGATAAAATACTGGACAAATTTAATATTTTTTTCAATATCAATCAATAAAAGCTAATTAAAGCATGGTTTATAAATATAAAAAAATAACATAATTTCAAGCTTGCTTCAAACTCAACTTGAATAATAATAATAAAGAAAAAGTCATATGATACATAAAACTTAAACTATTGGAGCATGATCGTATTAGATTCATTTATTATTTAAAACTCATTCAAACTTAACATTTTAGACTATTTCCCCAAAAAAAAAAAAAAGTCTAATTCAAACACAACATTAAATTCAAGAAGAAAATTAATTAAATTTAAACGGTAGCATATCGACATGTAATTAGCTTGATTAAAATCAATTCATATACAATATCCTTAATTATGTCTGATCATCGGTCTTTACGTAAATTTTTTATTGTTTTTTAAATATAAGTAAAATTGTATTTTATTTTATGAAAAACTAATAATTAATTTACAAATTTTCTTTTTGGGATGGGAGATGCTTCTTTATCGCAATTCTAAATCTTCATGAGTTTAGTAATTGAAGAAGACATTTATGAATATAAATTATAATGAAAATTAGTAATTTGTCAATAAAATATAAAATTAAATGGGCTTGTGCAATAAATCCAACACTTTCAAATTGGGCCCCATTAATTGAAGAGGGCTTTCGGCAAAAAAAAAGTAGTTGGGCGGTTGGACTGGGACTTGTGAAAGGATTAGTTCAATTCATTTGCTAATTGATGATTTCTTGACTTATTTTCCTTACTTTTTTTAGTTTGATTTTATTGCTAATAATATTGAATTTTGACTCGATCAAATTAAATATTGTGACCCTTTTTATTTTTTCCTCGTTCACCGAATTTATGTTTATGAATATTTTACTTAGAAAATATGTTAAATGTGCTCCAATCTTTGTTGTTTTGGCATTGTATACATTTGTGGTACTATTTATGGGGCACATAACCAATTTTCCAAGTGTATTAAGTTGAATATATTGGTAGATATTCTCCCAACTTGATTTCTTTGATTAATAATAATAAGAGTAGTTATTGATTATATGTATTTTATATGTTTCTGTGAGTTGATTACATCCCCCCCCCCCCCCTCTGTATCTTATCATGTAAACTTTGAATTTTGACATTTTGCCATAAAATTGCACTTTCCAATCTCTAACCAAAAAAACTAATATGTCAATATAAGTATATGTCCATCAAAAATATGTTTTGAACAATCAATGTGTTGAATCATAACAACAAATTTATATACAAGGTTTATAAAATCAAATGTTAAATAAAAAAGGATTAAGAAATCGAGTAGATGTTAGTTCATGATTTAATCAAACTAAAACTTAAAATTCTTAAATCAATAGATGATCTCTGTCTTACTTCTATAATGATAATTGATATGTGAGTTTGGACTTGGAACCATGGGCCTTTGTACTCCACGAAAACCAATGCACCTTCCTACAAGTATTAGATGGGCCACAGGCCAAAAAGGTCGGGGCTCAGCCCAATAAATATATATTTGTCCCTAAGCATATAATTCAAATATACAATACTGCTACCTACCTATCGTGGACACGTTAAGATGTTCCCACAATTGATGTATCAAAAATCCACAATATTTATTAATTTCATTTTCATATAATGAGGGGATAAGATCATTATACATTATTGGTGGATATATTAAGGGTTGTCATCTTAACGGAAACCAAGATTCTGCCCCGAGATTGTCACGAAAATGAAGATTCTACTATTTTGAGATTTTCACGAAAAATGAAACCGCCTCAAAATTTTGTTTTGAAAGTTTCACTGAAAAAGAAATTTGAGATTACCATGAAAAACAAAAAATCACCTAAAAATCCTGCCTCGAGATCGTCACGAAAACGAAAATACTGCTGCTTTGAAATTTTCACGAAAAACAAAACAACTTCAAAATTTCGTTCTAAAAGTTTTACTGAAAAGAAAACTCAAGATTATCACAAAAAACAAAAAATCATCTGAAAATCTTGCCGCGAGATCGTCACGAAAACGAAGATTCTGCGGCTAAATTTCTCACGAAAAACAAAACCGTTTGAGAATTCCATTCTAAAAGTTTCAAAAAAAAAGAAAATTCAAGATTATCACGAAAAAGAAAAATCACCTGAAAATCCTGCCCGAGATCATCACGAAAACGAAGATTCTACTACTTTGAGATTTTACGAAAAACGAAATAGTCTCAAAATTACGTTATGAAAGTTTCAATGAAAATGAAATTCGAGATTACCACAAAAAAACAAAAATTCACTTGAAAATTCTGCCACAAAATCTTCACGAAAGTCAAGATTCTGCTGCTCTGAGATTTTTTTATGAAAAACGAAACTGTCTCAAAATTCAATTTAAAAAGATTCACTGAAAAAGAAATTCTATAGATTATAAATCGATCAATCTCATGCATGTAATTAGATTTGTAAAATAATCTTATAAGAATGATACTCAAAACTTAAACCACGTATAAAAGCATCCCAAATAACGTAAATGATGTTTGTATGACTAATTTTAATATCCATAGTGAAAGTGCATTCATGCTTTCCACAATAGAGCCGAAATCTGAAAAATGGAATGCTAAATAGGACCAATCAAGCAACATATTATATTAAGGAAAAACTATAGTCAATCCTACTATTGTTATTACATCATTGTGAAACATACTAACGTAATGTATAATGTATTCAACATATGCACCATATTTATTTTTCAGATCACTCATCCGAGATTCATAGAGAAGATTACAGAGTGATTGGCAATGTTAGAACACAATCAGCAATCATCCAATTATTTCAGCTTTTGAAAGAGCTGTGGTGCAACCTGGTATTACATGTAAGAAATAAAACAAAAAATCAAACATATATGAATAAAAATCACGCGAATGAAAACGCTAAAACGCTTACACATTTATCAATGCATGACCAGTAGTCGAAGTACTGCCCCGTGCAGTGCTTTTGTCCGGAGGTATCGCCTTCGACTCTCTTAACACATTGCTATGAGGACAATGACAAAGAAAATTAAACGTCGGAATTTGTTAATTATGAAGGATCAATAAAATGGTGCATTATATTTGTTCTAGTATGCAACCGTATCATATAAAATACTAATTTTTTTTGTTTTTGAATTTAATAACAATTAAAGATGAGGGGATTAAGATGGATGTAAAAGATGACTATAATTACGAGAAATTAAATTAAATAAAACTTGTTGATTACCTGATAATCAACAAAAGACTTTGTGCATTTAGGTTTGCAAGAATCCTCAAGAACCTTCTTCTGATCCACAATTTCCTCCTCAACCCTATAATATCTCTCGTAACACGTTTTATCAACAATTAATAAAAAATGAAAAAATTGGAAAAAATAAAAAGTGAAGAACAATTATATACTTACATGATTAAGATGCAGATTTACAACAGTGAGGCTCTGAAACTGGAAATCAACAACCTAAATTTGTGTAATTAATTCAGTGAAATAAGAATTCGTTATATTTATGTCAAAGGGTATATATTATATTTGTAGGTCAGATCGTTGTGCGACTTTGGGGGTGATATACATGCGACTTTAGTTATAACACGGTTGGAGAGATTTAGATTAGTGTGTGACAACATTTTTAGGAGAGATCTATGATTTTAAGATTTATTGAAACTTTAATTAGAAAGATGGGTATGAATAACTTTTGTAATAAAATACGTACAGAAACTTATAAGTTTGTTAATTGAGCATGGAAAATTCTCTTGTTAAATATGTACAGAAATTTCTCAATTTATTTTAAAAAATATAGCGTTTTAAATTTTATTTAAAATGAATTAATATTTTTAATCCAAATTTCTTGTAAGGATTAATACAATTTTTATTTTTATTTTTTACAATTAATTTTTTTAAATCACAAAACATATTATTGGGGGTTCTAAGGAAAAAAAGAAACACCGTATGAAATTGCAAAAATTATAAAAGCTATGATTAAATCACTATATTTCTTGAATATATGAAATTGTAAATATTATTAAGTATTAATTGTGTAAAAAGAGCATAGTTCACGTATCTTTTTTTTTTTGTAAATTAACCCTTCTTCTGACGCATGTAAAACTGAGAAATTAGATTAATATTATTCCTTTAAGCAAATTCCAATTACAGACAATTTTCTTTTTCGAAATTACAGAGAATTAAATAAGTGAAATTTTAATTACAGTCCAAATATTCCAATCAGCTTCGTCAAACCAAACGTCACAGCCATGGCCAACCACCCTCCGATCAAAACCCTCGCCGACGACCTCACCACCGGCGCCCTCCCCAGCGCCGCCCCCAGCCACCCAAACGCCACCAGCGCCATTGTCACCGCCGCCACCACCACCGCAACCCTCACCTTATACTCGCTTATAAAGGAAGCCGCGAGCAGCGGCACCATCGCCCCAGCCGAGAACGCCAGAGCCGACGCCGCCGCCGCCTGAGCCGGATTCGGCAAGCTCCCTCCATCGCCGCCGTCCTTGCCGTCGGAGCCCGCCCTCTTCCTTTCTCTCTCCATCTGAGCCAATTCAATGTCGAGCTGCGAGTACACGGAGACGAACTCTCCTATGGCCATCGAACACGCGCCGGCGACGAGGCCGGCGAAGCCGGTGAGGATCATGAGCTTGCTATCCTGTTTGACGGCGCCGACGCCCATCATTAGGGAGGCGGTGGAGACGAGGCCGTCATTGGCGCCCAGCACGGCGGCGCGCAGCCACTGGGACCGTTTTGAGTAGTCGAATTCTTGGTTCGACTCGAGGTTGAGGGTGAGTTCATGCGGTGAAGAGAGAGAGAGCTTGGAGTGATCAGCCATGGAAGAATGATGGATTTATGCTCAGAGATGTGAGAGAGAGTTGGAAGTGAGTGTGGCGGCCACACGCCTTCATTTAGTAGTTATTTATAGAAGGAGAAAAGCCCTAATATTGATTCTTGATTCTTTATTTCAAAATTGTGTTTCGTTTTCTACTTCTGACGTGGAATTTTGGTCATGTGCATGTACTTTGGAAGTCTCGTTTAATAATATTGATAAAATTATAAGATTTTAAAATCTATAAACAGAAGGTTGCAACATGTGGACGTTTGGATTTTCTATTTCAATAATGAGATTTCGGTCATGTATGCATGAAAATCTCACTTAATAATGATTGGCAAAATTATAAGAATTGATTGATGAAATGTGATGAATTTAATAAAATTTTGAAATAAAGGATTTCGTCCATTAGGACAACTTAAACTGTTTATTGCAAAATGATATTAATTTATTTATGCTTGATTATTTAGACACAATTAATTATCACACGTGTCATGTATTTGATAAAACATTGAACATTAAATTCAAACTTATCGTAGCAGCTTACTTGAATTCATATGCGTTGATGTAATATAAATTATAAGGTATAAGTAGTCTTAATTTGTATATTTCCAAATGAAATTGAACTTGTACATTTTCAGCTGTTTTTTGTCATTAATTTAGATGATTCATTCTTTAGAAACGTGTTTAATATATATTTATACATGTTTGAATTAATTTAATGTGTGCAACTTATTAACAAATTAAATAAAGAGTTAAAGGCAGGAGATGAAGTTGATATAGTTTAAGGCAGTTACGTTGCACCATAAATTGGAAAGTTTCATGTCTGAATTCTATGAGTTGTTGGTTCAATTATATATATTTAGGATACGGACAAATTATTTAATTGCTCCATTCACTCTTTTTTTTTTTTTTTTCCTTTTCCTTTTCCTTTTCTATAACATAGTTTGAACTAAATATTCTCTAGCAATAAAACAAAGAATACTATAATCAAGAGAATGTGAGGAAAAAAAAAACAGAAGAGATTTTGCAGAACTTTAATGTTCAAATTAAGTAGTAATCATTTTTTGGGGTGTTTGGGAGGATTGATCGACAATTTTTATTTTTTATTTTTTAAAGAAAGAAACATATAAGTAAGGTCGCGAAATTATTAGTTACGCATTATTTTTCAAATTATTTCGTTGTTTAAATTAAATTTCAAAAAACTGAAAAGCACTTTGACTTGAAAAAAAAAATACATAATACAAAAAAAGACATAAATAGATACATACAACATAAAATAAACTGGTTACTTGTAGAAAAGAAAGAAAAAACAGATAACTGGTCACTTCGCACCTGCAACTTTAATTGGTTATGAATTCAATTTTATCCAAAACAAGTTGAGACATTATTATGTATTCTGTTTTAACTAAAAGAAAGATTGCAACTAGCAAACAAATCTTTCTAAAATTACTTAAATTTTCTTGCATTTGTTTTTTAAAACTGTAAAAACTGTAAACACTAAGATACAAATTGATGTAGATCAATGATCATGCCCATACATGCTTGCAGTTTGATCACTGACAATTTAAATTTCTAAGTGATTAATGTTGCTAATTACTCTTATCTTCACAGGACTGTAATGTAGGGGTATCATAATTGATCATTATCTTCTTTTGATTGAAACATGTCTGAAAAGTAAAATATTTATTTGTATGGATTTTGAAAATGAAAAGAAAATGTAATATATATATTCACGACTTCATGGAATTCCTGTGCACATCACTAATATTATATTTCTCCAATAAATTATTATATAGTTTGGTCATTGGACCTAATTTATAAAACTTTAACCATCAAAATGGATTGCTGAAGAGGAAAGCAGTAAAGATGCATGTAACAAGAAAATATTTTAACACACTATTTTAATTATAATATGGAGAGGAGTGTGTATTCCACACGAATTCCACCATCTTCTATTATCTTACTCAACTTATCTTAAGCAATTCCCCAAGATAAATAAATAATTAAATAAATAAAAAAAATTAATTTTCTAAATAAAAAGTGAAATTTCGATCAGTAATGGGGCATTTAGTCTCCCACTTATGTATGCCAAATTATGACCATATAGACCAACTTTCTTGCAGTATTAAAATTTTGAAAAAAAAAGGGGAACAATTAATGGCTCCACCACTATGGTATTCACCCCACATCTTTTCTTATGATCGGATATTATGGTTGAAAAAAAAAGAATTTAATTTGAATATGCCTCTTAACTCGTAAATAAGATATTAATTTATGAAAATGGATTTGAGTAATAGATAGTAACACCCCACCTATGTTGCTATGGCACGACACAAAACATGAATTATAGAGATAAATATTATGATAGACATGAATAGAAATGATACAAACATATGATATGATATATAAATACGAGTTCCCAAATTTTATTAAAATATTATTTATTTTTACGGATATAATCAAATAAATGAATAATAAAAATAGACGAGTCCAATATAAATGGATAACTCACCAGAGATTTGATCAGTTGTACTTATAATCCCATCGACATCAACGTGGTTATTGCAAATGGGCTATACTCAAATATGTAAATTGTTTTTAAACAACATAATTGCAATCGAAAAGTACCACAAATGTATTTGGAGTTCACAGGAGTTTCATGGGCTACGCCGTTCATATGGATCAGTTTTGAGATTTAAAGATTTTGGACCAAACAAGCCCAGCCCAAACCAATCATTGAGGAAATACGCTACAAAAAAGAAAAAGAAAAAGGATAAGCCCACCCAATTACAGAAAGCATATATAAAAGCAAAATCTTAATTTCGAATATCTAATTTTGTTTTATAAGTTGTAAATCTCAACCTTTTAGATTTGTAGCTTGTACTTTGTAACTTTAATCGTAAATTTATAATTTTAAAAAAAATTAGTAAGTGTTAATTTTAATTTATATTAACTTAATTTTTAAAAATATATATATACTCCAACACTTCTTTCAATTTCTTGCAATTATTCTTTATATTAATCTATGAAGGACATAACTCATAAGTCTTTAGCAATTGGGCCGACATATATTTTTCTCCCTCGAGCACCCAACTGCCACATGGCTGTTTGCGTAAACATGGTGATGTGTGGGTCCCACTTCCCTCCATTTTCAATTTCTCAATCCTTTCTTCTTTCACACCTCAATCATTTCCTCTCTCTACAACTCTCCACCTAAAACCCCACTTCCGAATCTCTCTCACCTCGATCGATTCTTTGTTACGCAGTACCAATCGAAAATGATGGACTTCAAATTCTCCGGAAAGCCCATACCTACAGGCCCGTGCGTTCCAGGCCGGGCCGACCTGGACCAGATGCCCGACACCCCGACCCGCCGGGCCCAGCACCGCCGGGCCCAGTCGGAGACCTTCTTCCGGTTCCCCGACCTCGACGACATCCTCCTGGACGACGTCGTCGCAGAGCTTAACCTAGACCTGCCACCGACGCCGCCTTCCCTCCTGCCCAACGGGCCGCCGCCGGTGGCTCAGCCGAGCAGGAATAACTCCACGAGGCCCGAATTTCATCTGAGGAGCCTGTCGATGGACGCCGACTTCTTTGACGGGCTTGGATTGGACGGCCCGCCACCGGCCGCGGCGGAAGTAGGGCCCGGGCCGAGGCACAGGCATAGCAATTCGATGGATGGGTATTCCAGTGCGACGTCGTCTGAGGTGGATTCTAGCGCGAAGAAAGCCATGGCCGCTGGTAGACTCGCTGAGCTTGCTTTGATTGATCCCAAGAGAGCCAAAAGGTTTGACCTTTATTTTCCCCTCTTTTCCGGGCGTTGACTTATTGATTGGATTTTTTTTTTTAATTCCATTAATCTTTATTAGGGTTTTATCTGTAATTAGGGGCTTTGTGATATTGAAATGCATAGCTACATATCATGAATTGTGTGTGAGATTATTCAATAAGGTTTTCCTTGAATCCCATATGGAATAAATTCGTTTCAGTTTCTTGTTTCGATTTTATGAGCACACAATGTATATAGTGATGGTGTTAACACGTCTGTTCTGGTAAAGTAAATACTATAGAAAATTGAGGATTTAGACTGTTAGAATTAGCTATTTTCTGCAAGTGAAGTGGATATTTTGATTTGAAGAGACATCAGTAGACTGCTAATGGCACGATCAATGTACTTTTCAGTTCCTTAATTGTCTCTCTAATATTCTTGGATGACTATTTGATAAGTACATATTGTAAGAAGATAGAAGTGTATGTAAAGAGTATTGTATTATAAGGCTGAGAAGAATGGTTCACTTGTAGGATTCTTGCAAATAGACAATCTGCAGCACGATCAAAAGAGCGAAAAATTCGTTACACGGGTGAGCTGGAGAGGAAAGTACAGACTCTGCAGACTGAAGCAACCACTTTATCGGCCCAGATCACAATTTTGCAGGTTTTTTGTTTTAATACTCGTTGAAAATATTATAGGTGCTGAGAAACCTTTTTTAACTGCTGATAAAGTCGAAAGAAATAAAGAAATGGTAGATTGATAATTCCATTATGTTTCTTGAAAATGATTGAAGCATTGTGCTGATTTTAATTACGGAACAAAACAAGTATGTTCAATTGAATAGAATTAAAAATCAACCATGTGAAGTTCTGTATGAGAACAAATCAGGGATCTGTTTTCATTAGAAGGTTTGCCTATAGAATGAATTTGTGTGGAGAAACTGATGAGCAAAATATGACTAGGATATGATCAGTTGGTTCAGGAAAGTGGGATTAAGTCGTTAAGTGGTGGTGGTTGGCATGAAAAACTTCTTCATACATCTAGTTTTTCTGGTGCCCTAAAGAGCACCTCTTGTTCATAAGCCACCATCCAACACCAAGCACATTTTAAAGATTTTTTAAGACATTTTTCTCAAGGAAAACATAAGTACGGTCAAAACTTCATTTTTGAGTGGTAAAATTTCTTATTTTTCGATCTTTTCTTGACATTTAATATTGTTCCAGCTATTTATTGTATCAATAATTGCAAAGCATACACACATTTCATTTTTCGAATTTTCTTTCTTTTTTTTTGGATTTTTGCGACTCTGTGTGCCTTGTGACTATAACATCTATGAAGTAGCACCTAGCACCAGAAAATCTATATTCAACAACTTACCAATTGTTGCCTGATACAACACAGAGAGATACTAGTGGGTTGACAAACGAGAACAAAGAACTGAAGCTAAAGTTACAGGCTCTGGAGCAGCATGCACAACTCAGAGATGGTATGCATATATTTCTCTCCTTAACCACAATCAAATGCGTTCATTTCTTTGTGATTTTAGTTTTTTGTTAACGACATTTCTATGCCCATTTGGAATCAGCTCTGAACGAGGCATTGAAGAATGAACTGGAGCGACTGAAGATTGCAGCTGGACAAATGTCGGTCAATGGAAACAACGGAGGGTTAATGTCTTCCCAAGTTTCTTCATCGTCCCTCCATTACTTTGCAAATCACCAGCAACAACAACGGCAGCAAACCCTTAACAACACTCGACCTGATGGTCAGCCTTCCCAACCTAGCTTCCCGGATTTCAATCGGAGGGGTTGAGGCCTTGTTCAAACATATCTGGTGATAAGGATGCATATACTATACTCTGTATATAAGAAAAGGGCTATATGATTGAATATTGTAGTGAAAATCTAGTAATAAATGACCCTTCATTCAGTCACTTTACATCTTCATTTCATTTCATGTGTACATGAATCAGGTACCATTATGTAGACTCTAATTTACTGTTGGATTTTAACCCTTCAAATTGCTGTAAATTAGTTTGTATCATTTGTTGTATAATAATAGTTATAAATAGTTTATATTAGTCTCAAGGGTAATTTTTTGGTATAATTGCTTCTTGTTGAGTTTCTATTCATGCCAAAAGAGTCCGATTAAATATAGTTATATGAAACTATGAATGGATTTAATTGTCATTAAAAAGTGCGAAAAATGGAACAAAACATTATTCATGTTATTCAATACATTATCACATGATGATTTTATTGTTTAACCACAATACATTCTCGCAACACTTGAAACCAAAGAAAACGAAGAGAAACATACACAAGCATTCTTCTCACAAATTGAGTCTTTTCCATTTGATATGGATGTACACATAAAACTTGCTCCACATATTTACTAAAAAGCCAAAATAGGCATCTCTCCATGATTTCTTCAACACCAATGCACCGCACACAACTGATAATCCCACTGCATACCCAGATGATAAGAACACCCAAAACCACTCTATCTCATGAGATTTATCACCTTCATCCTCATCCTCGTCTTTGTCTTCATCACTACCACCATGACTGCAGTTTCTTTTTAATGGAAAGCCACAAAGATTGTTCCCAATAAAGCTCGAAGAATCCAAGCTCTGAAGTTGGGTGCTTTCAGGTATTCTCCCGATTAAGTTATTGTAAGACAAATTCACATAACTTAAAAAAGACATGTGCCTCAAGCTATTAGGAATTTGACCCGATAAAAAGTTTCTTAATAAATCAAGAGATTGCATTTGCTTCATATCTCCAATGCTATCCGGGATCAAACATGTCAAATGATTTTCAGACAAGTTTAATGATTGCAATTCGACCAAACTTGCCAACTCCTTTGGTATATCTCCAGACAAATTGTTCTTTGAAAGGTTGATATTGGTAACCAATGAAATAACGGTGTCATACTGGAGTTCACTTCCTTTTGTTATGTTTTCTTGAAATCGATTTAAGCATTGTGGTGTTTTAATTATGCAACTGCATGTACAAAAGAAGAGAATAAAAAGCAACCATTTGAAGCTGTATATGATGACAAACGTGGGCCTGTTTTCAACATAAGGTTTGCCTATAGAATGAATTCATGTCTTTGTGATTTTAGTCATTATACATCTTTAATTTATTAGTATTTTATCAAAACATATATGTCATGGGGCAACATCGTATAGTCTAATGTATTGCTGTTGGTTTTTTAACACATCAAATTGCTAGTTAATTATATGAAATTATATATGAATGCATTTAATTGTCATCAAAATGTTCAAAACATAGAATAAACATTATTCATATTATTCAACATATTATCACATGATTTTATTGTTTAACCACAATACTATCTCGCACTTACAACCAAACAAAATGAAGACACAACATTCTTGTCACAGTTTGCCGTTCACAAATTGAGCCTTGCCCATTTGATATGGACATACACATAAAACTTGTTCCACATATCTTCTAAGAATCCAAAATAGACATCTCTCCATGATTTCTTCAACACCAATACACTGCACACAGCTGATAGTCCCAGTGCATATCCGGATGATAAGAACACCCAAAACCACTCTATCTCATGAGATTCATCACCTTCATCCTCATCCTCGTCTTTATCTTCATCAGTACCATGCTGGCTACAGTTTCTTGTTATTGGAGGGCCACAGAGATGGTTCCCGGTAAAGCTCGAAGCATCCTGGCTTTGAAGTTGGGTGCTTTCTGGTATTCTTCCAGTCAAGTTATTGTAAGACAGATTCACATAACTCAAAAAAGACAAGTGTGTGAAGCTATTAGGAATTTGACCCGATAACAAGTTTCTTGATAAATCAAGAGATTGCAATTGCTTCATATCTCCAATGTTATCTGGGATCGAACCTGTCAACTGATTTTCAGACAAGCTCAATGATTGTAATTCAACCAAGCTTGCCAACTCCTTTGGGATTTCTCCAGAAAAATTGTTTTTCGAAAGATTAATATTTGTAACCAATGAAAGAACAGTGTCATATTGGAGTTCACTTCCCCTTGTAGACACTGATACACTCTCCATAAATGGGACCCCTATGTATGATGAATAAGAATAATACAACAATGAAGTAGTACCAACCTCAACTACAGAAGCAATAAGCACACTGCTTTTTGTAGTCATTGCAGTGAAATTATTAAGACACCTAGGTATTATGCTTGAAAATTTGTTGTTAGAGATATCCAATATTTGAAGAGAGTTTAGATGGCATAGTTTAGAAGAAAGCTTACCACTCAACCTGTTTGAGCGTAAAATAAGAATTCTCAACTTGACTAGGTTTATCCCCAATTTTGTTGGTATATTTCCATGAAGACTGTTATGAGCAAGATCAATTTTTACCAACTCTGTGCAGTTATGCAAAGAAGAAGGTATCTGGCCAGAGAATTTGTTTCCATAAAGATTGAAAGACATCAGTTGTCTGAGAAGCCCTATGGAATTTGGTATGATTCCAGAAATATTGTTATTGCCTAAATTCAAAAACGTCAATCTTGGCCACTTGGTCCAACAATCTGGTAACTCTCCACTTAATTGATTTCCCCGCAAATGAAGATTCTGCAATTTATAAGTTTGATATTTGGTGTCACAGAAAAAGTGGGATATACCTCCGGAAAATGAATTATTGGATAGATCCAGCTCCACTACAGAATCTGTTATTTGAGGCAATAAACCATTGAATTGGTCTGAACTCAAGTAGATATATGGAGGCTCAAGTATGTATGGAATGTTACCATGGAGATGGTTATGAGAGAGATTCAGATATTCAGACATCTCCCAAAACCAGCTAGGGACGTTACCAGAAATTCCAGTATTAGATAAATCAAGTGTTGAAATATTATTGCGCGTATGCAGCCATGAGGGAATATGATTAGAAGCTCCAAGAAAAGTCCATGACCCGAGTTCAAGAGTGGTAAGATTGATGGGAGGAATCCAGTTTGGACCAACTTTGAAAGTCATCAAGTGATTCCCAGAGGCAGAGAAAGCTTTCAAGTTTGTGAGGTTTGCAAAGTGAGTTTCAGTCACAACCCCACTCATCAGCATGTTACCACTAATGACCAGGTGTTCTAAATAGAACAGTTGACCCAAACTCCCTGGAAGATTTCCAGTCAAATTGTTACCAGACAACCCTAAATATTTCAATGACGATGACTTTGCAAATGAATCTGGTATTTCTCCTTGCAACTTATTTCTAGGTAGGTACAAACCTTCTAGTTTGGACAAGTTAGCAATTTCTTTGGGTATCTCACCCGAAAGCTGATTTCTATCTAAATAGAAGGATTTAAGAGAGGTAAGATTTGCTATGGCATTTGAAATTGTGCCTTCTAGTAAGTTGCGACTCAAATAAACAATCTCTAAGTCCTTACAAAAATAGAGCCAGTTTGGAATACTGGAATTAAAAGAATTATAAGAAAGATTTATATACTTGAGTTTGGTGGCATTGCTGATACTTGGAATTGGTCCTTCAAAGGAGTTCCAACGTAGGTCAAGAAAAAGAAGACTTTGCATTTGAAAAATCGATCTCAGGATGGATGAAGAGGATGGAAAGGTTTTATTTTCTAAGTAGTATGTTTGAGAAGATAGATCAAGATGGGTAAGAGAAGTAATGTTACGATAATCTAGAGGAGTTGTATCCATGAAATCAAGACTGCAAGATCGCAAATGAAGTTGACGCAAAGAAGGGAGAGTGTTGATCACCTCCACCCAGTTGGTTGCTTTGCTCAGGTTCACATAATTCATGTTTAGGTGCTCCAATTCTGATAGCCCTCTCAGCCACTCAAGGCTATCAACATCCACCCACAAGGCTTCCAAAACTAAAGTTTGTAAATTTGAAAGATTTCCAATATTATGGGGAATCTTTCCACGGAATCCGGCAATAGATAAATTCAAATACTCCAGGTTTGTGAATGACCCGATGAAGGAAGGGATTGTTTCTCCATCGAAATCATTTTGGCTGAGGTCAAGATACCTCAGATGTCTGAGATTGAGCAAACAAGAATTTATTTTCCCACTTAAACCTCTAGGTGTATATTGGTCGAGCCCTTGAAGATGGAGTTGATGAACATGACCAGTAAAATTGTTGCAAACCACACCTTTCCACTCGCAACAATCCACTTCACCATTCCATGTAGACATTAGATTAGCCGAATCTTTCAAACCTTGCTTGAAGCTTAGAAGTGATTGTTTTTCAATTTCTGGGCATAAGACACTGCCATTGTTTCTGGTACAATAGCTTTGTTTGAAAAAGAAAATGAGGAGGAAAAGCAAAGTGGTAAGACTTGTCTTTGAGCAACTCATCATCATTTGCAAAGCTAATATTGAAAATCAAATAAATTGATTGTTGATTAGGTATGATCCCTTTAGATGGATATATATAGTGGTAATAATTTTGATATTCTATATTGTATTTTGAATTATGTATGCGCATATGGAATATACAAAGTATTTCTTTATAAATGTATATTATTTAATATATATTACTAAGATAAAAAAATTCAATAATTGAAATGCAAAACCATCTAAATCTGTGGAAACAATTAATGATAGAATAGACAAGTTTTGACTTGATCGTGTAAATTAAATGATTACCAAGACTATATTTTTCTTTGTAGGTGGAATTGGAAAGTAGAACCACCATCACTAATTAGTAATTACACTCACATTCTCCTCTTCTATCTTACTCCTTTTCTTGCAAAGATGAAAAAAAAAAAATTCCATTTCCATCTATTCATAAATCTATATTCTATGTTGTTTAAAAAATTAAGTTTGTTTTAAAAGTATCATAAACATTTCAACTAATAACTAAATTTGACTACTGAAAATGTGAATTTTTTGGGATAAATATTTTGAAAACAAGATTACTTTTGAGATGAAAGGAGTATATATTTTTACATATTATGTATGTAATGATTATTTCACCACAAAACTCGAACTTTGGTTTATGCCAAGAGAAAACTAAATTAATCTTAATTTCATGTAAAACACAATAGTTAATTAAATAAGCTTAGACCACTAGTCTTATAATTAAATAAGACTAATATGGTTTATACCAATAGTTCAAACTATGGAGGCCTCTGAACCTCTTCTCCTAAAGAAACAGAGTATGGCTATAAACAATGAAGGCTTCTCAATAAAACAGAGTATACATCCTTTGTCATTTGTTTAAATTAAAATACTTGGAAGAATATTAATAAAAAGATTTTTAAGTAATGTCCACATATATTGTTTTCGATTTTTAATTGATTCGATTAACCAGGATGTAGAGATTAAAATAAATCGAAAATCTCAAAATTTTAAAACCAAAAAGGATTTTCGTTTGGTTTTTGGATCAAATCGAAACCTCAGCTTCAACTCTATCGGAGCGGTATTTAATCAATCCTTGAACACATTACATATATCCTTTCATTTAGTCCAACTAATATAATAAAATTAATATACTAGTTTTTCCTTAATATATAATAATGTGTCAATTCCTACTTATAATAATAATAAAAAAATGCATTCCTATCATGATCAAGTATTAAAAGGACTATAACAATATTTTGAATCATTTAATTTTTTTGAATTAAAGAGGACTATTTAATAGACAAAGAGGACTATAACAATATTTTGAATCATTTAATTTTTTTGTTTCATTACAAAGTTATATATTGTCAATGCAATAGCCAATATGTTGATTGATCGTCCTCCAAATTTGAAAATTCAAGTTGGGTTGCACCTAATAACACTCCAATTTTTTCAAGATATTTTAAGTAGACAAGTATTGTCCTAGTCCAACCATCATTTTTCCACACTTGCAAAACTAATAATTATATATTACTAAGATAAAATTGATATATTGATGGTTATTTTAATATTGAATATATTGATATATTCCATAATAGTTATTTTAAAATTCATATAAATTGATGGTTGATTATGTATGATCCCTCTGAATGGATACATATAGTGGTAATAATTTTGATATTCTATGTTGTATGTTGAATTATAAATGGGCATATGGAATATATAAATTATTTCTTTATAAATGTATATTACTTAATATTCAAACCCATCTAAATCTGTGGAAAAAAAAATTAATGATAAACTAGACAAGTTTTGACTTGGTCGTGTAAAGAAAATGATTACCAAGACAATATTTTTCTTTGTAGGTGGAATTGGAAAGGAGGGACGCTTGTGTGCCCCTGGGGCACGGATCCGTGCCCCCGGCTTGCTTCGACCCCCACACATCTATATCTATATATATATAATAACAATTATCCTCTACAAATAGAAATGAAAAAAATTTCCCGCTCATTTTCACTTACTAAATATGTAATATATTAATAATTAATAATTGATAATTATTAAATATAGAAAATATATTTTGTGCAATCTTCTACATATAGAAATTGCACCTATCATTAATTATCTCATATTAACCAATCACACAATTTCCTTATTTAGTTGTAGTATATCTAAATTTAAGCATTATTTTTCTCCACTAATTTATCACCTAATATATATATGAGTTAATTTAATTAAGTACTACTCACCAATTGAGTAAAAAAATAAACGTCATTCTGTGATTCTCAATGTTCTATTTTTTTTACACCTACACACACACACACATATATATATATATATTGAGTAATAATTACAATTATATTCAATAAAAAAAATCCACTTTTATAGATAAAAAAGTAACTAAAAAAATATGGTTAACAATATTAAAATAACAATAAATTGATGATTATGATATAATTTATAATATATAAATTGGTAAACTTTGATTGCATAACTACATTTCAATATGAGATATCAAAAAATTCAAGATTAATATAAAATTAGTTGAAACATGTTTGATTGATACATAAATAATAAATTAAATGATACATGTTTTTTATTTTAAAATATTTTAAATAAATTTGTATATGTCATTCACAACCAATTTCTAGAATAAAAGCAACTTCTTTTTTATTTAATTTTTATCAAAAAATATTTTAAGTAATTTTTAATCTATTCAATATTTTTAAATATTACAAATAAATGAAAGTATAACAGAACAAGCAACTTACCTATTTTGTTATTTTAATACATTAATTTTAATTTGTGATGTGTATATAAGCATAAATAAATTAAACAAATAAATTTGAATAATTAATATGTTCTCCAGAAAATATCTTAATATATGAAAAATGTAAAATAATTGAGCACACTTATGAACTTAATTTTTTTTAATGAAATCTAAATAGAAAACTAATTATGAACTTTAAAAGAAATAATAATACTTAATGGAATCTAAAACAAAAAAATATACAAACTGAAAAAAGTCGTTATTAAAATTTAAGATACACTTTTGTATTTTAATTTATGCAATTGTATAGCTCTAATTAGACTTTTAATAACAAAATCAACAAATATATTCTAATAGGGTTAATTACATTTTTCAACCTGTACTATGTACGTTTTTTAATTTTGCATCTTAAACTATTTTTTTCTCCGATCACATCATATACTATATGTTTTTTTTACTATTACAATCTCCGTCAATATTTTCCTGTGAGAAAGCACCCATGTGATTTTCATGTGCTAATTGAGGGTTATTTCGTCATTTGGACTTCTAAAACATCAGTAAATTTGATTTATCAACTATTTTTAATGGTAAAGAGATCTGATTATTTGTTTGAACCTCACTGTTAATCTTCATCTGCTCAAACAATTTGCAAAAAAAATGTGGGAAAAATTAGGGCAAAATTCGCTTTTGGAGGGGGAGTTAATTAATGACTTATAAAATAACGAAAATAACTCTCAATTAGCACATAAAAATCACGTGGGCATTTTTTTGCCGGAAAATATTGGTCGGAGGTTGCAAAAGTAAACAAAACGTGTGGTATGGGTTGTGATAGGAGAAAAAAAATAATTTAGGATGCAAAATTAAAAAACGTGCATAGTATTGATTGGAAAATGAAATTAATACATTCTAATATAAAGTGAAACACTTATTTAATATTCTCCATCAATATGTTATAAGTTTGTTCCTTCAGTAAATCGTCAAGATTTATCATAATATTATGACTATGAGCATCATACTCAAGTGAGAATATTAGAAAGTTAAATCATGTCGAAATAGTGACAAATATATGAAAATTCTTTGGTGGGGGTGGGGGTTGATAGAGGATGTAATTGAAGAATGAATGTTATTTGACATTCTACTACATATGACAATATGATGAAACTTTTTTGAAAAAGAATATTTAAAAAAAAGTTTGTTATATCTAAAAGATATTCTAAATAATCAAGGTTTGTTGTACATAGTCAACGTATCTATATCAAAAATTACAACACTTGAAATTTATATACCATGCATCACACGGGTTACCAAATGAAATTGAAATATTATTAAGAACTTGATTTTTTCGTAAATTGACATTTTCACATTAAACTCAAAATATTTAAATTTTATGGTTATGCTTTACACCGGTATCATATTATATTGAAATTAATCTCAAATAATATATTATTTTGTGTTCAATATTTTCATATCAAAACACCAAAATAATAATTTTTATATACTCGTGCATCGCACGGGACCTATATACTAGTATATATATATATATTTTTTTTCGCACATATACTATTGAAGTATTACAAATTTGTTTTATAGGTATTACAAACATGAACTAAAGGTATTCGATACCTGAAGAGTATATGTGTGATACCTTTAGATTTGTGAGGTGCGTGTGCGGCGGGTGTGGGCGGTGTGGGCGCATGGGCGCGCACGCCCATACGCCGGGTCGGGTTGGGGCATATAATTTTTTGTCATTGGAAAGTAGAACCACCATCACTAATTATTAATTACATTCATATTCTCCTCTTCTATCTCACTCCTTTTCTTCCAAAGAAAAAAAAATTCCATTTCCATCTATTCATAAATCTATGTCCTATGTTTGTTTAAAAAAATAAAATTTAGTTATAAAAGTATCATAAATATTTCAACTAATAACTAAATTTGACTATTGAAAATGTGACTTTTTTGGGATAAATATTTTGAAAACAAGATTACTTTTGAGATGAAAGAAGTATATATTATTACATATTATGTATGCAATGATTATTTCACCACAAAACTCGTAACTTTGGCTTATGCCAAGACGAAAATAAATTAGTCTTAATTTCATGTAAAACATAATAGTGAATTAAATAAGCTTATACCACTAGTCATAATTAAATAAGACTACTTTAGTTTATACCAATATTTCAAACTATAGAGGCCTCTGAACCTCTCCTCCTAAAGAAACAGAGTATGGCAATACGCAATAAAGACCACTGTTCTAAAAATCGGCCTAGGCGGCGCCTAGGCGGTCCCTAGTCGTATCGATTTTTGCCTGTTCGGTCACCTTAGGCGCTAGGCGGAATAATTCGGCCCTAGGCGGTCTAGGCGGCTCTATTCGGCCCTAGACGGTCCAGGCGCCAAATACTTTTTTTTTTTCACTTTTTAGCAAAATGATGATATTATTAATATATTATAGTCTTCTATCAAATTATTATTAATTAATTAGATATAGATAAACATTTCACAAATTGAAAAATACAAATAAAAATAATTTTATAAATGAGATATGATGTTTTTACTTGTCCTCTTATATAAAACCAAAACGATATAATATAAGAGTTCCAAAAATATTTTGTAAGGATAAAAAATTAAGAAAAATAGGTAAAATAATAAAAAATCTATTTAATTTAGATATGCCGTCTAGGCCCCGCCTAGACATCCTAGGCGCTAGGCGCTAGTCAAGCGTCCAACTAGCGCCTAGCGAATTTTAGAACACTGATAAAGATTTCTCAATAAAACAGAGTATGCATCCTTTCTCATTTGTTTAAATTAAAATACTTGAAGGAATATGAATAAAAGGCTTTTTTAAGTAATGTCCATATAAATATTGTTTTCGATTATTAATGGATTCGGTTAACCAGGATCTAGAGATCAAAATAAATAAAAAATCTCAATATTTTAAGATCAAACAGGATTTTCGTTTGGTTTTAGTTCAAATCAAAATTTCAATTTCAACTCCTATTAAAAGGTTAATCGATCTGTAAACACGTTACACATCTCATTTCATTTAGTCCAACTAATATAATAAAATTAATATACTACCTTTTCCTTGATAAGGTGTGAATTCCTACTTATAATAATATATATAAAATAATAAATTAAAATTTCATTCCTGTCATGATGATCAAGTATTAATGGTTAGACTCACAGTCATATATGTTGACTTAAAAGAAGACTTGACTTGGAGTTAGTCGTGCATAGGAGTATTATTTAATAGACAAAGAAGACCATAAAAATTATTTATCATTTTTTTCTTTTTGTTTCATTACAATTTAATGCAATATGTTGTTGATTGATCACCCTTCAAAAGTGAAAATTACAGTTAGATTGCACCTAATAACACTCCAATTTTTTCAAATTACTTTAATTGGTGATCAAATTACTCCATATATATATATATGGAATAAAATATAAAATAAATTAATATTTTCAATTAAAAAAACAAAACTAAATAACTAGAAGTGGCAAATTGAAAGCAATTGCTATATTATTGTTTCTCTGTTGCTCTTAGACCTAAAAACATATAATATTTCTGTAAAGAACAGTTTTAAAAAAAGTAGCAATTTTTTTCAAAATGAGTTCGGTTATTTAAATGGATGAAAATTTCGCGAAATTTCACTCAAATTTAAGTACCGAAATAATAATACGCAACATTTTTTTTTGTCAAAATATCGGAGAAATATTGAGAAATATCGGGAAATATCGGTAAAATGTTGATATCGGTGAGTCCTTTTATAAAATTGTGGTGTATCGGAGATATATCGGCGATATATCGGTGGCGTGTCGATATCGGTGAATTTTTTTTTTTTTATGAATGCATAATTATTACAATTTGGTGTGTTTGTTTGTAAAGTGGACGATATTTACACTTGTACTATTGTGTTTTTTTATTTTTTCTTTTTTTTTCCCTTTTTTTTTCCTTCCTAAAATGATGATGCTGATTTTTTTTTCCCTTTTCATTATGAATTTAGTTTAAGTGAATTTTTTTTCTTTTTTATTATGAATCTTTTTATAGTGTATTTGAAGGATATCTATTAAAATTGAGTTATTTATCTTTCTCTTTTTATATATCTATATTTTTGTCTATGAGTGGAGCAAACAATTACTTTATATAAATTTAGTTAAATTGTTTAAATAAATTAGTACTCTAGCATTTAGGTTCCTCTCATAATTTAATTAAGTTTAGTTAATTTTTTTAAAATTTAATAAAAGGATTATGATGAATATAATATTAGTGTATCTCTATATTTATTGTAAATATATCATTTTATTTGTAATTTTAAGTTCAATATATGTATTAATGTTAGTTATAATATTTTGTATATTACTACACATATTTTCCAAATTTTATACAAAATTTTCATATTTTTTAAAAAATGTCTGATATTTCCACTGAAATCGATATATCCACCGATATTTCCGTAAAATTAAGGTACCTATATATTTACCGAAACTGATATTTTCATCCTGGTTATTTTTAATTTTTTTTCCCTCGGTTGATTAGATTGAGATTTCTGGTGCCATCCATAACAGAACCAAATTTTTCCCTCGGTTGATTAGATTGAGATTTCTGGTGCCATCCATAACAGAACCAAATTTTCCCAGGAATTTGGATGGCTGTATTTTTCTCCTATTATGTATAGTTGTCAAATGGGCTGGCTGATTCGGCCCAAATATAGCCCAACATATCAGGGCCGGCCCAGAGTCCAATGATTAATGCGGGCTGAACTATGTGGGCTAAATGGGTGCCCAGTTTACACCTTACTTATCCAAATACTTGGGATTGGTCGCCGAGTTGGTTGCAATCCAAGTCCACTAGTTTGTAATTACCAAGATACCCTCCACTAGTTACCTGTAAGATAACTCGTTTTAGTTACTAACTAGGTGGACCAATAATTTTTGTGTTAAGATTATATAATTGGGAAAAAAAAAAAAGGTATTCAAACTAAATAATAATAAAAGAAATTAAAATATAAGGTAAATCATTACATTGCACTTGAATGATAATATTAACAAGTTCCAAGACTTTATTGTTTGAGCTTTGGAAAAACATAGTAGTTTTGCAATTGGAATACATTCCATTAAGCTCCACTTTATTCAATTTATTCTAACATTGGACAAAAAAAAAACAAAAAACAAAAAAAAAAGTCCCATCAGACACATTAAATTCACAAACTTGGAACTACAGAATTTCTGAGCCTTGTCCATTTGACATAGACATACACATATATCTTCTCCCAAATGCATTCTACAAACTCAAAATATGCTTCTCTCCAAGACTTCTTCAACACTAAACTTGTACAAACTACTGAAAATCCCACTGCATATCCTAAAGATATGAACACATACAACCACTCTATCTCAGATTCATCATCTTCATTCTCCTTTTTGTGGCTGCAATTACTTGTCAATGGAGGCCCACAAAGATCGTTACCAATAAAGCACGAAGCATCGAAGCCCAGAAGCTGAGTGCTTTCTGGTATTCTCCCTGTTAAATTATTGAAAGACAGGTTCAGATAATTCAAAGAAGACATAAGTGTGAAGCTATTAGGAATCAGACCGAATAAAGAGTTTCGTGACAAATCAAGAGACTCCAATTCCTTCATATCTCCAACCCTGTCAGGGATCGAACCTGTCAACTGATTTCCAGACAGGTTTAACGACCTCAATTCCACTAAACTCGTAAACTCCTTTGGAATATCACCAGACAAATTATTGTTGGAGAGATCAATATTGGTAACCAATGAAAGAATTGTATCATATTGTAGTAGACTTCCTTTTGTGGCCACTAATGCACTGTCTATAAAATAAGCCCTAGGGTTTACAGAAGAGTAGTCATCTTGAGCTAAACTTCTCTTAGTAGCCATTGCAGTTAGGTTATTAACACAACTAGGTATCATGCCTGAAAGTTTGTTGTCTGAAAGATCCAAGATTTGAAGAGAGCTTAGGTGGCATATCTCTGAAGGAACCCTACCACTCAACCTGTTTGAGCGTAAAACGAGAATCCTTAGCTTGACCAGACTCGTCCCTATCCATGTCGGAATATTTCCATCAAGATTGTTATCAGAAACCTCGATCTTCACCAATTCCTTGCAGTTCTGCATTGGAAAAGGTATCCGGCCTGAAAATCTGTTACGGTAGAGATTCAAAGAGACAAGATTTGTAAGAGATCCGATGGAATCTGGGATGGTTCCAGACATGTTGTTATTGCCTAAATTCAAGTATCTCAACGACGCCCATTTCATCCAACAATCAGGCAACTCACCACTCAACTCATTTCCGCCTAGATGAAGAATCTTCAACCCATAAGTCCCATATGTCCTGTCACAAAGAAAGTGAGATATCCCTCCAGAAATCGAGTTGTTTGAGACATCAAGATCCTTCACATTGTCTGATACTCGAGGCAACGAGCCACTGAACTGGTTAGAGCTCAAGTAGACGTATTCAGGGCCACGAATATATGGAATCTCGCCATGGAAATGGTTATGAGAGAGATTCAGAAAATTCATCTTCCAAAACCAGGTAGGAACATTACCTGAGATTCCAGTATTAGATAAATCAAGTTCTGAAATGTTCTTCTGCGTTTCAATCCATGATGGGATGTCATTAGAGCCTAATTCCAGGTTCCATGATCCCAGTCTAAGACTATTCAATTGGAATAGTGGAATCCAATTTTGACTCACATTCAAAGTCAATTGATTCCCAGAAGCAGAAAAAGTGTTCAACTTAGTGACATTTGCAAAGTGGTTTTCTGTCACAATCCCTTCAAGCATGCAATTATCGATGTAAAGATATTCTAAACTAACAAGTTTACCGAAACTTTCTGGAAGAGTTCCGGTAAACTTGTTGTCAAACAGGCTCAATTCATTCAAAGACGATAGATTTCCAAGACTATCTGGAATTGGGCCTGAAAATAAGTTCCCACCAAGATGAAGATTATGAATTCTCTTAAACTCTCCAAATTGGTCCATTACAGGGCCACGAAGACGATTACTCCGAAAGCAGAGAAGCTTAACCGATCTCAAGAAGCATTCGGACATGTTTCCAAACGAATCGGATAATTCACCTTCAAAGTGATTGTAAGTAAAGAGCAAAAACTCCATCTTACACAGGTTGGAAAATTCTCTTGGAATTTTCCCAGAAAGTTGGTTTCCGAAAACGTCGAAGGTGTTGAGAGAGGTTAGATTAGCTATGGAACTCGAAAGTTCACCTTCTAGAAAGTTGGCACTCAGATGAACAATCTCCAGGTCTTTGCAAATGTAAATCCAATCTGGAATAGTGGAACTCAGATTATTTCTTGACAGATCAATGTGTTGAAGCTTGGTGGCATTGCTAATGGCTGGAATTGGTCCAATGAAGTAGTTGAAACTCAAATCAAGAAAAAGTAGATTCTGGAATTTGAATATCCAACCCGGGATAGCCATATCCCGGAAATTGTTATGTGAGAGATCAAGAAATGTGATGGAATGAATATCGATATCAATATCATATATCGAATCAAGACTACAAAATGCGAAATGAAGTTGTTGCAAAGAAGGGAGAGTGTTGATCACCTGGGCCCAGTTGGCTACTTTGCTAAGATTCAGACCATTCATGTTTAGATACTCCAATCGAGTAAGCCCCGACAGCCATTCCAGGCTGTCGGTCTCGATGGCTTCAGAGCCATCGAAATCAAGTGTGTGTAAATTTGTGAGATTTCCAATGTTGTGAGGAATCATTCCATGAAATCCGGCATTGGATAAGTTGAGAAACTTCAGGTTTCTGAACGATCCAATGAAGGAAGGGATTGTTTCGTCAAAGCTATTTCGACTCAGATCAAGATGTGTGAGATGTTGGAGATCGAGCAAAGATGGGCTTATTCCGCCACTTAAGCCGCGAAGATGGAGTTGATGAACATGGCCGGTGAGGTTGTTGCAAATCACACCTTTCCACTCGCAACAATTCACTTCAACGTCCCATGAAGAGAGTAGATTGTTGGGATCTTTTAAAGATTCTTTGGAGCTTAGAAGTGATTGTTTTTCGATTTCAGGACAGAAAATTGTATTGCTTCTTAAACATTGGGTTAGTTTGGAGGAAGTTATAATGGAGAAAATGAGGAGGAGAAACATTGGTTTTGAATTTGAAGTGTTCATCATTTGTTGAATACTTGTTTGCATATAAAGTGAAATTATCATACGATTTATGTTATTAAAAATGAAATGCAATGCTGTGTAGTTTTGATAGTTTACTAAGTCAACATGACTGGTGACATAAAGAATGATGGGCACTGTTATCACGAGAGTTTGACTTTGACAGCACTAAATTTAAAGGATAAAAATCACCCTTTCTAGAAAATGTAAAATGAGAGGAAGAAGGGAAATTTTCTTGAAATGAAGAGTATTTAAATTGAGTTGTGTTTTCAGAACAGAAAAAGAAATTAATGGCACACCATCATTCAATAGAGGAAAATGTAGTCAGAATTTAGTTATATTTAATTATTACGAAATTAAAGTTTATAATTATATTTATTTATTTGATTTAAATTATAGTTTCAAAATATTCATTAAACAAGACATGCTCAAGTAAAAATAAGAAAGCCAAGTAAAAAGTTAAATATAATGGTAAAAAGTTAGAAAACCTGTGTGCGGAATTTGGAAAGACATTTTTCTGAAGAATATTTTGGAAAGACTTAATATTTATATAAGATTATTATTATTACATTTTTTAAATACTTAATAGCATTTCTAAATAAGTCAATGTCGATTAATAACATGATAAGGAAAGGTGTAGGTTGTAGGCCCATCTACGCATGGGCAGAAAACAACCTGCAATTTCTATAACTTTGACCCAAATCCTTTTTTTTTTTTTTTTTTTACGGGGCTGATTGGTTTCTTATTGTAAACAAAAAATAAAAAAATAAACATTTGGTCCAAGATAAACTTGAGAAATCTATTTTTTTCTATAGAGTAGTGTTGAGCATCGGTTGTTCAATTGAATTAAAAAACTGAAAATAGTAATGGTATTGAAATTAAGTACCGATTCAAATCGTGTTAACATACAAAATCGAAGACCATCTATTATGTACAAAATGGTACAATTTGTTAAATATTAGATGAAAACTATAAGTTTTTTCACTTTTTTAAATGCATATTATCACATGATTGATTAAAAAACAAAATATTAAAAAACCCACATGATTTTTTTTTTTTTTTAAAGGGGACCAATGAGTAGGTGCCGAAAATGTTGAAATTAAGCAAAATCAATGGGTATGTTTTCACTCTATAGTCTTGAAATAACACAACATGATCACCACACCTTAGATTTCTTTGTCCAAACAATGACAACACTATCAATTAATACCATTTCCTGGAAAATTGTTTTGTTTTGTAGGAATTTTGAACACCATATCATTTTTCGACACCAACTTAACTGATGTATAAGTTATTTGGTTTTCCTTCATACATTGAATCTTCTATTTATATTCTTCATTTCACATTTTTGAGATGATATATCTTGTATCTACCCTATATTGGGTGTAAATCCTCTATTATCTTGAATTTTGGATGATTTTTAGCTATTAGGTTATATTTTTAGATATCACAAATTGAATCATATCGTAGCGTTGGCATCTGTTATTAAAATCTTTGGTTGGCATCTTTTCTTATTTTATTTTTAAAATTATTATTTTATAATTTAGTTATTTATTTTTAGTTTTCGTATTTGATGATTATACTCTATGGGCTTATCAATTCGATTGTGTTTTGATGAATAACATTTGGACCCGATTCTAATTTATAAGAGCGTTTGTCTGATAGCTTTTGTGAAGCCCAATAATGGTACTCAAGATGATTATGATAATTTATGTTTCCATTGTTGCCCAAAAGGCCCCTTGAATCAATTGGGCTGCTGTACAAATTACAATAATCCTTTGGTCATTTTAAATTGGGGGAAACCTAATTTATCCTAATTCTCAATCAAGCTCGATTATCATGAAATCTTCTCACAGATCTAATTTCGTAAAGCGTATTAATCCACAGTCCATAACCTACAAAATGAAAATTAACTTGTATAAATTAATTTGAATTATAAGTAATTAGGCTTCAGTTCACATCTGGTATTCTCAATTTCGATTTTTTTTAACGATCATTCAAACTAATAATGGACACTGTTAACTTGCTATATTAGCAATTTAACACTGCAAAATGGGATTTTTTTCATGCTTGTTTATACTGATATATCATTACCATACACATAATATGATATAATGGATAAAGTATGGGATGAAACATTATTTTACCATAAATTATATGAATTAATAGTGGACATAATAAACTTATGGTGATATGAAATAAGTAACACATGCAAATATTTGACATGTGTTAGTTCATGATTTCACCTTATAAACAAACGAACCCTACTCAACTCTTGTATCTCCAAATGGGCCATAGCCATTGATAGCTCTATTATTTTTCTCAACACTTAGGTCCCCTAATGCCACTACTTGATTATGTCAAAAACTTAGAAATAGTCAAAGTCAACAATCTAGAACAAGGGGAGGAATTAGAGGATGTATAATCCATAGTGTAGTATTGTTACATATTTATATAAGTAAATTATATATATAGTATTTATGTGTAGGTATGTAGGATTAATACATCTCATATTAGAAATGGTTGGGTTTTTTTATTTATTTATTTTTCAATTGTTTTGCAATTAAATTAAACAGGGGAAACCCCACATTTCTTGTCGTCAGCAGATGCCATTAAAGATTACTTTTGGACATTAGTTAAGGGGCCAACCTTGATCTTATCTCTTCATTAATATTTGATATCAACCCTTAACTTCCATTGGTAGCCCACTTAATTATAGTAAATTGAGAGCAAAATTATGAATAGGTTTCTTGATAGCTATAGATATTGAAAAGGAAACGACAATAATACAGTAATAGCAATTTGGATTCTGCTATAATTTTATATTTTAATTTATGCTTTATTAGTATATAATTAATATTTACCTGATTTAACGTATGACAATAAATATAATATTTGGTTCTTTTTTTTTTTTTTTTAATTTCACCAATATATACTATACTTTTGTAATGATTCATCCTGATAGTATGATGGTGAGTAATATGCTCTCTTTGCTTTAGTAAATATCACTTGTTTAATTGTAGTCTGAACTTTCTATACTTGTTATTGGCATTCTTTGTTTTTTTTCTTTTTTTCAATTTCCCACTTCTAATTTATGTCAATGATATGTGATGTGTTCTGAAATAAATTGGCAAAAAATCATGTATTTAGTAATCTTTATTTTGACTTCTTTTTCTTTAGTTAAGTTGAGGTGCAAGTGGTGCTTCATTTATTTAAATAGTTTTTATTTTTCTACTTTGGTTTTCCATTATTCTTGCACGATGATCAACTTTATTGCAAAAAATGATGGTAGGGGGATGAGTTGGGCAAACGTCAAAATTAGGCTTTGCATCACTTTCATAAATACCACCTGTCAATTTATTAATTAATTAGAATCATTCTTGATTTTTGTGACAATCAATTGAAAGCAACTTTATCGATAAAATGATGAAATATTAATGTTGCTTTCGCCGATGATATATCCCTAATCCCATTATATATACCATAAACTGCAAGTTTGTGGAATGAGTGAATCCATTAATTATTTTCTTATATTAATATATCCATTAATCTCTATAACAGTTCATCCTCTAAATGAAACTATCAATTTAAAAGATTCAGAAGTAGATTATTAATTTCGACTTAACAATAATGTGGAATAATTGAGTGGGGCTCTATTTTACATAATGTGATCCCAATTTTCTTCCATTATTCTATTATTCATTTATGTAAATCTATCAAAAATAAATATGTATTGTTTTCATTTCAAAATAAATATCAGTTTATGAGGATGAATTTGTTTAATTTGTTCTCCTTTTAATTATCAAAAAAGTAAATGATTTAATCAAATTTCTCTTGTATCTTTTTCTTCCCCAATACTTTTATTTAGTATCATATAATACTTATTGTATACTAAATATTGGGTAATATATTCATTTTATACATATAATTACACTAGTTTAACGTATACTTAATCTATTAAAAACAACCTTAAGTGGACAATTATTTGAAAACGATGATCGATGAAGTATTAATTAATATAATTATAATTATAATAAAATGGTTATATTTTGTTGTTAAAGTTGGACGCATTAATGTATTCAATAGAGAACATATATCCCAAATTCAAGTTAGCATTAAAGTTAAAAAAGAAACACTTCTCTATTTTTATTTTTTTTTATAATTGAAAAATGACAGAAAGAATAAGACGAGTTGTATCCCTAAAACAATAGATACAAACGAAACCAAAATAGTACTTTTGGATGCAATTCAAGGCTCTACAAACCCCATCCAAGAATTAACAAAAAAAAAATCTTCCTTTTAGTATGTGTCATTTTACATAATTAGCATTGATGCATATTACAAAATGAACTTTGAGAAATATAAAGAAATAAGGACAAATCATCATTTCCAAGACTTCTTAATTTCTGAAAAGAATTATTTAAAAATAAAATTAATATTTTTCTAATTTGAACCGATTATCGTGCAAATCCCCTTGGTTTCATACCATCTACATTCAATGTACATATTCTCGAGTCCTCGACCTTTTCAGCTGAATTAAATATGAAGTTTGTGGCTTAAAAAAAATTAAAAATTAAAAAAAGATATGGAGTTTGTGGGGATTCCACGCATTAGAAGGGTATTTTCTTTGAGATTCTGGAATATCTGTATTTGGGATTTTGTGAGCCAGCTGCAAATTGCAATTTGCAAGGCTAATAAATATCATGTTATTTTAAATGGTGTATAAAAATTAATTAATACTGCAAAAAAAGATCCAATTGGTATTTTGTTTCACATTACCTAAAATATGAAATATTTCATATCCTCGTCATGATATTTTATTTCGTATTTTATGATTACTGTGCATGCAAGTATAAATTTATAAATTACAAAATCATAGTATATATTACATACTCATATATTGTGCGATGGAATGAAAAATAATGAAAAGCTATTTCGTAGAAGTGGATCCAAATTGATTTCAAATCAAATAAAAATCAACAATAAAATCATTGATTAAGTAGAAAGAAACAAAGGAACAATTTAGCCACAGACTTTAGACTGTCAACAAGTAAGAAAATTATGGGAACACACGAGAGAATCTCGAAAGCCATAAATTGGGCAAAAAAAAAAATCACTTTTCTCCAATACTGAATTACAAATTTGCCCCCCGTGTTTTTTGTGAAGTTACAAGAAAACCCCCCAGTTTAAAAAATAGGCTTAACGATTTTTACGCTTTGGATATTATGAATTCATTATATTTAATAATTTAAGGTTTTTTGTATTAATTTTTTATGGATTTGTAGCTATATTAGTATATTTTCCAAAAAAAAAAAAAAAAAAAAAAAAAAAACCTCTCTCTTCTCTAATTAGTTTTAATTTAATTGTCCTTACATTTAACAGCTGTTTTAGTTTAAGAATTTTGCGGATTTATCAACTCGATATGTTCTCTTGGAAGAAGCAACACACACGTGGAACGATTAAATAACATAAATTTTTTACATGAATAAAAAGAAAAAGGTGTTAATTATTTTTAAGTAATTTTGTTGAGTATAAAACCAGCTAACATGTTTTCTTGTTGTTTCCGAGCATACATTTGCAATGCAGCAGTTGACAATTGGCTAAATTCAGCCAATATTTTATTAGGAATTCCAGTTTTAATTCAGTTTAGTAGACTGGTAGTTTTGGTTTGGGCCCCACTGGTTGAATATTAATCATGTTAGACTTTGGATTGGACAAAGAATTTTTTATTTTTTTTAAGTACTAATTAAACGGATGTTTGTTCTCATTTTCAAAAATACAATTTTTAATTTTTAATTTTTATTTTTATCATGTGAAAATAAGAATCATGTTTGTTTTATTTACTTCACTCAAAATACCAATTTCAGTCTTTAAATTCTAATAATAAAGCTTGTAGACAAAAATAAAAAACGGTTTGCTACAATATTTTTTACAAATCAAAAATTCCAACAATCGCATTAGTGATTTTGAAAATTGCGATCAAAATTGAATCGAAATTGAAAAAAACTAAAAATATAGAAGACCAAATTGAAAAACGGATGTTTGAGAAAAATTGAAATTAACTTTTATATATATATATACACAAGCACATGAACAATACATAAATCTTATATAGATATTATATTTAGTGTATTTGAACAACTGTATGAGATAATAGGAGCACAAGAAAGCAACATAGTATTATTTGCTAGAGATTAGAGTGGTTTTGTCCTGGTTCGTAGGACTTGGTCAAGGTTCGAGACATCTAAGCTGCATTAAGACCAACTAAGCTCAGTCTTGGACAAGGAGTGCACCCATCTGACTTGGTAAATGGCTAATACGCGCCAACCATGACCTAGCCAACATCATAAGTCATACTACCCTTTCGCCCAGGGCTTCACCATTAATGTCATTGACCACCACTTTACATGTTGCTGACTTTATTAGATTCCTATTTTTTTTCACTATCATTAATGAATAGAACCGTAAAAAAATTAATTAATAGAATATTAACTTCTATTTACTTTAGTTTGTCAATGGGATTTTATTGTTTGAGGGGAAAAAGCATAAATTTTGTTTATGTAATTTTGGATTGTGTTTAATTATATTATGTTAAAGATATAACTAGTAGTACTCCCGCGCGATGCGCAGTTTATTATATATTATGATAATATATATATGATTTGCGAAGTTGTTATATTAAAAAGTTATTCATGACATCTTATTATTTCGAAATTTGTAAAAATTCATATTTTTTTATTGATAATATCAATATTCAACAATTAAATATGAAAATAAAATTGAACATAATATAATAATAGCTTTGTGTTTGTGAGTTTAAATTTCTGAATAATTAAGAAGTGATTAATTATACTAACTAATATGTTTTGTTCATATTTTTGTTCTTTTATATCTTATAATTATTTTTAGAATTTATAAATAATTTTCTGCATTGTTTTTAGATGAATTTTTTCAAAAAGCATTATATTTATTCCAAAAAAAATTAGTTTATATTTATAAATTTAGGTTTCAAATTAATTTTAAATTTTAAAACAATATTTCTTAGATTTTTGAAACCATTTTTCAGATTTTTTTGGAACATATTATAGTTTTTTAAAACAATTTTTAGATTAAATATATCTATTTATTTGAAATAATTTTGAATAAATTTTATCAAATATTTTTATTATTTTTATTTAAAATTTTTTATTTAATTTATTGATTTTTATATCTTACACAATTAATATTACATATATATTTGAATTATTTTTTAAATTTTATTTGTTAATTTAAGATTGTTAGACTTAATCTCACAACCTCCTCCTCCTATTATTATTATTATTATTATTATTATTATTATTATTATTATTATTATTATTATTACTATTATTATTATTATTATTATTAATTTCAGATTTTATTATTATTTTAATATTTTTATAATAGTTTCAAACTTTTAAACATTCTACAACCCTTCATAAAATGAAATTTAGATTTTAAAACTATTTTCGACATTTATATATTAAAATTATAAACTAAGTTTGAAAATTTTAATTTTTGACAATGTTTAAATTTCATTATTTTCAAAATTTAGTTATATCATTAAAATATAATCATATCATTTAAAATAGCTTCTTTTGTTTAATCTCTACTCCTATATATAAATTATAAGATAGTTTATTGTGTAAGATATATGTGAAACTTATTCTATAAGATACTTAAAAGGTATTTAGTTTTTTTTTTATTTTTTTCTATTGGTTGATAGTTTGGGAGGGAAAATAGCAAATTTGTAAAATTTGTCAACTTCTTTCATATTATATATAGTATAAATATTGTTTTTATTTAATCTAAACAAACTTCAAGGAATGATAATGGATCGGGTAGAACCCAATTGAATTCGCATTTTATTCAAAAATGTCTCATGGATATAACTCGGTGAAATAGCATTTTATTATCTACTATCAAAATCCATTTTCACAGGTTAAAATTTGTTTTGTAAATTATGAATCTGTATCACAAAACCAATTATCTAGTACGGTTGGACAACTCTTATTATAATCATCTTATAACTTTTTTTTTATATCTTTTTTTAAAATTAGATCTTAAGAACTTTTTTTGCAACCATAAAACAGTTCTATTAACAAATATTAATCTTTCACAACTTTAGCAGGTGTCTTAATTACGAACAAACCCTCCATTATTTGAGAAATCTCAACTTCTTAAACAATTGCACTTTTCTTTTTTAAATCAAAGACATTCTTTGGAGATATATTGATATTTCTATAAACACATTCTAATCTTATTTTAATTCAAGATTGATTTTATAAGTGTATGTTTAGGTATACCGTAATATCTTGTTAAGATGATAAAACTAAATATTAGATAATGTTAATTTGTAAGATTTAAATGGAGAAAGGCGAAAATAGATGAATAATCAAAGATATGATTTTCTTTCCAAATTTAGAAACTCCCAAAAGCTGAGGGACTGCTATGCAAATAAAGTAAGGCGTGTCCAGTTCGTGTTTTGCAGCGTGTACAAAAATTCCCATAGTTATAAGCCCCCTTTTTTGGGCTTTTCAAATTCAAATATTTCAGTTTCCTCCCCAGAAATTCCACTTTTTGCTCCCATAACCATAAAATCAGAATTAATTACACAAGATTTCAAAATCCTGTAATAAAGAACTGTTACTCAGTGATGAAGACTTTTCACCATATCTCTACTTTTCCCAACAAACCATAATACGCGGTCCGAATCATCCCCAATATAAGTCTCTCTCTCTCACCAGGGTTTCAAAACATCTTCATCTCTCCTCTTTCTCTCTCTCCTTCTCCAGCACTCTTCGCAGAATTCTTCTCTCCCACTCTTCACTCTTTTCTCTTTCTTGCTCAGAAAGCTTTTTGAGATCCTCATATAAAGTTAGAGCTGGCGTTGTTCTCTGTGTATCGAATATTCTGTGAAGAACAATTCTTGTTAATTTCCAGTTTATATATCTGGGTTTGACTTGAGTTTTCGTTTTCTGGGAGGAAGAAGAAGAAAAAAGTGTTCTTGCATTTCTTGAATTTTTCTGAGGCATTTTATCGAACACCTGGTCTGTTTTGCAGAACATTAAGCTTCTCTCTTATTTCTAATCTGAAGAATGCCTACTACGGATTTTCACGAGGCTTCATCATCATCTTCGCTCTTTGGATTCTCCATTCTGACCAGACGCCGTGATCAGATTCATTCCATGGAGTCTGCTCATCAGGCCACCAGCCAAGAAATCGAATTGGAAGCTTTCCAACGAAACGTCGCCGATCGTTTCCACAGCTTATCGGAAGCTAACTCCGACGAATTACTCTCGATTCCGTGGCTTCGCAATCTTCTCGACGCATTCCTCTGTTGCCAAGAGGAATTCAGAGTGATTCTCTTCAATAACAAGAGCAGCTTGAACACACCCTCCATGGAGAAACACGTATCCGATTTCTTCGACAGAAGCGTGAAGGCCCTCGACGTCTGCAACGCCATCCGAGACGGGGTCGACCAGATTAAACAATGGCAGAAGCAATTGGAGATCGTTCTATGCGCATTCGACAATCAGAGGAGCATCGGTGAAGGCCAATTTCGAAGAGCCAAGAAAGCCTTAGCCGATTTGGCCATAGGAATGCTCGATCAGAAAGACTCGACCACCACTCTTTCGTACAGAAACCGATCATTTGGGCGTAGCAACGTGCAAAGGGAGCACAGATTAGGCCATTTCAGATCACTTTCTTGGAGTGTTTCAAGATCTTGGTCAGCTGCCAAGCAGCTACAAGCAATCAGTAGCAACTTGGTAGCGCCTCGAGCCAATGAGATCACATCCACCAATGGGCTTAACTTAGCATTCTTTACAATGAGCTATGTGCTCCTCTTTGTAATGTGGGCTCTCGTGGCTGCAATCCCGTGCCAAGACCGTGGTCTGCAGACGCACTTCAATGTGACGAAGCAGTTCTTGTGGGGCGCTCCGATTCTGTCCCTGCACGAGAGGATATTGGAGGAGTCGAAGAAACGGGATAGGAGAAATGCTTGTGGATTGATGAGGGAGATTCTTGAGATTGAGAAATGTGCTCGGAATTTGAATGAACTCGCTGACTCGGTGCAGTTTCCATTGACAGAGGAGAAGGAGAGAGAAGTGAGGCAGAGTGTTGAGGATGTAGGAAATGCTTATGGGGTGTTTAAGGATGGGATTGATCCGTTGGAACGACAAATTAGAGAAGTGTTTCATCGGATCGTTCGAAGCAGAACTGAGGGGCTTTGATTCAGTAGTGTTGTGATTGATGGGAGTTTGATCTTGTGAAGTTGTTTATGTTAGAGTTAGATGACTTGTATTTATCATATAATTATGGTTATATGTAAAGAAAATTTGGGAAAAAGATTGGACTCTCTGTTGTCCATGATTTTCCATATTTGTTTGTACAATGAAAATTTTGAGTTCTTGAAAAATTATGATCATTTTGCTGAATTGTTTATATTTCCTATCTGAAATTGCTGCTCTTCACATAGAGGATGAGATGTTAGAGGCCAATGAAAATGACTAATTTGTGGACAAAGACCAAGTCTTGTGATATTTCCTTAATTCAAGATCAAGAAAGATATATTTAGGCATCTAAAGCAAGAATTCTTTGCTTGATTGTCTGCACATTTAAATTTTTTAAAATATTGAAATGTGTTGAATCTCTTTAACAAGTTGCAATCAACAAATCGTTTTCCCTTCTTTCCATTGTTTAAGATCACATACAATTACAAGTCATTGACTAAGTTAATAGTGCTTACAACTACACCTATTTTACCTTAGAATAATGTTAACAAAGCAAAACCTTAATTAACCATGTGTATATTTGGATGCATAGTTTGATAAGAAAAGGAGACTTCTAATGTAGGGTACAAAAATAAGCATAAAATTTTGTCGCTAAAAACAAAGATCAACCTAAAATATTAATTTTTCTCACTTTACAATTTGAACCTTCTTTTTTTTTTTTTTTTTATCTAATTCCAACTTTGAAGTTTTGGAGTTTATCAAAATGCAACCTAAATCATTTTTCCGGTCATTTTTTCGACACATGATTTAATTTTAACCTAAATTTTGTTTTTTTATCCAATTGCACTGATGTATAATACTTTTTGATAAATTTCAAAATTTAAGGTTGCAAATGGATTAAAAAAAAAAAAAAAGTTTAGGTTGCAAAATGAAAAAATTAAATCACGTGATCTCCATTGTACCAAAAAATGGTCGAAAAAGTGAAATGGAAAAAGAAAATGTTGCGAAATGAAAAAATCTATTTTTTAGTTGACGTTTGCATTTAACCCCTTAAAAAAATCGTAAAATACGTTTCATATAGTTGACCACATAATCAGGCTTGTCAAATCTGTGCCGGTTGTTGGAGAAGAAACCAGTTGTGATAATCAGATGACTTTCAAATATCTGGAGAAGAGATATATGGCTACCAATTTCACTCAACTCAATATCTTAACTGGAGAAAGAGACTTGAGAGTTGAGAGGCCAATATTAGCTGGTGAAGGTGCAATTAATGGGGATAGACAAAAGCCTTTAAATGCCAAAAGGTGATTTTTACGACTCAATCCAGTTTTATTTTGTCACATACAAATGGCCATATGTTGTATTAGATTATGGGACAATGAGCTGGATTAAGCTTTATTTTTCTAAAGTTTGATGAACAGTTGTATTGTACCATATTATCTTCATTCTAAAATTGTGATTCATATTCTTTAAATCTACACAAATACTTTTCACTTGTTTAATAGAGCTAGCAAGTCGGGCGTTCAGAGCAGAAGACTTCACTTTGGCCCCCATCGGACCGGGCCAAATAAGCCAGATATCTCACCATTACAACATCTACTATATAGTAATAACATTATGTAATAAAATACAAGATGAAATAATATCAGATATATTAATCATTTTAACATGAGATATATATGTGAACAGGTGGAAGCAAGAAAATTGAATGTTGAGAGGGCAACATCTGCTGAGGGGCCCACAGTAGGCTGCAGCAGCCATCAGCTATCTGTCTAAGGTTTAATGCAATGGACAAAGCTTTAAAAGCTAAAAGTTGATTTTTGTGTGTTATTGTAATATAGCATTACAACGTGCCATGCATATTACTGGTCAAGGGACCATAACATTTATTTCTGAAAAAATTAAACCTAACCAACTTTACCACATTGTTGGGACCTTCTGTACTTCTATTTAATGCTATCAGACTTTTTCATCTAGTAAGTAAATATGACATAATTACTATACGAGAGTCTTATATATGTATTTTTCTTGGAGTGTCAACAATTCTTGATGGAGTTCATACAGTCAATTCCTGTTTTGAATAGTTGTAAAATGTCAAAATAAATGATATGATTGTTAGCATTCAAGATATGGCGATTCCATGATAAACTAGCCTATGAAATTTCTATGTACGAACCAGGGTTAAGTTCGAGAGTTGTATATTATTATCGTATTGAATGAGCCAACACTATTCAAAACCAAACACGATGTGTAAGATAATTGGTGGTTTTAATTGTAATGTTTAAAGTGAGGCTTCATATCTTATAAAATGGTGTACATTCTCAAAAATAAAAAGTTTATTTTGATAGAATACGATTATCTTTGTTTTTGGACCGAACGGAGTAATAAGTTAATGACGATGGATTTAACGAATATATGAATGAATGTAACTGAAAATTGCTAGTAATAACATTGAACTAGGAAAAACCAAGACTTGGTTTCTTTGGAACAGAGTGTAATTCTTTCTCTTGGTTTAATTTCAATTCATTTGGAATTTCAAAATTATCAATTAAAAAAAAAGAAAAATTCAGGATACATTCTCAGATTCCCTGAAACCATGGAGAAACAAACACACGTGTGAGAAAACCTCAAAAGAAGCAAGGTAAACGTGTCTTTTATGTTTGAACTTAGCTTCCCGCCAAGGCTATTATGGTGGCTGCCTTTTCACTGTGTCATCCACAAACTGAAAGAAGCAAAGCATTTGTTCTTTGCTCCCATATTCCTCCTCTTAAGTAACACTACCAATTACCTTTATTTTCCGATTCAATCATTCTAACTTCCCTGAAAATTTAAAGCGAAGAAAATGGAGCTGGAATTAGGACTCAAGTTTACTCGAGTAGCTGATGAATTCAACTCCGAATTCCAAATCACCAAGGATCGTGCCGGCCCTCTTTTCTTGTCCCGAGAAACGGACTCCATGTTCGTCCTCACCGCTCATCTCAAAGGTTTCTCTTGTCTTAATTCTACATACACTCATTTTTATTCTACATATGCAATTTTTTCTATTATTTTTATGTAAAAGAAATGTTGTGATTCGAATTTTGTAGGTTATAGGAGAGGGAACATAAAGATAGACATAAATGAAGATGGGAGTTTGATCGGAATAACTGGCGAAAAGCAGGTACAAGAGACGGTTGTGGTGGGGTGGAAGGTGTATAAGAAAGAGACAGAGATTAAGGGATTCAAGAAAGTTTTCAGAATCCCAGATGGGGTGGTTTTGGACAAGATCAAGGCCAAATTTAACGAGGATGAATCGACTCTGACCATTACTATGCCAAAGGAAGTCAAAGGAATGAAAGGAACCGCCATTGAAGAAGTTAAGGAAACACAGGAGCTTGTTAAAGAGGGATCAGGGCATTTGCAGATTGTGGATGAAAAGAGTCTGAAAAACGATGAAAAATTGAAGACGAAAATCGAAGAAGATGATGAAAAACCTGTTTTAGCGTATAATAAGGATGATGGTTTGAAGGATGGAGAAGCAGGGGAACTGTTTTCACCACCTATTCATGATCGTGTGGAAGCTGAAACGAGCAAGGAAGACCTGGAAAATCAAAAAGGAGTCGATGAAATACAAGAAAGAACTGAGACTAAACACGATCAAGAACTTGATCATGTTGAACCTGAAAATCGAGTGCCTGATACAGCATATGATATTCAAGAAGAAAGATTGGATGAAGTTAAACAAGGACCTACGATCGTTGAATCACCTGAAGAAGAGGCTGAACATGGAGAGGTTGAGGAGGGGGGACATGAGCCTCGTGGGAAAACGAGCAAAATGTGCATTCCCATTGTTGCTGGTTCAGCTTTACTTCTATCGTTCGTGGTATTTGTGATTCAGATTATAAGGAGTAAGAACCAAACTAGCAGAAGGAGAGATTGATAAACACAGATTATGTAAAAATTTCTGTAGAGAATGTGAAATTGTGTGCGAATTTGTTTGAAATGGATGAATGTTGAATGCTTATTTTCTATTAAGAGCCTGATAAAATCATTACAATACAGCTATTCACTTTACAGAAATACACTACCTTTGAAACTCAAAAATCATTGGAATTATCTAACTGAAGATTAAAGAAATGAAACAGAGATTTTCTGGCCTAGTGAATCATTAGAGTCTCATCTCATATGTTCTGTATGATAAAAGATTACCACTACATGGAGCAAACTTTCTGCAGGGCCCGTTGTGGTCTTCGTTTCTCAGTTACAGGGATCACATTTTCCATAAGCTGCACAAAATCGAGTTACCAAGTTTAGTAATTCCATTGTTTCCACGAAAAAACTCTGAAATGGATAAGAATTGAGAAGAGGGTTCTTAATCTTGCACACCATTTTTCATCCATGAACAAAACTAACAGAATGATTTTTTAAAATTGGAAAAACAAGGCTGTAAAAAATTTACAGAAGAAGATTAACACCTGCTTAAGCCTCTTCTTCGCGTGCTCTTCCTGAAATTGGAAAAAGTATACGAAGTTCATCTCTATTAGTCAAAGAATTGAATTATAGAAAATAACAGACACGAGCACACACGAAATACATCAAACCATGAAATTCTAAAACTCACAAGAAACAAGAAAGGGAAGTTGGATTTCATAATCTATTATAGTAAGTTTAAGTGTATGATGAACAACTGAACTATTTCTGAAGGATTGTTTATACTCAGAAGATGAACTAATAGATGATACTTTCATCCAATGCAAGAGACAGCTTTGGTTGAATGAAAGGAACTGGAAGCTCTCTATTGTTTGCATCGGTCATATGGTTAGCTATATGATCGAACAAACAAACAAAAGAAAACTCACAAAATACAAACCACAACTACTGACCAATCCATAGAAGTATCATCCAATAGATGAATGTTTCAGACAGAATGTCGATGATAACCAACATTTATAGATAGAAGATTGGAATAAACAAATGAACTTTGCAACTAAAACAACTTCTACCAACCAAAATGCGAGTACAACATCAAAAGTGCCAAATGAGTATAGGTATCAAGCAAACAAAGCTTAAAGTTATATATACGAAACGACATATAAGCAAAACTGCAATCTGACATTTTAATAGCAAGCCCTGTCTACAAGAACAGATCTTTCTGAGTTGCTTCGCGTTGGATTTTAATTCGAATCATATTCCCTTAATTGATCTTTACTAAATAGAGCACAATCACAATCAAGCAACTTCAAAGAAATGCCAAGTGAATTAATTACCTTTTCTCTTAACAGATCACTGTTTTCTTTCTCTAATCTCACAGCCATCCACTCCAATTCAGCTTCATACGCCTGAAAATCATCAAATTAATCAATCAAAAATCTAACCTAGAGAGAGAGAAAGCTAGAGAGAGAGAGATTAAACCTGTTTTCTCTCCCTTGATTTTGCAGCACTCTCCCTATTCTTAATCATCCTTCTTTCCCTTTGCTCCGCCGTCCTACCCAGTGGCTCCGACAAGCTCAAACTCCTCTTCCCTCTCCATATTCCAGTCACTCCTTCTTCCTTCGCCGCCTCAGCGCCGCCGGTCTCCTCCGCCTTGGATAGAAAATCCTCCAAAGTCATCATCTCCTTCTTCGGCTGCTGTTCAGCCACAATCCCCCTCCACACGTCACTCACCGTCCTCCTAACAATTCCCTGGGGATCCGAATTCCCATTCGAATCCACGATCTTCGACGCCATAATTTCAACCAAGGATTATCAACAAACAGGTGGAATCAGAGTTCTACACCGGTTTCAGTGTATGTTAGTCAATGATGAGAGAAAGAGAGGGGGGCGCGTGGCAGATGACGATTGTGGTCCTTGCGATTGAGGTTGGGCCGCCATTGGAGGACCTCCAAACATCCAATCATATATCGATACGTGAGAGAGAAACACGTGCTCATGTTTTTTGCTGGGATTCGAAAGTGTACGGATATATTGAGTCGCGCTCATTATTGATTTTGATTTATTTATATAAAAATAAAACTGAATTTTGGATTTGGGCTGGGCCTGAACGGATGTTTCAATTTTGATTTGATTGCCCATTTAATAAATAATGAGAATGATTATTGTTGGCCAATGGGCTGGGCCAGCTTCATGCTTAGGGAAATTAGTGATGAAAGCCCATCCTAAATATTATCACTGAAGAGCTATCCACGGTAATTGGGCCATTGGCAAACCCAGACCCAATATGTAGCTTATAATTTAAAAAAAAAAAAAAAAAAGCCTCTAAAAATTTAAAGTTTTTTTTTTAAATGAGATTTGTATGTTTAAAAGTCTATTTAAAGAGTGTATTACCATTTGTATTGTTGCCTTTTCTTATATATTTCTTTAGTTTTCTTTATATATGCAGTCTATAACAGGTCTGAGTTTATAACAGATCAGATTTAAAGAATAATGCTAAAATTAGGAAAGTTTGTTAAAATCAACGATTCCAAAAATTGTTTTTTAAAAGTAAATTCAAGAGTGATACATGATTTAGGTGAATTCATATCAAACCATTTTTCCAATAATTTATGTGAATTCATATCCTAAAAGCAAAAATGGGTATCATGATCATTTTATACAAATAATCATAGATATTAAATATTTTCTGACAACCTTAAATGACATATATATCCAAGATTCTGAAAAGATTTATGTTATTAATTTTGATAATTTTGAAATAAGATGTATTTAAGAAATATATACCCACACAAGATCTAGACTAGATTTTTTACCAACAGAAATAGGTAATGATATCATACTTTTTGGATTACTTTTAATTTAAGATTTAATGTTTGCATCTATGTAGCTATTATTACAAAATAAAATGAACCCCCCACGTATTTGCAATGGGATTTGGTGGCTTGAAAGAATAATTGTGGGTTGCATGAACTCATCTTTTTGTAGTATTTTTGTCCAAATTCTAAGAGACCCACCTCAAATTCTAAGATATTATTTATTAATAATCAATTGAATTACATATATATGATCTTTTCGAAGCTTGTCTATTTTCCATCTGCCAACATTCGTTAATTTAGTGACATATTCAACCGCCAATTCAATCATGCATACGCCAATTTGGCCAAATTGTGAAGTAATAATTATTCTTTAAAAAAAAAAAAAATTATGACTATGTTCATAATTAGTTCTAAATCAAATCTTTTAGATTGTATTGTAAAGAGTCCCCCCCCCCCCCCCCCCCCACCTTTTAAGTTAAACTCATGAATTAAATAATGTCTATATATACAAAGAGTTTTTTTTCCCTCTTAATCCATGGATGGAAGATTGTCTATATAAAGAAATTAAGTGGATGCTTAAGATCGATGGTTAAAATGTCTCTTTTATAAATAAAGGGTCTCAAGTTTTAATATAAAAGAATTATAGTTATGAAATCAATATAATACATAATTATATATATATATATATACATATTAATAACGTATTATGTCATCATAAATATAAATTTAAAGGATCTTTTTGCACAACAAGTAAATAAACATTATACTAAATTTATAAAGTTCAAAGCCCGGATTCTAACTTAATCTACCAGTTGTATATTAATGCGATTGATATATGATACGTGCCAGTCTAATATATATATATATAATATTTAAATCAGTTTCTTTTATTTTCTTTTTCAAATTGACAAAATGTCACAAATCGATCAATGTTATATACACACGATAGGGATAATATAGAATCACTCGCATAAAGATGGTAAGATCTCTCACACAAATATATTATATATTTAATATATCAAGATTGTTCACCTATCTATCCAAACCATGTACGTACGTATTAGTTAATATGTTGATCACTACTAATATATCACATATATATATATATATATATATATATATATAATATATGTTTAAGTTTAGATAACCATAATCACAACATACATGGATATAATAAAAACATAATTAATTAGGAGCATTGTCCATGTAACTAAATGTAACAAGAGTTATCTTAAACAAGAAAACGTGAAGTACAAACCTTAAACTGCCTTTCTGGTGGCTATAAAAGGCCTGTTCATGATCTTATAGAATTTACGTAATTCAGCTGATTATTTTTAATCATAGTAAGCTTACAGATCTTTAGTTTTTCTCTTACAAAAAGGTATATTTGTTAGATATATAATCATTATAAAATAAAGACAAAAAAAATCATTTCAAGATGTGGGCGAAATTTAGATCTACAATGATCAAGAAAGGTACAATTTGCTATATATTGGCAAGTACTCTAGTTGGCGAATTGTTGAATAATTTAATTTTTCGTAATTTATGATGCAACATTGCAGTTTATCAAGTGTATAATTTCCTATATATGTATATAACATATAAGTAATATATATATATATATATATATATATATATATGTATGTATGTATTAATAAAATGAAACATGATTAAGAATATTTGCACTCATCAATCAATTTGTAAAATGTTTTAAATTATTATTCGAAATTAATAATTACCAATTAATTACATAGTTGTCTCAAACCTTAATTCGTCAAACCTTACACCTATTTTAAAATTAGAAAACACTCTTAATAAACGTTGTTAGGTATTAATGATGTCCAAATTAGGTATCGGATTACGTATTTAAAATTCATGTTCTTCACGTACCTTATTATTTCGATATAATTTATTTCCATCTACAATTAACATGATTATAAAAACCTTTTTTGCAGATAAAAAAGAAATGAAAGAATCAGATCATGAAAGAAGCCTCAATGTCAACAATGAATATCTATGCGCATTTAGGACAGAATCCTACGTGGACTTCTTCATGAAATCTCAATCTCTCCTAAATCATCATACGACGACGTCTCCAGCTCATGATCGCCATTGTCGGATTTCATCACTAGATCTTCTTGATCCCACCCAAGAAGCCATAACTGCAGTTCTTGAATCATCATCATCAATCTTTTCTAACAAATCATATTATGATCATAAATCCCTTCTCCTTAATTACTTCCACGTCAGCGCCGAAGCTTCTAGATTCTGCAGCCAGATTCTGAGAAGCTTAAGCAGGGTTCAATCTGATTATAGATCTATTCATCAAGTGCTAAACTCTATTGATGACGATGAAGATCAAGAATTTGATCAAACTCGTGTTATTTCCGAGTTTCTTAATCTCAACGATCCATTCTTCAATACGAAGAAGCAAGATTTCATCATCATTCATGAGAAACATTCTAGGGTTTTGCAGCAATTGAAATCAATGAGGAGAAAGGTGGCAAGAAAGATGAAGAAGATCAAATTCTTGAACAGGGCTTCTAGGGTTTTTCTTGTGGGGCCCACGCTGCCATTGAATAGAGGATGTGTGAGGATTAATAATGGGGTTTTGAGATATGGGTTTTTGAGAAAACTTGCAAGGCAGCTTGATTTGGCTTCAAAAGGTACGTATATTGTTGATAGGGATTTCGATACCACGAGTCGACTCGTTGATCGGCTTCAAGGTGAGATCGAACGACGCGAGACGATGATTGGATTGTGGTGGGAGAGTAGGGAAGATAGGGTTTGGTACCATGTGTTGAAGGAGATTAAAAAGAGTGAATTAGGGTTTTTTAGACAAATGGAGGAGTTGGAAGAGCATGTGTATTTGTGCCTTTTAACGATTAATCGGGGTAGAAAAATGGTGATCAAGGAACTTTCTACTCATGTATATTGATTTATAAATTCAATTGAGTTGGTTTTTATGTACAAAGGTTAATTTCTTCATTCTTGTAAAGTTATTTTCTTGTTCTGCATGTTCTTAGCTATTAAAGAAGATGATATATATTGCATGCTAAATGTTAAAAATCATAACTGTTTAATATTTTTAAATTTGTGAGTGAAAATATGTATATATTAAATAATATTAAGAAAATACTCACATAAACATATTGTTAATTTATACATGATTATACATTTACGTATTTCTATGGTTTGAATTTTGATTCTATTTCATTAGCTGAAGTAAATAAAATAAATTGGAATATTAGAAATTAAAATACAAAGAAAAATGTTTCGTTCGATTTCAATCCGAATCTAAATTATCCGGGTCGAATCAAACGAGCCCTAATTAAAATAAGTCCAACCCAACTCCTTCTCTGGGCCAGTATTAATGAGCTAAATATTGGGCCAACATCTGATCGATAACCCATTACAGTCTATATGCATATTGGGCCAGTGTATTCCTGTAAATTGGCGACCTAATATGTCGTGAATTCACGGGCTGTAAATAATAACGAAGTGTTTCAATTTATTTTGGACAAAACTGTTACCTTATCCACCTTATCCACCATAAACAAATGTTAATTTGCCCAACATTAATGTATCAAAAATTCAATAAAATCATTAAATTTGTATCATAATATTTAAAGTGGTAAAATTTTTATACCTCAACAATGGACATTTTAAGACATGCACACTGTGGGTAGGGGAATAATATTTTTATTTTCGATATTGTTTGTAGACTTTGATAATATATTGAGAAATCTAATAGTTAATTTAAGAATATATTCAAATGCCTGATATACCTAATGTGATAAAATATGAGGACAAAATGATTCCTTCTTCAAATTGTAATTGATTATAAAAACAATCGTAACCTTTTTATATTTAATTCAAAATACTCTTTTATTAATACAACTAGCAAGTTGACTTACCTTGATTTAAGGAGCTCTTATAGCTGTAAATTAATTAATTACAGAAACTTGATTATACTATTGGAGTAATTTTCGTTCTCAAAAATTTAGATTAATTTCGTTTTCATGAGTCTAAATTAAGTCTTATATATGGTTCAAAAAAAAAAAAATTAAGCCTTATATATATATATATATATATATATATATTATTCTATCTCATTTCAATAATATAATCGATTTAAATGTTTAATAACCCAAAAGTCAAATCCTGATTAATGACTAGACCAATAAATCTACAACTCAATGAATTAAAATTTTGATTAAAATGAATAAATAACTCAATTAATGACTCACTTACCTGGCTTCATGAATCTTTATTTCACCATTAGACTCAACAAATCCCAATATAATAATGTTACAATTATTCAATCCACATTATATAAATCAAACGAAATATTACAAATAATCTCAAGTAGAACCACACACGATACGATGTCTAATATAAAACCATTTCATCAATTTCCACGAACCAATTAAATAACTCAACGTCAATAACCCATCTTTAATTTGCATTCACGTTATCTCTGAATTTCTTTTCCATCGATCGTCTACATGAAGTCGTGGAGCCTGATTCCGATGCTGACGGCGGTGGTGGTGGCGGCGGTATTATTGGTCGGCCACCACAGCGCCGCCGCGAAAGCGGGCTGCCGATCACCTACAGCTGAGGACGCACGGTATGTTGTGAAAACCTGCAGCGGCAATCTGGCGGTGGGACCCATCTTCGACTGCTGTGGGGCCAGCAGATCGTTCATCTTCAGTTGCTCGAACTGCGAAGCAGCTGATCAGAAAAGTGGTGTACAAACGCTCGAAGCGAAGAGTGTTGTACGTTTATTGGATAATGCTGCAAAAGCTTGCAACTTTAATCTTACTAAAGTTATAATTCAAGAATTGGATTGTTTAGGTATGTATATAATTCTATACGATCACTTCTCTTTCATTTGGTATACATTTTAAGTAAATTTAATTTTTGTAATTATTAATATAAATAATTGTGTTTTTGTGTTTTTTTTGCAGGTGTTAAAGATTGGTATGAGACGCCATTAGAGAGCGATGTACGACGTTGAAGGAAAGTTGTTTTTTTTTTTTTCTGTAGGTTTAATTAATTCTAAAAAATAGTTACAAACTTTTGTTATTTCGAATAAAATTAGGTTGAGTTCTTAATTTATTATACTAAACTTTTTAAATCGTGATATAATTATGATTTTACGAAAATTTGTGTGTGTGTGTTTGTTTTTTTGTTTTTGTTTTCTTTATTTAAGCACTTTCTACACATATTTTTGTTTCTTAACTACTTTCCCTTATTTTTTGGTAATTTGGAGCTAAGAATTGATTGGTCATATGCGTTTTTGTGATTATGATTTGCTTGTAAATAGGATTTTGTTGCCACTTTCAAAATTAGATATATAATTATCACTTTCTTTAAGTTAATCTTGATGTGGTTTTACAAAATACTAATTTTTTCAATTTATTTATCTTTTTTAATGTTGTAAAAGAAATTAAAATGTTTTTCCTTCCCTCGTCATTCTCCCTCTTTCTTTCTTTTTTTCCTCACCATGACTTCATATATTAAAAGTGTGATTAATATAATCAAAACATATAAATATATCTACTAAATATATTCGTAATCTGTAATTTACACAATATATAATTAAATTGAAATAGTGGAGGTAGTATTCATTCTCAAAATTTTATTGAAGTCATTGATTTTATTTCACATTAAATTTCAATAAGACATAGCTATATATGTATAATATAATATAGTTTAATTACCACTATCAATATATAACTAATTAATACTTGCCATGACCAAAAAATATGTCATGTATCATAAATACAATTAGTTATGATAAAATAATGAAGGAAATAGTTTGTGTTAATACAGCCACCTAGCTAGCTAGTTGAGCTACCTTGATTTGATGCAGATCTTATAGCTACAAATCAATTAATTACAATGGGAATTAATTAACTACAATATTTTGCTTATACTCACGTTTCAATTTAAATCATTGCATGGCACCAACTGTTTGGCTTAATTAGGTAGGAATTCACTTTTTATTAAATATGTGTGAATGCCAATTGAAAATTTACTTATTGTTAGATCCTTTACATGTAATTTGGCCGATCGTCATTTAAAAAAAAAAAAAAAATTCTTTCAATATTCAATATTAATATAATAGTCTTTCCTAAAAAATGTTGTTATAAAAGTTGACTTCTGTTATATCGATCGTTGCACCCCATATCTCATGGATATGCACATGGTCAGCAAGTCGCTTGCACAGAAAAAAATAATATTGTGTGTATATATATTATATATGCATAAATTCTGAAATCAGTTTTGGTCATGAAATTAATGAATATGGGCTTAATAATTCACAGTGGCATATGTTGGAACCAATTATTTTAAAGCCAATTTTCTAAAATTTTAGCCAAATTCTAAGATATAGAAAAGAAGAGGATAAATTACTAAATTAAAAGACCTATTTTGCACTAAAATACTCGAATTTTGAATAGTCACTAACAATCGCTGATTTTTGTAAATGGTTTAAAATGACAGTTAGATGCAATTGGCGGTGGAATATTCGCCAAATATTCCTTCAATATGGTGGAATATTCGGCAAATGGCAAATATTCCTCCATTTTTTGCATCTAGCGGTTATTTTGTACCATTCACAAAGGCTGATGGTTGTACAGTAATAACCCAAAATTTATATACCTTAATGCAAAATTAGTCATAATTTAGCTTGATTTTTGTAACTTACCCCATCAATTTTAGCCAAAGATCATTGAGTTCAATTTTTTTTCTAACTATAATTTTATATTACACCTCAAATTATATAACTCATTAGTACATATCGTCAACTACATATTATTTCACACATTCAGTTCTTAGTGTAACACGAGATGAAATATCAAATCATACTAAAACATTAGTACACCACACAATCAATCCATTCTCATCTCAAAAATCATCTTGTTCATGATCCATCAACTCCCAAGAACCATCATCCAACTGCACCATACCTTTGTTCCTATCACACCACCATGAAATAGGAACACAATACTCATCTTTCAACCCATCCCTATGCTTGTTCACCAAAGCAATATCCCTATTCACTTCAAGCCTAAATCCCCCTCTACTCCCTTGTGTCCCTGCAATTCCATGCATGTAATTCTCCAAGCTATGCCAACTAAACAAGTTCCCTGGTGTCTTCAAATAGTTGGACTCATCGGTGTCGATTTTTAGCTCCTCCCCCACATCCGCGTACCCTATTAAGGGGTACGTTGGAACAATGTCTTTAGCATTTCTTACTCGTATAACATAAAAATTATTTAAACTAGAGAAGAATCTTCGGAATTTGTCGTCCCCTACACAGGGACTAGCGAAGACGAGGGCCGTGACGAGACAGGCCTTGTTGGGCATGTCTCTAGGTTTGTTGTACCCATTGGCTACAATGTCTACTGCATTTAATGTGGACAGTGCTGCCCCTAAGCTGTGTCCTGTGATGCTTATGCTGATTTCTTCGTTCTTGTATTGTTCTACCAGTCTTCGAACCTCTGTAAGTACCTGTTTCAACAAGTGTTGGTTATTTGTCATGTTATTTTGATCTTGTTAGTGTATGATGTTGTTGAAAAGAAGAATCACTATGTTGAATGAGTGGATTGGAGATTGGTTCCTATTTGTTATAGGATTAAACTACAAAGAAAGTCAATTAGTCTTTTTTGAAGTGTACTGTAATACGGAAATTTGCAAAATTGGTTTAAGGTTCACATTTTTAGTACCATTAAGATGAGGACAAATTTCACTAGAATGAAAATATATTTTCGGAAATTTGCACGTGATCCATCACGTGACTTTAGAGATTCCAGAAATATCCAATGAAAGTCCCAATTGATAGTTGGGACTCTGATAAAATATGTACTTTATTTTGGTAAAATTGATAGTTATTATAATAGACAAAAGAATAGGATAAAAAATTTGCAATTTTCTTGGTCATATCAACAAAACTAACTTGCCTTTGTTCTAGTGTTTCTGTGCAATAGATAGAAGTGGAAACATTCATTTTTCAGAGTATCTATATCCAAAAGTAATGTATGATTCAAAAAATCAATTTTAATCATGCAATTGAAAAAAAATGTCAAATTTCAGACATTTTTCCACCAGAATTTTTTAAAGTTCGATGGTGTTTTTGGGTGTTCAAGACACTAGAGTTCGGACAAACCATCGAAATTCAGAAATTCCGTTGAAAAAACAATTGAAACTAGTCAATTTTTCAATTACAAGACCAAAATTAATCTTTTTGAATTATACAAGGCTAGTATCAAACACTGAGACTAAGATACAACAAAAAAAAAAAATGAATTTTTCCCAAATTTAATCCATTTTCTAATCAACTTTACATATGAACATACTTTTAAACATCATCAATAAAAATGCAAGTAATCAAACACAACAATCTATCTATACCTGGTTTCTTGCACTAGTCTTATTAAAAGGTGATTTTGGATCATCAGAAGTATAAACAGAATACCATCCAAGATGCACCTTCGGATCCAAATTCCCTCCAAAAATCTCCGGTGCCGAAACCAATTCAAACTCGAAATCATTCACCCATTCAAGAGTCCGAATAGTCCCTCTCCACACGATCAAAATATCCCTCCGTCCCAACGCCAATTTCCCCTCGTCCGTAGCCACAGCCACATACCCCATCCAATTCGATTCCCTACTCCACGCCTCCCTCGACCACGACCTCAAAATGAAGGCGTCGGGCACTTTAGTCAAAGAAGTCGCGTAAAAATACTTAGTCACATGATACTTGTAAGGATTTCCATTGTCCAAACCAACCCTAGAGAAGAGATTGTCCTTAGCATATCTACTGCTCCCTGCATACTTCGAGGCCTTCTCGGAGTTGAAAGTGTCGTACGCTGCTTGAGCCATTTCTCCGTAGTGGATCAAGTAGCGACGAAGATCAAGATCCAGAGGGTCTAATAGACCTTTCCAATGACTTGTGCCACTTAGGATTTTCCATCTTTTGGCTATGTCAATATTGCTATTTCCTTTCTTGTCTTTGCTGCCTGTGGTTCTTCTCCTCCTCTTGAAGCAATGTAGCATTCTGCTTTTACCTACAAATAATGGGTTTTCATCTGATTTTCTCAACACTCTATCATGATCAAGAATTCAAGATACTTGTAATCATTTAATTAAAGAACACTTTTTTTTAATGACTTTTGTTTGGTTACTTAATTAAGGATGGAAAAGCATACCTTGGAGAATCATAACTGCAATCTTTTTATCTACACTAAACAAAATATTAAAAGTCCCTGTTTGGACATATATATCACAAATTCTGACCAAATAAAGAAGAATTATATAGAAATAAATACCTTGATATAACAACAATTTCTTGTTTGTCTTGAGGCTATTTGGAAGCTTATATAGAATAGTGATATGTATTGAGGTGAAATGGTGTAAAAAAGAAGAGGCAAAAATTTATAGAAGCATAATGTTAGGTATAGCTTGCTTTTACATGTTTTCTTACATCATATAATTTTATCAGTTGAAATGTCCATTTTCATTTCCATATTCTTGGATTCAAAGGCCAATAAATTCAATTCTACAAGCAATCATTATTCTCCTTCATTTCTCCATAACATCACTTCATTTTTTATTGTTATACGCACGAATTATCATTTGTTTGAACTCAGAAAGTATTGGGGTATATAATTAATGTACATGTCTTGCCTTGTAATAACAAGAAGGCTACATATGCAGCATAGAACTTGGAACAATCTCTTTGTATCCTTGAGATTTTATTTTTAAAAAAAATAATCAAATCTTTTTCTTTACTTCAATTCCAGATATTATCAACTATTTGGTGGTTATATCTTTTTGATAGTTATTATTTTTTATTTTAAAGAATAACTCTTTGTTGTGGTTAATATGTTGTCTGATGTTGAACTAATATTGACTACAAACTTTCTTCCCACAAAAAGGCATTGCTTTGAAGGTTGAGGTTAACCACATTACTCGGCAATGTACGGTATGGACAAAGAAGATGCTTGCAAGTCTAACAAAAGCAATTGCGAAAATTGTCCCTTAAAAAAATTAAAAAAAAATAAAAAAAATAAATAATAATAATAATAATAATAATAATAATAATAATAATAATAATAATAATAATAATAATAATAATAAATCGATTTACTCTTTTGAATACTATGAGTAAAATCATAAATTATATATACCAAGTTACCAACGTGGATAAGCAATTCTACTATGTATAGTCCAAAAATGTGACCTATAAAGGCCCAACAATTACACAGTAAAAAACATAGGCCCAATTCATTGAAATATAGGCCCAATATTGAAATTTTATTATTGAGCTCCTCAGTCTAACCAACCATGGAGATGAGAGCAATTGAAGACATAGCCATAGGCGAAGATCTCACCCCACACCTCCGCCCTCTCGCCGCCGTCCTACACGACGCCACCGTCTCCTCCTATTGCTCCGCCTGTTTTTCCGCTCTTCCCCAAAGCTCTTGCCATGTATCAAGTAACACCGCCACTCCTCTCTACTGTTCCCCTAACTGCTCTTCCTTCGATTCCCCACTCCATCTCTCTTCCGCCGAACCCTACCTCCTCTCTCGTTTCGCCCAATCACCTCCGTCCACGTGGAACGAATCCGCCGATCTCCGCCTCTCTCTCCGCCTTGTTCACATTTTCCGGCGCCAATATGGCAGTTTGTCAAGGTTTTTGGGAAGTGGTCGAAGATTGTTCTTTGGAGGAGAAAATGGCTGCCCTTTTCCAAAAAATGAGACTTTTGAAGTCCCAGATGATAATCTTGAAAATATGGAGAGAATTGCGGGTTTGATGACTAATCGGGAGAATTTGGTTTTTCAAGAAAATTGCGGAAACTGTGATGATTCATGTGAAAGTAGGGATTTGTTTTTGGAGAGGATTAGAGAGGGGGCGAATATGATGGCAAAAGCAAGGAGAATGTGCGCGGATGAGGGTGTAATTGTAAACGTAGAGAATGAGGAAGATTTTGCATTAGAGGAGATGGTGTTGTGTTTGGTGATAACGAATGCTGTGGAGGTTCAGGATAAGAGTGGGAGAAGCATAGGCATTGCTGTTTATGATGCTGCATTTTCTTGGATTAATAATAGTTGTTCTCCGAATGCTTGCTATCAATTTTTATTGGGCATGGATAGTATTGAGCAGCCACCATTGTTAAGGATTACTCCAGCTGGTAGAGATGGTAATGGTTTGATAATGAGAGGTGATTTGAAATTCCAAATTTCAGGTACTTAGCATGACTATGTGGTGGAGAATTCACAATTTATTGATCTAGTATTGGAAGTGATGCGAATTTAATTACGGTTTATGTAGAAAGAAATGGTTATGGTCCGAGAGTTATTGTTCGAAGTATAAAGGCAGTTAACAAAGGAGAAGAGGTGACAATTGCATATACGGATTTGTTGCAACCCAAGGTTGGATATACTTTACAATACTTGAAATATTGGTGTTATACTTTTACAGTAGTTGAAATATTAGTTTTATGAGTTTCTTCATGTTCTTTGAATTGAAATATGTCATATTGCCAAGTAGCCTCTTTTTTTAAAGTTAGATTTGTAACCAACAATATTGTTTGTATTTCTTATTATATATTGGATGAGAGTTGCATCCGGACTTACTTTTTGATCAAAATGGAAGCTCTTAAGTTACATTGATTTCTGCAGGAAATGAGACAAGCAGAATTGTGGCTGAAGTATCGGTTTAGGTGTTGCTGTAAGCGCTGTGCTGTGGTTCCTACAAATGACGTTGATCATGCTCTGCAAGTAAGATTCAATATAACTGGTTGAATAAATATTCAAGTATGGAAGTAATGAACATAGATTACCAAGAATCAGAGTTGATACCTTCCCCAACATGTTAAGGGTAAAAGAGCATTTTGGGTTCAATTTTTGCTTATTGTACATGTATATGGTTTGATATATTTATTCATGCATATGTAGCTTCGCAAAATTTGCTGGTTTCTTGTTTTAACCTTGTAGTGGTTTCTTATTTTATTCCTTCATAGGCCCTCTCTGTTTACCATCCGGATTCAGAGAATGAAATCGAGAAACTGATGCAAGAATTTGATGATGCAATTACCGACTATCTATCATTTGATAATCCAAAATCATGCTGTGAGAAGCTTGAAAATTTGCTCCAATTTGACGAGTCCCCAGAACCAAAGGAAGTGAAATCGTCTCCACAAGTCAAGCTTTATCCTTTTCATCATCTTGCACTTAATGCTTACACTACCCTAGCCTCTGCTTATAAAGTTCAAGCAAGTGACATCTTGTCTTTCAACTATGAGGACGAAGAACATAAACTTGAAGCCTTCAACATGTACATGAAAAGTTCTGCATATTCATTGTTGCTTGCTGGGGCGGTGAATCATCTTCTCATGTTTGAATCAGCCCTTGTGACGACTGTTTCAAATTTCTGGATAAACGCAGGGGAGTCACTGATGAATCTCGCCAGATGCCCATTTTGGGATTCGTTCTTGAAACCGGACCCACTTCAAATGGAGTTATCATCTTTATCAACTCTCAAATGTAGTGATTGTTCTCTTACACATACTTTAGAACCATATTCTCATAGCCCAGATCAGAAGATGCAGTTAGAGGAAATCAAGGGTCGGCTTTATAACTGCATAGCCAATATCTCGCCAAAAGTCTGGAGAATACTTGCTTCTGATAGCTGTTTCTTGAAATCGATTCAAAACCCTATCGATCTTGGCTGGCTTGGCATGATTCCAGATATCGAGCCTCGTCTTGCCATGTCTGAAGAATACGGGGGTCAACTAAGGATGAATCTTGTTCTTCTTAGCATTCACTGTTTGAAGTATGGTGCTCTCTTATCAAGCATCTCTTATGGTTTTTACCCTTCTGAACCTAAATGCTTAGAAATTAGAAGTTCTACTTTCTTTGGGGCAATGTAGCAAACATGATGAGAACCAACATAATCGAAGCTGATTTGTAATCAAACATAGTGAATCAAGAATGGCTACCAAGAGTTTAAATTAACTAGTGGGCTAAATCATAATGATCAATAACCATTACGTTCAATAGATGTTACATCGAGTGTAACATACTGAGTATATGTAAATAAATGTGTTGCAATGTATTTTATCATGTGTAGTACTTACAAAACATACAATCCTATAGCTTCTAAGCCTAGTAGTTTTTATATCCATTAATGTGCTTTTAATTATTATGTTTGATCGATTTAGTGCCACACAGATCAAATTCTCTCCCCCAAAATTGAAATCCTCAATTTTTATTACAATGGGATCAAACTTGAAAAAAAAGTAAAACTTGAAGAATCATTATAACCATTCGTAAGATTGATGATAAGAAATGAGCAGAACCTAAATTGCAGAGCAAATATTGATTTATTTTTTATTTTATTTTATTTTGTAAAAGTAATGAATATCATTAGTGATCATACGAAAATATAAAACTCTAGATTGCATTACGTGTCTTTAAAGAGCATGGTACACAATACAAAATTAGGATTAGAAAGAAGCAAGGATGAAAATATCCATATCGCGTGTCGTATCGCAACCTTGATTTTATAGATATATCGATTGATATATCGCGGATATATCGCATATCCCCCATATCCATATCCCCTTATATCCATATCGCGATCTTCAAAATATGGATATATCGCGGATATATAGCACGTGTATCGAGATATTTTCATTCTTGGAAAGAAGTGATCATTGAATTCTATATTTAAAGGCAAGCTTGCGTGTTACATGCGTGTTGTGAGAGTGATGGGGAAAAGAAAAAAGTAAATGATAACAACATGATTATTCCTTTTACACTTTTAGTTGAATTGATAATGCATACATTTCATAATTCCTTTTCCATGTTTAAGAAATCTTTTGTGCTTTTCTTAGTTTATTATCATACATTTTATATAATATACATTATATACAAACAATGTTAACAATATCAACATAAAATACATAACTGAATAAAATATGACGTGAAAAACTCTATATATAATAATATATTTAGTATCATTGAATGTACTTATTAAATATTATATGTAACAAGGTTACGTGCAAAATCATCTGTCTCGCGACTTTAAAACTCTATATAAATTACGACTTGGCAAGGTTGGTAAACCATATTTATTTAAGGACAAATATTTTTTTCTTTTTTTTTTTCGAAAAATAAAATAAGTATGCAGCGGGTTATATTTGTCCGACATAAATATATATTATATGGTTAATTTGTATTAATTAATAAAGGATCAATTGTCAGAAAAATTACAACCTTTGCTCGAATTGCCATTTTAACCAAATTTTTCACTATTGGTTAAAATAATATAACCTTATATATATAGTATGTCTTTTAACTAAGATAGTGAAAAAAAAATCATTATCTATTGATATACAATTTTTCACCCAAGTTTTATAGTCTTTTTTGTCTCTCTCTCCCTTCCCCTCCACTCCCCTCGAGCTTATTTTAAAAAATACAACTTTTCGAAAACTGATTTTAGTCGAAAAACATACTAAATATATAAAGTTATGTTATTTTGATCAATATTAAAAATTTGGTTAAAATGATAATTTGAGTAAAGGTTGTGATTTTTAATCCAGTAATAAATTATAATAGTTATTAAATAATAAAGTGGGCCCACAAAGTAGATAGATGTTGTAGGACTCATCCTAATTCTATCCACGTGTGCGTTGAGCTAAATTGACCGATCCAGTCTCACATTTGACAATTGACATTTTATCCAAATCCAAATCTCATCCTTATCATTTTCGTATCATTTAATTACCTTAATTTAAGGTTCAAATCCTCCGTTAAAATTAGTATATTTTATAATTTAATGATATATACGAACTTCATTAAGATAGGATTTCCTAACTCAATTAAGCTTCAAAACAGTCAACAGGTCTTTCAGTTTACACCCACTTTTCAAAAGAGAAAATATTTTATATTACTTAATCTTAAAATTGGCTATAATCTGAGAGAGAAGAGACGTGTTTGGACCATATTTATGCCCAAGTTCGTGCTCTATTTTTGAAGATTACGTTTGATAATTAAAAAAACACAAAAACTTATGTGAGACGGTCTCACGGATAGTTACCGTAAGACGGAGTCGCATTATCCACAAACAACATTTGAATTGTAAGGTTTGGGTTGTGGGTAATTGGGTTGTGGGTTTGTCCGTCTCACGCAATATAATAAAAATTTGTGAGACGGTCTCACGAGAGACTTACTCTTAAAAAAAAATATAAAAAGGCCAAAGAATTTTTTTCATAAAATAAGGTTTAGTCAATGGCATATTTATATAAGGGATGCATTAACCCATATGAGAATTGATGAATTTAAAAGTTTAGAAGTAATATGATTCACTTAAAAAAATAAAAATTAGAATAAGCAATATGATTCAAAGCAACATTAATATTGGAATCTATATAATACAAGTATTGTCTTTAATGATTAAAGTTTTCAATTGAGATTGATTGAGTACTTAATTGATCAGTTATAAACATCTACTGGAATTGCATTAATTACATTAAAAAGTTAAGTGATATGTCATATATCACTCGTTTGAATTAACTAATTTATGTTGTCGAGTAACTTAAGACAAAACATTTTGATCTTTATTGTATTATTAATTTATTTATTTTTTTGTAGTTTTACGGATATGTTGAGAACGTATTTTGGCGTTTTGCATTACAGTAGACAATGAGAACTATGAGTTAAGTAAAAGTGAACAAGTCTTTTGAACCTTTCCTTTTCTTAGTTTGAAAATCGTTTAATCTTTCTTTATAGAGAAGTGAAAATCTTCACACTTTTTGTATTACATTCTCATATGAATTCGACTCATTTTTTACAGTGTATTTGATCTTAGTACATAACATTTTTCATTTCTAACATGTGTTTCATTTAACATTTCAAAATAATTATCATACAGCATATGTATAAATAATATACCTTATTAAAATATTATATGAACTTAAAATAATGAAATAGATGATTAAACATCAAATGTAACCGTTTGTTAAGTTAAAGCTTAGCATCTCCAATAATATGTTGAATTCTTCAAAATTTAAGATTTTTCACTCCAACAATGCATTATATTATCAAGGTAAATCATCTCAACTGTCATCCTTGTGTTGGATTCAATGCAAATCAAATCTCGTGTTAGCTTTTTTTTCTTTTTTTTAATGAAATATTTCGTTTTAATGTAAAAAATAGTGCACACTGATAGAAACGAACGTCAACTTTTATATGAAAATAACAATATTTTTTTGTGTACCGTTGAAGAAGATATTAAAAAAAAGTTCTTTTTACTTGGTTCATCAAACAATAATGTACAAACTATTAAGATGATTTGAGCATTTCAAAACTATTAAAATAGAATTGTATATTTAACCAAACATCAAGACAAAAATACCGCTATCACTTTATAAATTCATTTTCAAGTGTTTAAAAACAAGTAAGAACAATATCAATTCGTATTTTCTTAAAAAAGAAAAAAGAAGTCAATTGTAACATGATTTTCCCCACCCCTTCCAACCCCCATCCACCGAGATGTGAAGAACCGACATCCCCTTTGTGGGGTATGAAACGGCGTCAAAACGGTGTGAACACTCAACACTAGAGCCTACTTCTAACCTACCTCTTTTTTAAACCCTTTAAAAAAAAAAAATTATGTACATCAAGATTTATTCATTTAAATCGAATCAAAAAAAAAACGTGACAAAGAATTCAGACTGCCCCACCCTTCCTTTTGGGGATCCATCAATATTTTATTCATTGAACAAAGAAGATACACTTCCCCCACCGCCTATATTATTAACTTATTATAATTTCAGCACATTTCGTACGAACGTACTATTCCTTTGACGGTTATCCCAATTTAGACTCTTTCCTTATATACCCCATTTTCTCCAAATTACTTAATTTCCACCAAAATCAAATTAGTTCTATTCACAAAAAAAATAAAATCAAAATCAGCTTATTTATCAACGGTGGCGAACGGTAGAGACCACCGCGAGTATGGCAGATTTCCGGCGACATGGAGTAGAGATAACACCACCTCCACCGCCGCCGCCAGTTTTCCGATTCCTTACTTCCACATGCAAGAAGAAGAAGAGCACCCAGATTACCTCCTATCCGCTATGTTGGCGGCGCCGCCACCGCTATCAGGGTATGGTCAGTCGCCAGAGACGTCTGCGATGGTGACGGCGCTGACCCACGTGGTGTCTGGTCAGCGGCAAAGAGGCGGCGCTGCCTCGTCTTCTAGAGCAATCCAATCCGCCATTAATTCTCCCCCCTCTGCTTATTCATCTTCCAGCTCTGGCTCCTGCGGTGGCCGGAAAAGGAGACTTGATCAAGAAGATACTGCGCCGGAATATTCCGAGCATCTTCCGAGGGTATATCATAGCATCGGAGAGTCTTATTCCTCTGTTAAATCAGGTTTGTTTTAAATTTTAATGGACTTTTATGTTTGCTCATAAATTTTAAAAAATTTAAGCATGCAACTCCTCTGTTTTTTTTTTCCTTTTTGGTTAATTATTTTTTTATTTCTTGTATTGCAAACCTATTTCTTACAATTTTTGAATGTTTTAACAATTTGTACTATATTTCTCCTATCTTGATAAATATTTGAATCATAAATAAATATTTTTAGTATGAACAATTTTTTTGATTTTTCCCACTTTTATGATGATGATGGTTTTTTTTGTTTTTTTTATTTTTAAAATCTTATATAATTTTGGAGGTCTTCTAAGGCAAATTCACCCCATAAAATATGAAAATCTTTAGTATTTTTGCATGTCATAACTTAATCCAAACGTGAACAGTGTTTTTGTCATGGTCCCATTTTATTCCGATTTCGTTTAATACTAATTTTTTTAAATTTTAATTTCTTTGAATCAATTGGCCTTAAATTAGTAAATTTTAAACATTCTTTTGCTATCAATCTTTCTTCAGAGCCAGAGGTTGCCACCCCAACCGCCGCCGCCGTGCAAGAAACGTCGCCACCGGAAACCTACGAAGACAACAGCGAAAGACGAAGAAAATACAGAGGAGTTCGGCAAAGGCCGTGGGGCAAATGGGCGGCAGAAATACGGGACCCACACAAAGCCGCCAGAGTTTGGCTGGGCACCTTCGACACGGCGGAGGCCGCCGCCCAAGCATACGACGCCGCCGCCCTCCGCTTCCGAGGCAACCGAGCCAAGCTCAACTTCCCGGAAAACGTCAGAATCCTGCCACCACCACCTCCTCAGCCCTCTCAACCACCACAGTTCACCATCTCCGCCCCACCGCCGCCCTCCTCCGCCGCGCCGTCGTTCTTCCAGACCACCGGCCGCGACTACCTGGAATACTCGCAGCTGCTGCAAAGCGGCGGCGATTTCCAATCGGAACAATCGAAAACGCTGTTTGAGCACATGTTCTATGCCTCGTCGTTGGCTGGTTTGTACTCCGACATTTCTTCTTCTGCTTCGCCTTCTCTCTCTTCCTCTGTTTCTTCTTTCTCTCAGCCGCCATTTGTTTCTTCGTCCACTTCTTCGTACCCACTGGTTTTTTCTAACGGTCAAACACTGCATTTCGGTCAACAAGGAAATATTCAACGGACTCAAGGTGGCGGCGGTGGCGGCGGTAACGCTGGCTTAGATTTTCCGGCTCGGCCGTGGGACTCGGGGCACTATCCTGACCCATCATCCTGACATCAATTTCCTTTTTTTATTTAATTGACCAAAGAAATATACACGTTCAATAGTTGTATTTTCTGTTCAATTTTTAATCTTTTTAATGGTTTTTAATTGACACTTGGTTTTTTAGATGGTTTTTTATGTATACTTTATTGTACTAAATAATATATACATCACACATTTCATGTAATGGTTTCGGGAATAAGTAATTATATGGTACCATGTTTTTTTGACTAGCATGGGTTATGGATATATTATGAAGTTTTTTCTTTCATTAAATAAAATAGGTGAGATAGTTTTATAAGAGAGTGAATTTCTAGCTTTTGAATAAAAGTACCAACTCTTATAACTTATAAGTATCATGTGAATTAAATCCATAACTTAGAGTTTTGTTATAACTATTATAAACTTTTTATAAAGATATAGATTTCATGTCAACGGACAAATTTTGACGTATGAAATGTACTCCTTTTCTAATTAAGGACAAAAAGTTAATGATCAAAGATTTTATTAGGGAGGAAGAGTAGTAATGAAAGTAATATTATGTAATTGGTATTAAAATATAAAAGGAGTTCATAATGAGAGTGAATAACAATATAATAATAATAATAGTAATAATAATATCAAGAAATATTATATATATATATATGTGTGTATATATATAATAGTATGACCACATGTGTCAAATGTCAAGTACATTTTTTTAAATTAACTTTTTTTTACAAATTAAATCTATAATAAATAGAATTTTAAAGTTAATTAATATAATCAATTAATTATATTAAATTTAATGTTGATACTATACATCACTAAATAATGTAGGTTTTTGAACTTAAACTGTTAAAATAGCACATGAGACTTCAAATATAAAAATTATTTATATATTTGAAATTTGCTATTTTAAAAAATCTAAAAAAAAGTATAAATAAATAAGGTGGATCGATTGAAAAATGGTTATTCAAATTATTCAATTTTTTGAAACTTATTAATTAATTTAATAGAAATATTTTGTGAATATGTGTTTAAAATAAACTCTAAAACTTTTTTACAAAATTTTGTCTTTCATTTTTTATTATTATTGAAAATCTAGAGTTATTCAAAACTTTAATAATAAAATAATAAAATCAAACTAATAGTGGTAGGACTGTTGAATAATATAATAGACATAACGTTAATACAATTTTTTTCAAAATGATAAATAAAAATTAATATATGTTTCCTTTACAAATGCAATATATATTTAAATAATTAAATAATATATTAATCAAACATTGTTATATTTAATGTTAAATGAAAGAATGTGTATTACACAAAAGCATAAATAATTTTTTATATATAAATAATTTTTAAATTCCCTAATATTACTAAATTTAATTTAATTATTTTTTAATCTCATGTCTTATACGAGGTCCTACACTAACAAAAATAATAATAATAGAAAAATGGAGTGCATGGATGAGAGATGCACAAGTGTCACACAATATAATGGGATTCGACAAATAAAATAAATAAAAAGGGTGTCAACGCTTTGAAAGGGCCATCTCTAGATACTATTGAAAGGCAGAAGACTCTCAAACAAATTAAAAAACGTGTGTATATACCTACTTTTGTTCTTTCCACACCGTTTTTTATGTCCTTCTCTCATTCGTATCCTCATTTTTATTATTTTTTACAACATTTGTTTTACTTATAATTAATGGACTAGGATTTGAGATGTGTTCAAATTGAATTGGTAAGCTGATGTGGACATAGATGAATTGGTAAGATTTGTAGTGATTTAGGCAGAAATTTTTCGACAATACAAGTATAAATTATTGTGGAGGTTGATTCTGGAATTGTTGTTATGTTAACTTTTTGTTACTCAAAAGTTGGTAGGTGGATAAGTTAAATGTTTTAAACATGATGTTATCAATACATTTAGAAGTACTTGCAATTTATTTACATTTAATATATAAATATAAAGTCATCATCCAATTAAAACATAAACGAGATCATCTATTCATTTTTCCTAAACAGCATTGCAAAAAATAAAAAATATTGTTTGGGGAAAAAACAGACACATCCCAACACTTATAAATAAGGACTCAAGTTCTATTTTTTTTTTTTAAGCTAAGGAGGATCAACATCAAAAGGACTCGTTAACATCAACACTTTCAACAAAAAAAAAGAAAAAAAGTTTGCGATGTTTGGTTAAATATTCGAATGTGAATCCCTTCAATAATGTATCCCATAATTGGGCTTTAGTTAATGAATTTGATCAAGACATTGGATACTGAGCAACTTGGTTGGCCCAACACAATGGCGAGCTAAAGTTAGGCCGTAAGTTAAAGAAAAAGTAAAAGATTCCCAATTGTGTAAATTAAAGAGAAATAAGTTGTAGATACGAGTTTTACTGTTTTAGTATGATTGAAGAGATATATATTTAAAGGTGATGAATATTTAATTCTTGAAGTGACAATAATATAACACTTTAAGCTTGTATATATGAGACACAATCATTGAAGAAGCCCTAAGGATATGACCTGATAAAACTTCATTGATAATTCTAAGTTGGTAGAAATTTTGAATTGTTATTGAAATATCTTTTTAATAATTATTTTCCAAAAATTTGAATTCAATGTTTGTGTTCTCTCGCTGTGTCAAGACAATATAACCTCACTTAATATTCAATATTCACCACTTTTGTAACATGCCAAAAATATTTTAAATTTGATAAAAGCAATAGTCTTTTGACATTCATAATATTTAATATTCACCACATTTAACAAGTCATGAATATTTTTCCGGGAAAAAAAAAGGTCTTTTGACCATGATAATTTTGACTGCAATACTATAAAAACATTTTAAATATTTTGGTCAATAAAATATGTGACAAAATTAAAACATGTTACTCTTAATTTATTGTGGATCGAAGACTCCACAAAATGATTCCGCAACTAGCTAATTAAAACTATTCTTTACAATGACAACACTTCATTCCACACTAACAAATGATTGTACTGAAATTAAACCTCATCATCACCATTATAGCTAATGATTCTTTATTCTTTATATTATCACTATTTTATATTCTATTTTATTAATGTACACCAATATATAATATGATATTATCACCACATCAATGCATTTTTCTTAGTAATATATCACATTTTGCAATTCTTCACATAAGAACTCTTATCACATAAATTCCTAGCAACATTATTTTTTACTTTAAAGTCCACAAATTCTAGGCCAAACTTAACAACAAATTCTTTTCAGAAATCATATTGAACTTAACGTTCAATCAATCTAACCGATTGAACCACTTTCCAAGAAAATAATCGATTTAATTATGGATCCGATTATTCGGGCCGTAACCCCATATTCAAGAAATGACTCCCACCACCATGGGAATATGATTTGAACATTTTTTATTTTAAATTAAAATCCACATTTTCTAAGCCAACTCAACAACAAATTCTCATTAGAACCCATATTGACCCTTACGGTAAACTGATTCGACCGACTGAACCACTGTCCAACAAAATAACCGATTAAATCATGGATCCGGTTATTCGGTTATTCGGGCCGTAACCCTAAATTCAAGAAATGGGTCCCACCACCAAGGGAATATGATTTGATACAAGAGACAACTAGTCCCTACCACCATTCCCATTTTCTTGATGATTCCCAGCGTGAGTGCCGAAAGCATATCTCTGGCTTCATTACACTACACTCACATGGCCCTCACCAACCATAAAGCTCCAACATCATCTTTAATGGACATGCAACCAAAACCTAGGCTTTTTTTCTTGCCTTTTTAACATCCATATATATGGTGTTCAAAGAGGGACCATATGTCCAAAACCATTGCTTCATTCACATTCACAATCCAAGATGGAGAAGAGTAAATCCTTCCCTCAGTATACATCTGAGTTCAGTAACGAAAACGGGTCCGACCCGTATTCATTTAATGGGCCGAATGAAAAGTGTCGAGGTTTCGAAGCATCCAATGATCCAGAGATGAAGAGGAAGAAGAGGATTGCAGGTTATAACATGTTCACTACTGAAGGTAAAGTCAAAGCATCTCTCAGAGAGAGTTTCAAGTGGATCAAGACCAAGATCAACGATGTTCGTTATAACATATAGCCATGTTTGTCTTCTTTGTATAGTCTCATAATATCTCTTGTTAGTCTCTTTCAAGAAGCCATCATGTTCTTGTACTTTGTTTGCAATGTTTCTTGGTTATGGGATTTATCTTGAGCTCGATTTGTTTCGTTTTCTGCATCTATTTCATGTTTGTTTAAAATCAAGAATCCATCTGTGTGAACTATGTGAAAGCAAGGTGAAAGGAAATTGAAAGTTTGCATTCATTACATTTTCACATTGTACTATGAACTAACTGGTTTACGATACGAATCAAGCATGATTTTGATCAAACAATCTCAACATATATAGGCCTAATCATCAATCAAGTGCTGCTTAAGTGTGCTTGTTTTCTAAGCTTCTGAATTCTCTAGTGGATGCAGATCTTTGCACCGCATTTGATCTATAGTTCGTACCATCAGCCGCGTTATAGTTAGTCGTACGTTCTTTAGTTGGCATTGGGGGCCGATTTCTGATACTTTTTCGAGAGACAGGGGAAGGAAGTAGTAGAGGCAATGACTCTTCTTTCCCCGGTGGCTTTGCACTTGTAGAAGAAGTGCTCGTTGAACTACTCCCCGTCCTTAAGATTATGCCCGACACATCTGTGCTCGTTTGCATCTCCTAAATCAAACAATGCTAGAAATTTTGAATATAAAAGATTAATTTTGAGTCCAAAAGAATGATGTTTTAGCTTATTTGGTACCTCCTTAGAAGCAGAGTTCTTCGTTCTTTGCTCTCTTTGTGATTGAGAGCGGCGTCTCAGTTTAGAAGTTTTGTGCCTATATGCATTGTGAAAGAGAATATAAAGTTAGAGACACTATTTTTTTTTTCAAAAAGGGTATTAATTCAAGAAGAAGAAAGACCATACTTTTGCCTCTCATTTTGCATAACATGTTCATCATCTTCTATGTGGATTTTAGGTAGACCTGAAAGCTGGCAAGCTAAAGGGCTTGTATGAAAGAACTGCAATGAGAAAAAAAAAACTTTCTTGTTAACATTTCAGCATATGAAATGTTAGCTTAGTATGTAGCCTTATAAGCTTGGAACTAACCTTGTTTTGAAGAGCAGAAGTTGCGGATCCTCGTTTTGGGGGGTCGAGGGAGAGAAGGGTGCGTACAAGTTCCAACGAAGACGAAGGAAAGCTCCGAAAAGCTTCTCCAAGAATGGACTTGTAAGCTTGTGGAGGTTTAAGGGCTGTGGAGAGTTTTAATCTCCTGTAGTAATCATCTGGTGGTGTACCACACAGTTTGAATATCCTATGCAGTTGTTCTACCTGAATTTGAGTCACATATTTCATTTCAATCCTTTTCCAAGAAAAATGAGACGGAGTAATTCCGACGTGTAAAAAGACTAAAATACCCTTCTGCAAAGATAAGCATCTCCCTAAGCGCATCCTCAGAAGGGTATTTTAGTCTTTTACATGCAGAAAGAGATATATTGATTTAGTTCATTACCTCTGACCGGGCGGGCATAATAGGCCGCCCGACGAACATCTCAGCCATGAGGCAACCGACACTCCAAAGATCGATACCTACCCCATAATCGGTCGAGCCTAGCAACAGCTCTGGAGCTCTATACCAAAGGGTAACGACCCGGTTAGTCAGAGGCCGTTTCTTCTCTGTACTGAAGAAATTCGCAAGTCCAAAATCAGCTATTTTCAACATCCCATTTCGATCAATGAGCAAATTCGATCCCTTAATGTCTCTATGCAGTATACCCTTCTCATGGCAATGTTGGAGGCCTGAAAGCAACTGTTGCATATAGCTTTTGATCTGTGGCTCTGAGAGCCTCTCATCGGGCCGAGATAGGACTCTTGCTAAATCGGAATGCATATAGTCGAAAACTAGGTATAGGCTATACTGCATTCTTGAAGTTGCTAATCCTTCAAGCTTTACAATATTGGGATGATCCAATTTCTGCAAAATCATGATCTCCCTTGCCATGAACTTCACACTTTCGGGCTCTGATGTGTCAAAACGAACCTTCTTCAACGCCACAATCTTTCCCGTCTCTTTATCTCTTGCTTTGTACACATTGCTATATGTTCCTTGCCCCACCTGCAATAACAAGCTCATCAATCAAACCAAACACTATCAAAAAGTAAGAAATAGAAAATCAAACCTTGTCAATCTTGGAATAAGAATCAGCACTTTTTGGAACAATGTTCTTCAAAACATCTTTTGGAATATTATCAACAAGCCATTTTGGCCATCCATCCACTAACTCTTCTTCTCCAGATTTCTTCATCAACTCATTCTTTTTGTGACCATTTCCATTATTTCCATCACCATTGCTATTAACATTCTTTCTCCCTCTGTCAATTCCATTCCCTTCCTTAACGTTACGTGGGGCCCTGGAAATCGCCTTTCCATCTGTAACATGAATTCTTTCTTTCTCGAGCTTCAACTTTTCGAGGTCTAGTTGTGGAGGTTTCATCAATGGCTTGCTACTATGAGAGGACCCCATGTTTCACAAACTCTCACTTTCAGAATAGCAAAGTAGTTCAACTTCTTTAAATGAGTTATTGAGTGAATGATATACTTATTTATTCAAGAAAAAAACAAGAAAAATTCAACATATTAGGGGAAACAAGACAGTTGGAAGTGATAGTAAAAACAAGATTTGTTATAAGAAATGAGATTGAGATCATATAGGCCGGCATGCCGGCATTAAAATTCCAATATTCGATTCTTTTTCTAAATAAGCTGATTGAGTTTATACACTTTACATCATTCAAATCCAAATTTAATAATTAATATGCTATGTACAAATCTGGTAAGAGGGTTGACTACAAATATCTTAAACTTTGAAGGTTTCTTTAACACCTAGCTTTTTCCGCTGAAAATGAAGCATAATTGGATCTAATAACTCTTTCTAACTGGCTTTTACTATATATTTTTTGCAGTTGCGATACTGTATTTCATTGTTTTGGTATATAACTCACATGTGTAGTAACAATATATATATATATTTTCAAGCAAAATAATTATTAAATTTTCATGAAATTTATGACAAATTCTGCGCTATGGTTGAATAGTCATGTTTAGAAAAGCTAAAGCTTGACTTGTTCTATTTATGGTAGCCATTTCTTAGGTTAATCGAATAGTAAGTCTAAATTCTATTTAAAAAAATAAAGAAATAAAAAAGGTTGCAATAATTTGACTAATAAAACCAATTTTGGCCGGTTGATGATGTTTAACTAAATCAATCTGTCAAAATCCAGCTGAAATTTCTGGTAATAACTTATTTACCATTCCAAAACATTCCAATTCAACTAGTCGAATCAATCCGATTTTAAATACATTGCGATAATGAAACACTTTAATTATAGGTCCTATATATCAACAATCAACACATTAAACTGCGTTCGTGATGGGTCGCAGAACAGTCCTCCCTTTCCTATCATACCAAGTGATCGGTGGACACGTTAAACTTTGCATATGATATGAAAACACTCATATTATGGCAGTATTCATTCATATCCGAACATGAATATCAAAGAAAAACCAAATGCAACAAAATTGGATTGCAAGCCAGACTATATCAACAAATCAATCAACCTCGTATCGCCTCAAATTTCCGATGAACTGGTGTTTTGCTAGCGGCATTTCAAGCAACGGCTCGTAGGTTGTGTCGTGTAAGAGCAAGTTGGAGACGGCCAGGAGAAGCTTGGGACTACATTATGGTGCATGAACAAGTCTTCTCATTCCCATGGTCGAATTCATTGTCCGATCCATCTTCACTGAGATTATGTAAATTGTTTGATTAGTTGAGCCAATGATTACTCAAGAAGTAGACTAATGAATAACAAATACAATTCATCTCTCTGTTTTTCACAAAATAATAATTCTATAAGCTCAAAGCACCTATAATGTGAGTTTGTTTACTAAAACATGCAACAAACGAATCTGTCGTGCTTACAAGCAAATCAGACTATATAAGAAATCTAACGTTTGAAATCTAATTGCTTATTAGAATCTGAATGTCTAACCAACATTATTCACCCTTTTTCCATACCTTATATGTAAGAGAGAGACAAATTGTCTGGTTGATGGGTTAGAAAATTAAAATAGGACAAACTACACCCTATTTATTAGCAACAAGCATTAATAATCTTCGGCCCGTTACACGTGTTAAGTCCATTTTGTACGAAGTAACCACTACATTAGCATCCATGGCCCATTTAAAATCTAAAGGCTCCTCCCAAACTAGGCCAAAACTTGTAATTCTAATGATGTCATCGAAAACTGATGTCAAGTTTCACTCTGCAAATCTTATTCGCTATTATTTAGGCTATCAGAGAAATGAGATAAGTTTCAAATTTTATAATCCTTGGTAAATGTAACATGAGACAAAGCTAAAAGGTAAATAGAGTTGACTGAAGCAGGCTAGACAGACTATGTATCTTATACTTAACTAAATCAAAGCATACAAGCAAGTGCAAGAATCATAGAAAAGAATCGAAAAGTGCAAACCAATATGACTAATAAAAGTGTTCATACCTCATCTCAAATTCCCGAATCTCAAAAAGCTCTCCTCCACTAGTATCCGTCCATTGCACTTTCCGTCTCTCCATTTGAGAACCAAAATCATCATTCTTTTCACATAACATTCTGTGATCTTTGTTTTCTCCACCGCCACCATTCCCGTCAGTGGAAGCAATCACAGCACTCTTTGCTGCTTTCTTCAAGCTACTCTTAAGATTAACTATATTCCTCTTGCTATCATCATCATCAACATCAACACACCTGTCTGAGTTCCTTGAATCTCTACCCTGACCAATGATTGGAGGTGGCAAGACATCTTTACTTTGAGTCGGTCCCACTTTCAGAGGAGACGGGCTCTCGAGTCCAGCAGCAGTGCAACCAAAGCACACAAAGGAGGTGCACCCGCGGACAGTATGGTTCTTCTCAGAAGCCAGCTGGAGATCAGGATCAGGATCAGGATCGGTCTCTTGGTCCACCAACTGGTACTGATTCCACGGCGTCACTCTCATGGGTTTCTCTTCGTGTTTCTGACCCAATAAAAGAAGGGTGAGTCCCTTACTGTACCCAGAGGCTGAAGAAGAGAAAAACCCTCCTCCTTCTACTGCAAATAACATCTGTTTCTTCTCATCTGACCATCACCATGTTATTTCCTTTCATCTATATAACAGTGCAATTCACCTGCCATGTGCAATCCATTCAGATATTACAGTTCCAAAAGCATGAAATCAGATCACATAGACATGTTTGTTCAAAAGCATCAAATTTTCAATTGACATTTTCAAACGCAAAGAATGTGGACACACACAACGATTAGTAGAATCAGTTCTGATAATAGGCATTGAAGATCCACTAAACAACATCTCCAAAACATAAAACAGGAAAAGCAAACATATTACACATAATCCTGCAATTAAAGCAAAAATCCTCAAGAAAAACACACAATCTGGGAAAGCAAATAATTCTTCAATAATTACCACACTTAAACAAATAATTTAAGGATAATATCCCCTATAGCAGTAAACAATATATAAGATCTCAGAAGAGTGTGACTATTAGTAACTAAATAAATAAATATTCAGCAGACAAATCAACCAAGCACACAATAAGCTCATTTATTATTCGCACACACAGTAAATAACATACAGATGTTTATATGCATGGGTGGAGAGACATACAGATCTGGTAGCGATCTCCGGCGACAATTCACCGGACTAACAACTGCTTCTCCGATTGCAAAGGGAATTCGCCGGAGTAGAAAGTAAAGCAGGAAAATTACCACTCAGCTTGGTGTTCGAAGATTGATTGAATTGAATACAAATAAAAACAAAATCTTGTTTCAATTTATTCAAATACTGAGAGAGAGAGAGAGAGAGAGAGAGAGAGAGAAGTAAAATTTGTAAGATAGTGAAAATATGGATAAATAATTAAAAAAAAAAAAAAAAGACAGAAAATTGGAGGGGGAAAAGATTGGATAGTGACACTGTAGCGATGATAGCGATGGGTCCGCTTATAAATTCTGAGATAATTATACAGATAATTGACTTTCTATTCTCAATCATCTACTATAAAAATAATATTGTAAATTTTTATTTATTTATTGAAAAGAAACAACTATTTCATAATTGTTATTGATGAAAAAATGTTGTAGTTGTAAGAGATTGCAACAGGCTAATGAGAATACATCATATGGATAATGATCAGATCTAAAGACTCAGCAATATTAATTGCTTATAATATTAATAGAAACTCAAAAAATATTTTTTAAAATTTACAAGTCGAGGTTACGTTGAAAAGTTGATGTTGAATATTGTTTGCGAAAAATATTATAATGAGTGTGGAAATGCGGATCAACTTGATTTAGTTTTAAATACGTAACTAATTTTCAGTGGACAAAACTGAACAAAACTTATCCGTTTAAAATCGAACAATTTTATGAAATCCAATTTGGGGAAAAATCTGAAGAAACTGCACAAAGTAAGACAATATAAGTCATAGTGTTTTTCTTTTTTTCAGATTTCTTTTTAATATAATGGAAATAAAATTTATTCATGTAACAAACATCTTTTATTTCAAATATGTTTCTTGTTATAATCATATTTAATCAATATACATAATTCATAGGCATGCAAATATGCAATGTATACTAAATACCAATAGACTTATAGTGTAAGAATAAAAGATAAACACCAATAAAATAAATAATCCTAAATTCCTTTTTTTTTTTGGTCTCTCTCTCTCTCTCTCTCTTTCTCTCTTGCATGTGTAATGATAATAGATTGTTGTGCTTTAGAAAAAAGAAAGGAGTGGTAATTTAAAGAAAAGTTTGCTTTTGTTTGCTTTTGCCTGTATTATGACTTGGCTGCTTTTTACCTTTTTTATTAGCTCCACTTTCTATTTTATTTTATTTATGGAGAATAGACCTAATTGGGAAGCTAATCAAAGTGAGAAACTCAAAAAATGATTGCTATGAGTTCTTTAAAGTCCTAATTGCATAAAAAAAACACTTTTTTTTTTCAAAATTGAATTTACATCTAACCTTTTGAATTTAGTAAAAAAAATGTTTTATTTTATTTGTAAAATAGCGTAGTTATTTGTTAACTGACAATGTAAGTTCCAGGACATGCATGGGTAATGGAATTTATTCAATTTTATAAAAATATTAAATAGTACAGTTAACCCATTTAAATTAATCCAAAAGACTTTTCTACACTTTTTTTTTTTTTGAAGGAAAAACAGATTTTACATCCAACCTAGCTAAAATTTCAGACAGTGTAAATAATTGAAAAGTTGCAGCATAGAATGAAAATGTGAGTTCTAGTACAAGTGATAAGGATGTGGTCTTTCTTAACTTTAAGGTCATGCTCCAACTGATCTTCTGTTTTCTTTTGATTGAGATGTCCTAAAGTGAGGTTAAAGGCAATCATATCATTTCCAATCTGACCAAACAGAGTGCTGACATGGGTCTCAGATCAGCTAGAAAGAGGTTGTGGGAGTCTGAATTGTCTGAAGCCATGTGTGAGTAAATATTATAGCACTACTTAGTATTTTCAAGAGGAAAAAGTGATGTTTGAAGAAAAGGTTTGCATGTATTTGATGTTTGAAGACAAGGTTTGTATGTATTTATGGAAATTGGTGGGTCCCGTAGTTTCGTTGATTCAGGATCATGTGCTGTATTTCTTCTTCAACAAAGAAAGGAATGAAATCTGCTGATAATTAGGAAATAAAGGAATGAAATATATAAACCCATGTTTCCTAATGAATTTCTACTTCCTTATTTAACATTGTTTCCTAATGAATCTCTATTTCCCGATTGTAGATATTTTTCAGATCACTAATTAAATTATTATCTTATTTATTTGAAAATTTTACATTTTTTGGATGACAATTTTCAGATTTATTTCTCTGTTTGAGATAGTTTTCAATTTTTTGTAAATTATTTATGATTATTGAAATTTTTTTAGATTTTTCCATAAAATTTTTCAGATTTATTCATTTGATTAGACAACTTTCAGAGTTTATAAAAAAGTTTCCAATTATTTTAAACAGTTTTAGATTTTCATTTTTATTGAATATGTTATTTTTATTAATAAAATTATCTCATAGGACATCATATGGTGAAAGTGGTGATTGTGATATTCAGTAATTTAAATCTGAGTCGACCCAAAAATCAGACCAAAATTGTCCTCAATTTTCATGAACTTTTTTGAATTAGAGTTCTAATTAAGTTTCCAAATGAAAAGAAAAACAAAAGTGATTTTGAAATATCTCAAACGTATAACAAAAAATCACACGAGTACATGAGATAATGGATAGTAGATGCTATTATATCTAAAAACACTATATATATTAATCCAAAAACTAACAAAATAAAGCAACTAAAAAAAAAGCCCAGTACAATTACTCCTTCAAGTAGGTAGGGACGAAGAGACTTTCTCGACATGGAAACATGTAACCAAAAACCTCGTCGATGCATTCGGATGCGAGTTGCAAGTACGCGGCATATCTTTGTTCAGTAATTAATTACAAACTGGAAAATTTAACAAGAAAATTAATAAATCAACCACTATTTTATATTTTGACGCATTATTTATTTCTTCATCGATAAAAATAAATTCTGGTATAGAAAGAGTTCACATGATACGAAGAGAAAGCCAAGAAATATGCATGTATGAAGCAATTAATGCACATTGCACACAAAAGAAACGGAGGGAAAATAATTGAAAAATAAACAGTAGTTCAAATATTGTACAATGTCTCAAGTTAAGACGACTTAGTGTTCAGTCGATTTATTGTACAAAACATCGAAACAGAGGTCTTGGGTCGCCATTCCAATTCATAACAAGGAAAGAAAAGCAGAGTAGCTTCATGCTCCATATACTGTATTGCACCACAATCCTGGAAAAACATTAAACAGCATACATGGTCAAGCTTTTCGTTTGTTTTTCTTTTGTTCAACCCTGAATCGAATATAAAAAGTTCGCCCATGTAACCGGATTGACTTAACAAAAATAGCGATAGACACAAGGAAGCAGGATTGATTTAACTTCAGCGCTGTTGGTTGCAGGTAAGAATGGTCACCATGCCACATCATTGTGTAAGGCATTCGACATACGATTCAATTTATGGTTTTATTGAGTATTAATCTGTTCATAACGGTTGTACAGGCAACGTGAGTTATGGAGTGTGTATAAATCTAAAGACTGGAGAAAATTTACCATCTATACTTCCATCGAGATGCAAGCAAGGGGTCATTATTATTATTATTTATTATAATTTTATCAAGAAAAATTAATAGTTCTGTAGGTAACATAAGGACAAACAAATCTACATGCAACAGAATCATTTCATTGTTTCCATAAAACTATTACACAGTGGATACACAAACTTGGACTTAGATGTTATATGTGCGATATCCATAGACTTAACAACAATTGATCGTAAATCATCAATTAGATGGGAATTAAAAATTACCTAATGATGATCATCATGGCCTTCCCAAGGATGCCTCCAGCCCTAAGAGCATGAAGTTACGTCAGAAAATCTATTGATAATGGCATAATGCTATTTAAAGGACACCAATATGAAACAGAATAAACTTCCATCACATAGAAGACCAAAAACCATCATAACTTACCAATACCACAGGACCATCTTTCTTTGCCCTGTAGAGAATCCAAAACCTGAAAAGTATAACAGGTTTACAGCAAAGGTAAATTTAGAGCTCTAAGACAGGTAAACCTCACTTACAGATGCCTCAAAACAATCATCAGTCACGGGACACAGAAGATACATTCATCATAAGACTATTAGAATATCTAGTAAATGTCTAAATGATGGCATAGAATATTAAGAGTATTAGTTGACAACATCGTGCAAACTCTTGACTGATAGTGCCTTTCAATTTTGAGGCATTGGGAGTGAAGGTCAGAGAAACTGCATTTTGCACAGAATTTCCATCATAATACTTATGGAATAAGAAAACATAGTGAATAAAGGCATTCGAATAACGGCAATGACAATGGTGGTAAAAGGGAGGAAGAAGGGGATGATAAAGAATTGAAGGAAACAAACGATGGATGGAGGAAACAACCACCCCAATTTTGAAAAACAACTCTTGTAAAGGTTTCAAAGCTGTTCACATTTCACCTATATAGATAAACCTTATAAATCATACATTCGCAGCCTCCCAACTAGAATCCTCAAAATCCCATTCTCCAGTTCGTCAAAAGAGCCATTCAAATTGAACACATGATTTGTGAACAATTGAGTATAGAAATGTGATCAATCAAATACTGTAAAGTTCCGATATTTATTATCGACCAGAATTGAACCATAACGGAATTTCAGCTATACTGGCATCATAATATCAAATTGAGGAGGAAGATCAGAATTAGAGCGATAGACAATAGTTGAGATGCTAGGTATGAAGAGCATAAGATGAGAAAAAATAAAATATTTTGAAATTGGGTAACTAGTTGGACTTGGTATGTAGTGTGAACATTGTTATATTTTTCTAAAATCTAGCCTAAACTAACCACATTAACAGACCTCTATTTGAAAGCCTTTATTGGCCAAAAAAATGAAAAAATAAATATTAAAAAAATAAGAGCAATAATTAGTTTCAATTCATAACGCATACAGATCTAACACTTCAAATTCAATCAATTAGAGAGCTTTAATTACCAAACAAAATCAGAAAAGAGGTCAATCAAAAATTAGGGCCAGAATCAGTTCCAATCAGCGAGCGATATACACTGATCTAATACGTTCAGAAAAATTAATTAGAAATTCAATCAACCATTTCACAGAATTCCAGAGAGTTTGCGCACGTGATCTGAGATATATGTAAGCATTTTCAATTACCACATGACGGCGCAGAGGCCTTTGCCGGTGACAGTGTGCCAGCGCTTTGGTTGATGCAGAGTTACGCCTTTGTAGGTGACACCATGTCCGTGTCCTCCCCCCATTTTTGTTCCTTCTCCTCGAACTGTAGACTGAAATTTCTAGGGCTAACCCGATGAAAGAACTATAATTTGATTTGGGGAAGAAAGAGTAAAGATCGAAATGTACATTTTGCTTAGCTAGCCTCAAAGTCTTCAGAATTCTAATTGTGCCCCTTAACCATTAAATATTTCCAGTTTGAGCACCTCAGTTATACTTTGATAATTTGAAAGAAAATTATTTAAATTACAACTCTACCCTTGCAGCTAATCGGATCTCATTAATATTAAAACTCGGTAAAATAAAGCCAGGAATTTATTGGGGTAAATGAATTTTTAATTATATTTTTTGGTGGATTTAAAATCACATCTTTAATAATTTTACTACAAATTTTAAATCACCTCAATCAATATATATTTCATATTTGTAATATATATATTCTCTTATTATTTATAAAATGATAATTAAGAAAGAAAAATGTAAATGCTGAAATCAAAATTTTGCAACAGAAGTAGAGTTGAAATAGTGGGTAAAGAGGAGATAAAATCACAGGTAACTAACCTGTCACACCAGTTACATTCTTTCATGAGGTAGCAGTAATAAAACTTGAGTAAGATACATTCTTTCATCTGCTAGCATTAAGTAGTATTACATTGTACTAACATCATGAGAAAACAAAAGACTAACCAAAAGCAATGGTCATTGAATTCTCATAATCTACATTCAAAAAGATGATTCTCTTGTGATATAATTTTTTCTATTACATAGATAAAGGAAGAAGCATCCTTCTCTTCTTCTTCCGAGCCAGTCTCACTTTCTTGGTAATCTTCATTAATAAAAGCAGTAGCACCATAACGAATACAAGTATAATAGCGAGACTCAAGTGCCTAAAATACAAGGAAACAGCTGAGAATACAAGGAATGCTAGAATGACGAGCTCCCATATCACAAAGATTGCAACGTCAACCCTGCAACCACGAAGGAAAAGGTCTACGTTAGAAGTCATTATAGTGAGGATACCCAAAAAAAAACAATTTGAAATTGACCAATAACTAAATCGGGAAAGGGGGGAGCCGTAAATTCATAAGGGTCACGACTCATGAGGGAGCCAAAAGAAAACGCTAATATCCCTTCTCACTTCTCAGTTTTGCACACGCGTCAAGAAGTTTGAATACTAAAAGACTATCTCAACAAACCAACAAGAAAAGCAATTACTACTGCACATACAATAAGAAACCATGGCCATATTATGACAATATCAGCCAATTAATAAAATTCCACATAAGAATATTAATTTCAATTTTAAATTGACCTTTTGGGAGAAGTAGTCTCATGTTTCAAATGTGACATATCACATAATAAGGATTTTGTTCAGTGACCTGAATGAGAATGACAATCACATCAGTGATGCCTTTACACAGTGTGGTGTGAGTTCTTTCTATCATTGAGAAATAGTGAACCGATCTAATTATACAGTTAATTGCCAAAATATATGACCTTGACTTCGCAGAAAGCAACTTCTCTCAGTGATTCACTACATCACATAATATGTAAGCTACCGATCATATTCTACAACTGAGAAACAGAAGGTAGAATATGTAACTTAAGAACTCCAATAGGAACGTATCCATTTACTGGCTCTGTTGCTACCAGATGACTTTGAAAAGTTGAGATCAGCTGAAGATGCATATATAATGCCCAACTCTTAACATCAGAGAACAAAAAATGGCAGAACATGATATCAACAAATCGGACGTAATTCGCTATACACTTGATAGTTGACAAAGTCCTGACCACCCCAGAATTCAATGACAAAATAAACTAACCAAATAATAATCCAAATCCATGAGATAACATAGCTAGCTTCACCAAATTTACCACGATTATGCAGATCTGAGTGTCCTCTCTCTTACATATTAAACACTTCAACCGACTTTAGTTTCAGTTTCACGTACTAGTCAAATTTTTCCTTATTTTAAAATAATCGATTTCTGAGATCCAATTAAGTAAACTTTAACAATGGTGTTCTAGCTTTCATAATGAAACCAACAGTGTTTATGCTTATTAATTATTTTTTTTATGTAACTTCAAATATTCCTTATATTGCCATAGTGAGTGAGAGTTTCTTCTCTTCACTTGTATCTATAGATATTTAGTTAAAAAAACTATATTCGCTAACATTGCAAGTTGATGTCTGTCATGGGAACAGTTTGTGATAGACATCAAAATGTAGCAGGAAGAAAAGCAAAAACGCTCTAGCTGTTAATGTTATTACCAGGAGCTTTTGATAAACACCATTACGATCCAAATCATATAAGGCCCCATGAACAAAACCAATAATCACACCATTCGTAGCACTCAACATTGCACAAAAAAAACTTTTAAATGTCAAAAATACAGTTCTAGTATGACCATTTACTCAAGATACCATTAACCACCTGATTATTAATATAATCAAAATTCAGATCAATGATCTGATATCCGAATTCATCTATAACAATGATTTAATTCTTCAATTTTAAACAGAAAGAGCAATACATTCATAGCAACTAAGATCATCTCGTTCGCCCCAAAAAAACAAAACCCCATGAATTCATCGCAAAAAATTCTCATCAATTCACCTAAAGCACGTAAAGCTTCCAAAAACGTAAAGATTAATGAAACAAACGCAAAGATACAGTTACAATAAATAATCACACAAAACGGAATTAAAAAAGGGCTAAAAAATAAAAAATAAAAAGAAGATACCTAGAATTAGCGAGATTGGAGGTGGATGAGAAAAAAGAAACGGAAGCCCAATCGTGCTTGGACCGAATCTGATACTCCCTCAACTGCTCCGCCAAATTCGATCGCGTAATCATCCTCTTATCTCCACCGCACGCGCCGCCGCGCACGGTTTCCTTCCCCCTTTCTCCGACGCCTCCTCGCTTGTTACAGAGATTTACGATAATTGCGATGAATTCAATCCGTTTTGTTGGTGGAGGATGTGGGTAGCTGATGAGAAGCTCACCACCGCGCCGGCGAATTTCAACTGACGATTGGAGAAAAGGAATGAAGAAATGATGGAGAGATTACACCAACGTTTTTCATTTCGGATTTTAATTGAAATTTTTATTTTTTTAATGTTGTAATTTTTGCATCGCTGTGATTTGAAGTGTCCAAAATTAGCCCTTGTTAATCCAAAATTAGCCCTTGTTAATGTAAATTAAAAAAAATGAGAATAAAAATTATATTATTGAGTTTATTGCAAAAATTGGAATAATTTTGTAAGCGGGAAATTAAAGTAAAAAAATTATTTGGCGTTTGGTTTCATTTTCAAGTTCCTCTTTCAATATGATTAAGGATTTAAATTCGTTAAATGAATCAATTCATGTAATGCATAAAATAGATATTTATTATTGGAAATTAACGTAAAAGTAATTTAAATGATAAAAAATTATCAATATTACCATTTTCCATAAATTGAGATTATAATTTACAAAAGATGGTAAAAATTGGAGACCAAGTTCTTTTCGTCTCTATGATAGAAGGGTGGACTTTTGGGGCATGGACTTCTCTTTTACTTGTTTTCTCAATGTGCAAGCCCATAGAGATTGGGTCTCAATCGGCCTATGTAAATTTGAAGATCCATGGGCCAATGGAAAACTCTGTCATGTAGCCCACAAACCAACAGATTGAGAAATAACTAGCCATTATTAGAGAATAAATAAAATTGGCTTTAGGATAGAGTCAAAACTTTCTTTTGGAGATATAATTTCATTTAATTAAAAGGGTTACAGAAAAATTACACATCAACATTGTAGGCTTATTTAGGAGACATGTGTCCCAAAAAAATATTAATTAAATAGATATAGATAGGAGATCCAAGGATGCAAGTTATTCACATATTACACTACATTTAAATAAGATGACACTTCATTGTGGGTGCGACTATTCACACCCCCCAAGAAATACTAAACACACCCCAAGTGTAGTGTTACTGTTCACATTGGGGTGTGTTTAGTATTTCTTGGGGTGCGGGTAGCTGCATCCATTATTTTTGAGTCGGAATTAAATGAATTAAATAAGATGAGAATTCATTTTATATTGAGTCGGCATTTAATGAGTTATGATTTATGAACAGAGGAATCTAAAAGAAACCTCGCACTGTCAAACCGAACACTTGTTCTAAGTGGGGCCTTATCTATTGTATGGTGGGGTCCATTATACAGATGTTACCTACGTGGCTGTCAACTATTGGCTAGCACTTACTTTCCCAATTTCTCTACTTTCTTCTTTTAATTGATGTTTTTGTCTTTAAGAAAATCATATTTAAAATTGTTTTAAAATTTGTTTGGATAATTAGTTTTTTTTTTTTTGAAATAATTTTCACATACTAATATAAATTGCTAAATCAAAAATATCTTTGATTTGTCAATTAATTTAATTAGATCAAAATCTCAACAATGAGACATTTCTTTTAACCAATTTATCAATTCACATCTTATCTATATCGTTTGTGTGTATATTAATATTGATATGGATACCTAATTAACGTAATACATTTAAACGTAAAAATTGTAAATAAATTATCCATAGCGATTAGATCTTGTCACTTACGTTATATTGTTACAATCTATATCAAAATATCTAAGCAGAAAAATATTGTCAAAGTAAATTTATGGAAATTAGTTAAAAAAAATCCTTAAAATAAAACAACTGATTAAATTTAGACAGTTTCGGTAATAAATAATAATAATAATAATAAATATTAATATCTAAAAAAAAAAAAAAAAAATTTAATCGCGTCATCTCCGTGTTGCTCATTCCTATATAAACACTTGAACATTCAATCAATCCTCAGAAATCATCATCACTTTCACAATCCTGATCGACTAAATTTGATCCATCGATTTCCCAACATTTGTTTATATTCCTATTTCATTGAGTTGAAAAATGGCGGAGGAGGCGCAGTACCACCACCACGATGAGCCAAGCAACGGCGCCGCCGGCCACACGCCGGTGGAGGCTACCGATCGTGGGCTCTTCGATTTCACGGGAAAGAAAGAAGAGGAGAAGAAGTGCGACCAAGGAGAAGCCATCGCCTCTCAATTCGACTCCAAAGTTAAAATTGCTGATCATGATGATCAAGAGAAGAAAAAACTTCATCGATCAACCAGCTCTAGTAGCTCTGTAAGTATTTTTGAATTGTGTTCATGTGTTCATATATTGTACTTATTAGTGTACTATCATTAAATCTTGTTAATATTGACCCTTAATTTATCCAATACATTTGTGTTAGCTAACTATAAGTATAGTATTGAATTTGGAATTGTGGGCTAATTAAACTTTATATTTGTTGATTGATAATTGCAGTCAAGTGAAGAGGAGGTAGAAGAAGATGGAGAGAAGAAGAAGAAGAAAAAGAAAGGAAAAAAACCAAATGAGAAGTACGAGGATGCAGCAGGTGAAGAGCCAGAGGAGAAAAAAGGGTTGTTGGATAAGATTAAGGAGAAGCTTCCCGGCGGCAAGAAGGCGGCGGAGGAAGTGGCGTCGCCGCCGCCAACACCGGCGGTTGCCGCCACCGGCCCAGAGGCTGAGGAGAAAGAGAAGAAGGGGCTGGTGGAAAAGATTAAGGAGAAAATCCCAGGGTATAGCTCTAAGAATGAAGAAGACAAGGAAAAGGAAAAGAAGGCTTCATCTTACTAAATATATATTTGTGATTTATATATTGTAATTATTCTGCTGTTTTCATGCCTTGTTTATGGTGTTTAAGTATTTTGTGTGAATTTGATGTTTGTTTTTAGGGCTATGAGTTTTAATTATGGTCCTAAATTATGAGTTTATTGTGTCCGTATTTTGTGTTGTTATTTGAACAGTATTTTTAATGAAATAATCAATTGCTTTTGTCTATAGTATGTGTTGTTTAGTAATTTTTCTTTAATTAAAATGGCTCGGGTGTGTAGTGTGTACTTGCACTTTATCATATGAGGTTTTTTTTTTTTTTTTTTTTACCTTTTAAATTAAATAATTTGTTAATTTGTCTTTTTAAACATATTAATAAGACTTTTATGATTAACTATGCCAGTTTTCAGCTATTCAAGATTATGTAAAAAAAAAAAAGTGTTTTTTTATACATATATGCTAGTTTTCAAGCTGTTTGTGATTAATTAAATAATTCACACCGTAAAATATATTGATAGATGTTTGATGGGAATTATATTTAAATTTTTAATTAATAAATATATTGATTGCATAATATTAATGAACAAAAAATTCCAAGACGGTGGATGATGTTTCGTCTGTAATTAGTACATAGTACAAGTGTTCTTGTTATAGAAGCGATTTCACAGATAACGATTAGATAAAAGATTTTTAATTTTTACTTTCCCAATTCTTTTATATCCACAAAACAAAGAAAGTGATGTCATTATTCTTCTAACTCCATCTACCTGAAAATGATAGAAATTAATGATTATGCTATGCTATACGTTACGTGTCTAAATCATACTAATATTGGCTTATGAATTCAGACCATAATGCAGGGAAAATGCACATCTTTTGATTTCCACTTAGGGCTAATTCTATTAGCGATAGTATTAACTTTATTCCATCTATGTAAATCTCCATTACATTACACTATTAATCCATGTTTAATACAAATCTTTAATTTAAAGATAGGAGATAAATTAAAATTTTAGATCCAAGAGAAAATAAAAATTTTAGTATATGTTTGTACCATATTTAATTATTCATGACTCTTTTTTACATATAATCTTTAAAATTTGCAATTAATTACTAATATATAACGATATTTCCCCAACATTCCACAGATATATACCAATATTTCCATGATATTTCACGAATTTTCATATAATTTGTTTCATGAAACCACCGATATCGAAATCGATACCGATATTTATTGATATTTCCCTGATATTTCACTTATTTTTCTACAAATTTTATCGATATTTCATCGATATTTCCTTAATATTTCACTTATTTTCCTACAATTGAAATCGATATATCACCGATATTTTCCTGATATTTTACTTATTTACCTACAAACAAATTGTAGGATAAAATCATCGATATTGAAATCGATATTTGGTCGATATTTCCCTAATATTTCATTTATTTTCCTATAAATTGTACCATGAAGTCATCGATATTGAAATTGATATTTCGCCGATATTTCACCTATTTTCCTATAAATTGTAGGATGAAGTCACCGATATTGAAATCGATATTTCGCCGATATTTTACCGATATTTTGACAAAATTTCTCGTTTCTTTACCGATTATATGGAAAAATGAAAATATCAAAGATATATCGATTGCACCCCATTTTTTTGTAGGGAGAGATATATCCATGGGTGGGCCACCGAAAAAGGAAATAGTTGTATCCATATCAAAAAAATAAAATAAAAAGGAATGTTGATGATGATTCTTAGTCATGACGAGGTCAATTAAATCATTTTCTACCTGCTCAAGCTCTTCCTATGAAATTAAGAGAGAAATAAATAAATAGTGTTTGTTGTCTTCTCTTGAAAGTAATTTCTTTTAGGTATTTGAGGATTTGAGATTCATATATAACAGCAAATCAATAATTGTTTCAGAATTTCAGGCAATCTGCTTTGATTCAGAATTTCAAATGGTTCAATATTAATCAAAAAACACACAACATTCAATCAATCGTGAAAAATCTACGGAGAGTATTCAAAGAACACAAGGTAACATTTCTACAGAATTACAGTACAGGGCCGGTGAGGTGATCCTCATAAAATTGATGACTGCATTAAACCACAAACAGAGCAACAGAAACCAATAACAACTGAATAATGCATAGAACCCACAAACAGAGCAACAGAAACCAATAACAACAGAATAATGCATAAAACCCGATAGATTGAGAATGTATAAGCAAAACATTAGAACCTTCTTCCTTCAAAAAATTTTTGAGCCACCACCATTGCACACGCTGTAATTGATACAATCCATACTTCTGCACTCACCTTCTTCCTTCAAAAAATTTCTGAGCCACCACCATTGCACATACTGTAATTGATACAATCCATACTTCTGCACTCAGTCGGGCATCGTATTTTTGAGCCACCACCATTGCACACACTGTAATTGATACAATCCATACTTCTGCACTCAGCCGGCATCGTCCTCCTCCGGCGGAGGCAGGATTGGGCGTCGGAGTAGGTGGGTGAGTGGGTAGCACCCAAGGATGAAAATATCGTGAAATATCGTGGATATATCGCGGATACGGATATTGCGATATGGATATTGAGTGTTAATGTATTTCTTCCTGGGTATCGCGGATATATCGCAAATTATCACTATCGGTATCGATATCGGTTCAGTATAGTATAAAATTGGACAAAAATCGGGAAATATCGAGGATATATCGCATATATATCAAAATTCGCGATTTTGATTCAAAAAAATTGAAACATGTGATTTATTTTTTACTTTGTATTACGTATTTTGTTTGATAGTAGATTTTATGTATTTTGTGTATCTTAATGCGATAATAGTTTATAATATAAAGTTTATATTATACATAACTATACATAAAACTTTATAGTTCTATTTTATGTGAAAATTTACTGATACATAAAACTATTATTATGTATTATATATTATTACTGATAATAATATGTATTTTAATGTGATTTTCAGTTGATACATAGTTTTAATAGGATTTTTTTTTTACTTTGTATTATCAAAGATACATATTATCTAAGAAAACATTATCCCAGTATTATGTATTGTATTAAATTGATCTTTGTATTATGTATTGTATCATGTAATTTTAGTATTTTTGTATTGTATTATGTAATATATTGTCAGTTTTTTACTATTCAGTACAGTATTTATAAAGTTTATTATCTATATGTTAGTTTTAAATATATTATTTTATTGTGATTTTGGGTGGAATATATGTGTAATAATGTGTTAAAATAATCCCTAAAATTTCATATTAAATTTCCAAAAATTTAATAAGATATCCGTCATTTTTTCAAATTTTTTGCGATATCAATATATCCATCGATATATCCGTAAAATTAAGGTTGCGATATCACTTACGATATCGATATTTTCATCCTTAGTGGCGCCATTGGTGAACCAGACGAGTGAGTTCTGGAGGAGGATTGGGTCGGGCATCGTCCTCCTCCGGTGGAGACAGGATTGGGTGCCGGAGTAAGATTGGGTGCATCCTTAGTGGCGCCATTGGTGAACCAGACGAGTGAGTTCTGGAGGAGGATTGGGCCGGGCATCATCCTCCTCCTCCGGTGGAGACAGGATTGGGTGCGAAGTAAGATTGGGTGCCGGAGTAGGTGGGTGAGTGGGTGGCACCATCGGAGTAGGTGGGTGAGTGGGTGTCACCATTGGTGAACCAGATGAGTGAGTTCTGTGTGCATCCTCCTCCAGTGGAGGCAGGATTGGCAGACGAGTTCTGTGTGCTTGTAGGGGCGGAGGCAGGATTGGCAGACGAGTTTTGTGTGCTTGTAGGGAAATAACGAGTTTTGTGTGCTTGTAGGGAAATGTCGCCTAGGCTGGGGTGTGCTTGCAGGGGCGGAGGCAGTGCTTATAGGGAAATGTCGCCTAGGCTGGGGTGTGCTTGCAGGGGCGGAGGCAGGATTGACAGGCTGGGTTCTGTGTGCTTGCAGGGGCGGAGGCAGGATTGACAGACGAGTTCTGTGTGCAGGGGCGGAGACAGGATTGACACCGCCCGCTTGCAGGGGCGGAGGCGTGCTTGCAGGGGCGGAGGCGTGCTTGCAGGGGCGGAGGCAGGATTGACTCAGCCCGCTTGCAGGGGCGGAGGTAGGATTGACAGACGAGTTCTGTGTGCAGGGGCGGAGGTAAGATTGACAGACGAGTTCTGTGTGCTTAGTTCTGTGTGCAGGGACGGAGGCAGGATTGACAGACGAGTTCTGCGTGCTTGCAGGGAAATAGCGCCTACCTCCGCCCGCTTGCAGGGGCGGAGGCAGGATTGACAGACGAGTTCTGTGTGCTGAGTTCTGTGTGCAGGGACAGAGGCAGGATTGACAGACGAGTTCTGTGTGCTTAGTTCTGTGTGCAGGGACGGAGGCAGGATTGACAGACGAGTTCTGCATGCTTGTAGGGAAATGGCGAAATTGTAGGGAAATAGCGCCTACCTCCGCCGGCTTGCAGGGGCGGAGACAGGATTGACAGACGAGTTCTGACGAGTTCTGTGTGCTGAGTTCTGTGTGCAGGGACGGAGGCAGGATTGACAGACGAGTTCTGTGTGCTGAGTTCTGTGTGCAGGGACAGAGGCAGGATTGATAGACGAGTTCTGCGTGCTTGTAGGGAAATGGCGCCGAGGTTGGGTTGGATCGAAGATTCATCTTCCGGCACTCTCTCATGGCCAAAGACAAAAATATCAGTATTTGTGGATATATCGGTGTCTTGATTTTACAGATATATCGATATCGGTGGAAATATCGGTAATTTCGATAAAAAAATAAGAAAAAATTGAAAAAAAAAATTGAAAAATATATCTAGTACTTTACATAATATTATAAATAACACTAATACATATATTTAACCTTACAAACATATTGAACTTTACAAACATATGGTCTTATTCTAAATCATATCTTGAATAAACAAATGTTAACTTTTACACTGTTGAAAGTCCACAACACAATTCACTGCAAGATATAACTCAAGTTGTAATGATTCAAGTCCAACCAGCTCTCTTTCCTCTCTCTCTTATTTTTTTTGGCTCCGGCCGCTGGCCACGGAGCCGCTGCCGCCGGAATCACCCTCTTCTCCTCCTTTCCGGCCGATTCCTGCACCATCTCGAAACTCTCGTCGAGCTCATTCCAAATCTAAACCCGGATCGACGGTCCACCGCCTCCTCCACTAGCTACGGCCGGTCAAAGCTCCGAGGAGCTGCCGGAGCCACCCTCTTCTCCTTCTTTTCGGCTGATTCCTACATCGTCTCGAAGCTCTCGCCGGGCCCATTCCAGATCCGGGCTCGGATCGACGGTCCACCTCTTCCTCCGTCGGCTACGACCGGTCAAAGCTCCGGATTCCTCATCTCTTTCCTTCTCCTTTCTCTCTCCAAAATATCGCGATAATATGGTGATATATTTCGGCAATAAAATCGCCGAAATATCGCCGACAATGCACAGAATTGGCCACTATTTTCCGATACCGATTTGCCTCCGATTTTTCGCCTATTTCTCGGCGATTTTTTGACGAAAAAAATATGACATCCCGGTTTTCTGTCGATGCCCTCCAAATCGCGATATTTCGACGATAAATTGTCGAAATATCGCGATTTTTTAGTCACTGCTCATGGCACAATGAGTTCTGTGTGCTTGCAGGGAAATAACGGGAAATGATCTCCCGGCACTCTCTCATGGCATGTGCGATGGCAATGTTGGGTGCAGGTATTGGGAAGTATTCTTCAGCGTAGTGAGAGGGGGAAGAGTATATATAGGGGGCCCATTGCCCCTTGGCCCCAACAGTCTATAACAAAATCAGTTGGATATTGAGAGAGAGCGCCTAACAAAATTTAACTAATTTCAAATATGAAAATAACTTTTATATTGGAGCCTAGCATATTTATTTAGATAAATATTGTCAACATTTCTAAATCATTTAGTAATTTTTCTTTGTAACATAAAATTTAAAATCATTAATTAATCATATTTAATGTCAAAATAATGTGAGTAGTGTGGCATAAGTGGTCTTACTTTTATATATATAAAGATATATTTTTTTAAATAAATTATATATTATATCATATGCAATATATAATATACTATATATATATATCAACAATACATAATAAAAATCGAAAAAGTCAATTTGTGAATTAATCGATTGGTCCGCTAGCCCCTATTTTTTTATTTTTTTAGTTTTAAGTATATAAAATATAATACAAATGTCCAATTATACGTGTATTACCCTAAATTTAATGTCATCAAATTTGATTCATAAGAATTAACTATATGAAATAAATTAAATAATAACAATATAACACTTATATACTATAAAATATCAAACACTTAACCAATAAATGCGAACAAATAATAAGTTTACTCATATTTTGTTGCAATATATAGTCATTTTTTCAATGATTTCATTTATAAATTGCAACAACTATAAACTCTCAATGGTAATCTAACTTAATGATGTTTTTGTAATTTATATCATTTAATTTTATATGTGAATTTTGAAAGTTATGCATACTTGACTCAAAAAATTATAAACTCAAAACAAATAATACTTAATTTTGAATAAATAAAAAAATGCATACCTTTTCATCATCAAATTCAACTTGCTTCAACTTTGAAAATAGATCGGACTCCTTCATTAAATTTTTTTAATAGTTAATAACAAAAAATGATGAAATTATTAAGTTAAAAAAATTAACACAAGTCGAAATAAAAGTAGAAGGACGAACTTACTTGACTTTTCATTGTAAGACGCATCAAAACGTGCAGTAATCTCAGGGTTTGTAGTCAATTTTATAACAGAAAATGAACCCCTATAATTAATGGGTTGATTACGCCTTACTAAAACCTTAAATAGAATACGTCTATCAATCAAAGCTTTAACTTCAATTGGCACTTTGCTTCCATAAATAACCTGAAAATAACATGAACATAAATTATACATATATAATATAATATTATTTATTTATTAGAATAACAAATAAAATAAATTAGACATTAAAATATATACCTCCATCTCACGTGTAGTTTTGCCAATTAATTCAACACACTCATTATTCCACAAGTTAAATATAGTATTTCCAGTTCCATCAATAAGTCGGAGATCAATCTTGAATGCGCCATGCATGTTGATAGTACTAAAGACTCATGCAATCCAATTTCCGCTTGTTTTATTCCATTTTCAATCACAAGATACAGAATAACTAATTACCTAATACTATGCTATTCAAGTTATTAACTAGTCTTTAAAAAAATGTTGATGATTATTGGTGATCAGTCAAAACTTTGGAGTGTATGTTTAGTTCAAAACTAAAATTAATATGTTTGAATACATCTTTCTTCTGAGAAAGACAGTGTAATAAATGGGATATGTGTTTTTCAAATACACATTGAAAATGTTTTTTCCAATAAAAATCGTGATCCAAATACCATTTCATTAGGATAATTATGTAGAGACATAGTGAAACCCTAAAGAAAGTAAATTAATAAAACCCTAAAGAGATCGAGAAAAGAAAAGAGGCAGAAGAATGGTGATGATACAAAACATTCTTGAAAAAATCCCCAAATTGATCATCTCGATAGTGATCATACAAAAAGCTCTTCCAAAAATCCCCAGATTGATCTCAATCTCAAACCCATTTACTTGGGGTTTCCCTAAGAAGAACTTAGGGCTTTCTAATGAAGAAATCAGGAAACGTATGCATGGAATTTCTGTATACACACTCTCCGACCATACAGAATTCCGTTGTTGTGTGCAAAGTGATGATGAGAGCTCAAATTGGTTGAATTCTTTTTCTTGAGTAAATCCGATGCTGAGGATTGTAGGGATTTCCTTCGTAATAATTCCGACGAACCACTCCGATTCAATGTCATTGATATTCCGCTCTCTGATATTGTTGATTACGAGGGTCCACCCATTAGATTGGTACCAGAGCTATCCCAACTCAATGTATCAACATTAGTTTATCTTCTTTGTTTTGAATAATATTTGTGTTTCCAATATTACTTAATAACCAATTAATCTTACTACTAATCTTTAATTGCAGCAAACTAGAAAACATATTGCCCATGTCTGCCATTTTCTGGAGTCCCGGTTTTTGAGGTATTTAATCTTTTATATTTATCTTCTTTTTCCCATTTATAGTTAGTTGATAATTAGTAAAATAATTGCTGTATTAATTTTTTTTTCTTAAGTAACAAATGAAAATGGGGAAACACGAACATAAGACATTTAACTAGTGAGGATTTCGATGTCATCAAGTATTTAATTAAATGTGTGAGCATTTCTAGTAATTTGGATTAATTTCATATTACTTATAAATACACATCACATGTGTTTAAAAACGAACTAACAACAATAATATATATGATATGGTCCTATTCGTTTTATTGTATTTTATTTGTTGCAGGTTGATCTGGAGTTTTTTGATGGCAAAAAAATTCGTCCTCTTTTCTTGAGAAAGGTAATAATTAGACAATTACTTTAATTTTCCATTATTTTGTCTTATGCTTATAAATTATTAGACAATTACTTGGTATAATTTTCCATTATTTGCAATTTGAACAGTAGATAATATTCTTATGAAATATTATCTTATTCTTATGAAATATATACAGGAGTATCTTTAGAAATCTTTGTTTATACTTGAACACTATACCGGTACCTTACCCGAGACAGACATTCAGGTTCTTTTAAAGCAGTCTTGTATCTTTTAAAAATATATTTTTCAAAATTGATCCATTACCTATATATACATGACCTAATCTACAAATGTTTGAATAATAAGACCAATAAAATTAAATTTTTAAAGATCAAGAAATCGAAATACCTTTAAGGATTAAATTTACAATATTCTCTTGAGAATATTATTGTTATTATTATTATGGATTGTGATTACAAAAAATTTCATTTTGAAGGTCGTTTGTCTTGAAGAGGTGGTAAAAAGTATGAAGGTGAGAAACTTTGAATTAATAAATTTACTTTTCTTTTTCTTAAAATTTAATATGATATTGCAAATTAATAGATATGTGATAGAGAAAAGTAAGTTATTTTATTCTTTTTATTAAAATTTACTAATATTATATAAGTATATATGTATTAATACAAGATTGCCCAACATCATAATGGAATGACGTTATTTTCATTGGACCTGGTCACACATTAATGTCATGGATTCGTAGAAATGCCAATTTTGGAATCTTTGATTCATTCAACATCAAAATGGGATGATGTTATTTTCATTGGACCTGGTCACACACATTAATGTCATGGGTTCGTAGAAATGGCAATTATGGAATCTTGGATCCGTAGGAATGAATGAATGAGAGGAGTGAGAGGTATGAGGAGTATTTTTTATTGGCTTTTAATTTTTTTTTCTTTTTTGTTTTCAAAATTGTTCATTTTTTGGAAAATAATTGTGACTTATTTTGTTGTTTTATAATAATTCTTTATAATTATTCTTGCTAATTATTGTGTATAATTATTCTTGCATTCAACACAGTTCATTGCAATCATACAAAATTAGAGTCCAATAAGAAAATAAAGAACAAAAATTACATCTCGTCCATGAAATTACATTGTAATTAAACCTACATAAAATTAAATTCTAATTACTTATTTTAATTATAAATAATTTAACTTACATTAGATTACATTGTATGATATATTCTAAATTAATTTTCAATTATTGCACGAAATTTGTCTCATACGTACTACTCAAATATGTGAATGTTATTCTCCTGAAAAAATAATTGAGAAATTAAACATTGCTAGCAATAAAAAATAATAAACAAATTTTATTAACTAATTTGATTAGAATTCAGTCCAATACAGTCCAATAGAACTACAGTCCAATAAAAAAAAAACACTAAATTGCTTATGATATATCAGAGAATAATAGGTTCTATTGTTCTAATATCTTTCGGAATCTAAACAGAGATTTACATAATCTTGGCAAATATATCTGTTGGAAAGTGGGATCTGGTTTAAAATAAAAGTAAGTGAACAGTGGCAGATGATACCGAAGGTGTTGCCACAACACTTGACACAACACTCACTTTAAAAGAGTTTGCAGCGGAAATTATAAAGATACTCAAAGATATAACTTTTCAAGATATATATAAATATATATCTTGAGGTGCCTTAGGCAAAATATTATTCACAAGAAAAAGTGAATACAAGTGAATTCCAAACAATAGGAAAAACCTACAAAACTAGAATTCACTAAAGATCGAAAAAGATCAAAAGAAAAACTCTTTGAGTATACAAAATCACTCAGCTCACTCAATCCACACTTGGAAGGATTCTTGGATACTTAGAATATTGCAAGATCGTTAAGATTCCAAGAATGAGTTACAAGACAAAGTAACTCTCCTATTTATAGACTCCTCCCAAGATAACAAACTAAACTACTCTCCTAAAAAGAAGCCTCAACATAAACGTGGATCCTTGCTCAGCAAGGTCTTGTAACATGCATGAACACTTTTCTCCAGGTTGTTACTTCCTTGTTCTAGCTTATTTGACTCAGTCCACCCACTCAACCCTTGAGACTTTATCTCTGGTTAGTTGCTAGGTTGTTGCTAGTTCCCTTGACTTCGTCCACACACTTTGTATACTTAGTCAATGACCTGCAAAAGAGTATAAACAAAATACAAATGCAAAACACGTGGTGAATTGTGAAGGAAAACAAAACAGTCAAGAATGTTGTCACGGATGTTGAGCAATATTTCAACCAACATTTGATTCTGGACAGCAATATAATTAATAAAATTGTTAATTAAAAATGTTGACTATTTAGTCAACTAAAATCCATCTAACAATATCAATCAACATTTATTGTTCTAATATCTTTCGGAATCTAAACAGAGATTTACATAATCTTGGCAAATATATCAATCAACATTTATTGTTCTAATATCTTTCGGAATCTAAACAGAGATTTACATAATCTTGGCAAATATATCAATCAACATGATTTACATAATGTTGGTATTTGGTAAATATATCGATCAACACTATTTCAAGAATTTGTTTGATTTTATCTTAATTTATTTCCTTATTTGGGTATCTTGAACTTTGGCTTGATTATTTATTAATTTTAAAATGGATTTCTTAGGCCGAGCGCAGAACCCCGACCAATCATATGATCCCAAGTCGGATCGGGGTACACCAATTCATTATACCCATAAATGTACATTCAAATTAAAAAACAAAACAAAACTTATATTACCAATCAATTTCTATTAATTTCTTGTAAATTGCAGTGTAATTGCTTTGGATGTTACTATTGGTTTCATAGTAACATTTTGCTTTAATAAAAACTTCATTTTTGATAAGCATATCCTTCTCGGTCGTATTTGTTTCATCTTCTTCAAGTTCTGGATCACCTAATGCACCACAACATAATTCAGGATTGCAGAAGAATCTCACTTGGTCAAATAGATAAATATGAGTTGGGGATGGGGATGGGGATGGGAATGGGGCAATCTGAAGGGGTAAAATGGTCAATATATTATATTAGGTTGCAATCTAAAAAAGTCATGAATTTTAGGGGTGTAATTAAAAAAAAAAACAACAAAAGATAGTTTATGTTGCAAATTGAAAATTGATCATTCTTGGTTTCGTTTTTGAAATCAATTTTTCAATTTAAAAGGCATGATTATGCTCAACTTAGCTATACTTGTAAAGTAAAGTAGTAAAATACCCTTGAGTAGATGTGGGCATGGTTTCGGTTCTGAATCGGAAACGTCGATTTCAAATCGTGATCAACGGTTCGGTTTAATTGTTGATCTGGTTTCGGTTTCTAAACCAAACCGAAACCGAGTTTTATATGGTTCTGTTACGGATAATACCTTCACGGTTCGATTAAAACCGTCGGTTGGTTCTAACCAGTTCTAATCGGCTGTTATAATCAAATTTTCAAATCAAGGGCTCAAATCATTCTAGGTGTCCATTAGTGAAGAGATCCACCTTTTGAATTAACTTAATCAAGACCATTCAATCGCGTATTTTCATGAAAATGCACGATCTAATGTCTATTGTTGAATTTATTATGAACGTTCACTACTTTTGGTTCACACCACTTCACACACACCTTTTAATCTAATGGACACCATTTTAAGATGACTTTTCAATTCACCCTAAAAATTCCAACATTTACGTCATAACTTATTAATATACTCTTCTTCTGAGTTTCATCATACATAGATAATCAGATAGCTATTTATTTAACTTTGCTGGTTACCAAATTCTCCAAAAATGGAATACTAACATACTACAAATAAATTAATAAATACCCACGTCATCAAAGATAAAATACATCATACACCAAATGTTTCATGCTTGTCTTCTAATCAAGCAATCGGAGGAAACAATTCGAGAGCAATTAAACCAAGTTCAGTCAAAAACAAATACTTCTTTCTTTCTAAAAATTGACAAATTGGCTCAAATCCCAGACCAATCAAAACTAAAGGAAAAAAAAACGCATGTTTTTACAGAATTAAGAAAAAGGTCAAAGACATCGCCTCAAACAAAACCGGTGAAAACCTAATTCTTAAACAATATGCAAGAGTTAAAACACCAATTCAGCATCAATTCAGAAACAAGAAAAAACCCATGAAATCATGCAAATTTATCTTTAATTTGGGTATTATCAAAACTTGTATAGGTATAATTGATTATATTTGGGGTACCCATAATTTCCCCCAAATTTGGAGCATTAAATTGGAAAATTGGATTAGTGTTTTGCTATCTTTAATTATTAGAGCATTGCTATATCTTGAATTCTTGCCTGTTATAAATTGGTCACGATATTTTGGATCATTTTCCTTTCAATTACACTTGAAAAAAAAAATCGCATGCTTTGTTAGAGAATAAGAAATAAAAAAGTAAATACATGGATTCCATTAATATTTGACAAATAACTAAAAAATTAACCGTATAATTCTATTCCCTTTTCATTCGGTTAAAATTGTTTCAATCAAACCAATTTTTGAAACCAAAAACCGAATTGAACAAAGAACAATTTCTTTTAAGTGAGTAACTAGTTAGACATGATATATCACATGAAATCATACAAATTTTGAAATCATAAAATAAGTTTGCATCCAAATCATTTTCATTCCAAGATAGAAACCAGATAGAGAGAGCAATATTTTTGTCTCATGATTCCTCTTCAAATGGGTAGAGGCATCTCTCACCTTAAAATGCTTAAACTGTTGCTAAACTGACATAATTATGATTGCGTAATACGCAAATCCGCCACAACAATTTTTTTTCGAGTCTTAGATGGTGGGAGGTGTTGGTTGTACAGCACAAAAGAAATCAGGGCATTTGGTGAAGAAAATGGCAAAATGGGAATAAATGGGGTGTATTTAATAAAAAAAAGATATAAAATTACAATTACTTCTATTATATAATATAACGATTTATTTAATTAATAATTTGATATAAATTTAAAATTAGAATTTACGTTCACAAATTACAAGTTAAACCATATAACTTACAATTATAGAAATTAAAAATTACAATTTAAATGCAAAATATAAACCATAAGTTACAATACAAATTAAGAAATAATTAACACAACTTAAAATTAAAAAATAGAATAACTTAATATTATTTATATACAATATAAATTAAAAGAAATAGATAGATTAACAGTTTTACCGTCGCATCCCAATTTGATAAATACACAAATCAAAACCGAAGCACATTAATACGGTTCACAGATCCAGTTTAAAATGGAAACGGGTCAATGGTTAACTAAAACGTTGGGCCCGGTTCTCCTCTCTCACTCATATAAGGGCTTATTGGCTGTTAATGGGCCATAGTGGTTTTTGCCCAAAATATATGGGCTGGTGCTGGATTTTGCAGTGGCCTATATGCTCATTTCATAGCTATAAGGGCCTGGAAGGTTTTCACCCAAAATATCTTTTCAGTGTTTGTTTTGAGTTCTTGAATTGGCATAATACGTTTAATTAATGGCCCAACCGATTAAGTACTAAAATCTTTAATTGGCCCTTTAAATTATTGTGAGTTTAGTTTGCATCTTATGTTAATTAATTGTGAGTTATGTAATTGGCAGTATCAATCACTCTATTTTGATTCATTCGAATCGTTAATATCGGTTACGTTCTCTATTTTATCATATAAATAAATTATTCCTATATATAGTACGTGTATTAATTAGCCTACGATGAAGTTGGCCACAATTTTATATATATATATATATATATATATATATATATATATATATATATTTCTTGAGCACTCCTTCCCCCTCTCTCTTTGTTGAAGTTGTCATTCAGTAATATAATATTCCCTCCGTCCCATAAAGATAGGTATGTATACTATTTTTGTCCATCCTAAAGATAGGCTTGTTATGATTTTTAATTTATAATTGAGTTGGTCTCTTGTACAACCATCTCTCATGTGTGACGAGACCGTGCACGATCGTTTCCTGAGGTACGGGCGACCATGCATCACAAAAAAAAACACATAATTATAGTTCTAAAAGACATACTTAGAGCTAAAAATCACATACTTGTATAGTGCATTTTTGACCGTACCCCATACCATGTGCTACACATGTTGTGTATTGTCAAGCACAGTCAAACCGTACTCCACAGCACGATCGTGCGCGAAAAAAAAATCACATATTTAGAGTTGAAAATCATATAATTAGAGCCAAAAATGACATACTTGTACACTATAGTGGTGTGCGATCCCATCGCACAGTGCGACGGTTGCACGCGAGTTTTTACCTTTGTAATTTTATATATACCCTTAATTAAATGTATATTGAATTACCGCACTTCAACTCCCTATTTCTTTTTGGGAAAAAAAAATTTCATTTAAAACTAGTCTTCAATTAAAGATACGTATATAATTGGAATTTCAAATATTTTCTTCATATGTGTGAAAATATAAGTGTATGTCTATTTTTGTGGGACAAAGAGAGTATTCATTTTCCATCTCTTTCTTGGAAATTATTTAAAGACTATGTTTGGATTAGTGTTTGCTAGTCATGATTTGAGATTTGAATTCATTCAAAACCCCGTTTGTTTTGATGTTAGAAGAGGATTTTATAATTTACCAAAATCCTATTTTATTTACATAAAAACACAATCATTAACTCTATACTATAACCTATTAATACATAAATTTCAATACACACCTAAATTTCTACTATTACAATCATCAAATCATTACCATTACATCAACTATAATATTAGGGCACCCACATTAATGAATTTTTAGCACACCATTTTAGTGTGGGGCCCACATGCCAACACAATAATTAAAAACATCTACTTTTTAAAAACACAGTTCTACATCAATTTAACACAAATACAATCATTACATGTGGATCCCACAAATAAAAATAAAAGCCAAAAGAAAACAAAGGAAAGAGAGTAAAAAATAAAAGAAAGGAAAAGGCAGCAACCATGATTAAAAAAGGCGCTGCAAATGCTGACAAAGTTCTGCTATTGCACTTGCAAGGACAGTTAATACAGCTTGATACACCCAATTTTACACAAAAACACACACTTTATAACACACTTACATTAGTTAACACTCATTTTGTTTTAATTAAAAATGCTCTAGAATTAATCAATGTGGGTATCCTAACATAATAACATTTTTTCCAACATTGATTTGACATCTACAGTACTAATCATATCCTACAAAATCTCTAAACAAATATAAATTTTAACTATTTACCTTTATATCAAAAATTTAGAATTTTAAAGTTGGATTTCCCTAAACCTACGTGACGCCAATCCAAACATCTCATTAAGTTTTAGAAAATCCATTTTTTTCTTGGGACATTATTCCATTAGTTTATTTTAACTTAACATTGTTAAACTAATTGGATCAATTCTGAATGTAAACACATGTAATGTTTCCTATTGTGTATCCATCAATCTTATGAGCAGTGTGCTTTTTTGGGAGGATGAACATTATGTAACACAACCCCATATTAGTTATTTTGTTCCTAAATTTTAATATTCATGCAAATGGATAATAATCATATAAAATTACTATAAATAATTTCAATAAATAAAGTCAATTCATACAATATTATATTCTTAATTGATTGTTGATGCATTTTTTTAAAATCTAAATTTAGTTATATAGCAATGTGCACAATGATTCATGCAAAGGGCTTTATACTTGAACAAATTAAATAAAGAACTTTCTTTTATTTTCAAATTAATATGTATATTCTCTCAAATCTCAATTAATTTAGTACTTTCATATTAATATGTATATGCTCTCTTAAGTCTCAATTAATTTAATATCGTACTCAATAAATGTACTTGGTAAAATATTTATTCTTCTGATCCGTCAATAAGCTGATCATGGATTAATGGCTACTGTATGGGATATAAATGTAATTATATATATACACACACAAACAATATTTTTTAATTAAAGTAAATATACAATATGTTTTCAAGGAATGAAGAGAATTTGGTACAATCTTATAAGCATATATGATATATCCTAAGTTATTTTCTTGTCACCCAACCGACAACCTACCATGCCAACTCATTCTAATTTCCAATTTGGATCTAAATCTGAAGAGGAACAATTCTTGCAATTTCACCAAACCTTGTCTTATAAGTGCCTACTCTTGATTTTTTTTTTCTTTTTCAATGTTAGATTTATACAGCTAGCAATATTCTTATTAAGATGAATTATTACTGAACACTATAGTCTAAAGGACAAGTTGAAGTAGCTTTGAATATGTCTACATTATATCTCAAAAAAATAAAAAAATAAAAATCCACCATATTAATTCATCCGATATATGTTTGAAAGAGCTACACTTATACTCCCTATTTTCATTTAATCAATTATCCAAAAATGTGTTATAACTTATAACTAATCATAAGAAATAGATTTTTATTTTCTTAACAAAAATCAATTGAATAAATCAATCCACAATCCTTAATTCCAATTTTGATCATCGTAATTTGAGTTGGGTTGGGGCCGTTGGGCTTCATTTAGGGGAAAATTTTGTTCTTTAATAAATTGTTCTTTAATTTTGTAATTCTAGTGGATCATGTCACTACACACTCCCACTCTAATAAAATTTTATTTTATCATGTTCTGTTTGATTCTTTGCTCTCCTGCAAAGGAACAATCAGCAGCCATGGATCGTTCAAATCTCACCTTTTATATTGTTTAGAAGTACAACTTTTAACATTTTAAACTATTAATTGATTGAATAAATCCCACTATATCAATGATTGGATGGACATAATGACTAAAAAATTCCTATACTTTTTGTAATAGTAAATATATTCAATGCATTTCCATTAAAACGGTGTACATCATGTCGGCTATCGCAGCCATGAATTGCAATTTGATGGTGAAAAATGGAACAAAAATCACTTTACAAAATTAGGGTTACAAAAAATCATTAATTTATGTCACTATATATACAACCTTTAAATTCTCATCATTTTCAAACTCAACATCGAAAACTATCAAGCAAGAAAAAATTAAGCCAAAAATGGGAGTTCCACGGTTCCATTTTAGGTCAATTAGCTTGCCTTCAAGGGTACAACCCATCAATGCAGCAAAAATGGAACCCCATCAACTAAACCAAAAATCTTGTCTTTCACAAACACTTCCCATTATAACCTCACAAGCCATTCAATCCGATCTCCAAGTGCTTGGAAAGTTGTACAATTCTGTTGAAGAAGCTGCGAAATCTCCATCAACTCATCAACAAGATCAGTTGATGGAGGAATCGCTCGAGTGCTCGATTGAGTTGCTAGATTCTTGCAACATCATCAAAGAGTTAGTTTCAACAACCAAGGAAAATGTCCAAGCCCTTCAATCAGCATTGCGAAGGAAGGGCTTGGACTCGAGTGTACAATATGACATCATCACATACACATGCTTCAAAAAGAGAACGAGCAAAAGTATAGCCAAAACCCTAAAAACACTCAAGGCCCTAGAGGCCAAGAATGGATCAAATCTTTCACTAAGAGGATATGATCAATCTTTCATTAGGGTTTTTAAGGAAGTTACTTGTTTCACCATTGCCATTCTCAAGTGCATTTTACTTTTCTTGTCTTCTTCAACGGCCAAGCTCGGTGGTGGCCGGAGTTTGGTCTCGAGGTTGATGTTGACAAAACCAGTGGCTTCTGAAAGAGATGATGATGCTATTAGTGAAGTGGGAAGTGTAGATTTTGCACTAAGAACACTTCAAAGGGGAATTAAAAATAATGGTGCTAAAGTTGTTGATGTTCAAATCTTGCAAAAAGAGTTGCAAAATCTTGATGTTTGCATAGAAGGATTTGAGAGGGGATTGGAGAGGTTGTTTAGATTATTGGTTAGAAGTAGAGTAACAGTTCTTAATATTCTTACCGATCTCAATTGAGTTTTGGGACTATTTTTCATGTAATTAGTATATAGTTCTAAGCCCTTTAATTTATGATTAGAACAAATGTTTTGGTACCATGCATGATCAAAGATGTACTATAATTTCTCACAACCATGATTTCCTTCTCTTGGTCTGATAGTAAAAAATTATATATTATATTTCTATCACATGCGATTTATTATTACACTCCATGTTACATTTCCTATTTTAAAATAATCAGCACACGTCGCCTAGATCTGATGACATATATCATTATTTAACGCATGTTGTATATTAAATGTTATGAAATATACAATGTAATATCAAATATAATAAACAATTCGGACCCAAAAAATTTATCAATCACAAACTGTAACTAATTAATAATCTAAAATACAACTAAAAATGTGATTATTTAGATTAAATTATTATTCAATCCGAACATAATTTAATTTCGATGTGATTTTTAAATATATAGAAATTTTGATTTTCGATTTTCCTTTCGGCAACAAAACCGATCAATGTTGAAGGAAACAATTGAAAAAAGAAGAAGTGGTATTTTTATTAAATTAAGGTTAAATAAAAATTAATGATGTATAAAGTAGACGTGGTGTGCAAGATAATTTTGTGGTGAAAATATAGCGGGTGTTCCAAACACGTTTTTAAGTGCGATTCTTAAAAGAAATCTTTTTTTTTTTTTTAGTGAGAATTCATAAGAAATCTTTGAAAGCCTTCACAACCAAATAGAAACGAAGTTGCATCAGTTGAGCTTAAATGGCAGCGGCGGAGACGGCGGCGAAGCCCAGAGGTGGTAGGCTTTGCACCATCTGCAACGCCAAGCGCGCCGCCCTCAAGCGTCCCAAAACCCTCGAACAAGTGATTTTCCTATACTTTTCTATTGCCTTCTATCTCCCTCTCTCTCTGAACCAGTTGTTCTGAGTAATGTGTCTTACACTTTGTAACAGATATGCAAGGAGTGTTTCTACGCAGTATTCGAAGATGAAATTCACAGAGTAATTGTGGACAACCATCTTTTTAAGCCGGGTGAACGCGTTGCTATTGGAGCTTCTGGAGGAAAAGGTCCGAAAATTCGCCTTTGCAATTTATTCAAATGAAATTGAATTTACTGATTTAATCGTGGTGCTTAATGTAATTAATTTTGTGGCAGATTCAACTGTGCTTGCTTATGTGATGTCCGAATTGAATCGTAGGCACGATTATGGCCTCGATCTCTTCTTGCTTTCAGTTGATGAGGGCATCACTGGTTACAGGGATGATTCACTTGAAACTGTTAAAAGGAATGAAATTCAGGTATTCACTTGAAGTGTATTCTTTCTTTCTCCATGTATTACACTTGTCAACTAGTTTTTCCCTTGAAACTGGAAGTATTGATTGCACTATCATATCTGTATTAGCTTTTTTATCAAGACTCTGTAAGGTGTCTAATGGATTCTTGTGTTTTGTAACCGTTCAGTATGGACTTCCACTTAAAGTTGTTTCGTATAAAGAATTATATGGGTGGACAATGGATGAGATTGTGAAGCTAATAGGTCTGAAGAATAATTGCACATTTTGTGGTGTTTTTCGTCGCCAGGTAATGAAATTTCCTTGTTATTAATTTTGGTTACCCCAAAAATATGTTAGAATTTTATGCATTTCTCTCTAGATGAATAAAACTTGTTTCGCTTCTACCTCTGAACTTTATTTTATTTTTTCCATAATGAATGTGATGAGACTTCGGATATTAAAATCGAGAGTTTGACCTTAGTTGTACCTGAACTACTTTTATGATGTTTAAGGCCCTTGATCGTGGTGCTACACTTTTAAAAGTAGATAAGCTTGTCACCGGACATAATGCAGATGACATTGCTGAAACAGTCCTCTTAAACATATTAAGAGGTGACATTGCCAGGTAGGTAAAAGAGCTTGGATAGTATCATTAAGATAGGTATTTTCTTTGTTGTTATGTTCTCTATCAACTTTCTTGATCAATGGAAACTCATGCTTAACATGCCAGGCTGAGCAGATGCACCTCAATTACCACAGGTGAAGATGGGCCGATTCCAAGATGCAAGCCTTTTAAGTACACCTATGAGAAGGAGATTGTGATATATCCTTGTTTAGTTAACAGATTTTTTATTTCTATTCGTTATTATTTATGCTCTTTTATCGGATATTGTAGTAGCAGTCATAAGGATTTTACTTAATTGATACCCCTGAAGTGAATACCTTAACCTTGCTCTCACGTATGCATACTTCAAACGGCTGGATTACTTCTCCACTGAGTGTAAGTATTGACTGCATGATCCCTCGCATTTTAAATTGTCTCATTCCTGGTAAAACTTTGGATTCTAGGTATGATGTAGCTTTCTTTAGATTCTAGTTCTCTATTATCTGTAATAGAAGGGGTGAAGGACTAGAAAGCCAGAATGCTTGTGAATGTTATATCAATTGTGAAATTCCTAAATCACATGATTGCTTCCTGAAATTGCAGGCATCTACTCCCCGAATGCTTATCGTGGCTTTGCTCGGGAATTTATTAAAGATTTGGAGAGGATAAGGTCCTTATTATCTGCTTCCGTATTCATATATTATGTTCCCTTGGTAGTTCTTTTATTTCAGTGTAACATTGTAATATCGTGGTTTGTCATTTTAGGCCAAGAGCTATACTTGACATCATAAAATCAGGTGAAGATTTTAGGATCTCTACTTCTACAAAAATGCCAGAGCAAGGAAATTGTGAGAGATGTGGTTACATTTCTAGCCAGGTGAGAATGCTTCTCCAAATACTGATATAGAAACTGAGCAACTTGATGTAATTGATATGTTATCAATATCGTTGTTTTGAGCATCGTAAAACTTAGGTTCTAATTCGCTCGTAAAATGAAGAAAAATTCTTTTAGCTACAGCATAAGTTTCATACCTAGCAGAAAAAAATAAGCTTTATTCTTTTCTAGCAACTAAAAGAATCTATTCTCTTATTACCCATACCATAGAATCCTAGGTCGTTCTGTTCTAACCTGTTCCAACAGAAGCCAGGCCACTCTATCTACACTAACCAGTACCATAAAAAACCAAGTTGTTTTCCTCTCATCCCGAACCACCAAAATCCAAAATGCCATAATTGACAATTTTATTTTTCTTTAAGGTTGTGCTGTATTTGTTTTGCTGCATATTTTGGTTTTTTTCATGCATTATATCACTACAGTTCTTTGCCACATATATATCTTACATATGCAGAAATGGTGTAAAGCATGTGTATTACTTGAGGGTCTAAATCGAGGTTTGCCTAAGCTGGGCATTGGGAGGACCCGAGTCTTAGATAACGAGCGCAACAAGGATATCAGAGAAACTGATGAAACAAAGAGTTTACAGAACAAGCAATGTGGAACCCTCGATTTCTGATACACTTTTGCACTTAACAAAAACCTTCGAATCTTCCTTTAGTTTGACATTCGAGCTGAGGATTGTGTGGAAATCGCAATTTAAGGAAATGATATTTATTTGGCTATAGATAATTATATCTGTATGATCTACATTAGTTACAGTTCAATATGCTTATCAATTTTGGTTTTAACTAAAGAAAACATGTATTAATTAGTATTGATGGAAGTGTTCAATAGTTGTTACATGTATTCTTTCTCTGCTTCCATTTTGCGAGGATGAAATATTAGACAGGACTAGATCGTTCAACATGTATTCAAGTACAAGTATTGTTTATTGAAATCATCTTCTGCAAACATTTGTGTATGTGTTTATTACAATATGTTGTCAGACTCAGAGGTGACGATTCACCTTGTAAGTATTGGAATATAATATGGGACTTAAGTTGACAAATAGTTACTGTACTAATAAGTAAGTAAAATATTTATTTATTTATTTTTGAAAGTAAGAAAAAAAAAAAAAAGGTGCCACGTTGGCAAGAAGTGTAGGTAAGGACGCGGTTAGGAAATTCACATGCACTCTTTGCATTTTCCCATGGGATGGGATTTCAAAATTCCCTCCACTCCATAGTATATGAAACACGAAGAATGCATGTGGGAAACCACTGGCCCCACTTTCCTGCTTCTGGGCCCCACCACCGACACATCATTTCTTTTTCAAACGTGTTTTTTATTGACCATGGTAATTTTTTTTTTTTTTTTGAGTCACAGTGGTAATGGACTCGAGTATACTATGGTAAATAGTTAAGTAATGAACTATTTCTTTTATTTTGAAATAAAATTGTCTATAAATCTGTTTTATAGAGATTACACATCAGTTAATAAACTTTATTACTATGTATGATACTTTTTTTTTCGACTTTGCAACTAAACTATGTAAATTGACAATTTATTCTAGCCTTTATGATTAATTGCACACTACCAACTCAAATAACTATCAAAGACAATGAGCTAAAGTGCTTATTATCATAGTTCAAATAGAAAAGGTTGAGCAATTCGGTGCACAAGTTTCTAAATTTCCAAGATCAATTATAATTTCTTTTTCTTTTTTTTTTCTAAGGAAAAAAAGTAGGATTTAACAGCTGGAAACGAGTGTTTCCTATTTCTCCAGACCCGCGTTCTGTACCGCATTTGGTCTGTTTAAATACACCCATCCCTCCTTTTCCTCAATCCTCATAATCCCACTCTTTCTCATTCCCATCCCTCTCACTCTTAATTCCCCATCATCCAAACATGGCGCTAAGATTAGCGGCGGTGATCCTCCTCTTCGCCGTCGTGGCAGCGGAGGATCCGTACAGATTCTTCACTTGGAATGTCACTTATGGCACCATTTGGCCTCTTGGCCTTCCCCAACAGGTTCTGCCTTTTTCGGAGATTTTAATGATCTCAGGCAACACATTTTGGATGTTTTTTTGAGGTTTTTTGTTTTTCAAAAATTTTCAGGGTATATTGATAAATGGGCAGTTTCCTGGTCCTGATATCTACTCTGTTACCAATGACAATATCATCGTCAATGTGTTTAATAGCTTGGATGAGCCTTTCCTTATTCACTGGTAAGAACAATTACTAACCACATTCTTCCTTTTGTTGGTAATAATTTAACTTCATCTCTTATTCCATACCATTAATGTGCCATTTCAGTTATGTTGAATGTTCTAAATTTCTGCATTACTGTTGGCTATACTATTTTAGAATGGTTTTTACTGGCAACCAGATTTACGCCTAGATTCATTTAAGATTTTAAAAAAACGGAATAAAAGATGTTTTGTCTTAGAATGCCTTTGAGATAATTACAATTTTGCCCTTTGTTAACTACCCAAACCCAGTATTGCATTACTTTAGCATTAAGTTAAGGAAGTTATTATCTGTGTTCTCCCTGCTCTTTTCACACTGATTGCTTAATGATTCACATCTGGATGTTAACTACGCGTTATTAATCTTTAATTAACTGTGGAATATTAATAATTAAATCATGATATGGTGTTAATAACATTAGTCAATGACTCAATATTATTGACTGATATGCTACGTTTTCAATTTTTATTGGGAGTGAAAATAGGCACGTGCCGTTGAATTAAACAAGGGGTCCTGAAATTTAACAAGATAGGTGCGAAATCCAATAGTACAGATACCAATGAATTGTACCTTCACTTTCAATTTTTATTTATTTATAAAATAAAACAGCAACATTTATTTTTCACCTACTAACAGTTTTTCTTATTAATGAATTTCTATAATAGCAATGTACAAAGTCAAGCTGATATTTAATGCCATGAATCTTCAAATTTCAAGCTAACTAAATAAGATCTGGTTGGATTACTTAAAGTGTAAAATTATATTAGGTATTATAATAAATTATATATTATGTGAGATAACATTGAGGTTGAACTTGAGATCCATTTAAGGGTACTATTATTGAGCTTGAGCTTTATTAATTCACATTATATTTCAACTATGGTTTAGAATAAAGTTTATTTTACATGGCAACACATGGATTTCAAAAAAGAAATAAGAAAAGTCACATGGGCTGTTGCATCATAGATTTGGCAAGAAGCATCTCTTTTTCTAATACTTTTATCTGATTTCATTTTCCAGCTATAAATATAATCAATTATAATTAGTGTTGCCAATAATATAAATCAAGTTGTCAAATAATTACAAAATAAATTTGTCATTAAAAAGTGACTGCAATAGACAAAAACAAGACTGCTCATAAATTTTGCCAATTGGGCCAATTTTTGTCCCCTCTTATGTATCTTAATATGTTTATATAGCAAAAATTCAATTTTAATCATAATTTTCCAATATACATAATATCATATATATTAAAATATTAATTTTATGTCACAAATAAATATACTAAATATTATAAATATTAAATTATTGAAAACTTTTGTATGATTTTAATTAATTGATTCATTAAAAATATAGAAAACAGACAAGGATGTGGATTTTTCAATAATCCAATTAAATAGATTCGCTGTTTCTGAGGGAATATAAGGGAAAAAAGCTGAATACATGTTTTTTTTTTTACCCATACAGTTGTCTTAGATCACTGAGATTTTGTAATTACAGTGTTCAGTCCTCCTTATTTCCGAAAATTATCTTTTTGCCCCATGATAGTTTTGTTTTCTTCGACCAAAACCCTATGTAGGGATTTTTTTGTCCTTTTCTTTTTCAACTTTTGAAATTCTCAAAATAATCCCAAATGTAATAGAATTTCAACTGTCACATTGTGTAAAATCTACAACTTGTGGATCTAAACTCTTTATAAAAGGAAAATGATATATATAAAGCAAAATAGTATTTTATTTTATCAGTATATCTAATAATGTATTGATGGTGTATTATCTACGAATTGATGTTGTGTATTGGTAAATTACATTATGGTATCAAAAAAATAGATAATTCAATAATATTTAATTTATTTTACAGGAATGGGATTCAAAATAGGAGGAATTCATATGAAGATGGAGTGTATGGAACAACATGCCCAATTCCTCCAGGGAAGAATTTCACATATATTCTACAAATGAAGGATCAAATTGGAAGTTTCTTTTATTTTCCATCATTGGGATTTCACAAAGCTGCTGGTGGATTTGGAGGGATTAGAATCCTAAGTAGGCCTCTAATCCCTGTTCCCTTTGATAATCCTACTGATGATTTTACACTTTTGATTGGAGATTGGTACACTGCTAATCACACTGTAAGTTTTTTCATTTTTTGATTACTCTATCAGCCTTCAATAATTGTCGTTTTAATATAAAGAAAGTTGGGTCATTTTAAAAAATATATATTTTCCAAAAAAAAAAAAGTTTTGTGTGCTTTCAAACTAAAATATTTTCTGAACATGTGCAATTTCTTGGTGCCATGTCACCCTGAGTTATGGGCTTTTACTATTTGGTGCTTGTGTCGGTGACCTAGTGGGGCCCTTTAGCAGACGAGGTTAATCAGTATGATTCTGCAGCCTTTGACCTTTGTTTTCTCTCTTTGGGCCAATAACAGCTGGTTATTTTCTAATCCAACTCTCATGTTGGGCCCATGTGGAAGTTATAACATCAATTTTGTATATTTGCTGTTTTATTTTTCTGTATTTTTAGGCAAAAAAAAAAAAAAAGAGAACAATTAGTTGGAAACTTTTTTCAGAAAAAAAGAATAACGGTGGAAAGGCCCTTCCCAATTTGAATATTATAACATAGTTATTAAATAAAATATGAGATTGAAATACAATTCATTGATTTTCGTATACACAGGGTTTAAGGTCGATTCTCGATAGTGGTAACAATTTACCTTTTCCCGACGGAATTCTCATCAATGGTCGTGGCCCTAATGCCACCTCTTTCACCCTCCAACAAGGTGTTTCATATCTACATTCATTACAATATTCCGATATTCCTCATTAACTTAAACTCATTTTCACACTTTTGATTTCGATAAAACATTCATCTATACCAGGAAAAACATACCGATTTAGGCTATGCAATGTCGGATTGCAAAACTCCCTCAACTTCCGCATTCAAGGACACAAGATGAAGGTCGTTGAAATCGAAGGAACACACACTATGCAAATCAGCTACTCCTCCCTCGACATCCACCTCGGCCAATGCATGTCTGTTCTCGTAACAGCTGATCAACCGCCTCACGATTACTTCATCGTTGTCTCAAGCCGTTTCACCAACCCTGTCCTCATCACCACCGGTCTACTCCGCTATGCCAACTCAAACGGGCCCGCTTCTGGGCCACTCCCAGGTGGACCAACCACTGAGATCGATTGGTCCATAAACCAAGCTCGTTCACTTAGGTACATCCAACATAAGTCTTTACTTGAAAAACTCCTTTTTTTAGTATTCTCTGTATTAAACAGTTGTTAAATTATTTCAGGACCAATCTTACAGCAAGTGGGCCAAGGCCGAACCCTCAGGGTTCTTACCACTATGGTATGATAAACACGACACGAACCATCAGGCTGGCTGGCTCGTCTGGTCCGATCAACAACAAGCTAAGATATGGAATCAACAGTGTGTCGTTTCTTCAAGGTGATACTCCTTTGAAAGTTGCCGATTACTTCAAGATTGATGGAGTTTTTCGCGTTGGGAGTATCTCTGATGCTCCCACCGGGGGTGGTATATACCAAGATACGTCTGTAATGGGCGCAGATTACAGGGCATACATCGAGATTGTGTTTGAAAACTACGAGGATATTGTTCTGAGCTATCACCTTAGTGGCTACTCGTTTTGGGTTGTAGGGTGAGTACTCATATTCTTACATTGACAAAACACACTTCATGAGTTATTGTATCCTTTAATTTCTTTATGATTGGATTTGCTTAATGATTTGATCTCTGAATCAGAATGGATGGAGGGTCATGGAGTTCAAATAGTAGACTCGAGTACAATCTTCGCGACGCAGTGTCCCGTTGCACAGTTCAGGTAAAAACTGAACACATTTAAACAGTCATTAACTAACTTTCTATTTATAGTAAGGCAACCAACTAACCAAACTTTCCTAGTATAGTAAGTAACACAAACTTCTTCTCTTAATAATCCTGTGATTGCAGGTATATCCTAAATCATGGACAGCAATCTACATTGCACTGGACAATGTGGGGATGTGGAACATGAGAACGGAGATGTGGGCCCGACAGTATCTCGGACAACAGTTTTACTTGAGAGTTTACACGACATCTACCTCGTTGAGAGACGAGTATCCCATCCCAAAGAATGCACTTCTGTGTGGAAGGGCAAGTGGGAGGCGAACACGACCACTTTAAGGCGAGACATCAATGGATTTTCACAGCCTAGAAGAGTTGACAGTTTTCAGAGCAAGAATTTCAATTGTTGGGGTGCTAAATCAGCACCTGTATTCAAATATAGGAGGATTTAATGATCATGTAATTTACTACTAGTTATTTTTGAATTAATGACCTTAGCTCAAGGTCTCATTCTTTTGTTTTCCACTAAATGTTGTTGTAGTATCTTGCTTCAAATTGTATAAGTTACTACACAATTGTTATTATAGAATTAAATGAAGTTGTACTGATGTTATTATATAACTAAATGAAGTCTACACATATATTTTTATAACTTGTGTATATAATTTATTTTATTTATTTATAATTTTAATAACGTGTAACTAAATTCCTTATATTTTCTATATTTTGCTATTGTTTCTGTAACTCTATTTGATAACTCCATAATTTTTATGAGAAATCCATCCGTGAACTGAAATTAATTGAAATTAAAATATAATTTCTTGATTTATATATATCCATGGATAAAATATTTAGATAAGTATATATCTATTAAACTAATTGAAGAAATATATATTGTCAGTAAAATTTCCATCATGATTGCACAATTTCATTTTTATGTATTTTTCATGATTTTATAAATATTTAGATTATAACTATTGCGTTAACAAAAATACTTCCATGATTTTATGCACACATTAAATGGTATTTTTGACAATAAGTCACCAATGTAGTCAATGTTTTCGAAAGCTCATTTCTCTTTTCAATATTGGCACATTAAGATGCCTTAAAATTCAGGGTTGAGAGCTATTCATATAATTTTTACTATTAAAATAATTTTTTAGATTACATTTTAAAAGGAGAACAAATATTAATAGTTTTTTTTTTTTTTTTTTAAACAATGGCGTAGAAACATAATTGTCAAATTTGCATTTTCTCTCAAAATTAATGAATACATTTAGAGCCTAGAGGTCACAGACTCACAATTTTCACTTATATCTGACAATATAATATACAGGCCAAACTAGCGTGATGGGCCATAGCCCAAATTGCATAGATCCTTATTGGGCCTTATTTTCTTTTAATTAAAGTTTTTTCTTGTATAGCCATGCTCATATATTTCTGATATTTAAATACTAGGGCAAGAATCGACACTTGAACTTGAACTTCAACTGAACTTGGAGAAGGTACGTCTTTTCTTCTTACTTCTTTACTTTGCTTGCAAGTGTATTCAATTTCCAGCTTGAGAAACGACTGATTATTTCCGGGATCGCATACCTAGATTTGCGGCAAGTGAAGCCGTTGCAGCTGTTTTTTTTTTTTTTTTTTTAAGAAAAATGGTGACCTAGAGTTGTGTTTCTGCACTTTCCTCCATTTTTCTTCTCTGTTTGGATCAAAGTTTTAATCTTTAAAGTATACGTTCATTGGAGTGTAACATTTTTTGAAATGCGCTCACTTGGGTTGAGCTCACGCTTTTTTTGACTACCTTGCTATCGAGTCACTTAGGAAAATAATGTGGAAAATTGTTAGATAGTAAAAATGCTCCAGTTTAGGTTTTGAAGATTGAACATTGATGGAACCCTTCACAATATAAATTGTTTCGACTCCCGTTAGGTAGTACTTCCTTTGCTGATGGCTATTAGAAAGGGTCTGATATTTCAACTAACTCAAATTGTTTGGTAGAGCTCCCCATTCTCAAGTTGTTCCTAAGTCAGCCAGTAACCGATCTAGATTGAGCAAGCAATGGCGGATCCAAAAATTATAAATAGGGTATGCTCAATTATAGGACATACAAAAAAATATAGTAACATACAATTCAAAATGTAAAACAAATACTTAAAAAAGTACCAAAGGAGTAGCATATACAAAATATAGACATTCTACAACTTGAATCCAATAGTGAGACTAATGTAGTCTTTATTTATTATTTTAAGTGAGGCTAATATAAGTTATATATTTTTTAAATTCTAAAGCATATTCATGATGTGTGAAATATAACTACACAATATATATATATATATGTGTGTGTGTGTGTGTGTGAATATTTTTGGCAAAATTCAGGGTATGTACTTGCATACCCTTAAACCCACATACATTTGCCCCTGTGAGCAAGGCTCTTGGGATTTAGATGCACTTCGTCATTCTTAGTTTTGATTCAATTGGTAATGATTATTGTTATCTTTTGTTTATTTATTCACAGAAAAGCATTTACTTTGAGGGTGTGCTTTTCCGTCTTCATTCTCAACTTTTGCTGTGATGGCGGTATGACACATTCTTTGCAGTTGAACTTTGCAGTTGAATAGTAAGCTTATTTATATTTGACATTCTAATTTTCTGAGTATGCAATTGGCTTTGAGTGTATAGGCGGAAAGACTTTTTAAAGATGAGGCCACAGAAGAAAAGGGTGAGCGAGCAAGAATGGTGAGTGTTGTATTATTTAGGATTTGGGATCATTTTGTGATTATGTTGTATCCACCAAACACACTCTGAGGAAGTTCTTAATACATGGGAAGGCATTTGTCTGTACTTGTATCTAGTGTTGTTTTGAGACATCTTTTTGTATTATACTCATCATGTACCAATTTGTGAGCAGGGTGATCCTACGTGTAGTTTTGAGTTGCTTAAACTGTTTTTAATACTGAGAACTGGGTTATGCCTTTCTACATCAGGCCTCTTTTATTGGAGCCATGGCTATAGCAGACTTGGTTAAGACAACCTTGGGACCTAAGGGGATGGTAAACACCTTCTTCTCTAGATTGTATTGCAACTGCCTCAGAAAATCCTGGATGCTCTTTCTTTCTCTAAACATTGCGAAAATTATTCCCTTTGTAGGACAAAATTTTACAATCCACTGGCAGAGGACACATCGTAACTGTAACAAATGATGGGGCAACCATCTTAAAGTCTCTGCACATTGATAACGCTGCAGCCAAAGTCCTTGTTGGTATCCTTGATGTTAAGTTAATTTTGTGTCATCAGATTAAGTTTAGCTCAAGTGTGCTGTTAGTGATGGCATAGGTTTTATTTTGTTTGTCTTATTGGCTAGGTAATTTACTTTTTATATGCTATGAGGTAATGGTGGATGTTATTCGTGAATGTGTTTATTTTTTTATTTTTCATAACATAGTATTCTTAACTCACTTTCTTAAAATGAGTTAAGATCCCATGATTGCTCCAACTATCCAAAAATCGGAAAGACGTTAATAATTCATGTATTTTATATTGTTGTAGAATTTCTCAGTATAAAACTGGCTTGTCTGTTGTGGATATGATTAGATGCTTTGGCTAAGAACCAAAGTCTTTCAGAATTCTAGGGATGAGAAGTACAGAGAGATACTCATTATGTTTTATCTTTGGTTAGCCTTAAATTTCTTTGCTAGATATCTCAAAAGTACAAGATGATGAAGTTGGTGATGGTACAACTTCAGTTGTTGTTTTAGCTGGAGAGCTTCTAAGGGAGGCAGAGAAGCTGATATATGCCAAAATTCATCCAATGACTATTATCTCAGGTTTGTCGTTCTAAATTCAGATACCTGAATTATAGAATATGTACTTCAATGCCTTTAGCCCTCAACCAACTTGGAAAATGAAAATGGAAAAGTGAAAAGATGATTTTGATCATTACAATTACATTTAGTTCTCCTTGTTTAAGCATATATCTGTAATGATTCCTCTTCTGCTTTTGCAATGCTCTGTTGTATTAGTCAGTTTCAGTAGTTGAGACATATCTTTCAAACAAGTTGGTTAAGTATGTTCTTTTTTATGCTTTCATACAGATACTTTCCATATCCCTTCATGCACTGATTATATGAAGGTAGCTATATTTGGAATCCTTCTCATTGTAGTTAATTATCATGTTTTTTCTGCAATTACCAGGGTATCGTATGGCATCTGAATGTGCTAAAAATGCACTGCTGGAGAAGGTTGTAGATAACAAACTGGATGCAGGTGATTATTATATTAGCCTTTGCTTCTCTTTGTTGGAGGCACTATCTCTTCCATTTGAAGTTTACCGTTTTCGTTTATTATAGGAATCTCCTTTGTAGGAATTCTTCCAACTGTAATTCTACCAGTGTCAACTCGTAGCCCATAGTTTCTGGACTGAAACCAAAAATAAGTTTGCTATAATCTTATGTTATATATTAAATGAAATCGTGGTTGCAAAAATTTAGCTGGTTTATTTCTTATCCAGAAAATTGTTACAGAGACCATATAAATGATAGTGAGTAGGACTGCATGAGATTTCATCTTCTACTATTTCAATGGTGTCTAATTTAGTTGTCATGATTGTGGGGGTTTAATTTTGGATTTTACATTTCAGAGAAATTCAAAGAAGATTTGATGAAGATTGCGATGACTACTTTGAGTTCCAAAATCTTATCTCAGGATAAAGAACATTTTGCAAAACTAGCTGTTGATGCAGTTATGAGGCTGAAGGTATGATCCTATTTGACTTGGTATATTGTTTAATTTCGTTTTCATCACTTCTCAAAATAGCCTCTTTTAGAAATATCTTGGCTGATCTACTAAGATTGGAAATGATAGGGAAGTACAAATTTGGAATCCATTCAAATCATAAAGAAGCCTGGTGGTTCATTAAAGGATTCGTTTTTAGATGAGGGGTAAGCAATCACTACTATCTGATTTTGTATTCCACATCCATAATCACCTCATTAGATGTTTTATAATTTGTCTCTAAAAGGTGCTAATCTACTTAGATGGAAAAATTAGGTTGAATCTGTTCGATTTTTTCTGATGTTTTACATGGCATGAAATATCAATTGTCTGCTTAAAATATCTAATTACTTGTCTTAGAGTTGTCTCAAATACTTTTTATCTGCTATTACCATGCTAAAAAATGTATAGCTCATTATGCTTTGAATGAAACATAATATTGGAATATTCTAGAATTCTGATAATTATATTGTATTGTGAATATTTCATGGTTTTGTTATGGAAAAATTAACTGGGAAAACTTGTGAATGTTGAAAACAAAATCAGAAATTTTGCTGAATCTTGATAAATTATTTTTCCACATTCAGCTGTCTTTATGTTGCAATCCTCATGTTTGAATCTCATTAGGTGCATAAATAGATTATACTTAATTCTTCAGAAAGTCCATAACGTTTATTGTATGTTTTTTTTCCCCTTCCATTTTAGGTTCTTTAAGATTTAGAAGTCAGGTCTATTTTTGAGTTGTTTGACCGCTCTTCACACATCTTTTTCTTTTTTGACATCGTTACCGTTCAGATTTATTTTGGACAAGAAAATTGGTGTTGGTCAACCAAAACGTATTGAGAATGCAAAGATTTTGGTGGCAAATACTGCAATGGACACAGATAAAGTGAAGATATACGGGGCACGTGTTCGAGTTGATTCAATGGCTAAGGTTGCCGAGATTGAAGTGGCTGAAAAGGAAAAGATGAGGGAGAAGGTGCAAAAGATTATCGGTCATGGGATCAACTGCTTTGTCAACCGACAGTTGATTTACAATTTCCCAGAGGAACTATTCGCTGATGCTGGAGTACTTGCAATTGAACATGCCGATTTTGATGGAATCGAGCGCCTGGCCCTCGTTACTGGTGGTGAGATTGCATCAACTTTTGATAACCCAGAGTCAGTTAAGCTTGGGCATTGTAAGCTCATCGAAGAAATCATGATCGGTGAGGACAAGTTAATCCACTTTTCCGGTGTTGCAATGGGTCAAGCATGCACAATCGTGTTGAGAGGCGCAAGGTATTTTGACAATAACTTTTCTGAACAGTTTTTTGCATCTTTTTTCCTAAAATGTTAGATTTCTTGGATTGATGTATTGTGTTTTGTTCGATTTGCAGCCCCCATATGTTGGACGAAGCTGAAAGGTCTTTGCACGATGCCTTGTGTGTTCTGTCTCAGACGGTAAACGACAGCAGGGTTTTGCTCGGAGGTGGATGGCCCGAAATGGTAATGGCAAAGGCAGTCGATGAACTGGCGAGGAAGACTCCGGGGAAAAGATCTCATGCTATCGAAGCTTTTTCACGCGCACTTATCGCCATTCCAACCACCATTGCAGACAATGCCGGTTTGGACAGCGCTGAATTGATTGCTCAACTTCGTGCCGAGCACCATAAGGAGGGAAGCACTGCAGGGATTGATGTCCTCACCGGAGCTGTGAGTAATCGAACTCCATTAATTTGTAGATAGTGAATTTGTTTGCATGGTCATTGTGATCGTCCTTAAGTGGTCGTTTGGTTACTTTTTTGTGCAGGTTGGCAACATGGCGGAGCTAGGTATATCCGAGGCGTTCAAAGTGAAGCAAGCTGTATTGCTTTCAGCAACCGAGGCTTCAGAGATGATTATAAGGGTCGATGAGATTATAACTTGTGCCCCAAGAAGGAGAGAAGATAGAATGTGATGAGTTTTGAACACTTTTAATGAGTGAAACGCATTGTTAATCACGGCGATCGATCTTCAGAACGTTTATGGAGAAGGGTGTTTCTTCGACAACTTGCTGTGAGGTTTTAAATGTTTCAAAATCAAGAACTTGTCATGGCATATTGTGCATTTCAGTTTTGCTGTAAGCTTTCAAGATAGTTTGTGGTGGTTAAGGTATTTGTTTCTTTTTGGATAATACTCTTTTTATTGAACTAGGAAGTTTGTGTGGTGATGCTATTTTCTGTAATGCAGTCTTCTTTAATCTATTATATTTTGCCTTTGTGTACGTCTTTTATTTTATTTTCTATTTACTTTCGTTCCTTTTCTTTGGAAGAATTTTTGCCCCTTCTTTTGCTGGCAGGAGTTGATGGATACGTAGAATTAGTCATCTGCTTATGCAAAGATTTTATTACACAAATGGTCAATCTTTTTATGAAAATATTTTTATGTTTTCAATTCCCCTATTTATTTTGAAATAAAATCTTAGATGTTGGTACTACAGATTTGGCAATATTTGGTGCAAAGTCCACATTCAATCTGTAGCAAATTTGCATTAACTTTTATGTTAAAAAGTAATGTTTCTTTTGTTACTATTTATTTAATCTTAATTTTTTATCTCATTGTTAATAACTATATTGCATATGTAATTTTATTTAATATAAATTTCCAAACAAGAAAAAAAATTATTCACATTATAGCTTTGAAATTAATCAAATTTAAAAAATTATGTCAAAATGGGATGAACTTTTTTTAATATTACTCAAAACATACGACTTTACAATATCCATAATCGATTATGAATAAAAATTCATATTATTTAAAAATAAAATAAAATAATCTTATTAAAATTAAAATTTGACCTAAAAGAAAAAAAGTGTATTTTCTGGAGTTGGGTGGGGTCAGGCTCGCTACACGTTTGGTTGTTTAAATTCCTCCGGTGCCCACACTCTTCTGGGAATCAAAACCGCCGTCGCCTCCCTAGCATGGCCAACGGTGGTGCGCCTGTTCGCGGCGGCGATGAAGATGCGCAAGCTATGTCCGCCGCCATATCCAACAACAATGACCTCGAGCTCATTCGCGACGCCGTCAGCTCGCTGCCACTGAAACTACTTAAGGATTTGCTCTCTAATGGAGTTAGTTCTCTTCTCACGATCAATCTTCCTTTCCTTTCAATTTGTCGTCTTATGAACTCTGATAATTACGGTTTCTTTTCAATCTTGTGTTACTGATTGTTTTGGACGAATTTCAGGTTTTTCTTTTTCTAGATTAATTAAGATTAAAAATAGAAGTTGGTTCAATGTTAATTGTTATCCAGCTGTTTTTACACGGTTTTGATCAAATTGAACTATTTTATTGGAATTCGAAAAACTTCCATTAAAAAAGAGTTATTTTTCCCTCTGTATTAGGCAAATTCTGTTTCATGTACTGGAAAAAAAGTTGCAGCTAAGTTTAGAGTTTGATCTTAATTAGTTCATCCTTACGGATGACTGTTGGTAATGTATCTCCAAATGATGAAGCTCTCACTACTGGTGCAGGTTTGCACACGCTGTATATTCAGGCTATTTTCTCTCCACGAGCAAATCTGTTCTCATCCATGCGTGGAAACACGGGTTTTGAGTGCAATTCTTCATGGATTAGCAGAACATGAAGGCGATGGGGCTAATCGTATTGTTGGAGAAGCTAAAGATTTGATTGATGTAGAATGCCTTCAGGAATTCCTGGAAGTTTGCAGGGTATGTCGAGGCATTTTGCAGTTCATGTATCGTGATGACAAGGGAGTGTTAGTGAAAAAGAATCATGCTAGTGATTTTGCTGCAGAATTAAGAGATGCTATGAAGCAGGAGGGCCATCAAATTAATGGTTTCTCTCTGGAAGTCTCATTGCCCCCAACAGTTGTTGAAAATGAACAGGCAGTTCGGTTAGTAATGTAGATTGGTGAATTTAACTTGGTTATGCTTAGTTTTATTTTTACAGATACGCTTTCAATACCACTGATTATGAACAAGCATTATAAGTTTTGTTGTTCCATTTATATAAAAAAATTATGAGATAGTAATTGTGGTTAGTTTACCATTGTGTTCATTCCAGGTCATATATAGCAAAGAAGTATAGTGCTGAACCTTTGTTCATGGAAAAGTTTCCATCTGAATGCATCACCATGAAAGATTTCCTGAAATTGTCTCTGGCAAAACCTTTGGAGAAGTTGTTGGTAAGTTTTTGACTCTTTTCTTAGTAATTAATACCTTCTGCTTGGTCTTATTTTGATTTGTGTAAGTCATTGCACTGATCTTTCTTTGATGTTTATGAGGTACATTTCATAAGGAGTTGGGTGCTCTCTTGGTTATCTGAATAAATCCGTTTAAAATATTTGAAGTATTGCAGGATGTAAAATCAAATGAAAGTTCTTTCCGAATTCGTTTGACGTACACACTTTCTGATGCATCAGCCAAGGACCAGCCTATTCATGATAACAATGGATGCTATAAAAGGAGGAAAATAGGCAAGTTTTTTCCTGTCCTTTTCTCTCTAATTTTTTGAAGTCAAAACTCTTTCTTTCCTATGTATTGGTATTTTGTACTTTTTTCCTATCAAAGGTTCGGGATTAATGGTTTTGTCTCCCAAACCAAATTTTTATAATTTTTACCCCCCAAACCCAAACTGAAGGACAACTGTACCCATCGCTTAAAATTTTAGAAACAACTGAAGAGAATGGATTGTCTGCATGGTTGTCTTATGGGTTGAGTATATGGTTGTCTATAATGCATTATCTATATGGTCTTGGATCCTGCACCTGATATATAACTTAATACTATTCAATGGACAGATGAAACTGTTGTCATGGAAAACTGTACTGACTTGCCAAAGGTTGAAGGAAATCAACTCAGTACTAATTCATTAACTGAGTGCCAAGATGATATCGGTCCACCATTTCCACTAGAGAAGGTATATTACATGCTCCAATAGTTGATACATGCTTATCTGACTCATGATGCCTTATCTCTTTTTTTACTTTCTTGCCTGTCAAACTTGTTCAAAATAAGGATCAATAAGGAACCTAAACGCTCAATCATATTTATAATTCCAATGTAACTTCAAATAGCAGATGCGGCCACTTAATATGATTGACGAGAACTTTGTTATGTTCAGGTCGATCAGTGCTGCTCCTTGGTTCTTCAATTTTACAAGACTTCTGTCTATGTTGGTGGGAGATATCTTAAGGTGCAACCACTTTATTATTGAAATACTAGCATTCCTCAAGTAATGCTTGTGTTGATAGTCAACTGTTTGGTTTTGCAAATAACCTTTTGGTTCGCACTTGAAATTTAAGTTTCATTCATAACCATGTTAGTTAAAAGCCAACCAACTCAAGCTTTGTTTTTGGATTCACCTGGATGATAATTCTCTGGAATCATGCTGTTGCCTTTCTAATGCAGTACTCTAGAAATGTCAGCCAGTCACGCTGGATTATTGATGATGAGCGAATGGGTGAAGCCTCTGTTGAGGTAAAGAAACTTCACATTTGATTTTGAAAGTTTCAGTAATTTGGAACAATGCTGATAACATTGTGGGTATATCTTGCCTTGTTTTTCAGGAAATAGTTGGCGGCAACATCCTTCCCATCTGTCAGGGTGACAGCTACAAGTTTCATGCTGCCGGAAGAGAAGACATTGATGTAAAAATATTGATCTTTTAATCACTTCTGATTGTGTACAGTTACATTTCCGTTATAAATATATAAGCTCTCTCTGTCCTCTCCTGCCCCAATTAATATCTGCAGGTTCGGATGCTAGGTACTGGCCGACCTTTTCTGGTTGAGATCCAAAATGCTCGCAAATTCCCTTCTGATGTGTTGATAAAAGAGATCGAAAAGAAGATAAATAACCTGGAAAGCAAATTTGTAAGTCTACTAAAAATGAATCTGGTATTTAGTTGGATTTATCATATTTAGTTTGTGTAATGGATTATATAATATGGTATGTGCAGGTGAAGGTAAAGAATCTTAAATTTTTAGGTAGTCAGGGTTGGGATCTGATGCGTGAAGGAGAAGCAGAGAAGCAGGTAACTCTTTTATTTTAGTAGGCAATTGGATATAACTAATGTTATGACTCTATCATATTAGAAGATGCAATTCATTTCTTGCAGAAACAATATACTGCACTGGTGTGGATTTCACGTCCCCTTAATAATGATGATTCACAGAAGCTATCATCATTCAATGACATGGTAAAAGACTATTCTCTCTCACTCTTTGAGTTTGAGCTTGTTGTTTGGCAAAGTTTCAGTATATCTTCTGGTCTGCTTTGGCCCTTATCTGTGATAACTAGTTTCTTTTTCTTGTCCAGCAAATTTTTCAGAAAACACCAATAAGGGTTCTCCATCGCAGAAGTCCATTAGAGCGTGAAAAAACCATACATTGGTAGAAAAATTTACCCATTAAAAGTTATACTATCTCATGTTCTTTTCTAGTGTTTGTTAGTTTTGCCTGATATTTCAGGATGAAAATAGAGATGATAGCTGGAAGTTCTCAATATTTCCTCCTGCACTTGTGCACACAGGTTAAGTATTTTCAGTCTCAGTTCTTCTGATAATTGCATGTGCCATCTCCATAATAGCTAATTAGAACAAGAATGATACTAAAATGAACTTGGATCCTATATTTTCCTAATATCATGGGTGAAATCTGATAGTGACAACTGTGTCCCAACCAGGCTGGAACATACATAAAGGAATTCGTTCATGGAGATCTGGGACGCACGCATCCCAGGTATTAAATTCCACCACATTTTCCATACGCGTATATGGAGGCCTCATATGTCTGTGATCAGGGATATCTTGCATTTGTTTTAATTCTCCCAGATTAGATATTTTAGTTAGTCTGCTAGAATCATATTAAATAAAAAGGATACCTTGAAACTGTAATAGTGTTTAGAAAATTTAGCAGATGTTGAAGCTTCAAGCTGTTGAATTCAGTCTTTGAATGTCAGATATCGGTGATGATTGTTCGTAAAATGATTTTTCTGTAGTTCAGTTTCTTTAGCGTTTTTTTTGGTTGTATCTTTGCAGTGTTGGTTCGATCCTAGGATGCAGAGCAGAAATAGTGCAACTTGATGTCACAGATGTGAAGATGGATTGTTTTCAGGCTTAAGTAAGGCTTCTCTGTGCTGTTTTCGCCATGCACTTGCTTTAAGTTGGAAATATAACCATTCATTTTTTTATTTTTTTTATATTTACTTGAATTTTTTAGGAAGACTTTCTAGTTGAAAGTTGAAAGTTGAAAGTAAAACTGCTAGTTAAATTTTCTCAAGATTACAAGATATCACACGCTGACCAATAGAGAAATATATTATGAAATAGATGATAACAAGTGTTTACATGTTTGGATAATCAGATCAAACTCAGAAAAGTACAAGAAACCATATGACCTTTCTATGTGCATATATCGAGAGATAATTCCCTCATTGCAGAGAATCTGCAGCTTACACAAATACTTCACTAAAACGACTCCTTATCCATCATCTAGTCAATCCAGGATGCACTCACCATCTTCGCCATGAACCCATATCTATCTGCAGCTTCATCAATCTATGATGCACATTTTTTAGGTTGAATTCAGTTAAAAAATCAAGAACCTGAATATGAATAGGAACACTTTACATATATTGTATGTACATTATTTACCAGTTTCTGTGTTGGCCTTCCACATCCATGTCCTGCTTTATGTTCTATCCGTCCAATAATTGGATTCGTTTGTGGACTGTTCTCCACGCTTGTGCATAGAACATGTTGCATTGTCTGTATTGAACAAAAAGAAGCCATTAATCAGTGAACTTACTGAACAGTCACGATAGAGCTCTTTCCTCAAAAGTAAATCAATTGAAACTCGAATATAGAGCATTTGGTAAAACACTTACTGCCAATAACTTGAGTGTGTGCAGTGGCACGACGCGATCATCATGGTCCGCTGTCAATAACATGGTCGATGGATACTGAGTGACCGTATTGAAAGGTTTCTCCCACGGCCTCCTTACGTTATGTAAGGGCGAGTATCTAATGGAAACAGATCATAACAAGTGAATAATCATAACCTTTAAAACTGAAAAGAAAAAAGGATATGTTAATAAACCTTACTTGATTAACCAGTGGAACTCCTCCTCCTTATCTGAACAGCCAAAGTCTGATGTCCATGCATGGCCTTTGTAAGAAGAATTCAGAAGATCAACAGTTGTAATATAAATGAGAGAGAAAGAGAGAGAGAAGAACAATAACTTCATCTCACCAATAGTAAACTTGTGAAACCTTAACATATCCATGACACCAACATGAGCAAGAGCACATCCAAAAAGATCAGGTCTCTGATTGATACAAGCCCCAATAAGAAGTCCACCATTACTGCCACCTTCAATACACAGCTTCCTCGGCTGTGTATAACCAGCAGAGACGACGTACTCAGCTGCTGATATGAAATCGTCGAAGCAATTCTGCTTCCTCGAAAGGGCACCACCTTTGTGCCATTCTTCCCCATACTCACCCCCTCCACGGATATTTGCAACGCAAAACACAACACCTAAATGCTTTGCAATCAAAACACGACTCGCACTGAAATACGGACTAAGGCTTACACTGAACCCTCCATATCCATATAGTAAACAAGGGTGTGATCCATCCAGGCTAATACCCTTTCTAGCCGCTATAAACATTGGAACTTTAGTCTCATCCTTACTGGCCACGAAAACCTGAAAAAAGAACATCACAATCAGTAACAGAATTGAAGAAAACTGAATAACATTCAAAGTCCTTACCTGTTTCACTTCAAAAGAAGTCCTGTCAAAGCCAGGGACAACAATTTCTCTGAGGATTTTCATTTCTGGGACCTCAGAATCGAGGTCACATGAGTATATAATGCCCGGGACAAGGAAACTCGTGAACCTAATAAAAACGGTGCTGTCTTTTCGTCGAGCAGAAATCTCAGACACAGTTCCTATATCAAGTGGCAAATGGTATAAAAGGGCACCTGTTTCCAAGTCCCTTAACTGCAAAGCATTCTTCACATCACTCAAATAGCTCAATAGAATTTGATTTCCATTGACAGCCACAGCAGATTCAAGCACATCTTTTCTATCTTCTTGAAGTAGCTCAGTCCAAGAAGTCCTATTTCTCACATCAACTCGGACTAGCTTGTTTCTCGGGGCATCCTTATTAGTAAGGAATGTGAAAATTGTATCATCATTAGCCACGTAATGATAAGAAGAATCAAAAGTATCAACAAGCTTCACAAAAGGAAGCAATTTCCTTTTGCCCCTATAACCTTCAAGTCCTTGTGGGAGCACTGAGATGTCGCAGTAATAAATCTTGTTGACAGGGTCACAATTCTCGTTCGTATACAGAAGAACATACTGCACAATCAATCAAGAAACGAGGGAAATGAGTAAATCTATAGCCAAGTTAAAGCTTACATAAAACCCTAACCTAGTAAAAGTTCAGTACCTTCCCATCATCGGTTACTGAGGCCGAACGTGTATGTTTAGGGTTATCAGGATCGCTCCAACATAACACGTCTTCAGATTGATCAGTACCTAGAAAATGATAATAAAGTCGATGGTGTAGATTGGTGTTGGTCTCAGTCCCAGCATCCAACTTCTCTTCGTCCCTTTAGAACAAACCATATAACAATCAAAATGTATAACACTTTGAACATGAACTGAAAACAGATTGGTTAGAATGAAGGTAACAAGAATGGATTTATGATCACTCACTGAGGAGCTGGAAAACGGCTGTAGAAGAAACCTTTACTGTCATGAGTCCAACTAATATGAGAAAACTTAACCTGTATAAATAAGAAACAGGACATTGTAATCTAACACAAATCCATCAAGATCTAAGATATATGGATCATGAAATTCAGAAAAAATACCCATGAAAGAGAATTAGGGTCCAAGATCTTATCGTGAATCCGCATAACATTAATGGAAACCCAATCGCTTCCACTGCAACTAATGCCATAGGCCAAATACTTTGCATCTTCACTAACTGCAAATCCATTCAAAGCCACTGTTCCATCGTTGCTTAATGTGTTTGGATCAAGCAACACCTCTGCTTTACCATCCACACTATCCTATACCACCAAAAAAACAAAAATTAAATAAATAAATTCGACATTCAAAATCAAAACATACGAAAAAGTTCATGGCCTATTAGTTGATAATAACTCAAACAAAAGACTTAAGTTTTAGTTGAAAAGAACAAAACAAAAGAATTATGGAATCTTCAACAATAAACAAAAAATTTAGTTGAATATTACACTATATTTACTGTTTACTGTAAATCATCTCCGACTAAATCATATCCAAAATTTAAAGTTTTAGTATAAACCATCCTCAACCCACTGTTGGCTAAATTCTGCATCAAATAAATATGTTATCTTTTGCTAATAAATAAAAAAAATTCGACGTTATTTCTTTAAATAATTTTTTTTTTCAATTTGTCTGCTGAATATGTAGATTTGAATTATAAAGTATTTCCTTTCTTCAAAAGAAGAAAAAAGTCTTATTTAGGAAACCTATTTTGTTGCCCAAAAAAAAAATCATGTCTCAAAAATTAAAGTTAAGTTTTGGTTTGAGATTACTAAAATGCTCTTATAATAAACTTGACAATAATAAATTTTTCATTTTCGAAAATTCCGAACAATTTATGAAGCTTGTGAAAATTAGCTGACATGTCCTTCCACATCACCAAACTCACACATCCATTAAACATTGCACTTAATCGATAATATCATATCTAAGTCAAAAATTAAACATAAATTGTAAAAATATTGAAGAAAAGTAAAAATGGAGAAGAAGAAACCTGAATATAGAGAACACTTTGTGGTTGCAAACCAGTGTTGTGGAAGTAAAAGTACTTATCTCCTGCCTTAAATGGAGCTCCATATTTTGGGAAATCAAACAATTTTGTAAGATTTTCACCAATTTTTTTCCTTGTTTCGCAGCCTTTAAGCACATAATCTGTCAATTTCATCTGCTTTTCCACAAACTCTTTTGTTTCTGAAGAATCTGGATTCTCAAGCCTATTTTAACACACCACCAAATTCATTATAACAATTATTACATGCTTAATATTACAAATAGAAATTCAAGAACATTGTATATTGACTATTACTTTATAAAAATGACTAAATCATTCATTTTGTTAATTATAAATTGAATGTTTTATTCTCTTCATTTGGTCTTAAATATGTTGGACCTGCTAAAATGCACTAAGTACATTATCGACTAGCATATATGTATCTTGTACTTATAAACACTTGATGCTAGCATACCTCGTCTAACATCTAAAATAACGCATTATTCTTATTATTATAGCATATACTTACAAAACTACACAAATCATTACCATCGATAGGGATCGGAAATCTTGAGCCCGTGATAATCATCAACCACGGACTCATCCCGATGAGCAGTAGGATACTGCGGACCTTCATCGAAGGCGGATAACGAGCCCATTGTCAAGAAAGAAAGAAAGAATTAAAACTTGAGAATTATGAGAAAAATAAAATAAAATTGTTGTGAGTACAATGTTGATGTAAAAATGCCAGAGATGTATGAATGAGCAGATGAGCACATTTCCAATGTGGAATTTAATAGTATGAGGTTTCACATTTCTAGATAAAATGTGGTCATGCTGTGGAAACTATGTTGCCATTTTTTTTGGAAAAGAGGGATATCCTTTTTTGGATAATGATGTTTACTTGGAATTCTGGGACAGAGAAAGATATAATAATATTCTTGGTTAGGACAAGAGAGAGATTCTATATGGGCCATCAAATACTATTTATAAATATGATATATAAATAAAATATTTATACAAAAACATCACTCTGTGTAATTTAACTTTTGGCCTAATAACATACGAAATTGTTACATTTATTTTAGCTGAAAATTTTACCAAACTTTTGATCAATAGTTAATCAATGATTAGATGATGATGTGTTCAGCAATTAAATAGCTCATCAATTATAAAATCAATTATGCAATGTCAATACAAATTTAAGTAGCATTACAAATGTTTGAAATGCATGAACGATATTTAGTTGATGGGTTGTATGAGGCTAAAGTATACTATGAGTCACCAATTGTGTCCACAAACATGCTCTAGATATGATTATATAAGGGTTAAATGCAAAAAAACAACCTAAAATATTAGTTTTTTTTCATTTTTCAACCTAAACTTTTATTTTATTTTATCGGATTACAACTTAAACTACTAAAATTTATCAAATTACAACCTTCTGATTCATTTTCAGGCGAAAACGTGAACACATGACCTACATACTGAAAATATAAGAGTGTTTTTGTAATCTTTTAATTTAAGGTGATCTTCATTTGAAGTTATCGTACGCCTCACATGTTCACGTTCTTATCGAAAAATGGTTCTAAAGTTGAAATTTGAAAAAAGTTTAGATTGGAAAATGAAAAAAACCAATAGTTTAAGTTGTTTTTTGCATTTATCAAAAGTTGAAATTTGATAAATTTTAGTAGTTCAGGTTGCAATTTAAAAAATAAATAATAATAATAAAATAAAATAAAAATTTTAAGTTGAAAAATGAAAAAAGCTAATAGTTTAGGTGATTAATAATTATTTAAAAAAAAAGTATGATAATATAATTGGGGTAGTAAAAATAAAGAGTTTAATAAGCTTGGGCCTTTGAACCCTCTTGTCATGGGCCTGGCCTACGAGTAATAGTCCATCAATTGAAATAAGTCCATATGCCTCATAAGATTGGACCTTCGAGCCCAGCTGGATGATAGTTATGGATACCTTATTAGGTTTGTTTCTTAAAAGTCAAATTTAATCTCATAGCCCATCAATCAACTATAGAATAACTTAGCAAAAATTGTGACAAACAGAGTGAATACAACGAAATTTATTTGTTATGCAATTTTAATCTTCTATTGTGATTTACCATTATACTAGTTTTTATGTGTTTTACCGTAAAAAAAATTAAAAGTAGGTCTGACGTGACATGATCTCATATAACACTATAAAAAACTTAGTCTCATGTAAGGTCCATCTCACGTGAGTTTTTACAAAATATTAAATAACACTTATTTTATTTTCAAAAAAAAATTCATCCATGTATTTTCATATATTTAAAAAATAAAAATACTATTCATTTTTCAATATATTTCATCAGATAATATACATTTATATAAACATCTTATAGAACATTGAAACAAAAGTTAATAATTTTAAAATAGTAAATCGACTCATATTTTATGATTTGCGTAGAGACGAACACATTTAATTATATCCCTAAAGAAAAGAGACAGAGATGCATTATTATTTATAATTAATTCTAAAGGATTGTTGGTTGCAGGTGTGAATACACAATTAATATTTACTTTCATATGTATATTTATGATGAGAGCAACAATATTTATCCAGAAAACCTTATTGAATTGGTTGGTGCACCACAGTGATGGCCACATAAAATTCTATAATTTATTAAATACTGCGACAAAAATCAAATGCAAAGAGCTAAAGAAATTGATGAGCATTTAAATTTTTGTGAACTGCCCCCAATAACATTGCAACAAACCTCTGTCACAATAAAATTAATAATTCCAAATATTCATTGGCACTTTAAATTTTAGTAGTCAGAGTGGCTAAAGAAATTAAATTCCCTGCTTAACTAACATCAACTTTGATTGGGCATTCGTTGTGAAATTTTCATGCATTTATTATTATTATTATTATTATTATTATTATTATTATTATTATTATTATTATTATTATTATTATTATTATTATTTATCGTGAAGTATTTTATTTTTTATATACCTTTTGTTGGTACAACGAGTTTCTCTTTTTTTTTTTTTTGTCAAGAACTGAAACATATCAAATCAGAATATTGATGTAGGTTAAAGAAGTTTAAGTGACATCTTCATTTCATTTTGTGTTTATATGATGAAGATATGAAAATGATGAGTAGATACAATATCATGTAATGAATGTTCATATTGTAATAGAAATTTGACCAAATATTGGTTTCTTTTTTAATAATTAATTCTAAATTTTATTTGAAATCGACATTCTCATTATCACAAAAATATTGCCCAAGTGTGTATTATTTCAAAGAGAAAATAATTTGTCTTTGGTTGCCTGTTGCAGCTTTAGGTGCAATGAATGATGAAAAATGATTTTGGAATTATTAAGTTTTTGAAAAGAATTTCATGTACATATATTTACATATACAAAATTTGAAGTCTCAATTAATGAATATAAGAGAAAATTAATTGATTATATTAATAATGATCAATTCTCAAATAAATTATATACGGAAATTATTGAGCAAATTAAATGTCTTTTATAATGATTGACAAACTCAGAGTACGTGCTTTTGGTGTTGATTCAATTTAAAATGTAAAGTCAGCCCAATAATTGGGTTTTTTTTCTTTTTGTTTTTTTTCGTTTTTTTAGCCCAATTATTGTGTTGAGTTGAGTTGTATGAGCTACCAACAAAAGATAATTTAAATTACATATAATGAGTTGAATCGATCGAGTTGAGTCGTATGAAGTATGAACTACCAATAAAAAATAATTTAAATTACATATACTGAGTTGACTCGGTTGAGTTGAGTTGTATGTGCCACCAACATAGAATAATTTAAATTATATATAGAGTTTGACCCAATTGAGTAATTGATAATAATCCAAGATAAACCAGCTTAACCTAACATTATGCCTTGATGACTTGATACTTTGGAATATATGACATTGTTATTTAAACTTATTCAAATAAATTTATTTCCAAACAGAGATATATCTTTGACTAACTGAAAACGCAGAGTCAACCAATTACTTTATTCCTTTCTATATATATTATATTAAATTATTAATACATGTATGCATATATATATATATATGTATATCCACGTGGACAAATTCGAGAGTCGGAGCGCGCGAAATACGTTATAAGTGTTTTTTGGGTGGCGGAATAAAGGCAGCCACCGGCCCACCACCATGTCACGGTGGGGCTCCGCCCACTCCGACTATATCTACTTTACCCTTTTACTTGCAGAAATAACAGCAACCAATTACTGAATATATCTCAACATTGAGTGATTGAAATTCTACTTCTACCTACTGCTAATCAATTCTCTCTCTCCTCTCTCTCTCTATAACTTTACATTTTATAGTACTTCACTTTCACTTTATTGTTTCCTCACTTTCTTCCACAGTTTATCCTCGCAATCATTCCGTTCCCACTGAACTTTGCTTTTCAGTTTGCATTATGCCCTGCAAGTTTCCGTTGAAATTGATCCGTTGAAGCTGGTGATTTTTTTTAATCTGCTTTGGAAGAGTGTTTATAGGCATCGAACGATGGTTGATAGTGTAGTTTCGCATTCCGATGACGAGTACGAAGACTTGGAGTCGCAGCGATTCGACGACGGTTACAGCTTGAGCGCTGACATCAGCGAGTCGGAGAGTTCGACTTCCAGCGTCGCCACCTTTTCTTCCGTCCGTCGGGTGGCTTTGGCGCCGTCGCCGCTTGATTTGGCTTCGAATTCCGGCTGTTTACCGCCGCCTCCGATAATGTTGCCCGTTGTGGGAGGTAGACACGTCATCTTTCCGGCGGAGAAGCCGGATATGGATAAACCTGAGTCGGCTGAATTGTCCGGTGAGTTTCTGGCTTTCAATTGTGGCGTACAATCGACGAATCTTAGATTTTACATGATTTAATTGAGGAATCGATTCATCAGTGATAGATACATTTGCAGTTTTGTGTTTGAAAACAGAGCCACTTCGCATTTGCCATTTTTTATTTGTAATTATGAGTTAAATTTTACCAGAATTCTGTTAGAGAGAGAGAGAGAGAGTATAACATCATACTCATGAACAATGGTGGGGAAAAACAAATTTATCTTTAATGCTAATTTTATTTCTTCAATGTCAGTATATTCAGTTGATATTGGGATTGTTGAGTTGAATGTACCTTCTGTTAACCTGATCTACATTTTCTCCAACGAGCATGATTGGGAAAATCACAACGTCAGTTCTTTAACTATAGAGCGATTTCATTAATATAATGTGTGTATTGAGTTTTGCAATTTAGTCCTCTATCTTTCAATCTATCCTAAATTTAATTCTAAAACCACCAGAAATTGAGACTTTGTCTTCAAAAATCATAAGACACGTACCAAAATTTCGAATTTTGATGACTTACAGGACCAAATTCAGGGCCAATAGTTGATTCAGGATTAAATTTCTTTTCATTCATTAATTTGCATTTTTATGAGATGCCACTCGTTAGAATCAGAGAACAGGTGATATTTAATCTTTGTATAGGATTTATCTTTTCTGATTTCAAGTTTATTGCTTGAGGGCAGAGGCTGAATTGATGAAGGAAAGGTTTGCAAAGTTGTTGCTTGGAGAGGATATGTCTGGTGGAGGAAAGGGAGTAAGTACTGCTCTGGCAATCTCCAATGCTATCACTAATCTTGCAGGTTCATAAATTTCACTAACTCGATTCAACCTTTCTTGATTCATCACTTTCTTTTGCTTACAATATTGTGTTCTCTTGATTATTCATAGCTAGTGTTTTCGGAGAGCTCTGGAAGTTGGAGCCGTTGGCCCCACCGAGAAGATCAATGTGGCAACGAGAGATGGATTGGCTCTTATGTGTCAGTGATTCCATCATCGAGCTCGTGCCATCAGTTCAAGAATTTCCAGGCAGTGGCAGCTTTGAGATCATGGTTACTCAACAAAGATCTGATTTATATGTGAATCTTCCAGCTCTCAAGAAACTTGATGGGATGTTACTTAGCATGTTAGATGGTTTCCAAGACACTGATTTTTACTACGTTGATCGTGGGATAGTTGTTGCTGATGGGGAACTCATGAAGACGTATCAGAGCTCACCGTCTTCTAAAAGACCTTCCATAACTCTCGAAGAAAAATGGTGGTTGCCGTTCCCAAAGGTTCCAGCCAACGGCTTGTCCGAAGAGACGAGGATGAGATTGCAACAGTGTAAAGAGTGCACACATCAAATTTTCAAAGCTGCCATGGCAATCAATAGCAATGTGCTTTCAGATATGGAAGTCCCACAAGTTTATCTTGAGAGCTTACCCAAGGTAAGGATTTCTGTTATATAATATACTCATTTTAGTTATATCTTTATAATGTTGTTTGTGTGTTGATAATTTGTTCTGTTTCAGAATGAGAAGGCTTGTTTAGGTGAAATCCTGTACCGCTTTATAACTGCTGATCAGTTCTCCCCCGATTGTCTTCTCAATTACCTGGACCTTTCATCGGAATATAATACTTTGGAAATAGCAAACAGGATTGAGAGTGCTATACACTTTTGGAAGATGAAATATCAAAAGAAGAAACAGAATCATGCAAAAACAGGCTCGTTTTGGGGAAGCACGGTGAAGGGTCTCGTTAGTGATAATGAAAAGAGTAAACTCTTCGCACATCGAGCTGATACCCTCCTAAAGAACTTGAAGTTGCACTTCCCTGGCCTCCCACAAACTGCTCTGGATATGAACAAGATTCAGTATAACAAAGTATGAATCATATACTTGGTTGCATTTTTCACATGATTTGTATACAATATTGTAGTGTCCAATGACTTCTTTTGATTCAGGATGTTGGGCAGTCAATTCTTGAAAGCTATTCCAGGGTGCTGGAGAGCTTAGCCTTCAACTTACTGGCGAGAATCGATGATCTTTTATACGTAGATGATGCCACCAAACAACGTGCAATGGCAGAGTCGATGTTCATGCTAAACCATAGGGGATCAATGGGTGCTCATGATCATCTGTACAACCAAAACTCTCCAGGTTCATTCTCCAACCGAAGCTCATATTCATCATCACTAACGGGATCTCCATTCCGTTACTCAATCCCAGTAACTCAACGGCCTGAGAGACTACGCCGTTCAGTTAGCCATCCTGTTTCTGGCAATCCACTGGATAATATAGGATTATAAGATCTGACTTTTTTAAACCACAGAGAAAAACACCAACCACTCCAAGTTGGCCTAATATATTGAAGAGACGGTTCTTCTTAAAGGAAATGAGATAAAGTTATGCATCAGTACAGTTCTTAGAGTAGATATAGGTTTAGTTTGGGATTTTGATGATTTTAATTTACTGATCTAATTGCATCATTAGGATTTTGCTTTTTGCCTGAGTTGTCTCGAAGAGTTGTCTTTTTACAGGTTTTTATTGAGTCAAGAATTAATCGCTGATTACTGATTAGCTTGATTTTTCTGCAAATTTATATATTTAACGTGCAATGCAAAGTTAAGTATCAATCAAGAGTTCTGTTTACAAGTTATGTATTTCAACCATCAATTTATAGGTGAGAAAGCCTAAGGGTTCGCTTGATACGCAACTTTGCAACTAAGCAATGGAAAGGAAATGAATTGAGAGTGTTTGGTACATACATTTGATTCCTGCTACAGTTGTTTCAAATCCTAATACTAAGGAATTAATGATTTCTCAGGTTTTCCTAAGGAATGACTTTCATTCCACAAATCTATGATAGTCAATGGTTATAATAGTCATTCTCATTATCAACCAAACAACACAAATTTTAAGACAATATTCATTCTATTCTTCACTACTATCATTACCATTCATTTTCTCATTTCTTGAAACATACCAAACGGTCCCTTTAAGTCTTGAAAACAATCGAGTACTAATTTTGGTTTAGTAGAAATGACAGAAGTAGAAGATAATGAACATAATTGTAAATTCATTGTTCTATTTAAGTGTTATATTTTGTTTTTGGTACTAGACTTTTATTTAAGAGTTATATACTCTGTCTATTACATATGAGGTAATATAATTATTCTGTAACCATTGAAACGACAGTTGTGTGTATATATGTATGTATATTTAATATTTGTCATTCTTCTTGAGCATTAAATGACATGCATACTTGGAAAAATTAAATGAGGCCATGTGGGTTTTAAGACATGAACTAATCTGATGAAAGAAGAACCAATCCTTGACCAACAGTACTCCAATCACTCCCCAACTCTGCAAATTCCAAATCTCCAGTATAGTACTTGTGGCTTCAATATGAAATATTATGTTGCAAATCTTGGTTTATAATACTTTTAAGTAATAAATTTTGTTATGTAATTAATTCTGTATATTAATTATAGCTTGAAATTTGTAATTAATGTGGGTCTTGAAATGTGGACATCTTTAAAAGTAGGAAATTAAGAGTCACTTATTGTTCGGATGTCACATATTAGTCTTAATTTTCTACTATATTTAAAAATAGAATTAGTTTTGTGTTCCATCATGTCATGAGTACATACATTACAATTCAAATGTACAACATCATTCATTTATATGAAGCTAATGTGCTCTATATATCAATAATATATAAAATGAATCACATCATTAACCTTCCGGTGTATGTACAATTCAAATGTACGCTAATCACATCATTAATTTATGTGAAGCTAATGTGCTCTATATATGCACTAAAATATAAAATGAATCACATCGATCATTAACCTTCGAACATCTTCATATCATCAATCCTTGAAATGTATGGCTTGATATAAATAAAAAATAATGGAGTTTGATGATTTTCATCAAAGTCTTCATGACTCCAATTTAAATAGTTATCTACTGAAAATGTGATCACAATCCTAAATTTAATGATTATATGGCTAATTCAATTCCTTGTATTTTTGACAGTTTTGAACTCAAAATGGACTTCTTAAAACATATAGGGTTGAAATAGAAATAAATTCAATCAGCATGACCAATTTCATACAAGCACTGAATTATATATAGTGATAGATTTGAGTTTTGATCTTATAGTTGGAGGGTAGCTGTAATGCAATAAATTTGTGGAATTGGGCGATTGGCTACACAAACATATGCAATAATTATTTTGATCTCTTGTTGACGTTTCATTGTGAACAACCAAATTTCATAATCATATAATATTTGTTCTTTTTGAACAAAGGTCTTTAAAAATTGGTTCTTATTTGCAGTTATATAATCTTTCAAATGGAATTAAAAATTGAATATTTGTGGAAGTGTTTTTTGGTCAGCAAAATAGAGTATTGGAAGTTTTGACTGTTATTAATGCGAAGAGTAAAAAGACAGGAGAAATAAGAAGAGAAAACAGTGGCATGGAGTGGGCGATGAGTGCGACATATCATTCGACACCAAGGCTGTAAATTTTTTTTATTTTTTTTTCCTTGGCAAAGGGAATGAAACGAGAGAACAATGGAGAAGTAATTATTATAGCTAACAATTAATTTAAGTTTTATAATTTTAAAATATTGTCCAACCTATATATATATATATGTGTGTGTGTGTCTGAACGACATTTATTAATTATTATTGCTGGAAAAGATTTAATTAAACAAGTAAGAATTACCAGGGCAATAAAACAGTACACCTGAAATTTTCTATATCTCAATAGAAGATAAAATACAAAAATATATATTATATATCTCCATAATAAGTGTCGTTTAGAAGTTTAAAACTTATTTCAAATTAAGTGTTCGCGTAGATTTTTATGAAATTTTATTTCAAATTAAGTGTTCGCGTAGATTTTTATGAAATTTTATTTTCAAATTATCCTTATTAATTTAAGTTTAGGGAATTTATATGATATTTTTTTTATAGAATCAATTCTCTTTTTTAAATTTGAATTTTAAATACTTTGATTAGTTTAGGATATATCATCCAATTTTTATAGTTTTATAACAAAAACTCAAAAAAATTACGTATATTATAAAATAGAGGTAGAATATTTTGTAGAACGAAAGAAGCAACCATAAGTTAAAAAAAAAAACTAAAACACCAGACCCCAATTCATAGGATATTTTGACATTTTTCATAAGTATGAGATTGTAGTGATCCAAATATAATAAACTCGATATAAAGGTGCCTCAATTTTTTTTATTTTTTTTATAAATTATTAGGGATTCAAGGGAAATGAAGCAAGAAAAAGAAAAAAGAAAATGCCTTATTTGTGGTCTTAGGTTAGTGAACCGAAGCCATTATAATCCCTTTTGAGAGAGAGAGAGAGAGAGAGAGAGAGGGGGGCATGGTGGTAGTGGTGGGCGAGGGGGGGTTATGATCATATATATATCAGCCATCTGTTTCGTCACAAACGAGGATGATGATGATTCTTTTGATCTCCTTTCCTTGTATGAAGCATCCAATCTGATTTAATTAATCATCCTATATTCTTCTCTTCTGTCATGTCTTTAAGTAAACTTCTCTCTCTCTCTCTCTCTCTCTCTCTCTCTCTCTCTCTCTCTCTCTCTTATTTACTGTTATAACCTCATCTCCCATCTTAAATAGTGCCCCCCATTGATCCTTTTTCCCATCTCTCACATTGTTTACTACTTCTTGCAACTTCCTCACTTCCTTAGTTGTTTGATATATAACGAGAGAGAGAGAGAGAGAGAGAGAGCTGTTGAAATTCATGGTGGGCTTATCAAAGGGTTTCTTACAGAGTTTATTGGCATTCTGTCCACCTCATTTTTTATTAATTTCTTCAAGAAAAAGACAAGAATTAATCAAGGAGGTGGGCATACTGTCAGAGGAGCTCTGTGGGATTCTCTTTGCAAAACCCTCGTGAATATTATTATTATTATTATTATTATTATTATTATTGCCTTAATTCATTCTTCTTCAACCTAATTTATAATACCTCTCTTATTCTGAAAAGGTTTTTTTATACCTTTTATTCAACTTGATTTCTTTCATGCATGAATCATCATGTGATTCCAGCTTGCTTTTCATCTCTCTGTCTCGAACCCTTCCGTTTCAAACTTTTACTTATTTGTTTGTTTGTTTTTGTCTTATTTTAGCCAGTTAAAGAAAAAACGATTCATTACCTGTTCTGTGTTTAATGTTTTAATGGTTTTTATTTTCTTGAAAAGAACAAAACAATTTGGGTCGCATTTTGTGAGACGAAGTTTCCACTAAGAAATCTGTACATTTAATTTCTGCATTTATATCCAAATTACCCCGTTTTTCTTTCTTGATTGGGATCATAAGCCAAAGAAACTTAATCATATAAGTCCACCATCATGCAGTTCTTTTTTATTAATATTTTTGAAATTAAAAAAAGTTTTGTGTAAAATTGCAGAAGAGGGATGAGTGGTAGGGTAAGAAAATAATTAGGGCAAGAAAGGAAATGGCTTTAGTTGCAGAGGCCTCGTTTATGTACGTAGTCTCATGATTGAACTTCTGACAATTATTTACCATTAATTAATAATAATAATAATTCTTGGAAGATACATTAATATTCTTATTGTATGTATTAGGGTAGCTGCCCATCTGCCCCATTTCTTTTTTCCATGTCAATTTCACTGACACTAAATCTTCCTAACTCATGCATATAATTACCCCCATACATATATATCTACTATTTTTATCTTCTCTATCTTGTTTTTTGTTTCTCTATATTATATTACTCCATTCGTCACAAAATAATTATCATTTTATCATTTAAAATCTGTCCCAAAATATTTGTCATTATAAGATTTCAAGAAATAATTTCCCCAATTCTTCCAAAATTGCTCTCATTTATTCTTCCTTATTAAATGTTTTATTATCTCAAAGTGAGTATTGAAAATATAAAAAGGAAAAAGACAAAAGTAATGGGTAGATCGGTCATTTTGTAGATCTTCTTAATTTGTGTGAAAAATGCTAAAACATCAATTAATTTGGGACGGAGGGAATATTATTCTTCATTCATTTCATAATAAAGTTATTATGAAAAAACTCCAATAACGACATTTTTTTTTATGAAATAGAGGAAGTATAATTTTAAGTCATAAGAAACATTAAAATGAAAGATTAAATTGATTATTAGACTAATAAATATGAGATAGAGTTTAATAAATTTGAGTCTAGCTATTAGTACTTTTGTACCACAAAATCAAATAATTTTTTTTTTTTTTTATCATAACATACAATATATATTACTTTTCTACTACAATTTAGATAAAAAGTTTAAGATAATTCATACACTCACATGTGTATAATGCAAGGTAATTGATGATTGGTGTGATTATTATATATGCTATTAATGTCTTATAAACAAGGTAAAATTATCATTTTTTGTATTTGTGGTGAAAAATATATATTATCAATTGTGGTAGAAAAGTAATTAATTATCCTAATTATGCTAGAAAGATATGTTATCTCATTAATTTGATGTTAATTTCAAGATTGAACAAGCAATAAGTCATACCAAATAAAGTGCATGGTAAATAGTAAACGGTCCGGTTGGCACTTGGAATATTTTGTTTCTTAGCATAAATTCAATCAAATAATTTTAAGGATCTTAATTCTTTTTAGATATAATATGGATCTATTTTTGTTAAATAAATTGTGACAGGCTGAAATTAATCATACAAGATCATATGGGGAATTAAAGAATATATAGTTCCTAGAAGAGAGAAACAATCCACTCGCTCAAATCATTAAATGCTTAATTTATTTATTTTCTCCACAAGCACGAGAAGGAGTTTATTATGGCTTTTTAATACTTTAGAACATGCCCTACCAAATCTCAATAATTCACCCCTCAGATTAATTATTATTAACATCATTTGATGATACATGACACATGTTATTTGGAAAAGAAAATTAAGAATATTGATTGCTAGATTTTTAATTCTTGATTGATAATGTTAAAACTGACTAGAACAATCTAGTGATATATTTATTTCTCTCTATCCTTTGCTAGGGAAAATTTAAGTTTGGATTCTTTGGTCTACGACATCTTACTTATGTATCACTTTTAAAATTACATATTTGTTATAGATTTACTTTCAATTAAAATATTTTCTATTTTTGTCAATTAAATATCTATTTTTCAATTTTGATCTTTTATATTTTAATTTTTTTTCAATTTTAGTCAGCATTTATAAAATCGTTGATGTGGGCAGCAAACTCCCGCAGCCACATTAGAATTTTTGATAATTTCGATCAAAATTGGACTAAAATTGGAAAAAATTAAAACATAGAAGACCAAATTTTAAAAACGGATACTAATTGTCAAAAAAATGAAAAATGCCTTATATACATAATCAAAGTTGAAATTACCCTTTTTTCAAATATTTAATTTGAAGTACTATTAATAAATTTGTTGTCAAAACTATATAAATAAGTCAAAATATTGTGGTGTGTATGATATTATTAGGGGAAAATGGATCTCTTTTGCATGCCTAGCAAGGCCTAGCATATTATGAACTTGAACATGTAACCTATATTCCATTTTTATGATAATATAATTTTCACCTCCTTTTTCACCTTTCTTTGTCAGTAAAATAATTTAAATAATACATCCAAGGAGCTAGCCCATATCTTTCATCATCAACTGGTTGTATAATATGCAGTGAGCAGCTATTTTCATGAAAACCCAACATATTATCATACCAAATAAAACTTCAGTTTGTCCACTATAGGATGCACTACTCATTTATGATTTAAGCTTTCATTTTCATTCATGGTTCTGTGTGTCTACATATATATAATCCAAATCAATGTTTATATAATTTATGAAATAGATTTGCCACTTGTGAGGCTGGATCATTTAAAAATAGTCATTTTTTTAAATTCTATTGTTGACTTAATATTATAAGAAATCAATTGTAATTTTCTAAATTAAAAGAAGAAAAGATAAATAATCAATAGAAAATGAAAAAGACAAAATTTAAAGGTTAATTACGATGTATAAATATACCTGGTATGGAGATAAACCCAATATTGTTGGAACATTTCTTATCGAGTCAATCTTAGTGTATGTAGATGATTAATAATTTATGTTTTTACCTAAATTTATTTAGGTAATTCTATATTAATATCATATAAATATATAATTAGATACCGGGTTTAATAATCTGTCCGATTAGGATTTTTATTGTGGATTAAAATGGACTCAACCAATCAATGATCAGATTGTGGTTAAAACAGGAAAATTGCTCTAATATAATAATTATATAAAATGACAAAATGAGCTTTTATAGTATTGGGCCGTTGATAGAAGACCAAGGCCCAAACTAAAATTATTTGCCTAAACCAACTATATGGGCCCCTTTTTTGTGGGTTTTCAAATTCGACCCATCTAACATCGTATATCATTTCATTTTTACCTTCATATATTTATTTTTACCAAGTTTTCGCTTTTTTTTTCTTTTTTTATTCTCTTTCCCTCCTGAAAATTTAGACCAAGAAAATGTAGATCATCCATTCAGCAAAATTACAATGTCAACTCAGATTTAGATCATCCATTATATTTTAATGTTTAATTGTATATTTAATCAATACATACCATATAACAATTAGTGAAATTATTTATAAACATGTAATAATTATTTTAAAATACAATATAATCTATTTTTTTCTCAAAAGTAAAAAAATTTAAACATGTCTGATTTTACTTATAATATATTTTTCTTCAGAAACAAAAATAGAAGTCTCTTAAGATTGATATAAACATGATGCTAGAGATTTCATACTAACAAACTATAAAAATGCTTAAACAATCAAAATAATCTAACATGCTTCGTTCTTAAAAAAAAAAAAAAGAAAACACTAAAATATTCAATGTATCTAACATGCTTAAATATTCAATCTATCTGTCGCTTTTTTTATTATAAAAAATAATTAAAATTTTCTTTAAAATGAAGTAATTATCTTGTTTATACTAGGTATTTTTTGTTATAAAAATTCATAATAAATGTTATATATTAGTACTCCAAAAATACGTATAATCCATGTGAAACAAACTTAAACAACATGTAAATTGAAACGAGGATAATATTACATAATATGGAATTTGAAACAAAGGACAAATGTATTTAAGATGGGAATCTTTGTCCGATGGCAAAGCAATGAAGGACTCCCACCCCAACCCACCCCCCACCTCCTTCATGACAAACAATTTCTTGCAGAGATTCTCTTTTCTATCATTAATAGTTGCAGTGTAACTTGCTCTTCATATTTATGGCTGTGGCAACTATCCCATTTCTCACATTTACTCTTCTCAACTAACTCTTTTTTTTTTTTTTTTTCTTTGTGACAATTTGAAGAAAGCATGTCTATGAACAGACACAAAGAGCTTAAAATGGTCAAATCAGAATCAAATACTTCAAATACTGAATTAAATGCCCACCAGAAAAGAAGAAAATGCAATCAATTTGGACCAAGATTGGGTATTTCTTGGTACAAGCACAAGTCTCATCACCCAATATTCAACTTTTATTTTCTGCAATTGGGAGTTGGGACTCATTATTTTTTATGTCTCCATACATATATTTAGCTAAAAAGAATAGATAAATAGTTAATTAAAATAGATGCTTTAGTGTATGTTTTAATGGATTTACATATGGTAAAAAAGAGAAGAAAATTCAGGAAATAAGTATTCATAAAAAAAAAAAAAAAAAGACCAGTATATCTCAAAGTTGCAAAGGTTATATATATACTATGCATGATCTTCGATCTTTTCTTCAATTATGTTATAATCATTTATTTTATATCACCAGCATTTATGATGTGTGTTTGTGTGTGTGTGTATGTATATTAATTAGAAACACTAGACTAAAGTATCAAAAACATCCCATTATCACTTAACATTGAAAAAAAGTTTGTATCAAAATTAAACTGAACTTATTCATCGTTCATTTGATAGTAGCTTGGGTTTTTCCTTTTATTCATTTATTTTCTCTTAATTTCCTTTTGGGGTGGGAGGTGGATAAATTTGGGTAATCCTACAAATATAAATATCAGTTGAATAAATGCACTAGAATGCCCATTTATTAAGAGTATAAATGCCCATTTAATCAAATTTGAGTGGTGGGTACTCGAAATTTGGTCTCACATAAATATATTCAAAAAATGATTTTTGTAGTTCATTTTTCTTTGTTTAATAAAGCTTAAGCATGAGAAATCTTGTAAACAGCTTTATCATGGCTTTTTATTTGGATAGATTTATGTCTTCCTGCAATAAAACATAACACATATATAAAATTCTTTACTATAATGAATTCGAAACCTCAATTTCATATGCATTAATATCCAAAGAAAGCGTTACTAAACACACAAAATTATTCATTTATACAAGAAATATCCAACGAACGAATTCTATAATTAATAAATAAATCCAATATATTCAACAGAGCTCTATACGTTCTAAAGCTTGAATTAGTAATACGCAAATTAAAAAACAAAAATGTAAATGTCCAAACTGGACATATGATTCGTGGGCTCATCATGCATTCATTCATTTTGCTGATAATATTGAGATTTGAAGGTAAATTAACCACATTTAAGACCAACAAGAATTTAGCATTTGAATTGAAATTTTCTGAAAATGAACATGATATTCAAAAGGAAATGTGTATTTGAACCTCAATGAACGAGTAAATAATTAAGTAGTATGTGAAAAACGCACTAAGATATTGGCACGGCTCAATCAGAAACGAAACTCAAACTTATCCAACCAATGGTACGAGAGAGTATAGAAAGTCGTAGTTTCTGAGTGAGCCGAGCCAACATCATAGTGACTATTTCAATGGTTTGCCTCTTTGAACACCAAGTAGAACCTCATAACCTTTCTCAATATTTTCCATATATAATGAAGAGAGGATGATTAATAGTGAAGGTTAATATATATAGAAGGAGAAAAGAATGGTGAAGGAGAAATGGGAGAAAAGGTTGATCTTTAAGTCAACATTTAAGAAGGAAGAGAAGTGTGCTGTGGGTGCATTTAAATCCCTAGGAATCATTTCTTTTTTTACTATATTTCTTTTTTAGGAGAAAAAAATATCCTTACCTTTGCAATTGAGTGTGATTTTTTTCATAGCTTTAGAAATTTTTGATTTAATTACAATTTGGTTAACTGTCTATGAATTTGGCCAATTTCATGGTTAAATGAGCTAATGTGCCCATAAAAGTGGAAGATAAAATAATTATAAAGATATATATGGTGAAATATAGCAAATATAATATTGGTTGCTAATATATCTTTCACATTAATAAGCATTTCACTTAATTTTATCACACACATATATATCCTATGAAACCTGAAATGTGGCTTGAAATATGAAAACTTTTTTTATTTTTTTAAAGAAAAAAGGCATAAAAAATTAATTATGTTCTTTATTTATCTACCTCCAAATATCAGTACAAGTGTGCACGCTTCTCTTTCTCTTCAGAAATCTGTACAATGCATTAATTTCTATAAGTGGAATCTCTTCTGAAAATCTATGGCATTTTGGCACTACATCAAATTACTAGCCACCACCATAAATGAACTCTCTCCATTATTCACCTCCTTTTTTCTTTCTTCAAACTTCAAAATTCATAAATAAATAAAAAGTATAATTGCACGTTAAATAATCATCTTTTTTCAAAATTGCATTTTCCCAATTACTTTCAAATTTAACCAAACAATCGTGATTTTCTTTTCATGATTGTAATTCAAATCACCATTAAATTCATTGGTGATCTGACTTCACATGTTTGATGGAATAATCACCAACATTCTTATTTTTCTCAATTTTTCTGTTCACCTTTGATTTTTAGCTCATGGATTAGTCATTTACTCAAAACAAAATGTAGAACAGTGAAACGGGCTAGCGGTTTGAGCTAGTCCATTGGACTTAGTTATCTGCTTCATTATAACAAGTCCAAAATATTGCAGCTTAACACCTGGACTTTTTAAGCTGATCAGACTAGTCCATTGGGCCCATCAGTTCTTCACCGTAAAGGCGGAAAGTTGGCCCAAATTAAGCCCAAAAGGCCCAAGATAATACTGACAGTCTGAGAATAAGAGCAATAATAAAAAAATAAATATGCAAGAAAAAATCTCATAAAATCAAGGTTCTCCGATCTTCTGCAAAGTCGGCGGTGAGCTACCTGTATATATAAGGCAATTCAATTTCTGCTTTTCCATCTTCATTGCAGAAACAAAATCATTGAACCATTATTCACCGGAAATGGAGGCTTTGACCACCGCAACCGGCGTCGTTTCGCTGCCGATTTTCTCACCCAACAATTGCAGAGATCCTTCTTTCCGGCGGCTCCTTCGCTTCTCCACTTCCCCCAAAAGTCAGCTCTATCTGCCCCTTACTTCGCTTTCAATCGTTCTACTTTTTAATCGCTCGAGTCCCTAATCTGTTTTGCTCTAATTTGCAGATGATCGTAATTACAGTAATCGTGATCACGATCACGATCACGATTCCGATTTTAACTCGAATTCCTCCGATTCTATGCTCGTTCCCATCCTCAAAAGACGTACCCTATCCGAGGCAAGACTCGTTTGTGCTTTTCCTCTTTTATATTTTTTATTATTAATTGCGAATCGAATTGATTGTGAAATCACCGATTCTGGTTCAGTAGTTTCGTCGAAAAGTTTAGCTTCAATCTGATTAATCTCTCGTGTTTTAGGATGCGGCGATGGGTTTGGTTTTAAGTGCGGCCAACGTGAGGGGATGGACAACCGGGTCGGGTATGGAAGGACCGCCGATGCCGGCAGGGTCGGACCCTGTTTCGGGTATGGAGCGTGTATCCACATTCCCATGGTCGCTCTTCACGAAATCCCCTCGACGACGAATGCGTGTGGCGTTCACGTGCAACGTCTGTGGGCAGCGCACCACACGGGCGATCAATCCACATGCCTATACCGATGGCACCGTCTTTGTGCAGGTACACATTCTTTATTTTTTTATTGTTCAGAATATGTAAGAAAATATTGTATGCTCGTACATGAAGTAGAATCCAAATTTGCTTGCTGTGGGAAGAAAAGTTACAATCTTTATGGGTTTTCGATATCTTTTATTTTGCCTAGGCAATGGAATTGTTTGTGTTAACAAAACATAAAAAAACTAAGCCTTTATTTTGATTGAATTACCTTGCTATAGATGAAGTAAGTTGTTTATTGCATTCGATACTTTCAAGAAGCTAGGGCAGATCCCTCTTTAAGTATTGAATAGTTGTATCTGCATTATTGTAGTACTGAAACATGTTTGCTTATGTAGCTCTTTTTTGTTCTTGGACAGTGTTGTGGGTGCAATATATTCCATAAGCTGGTGGACAACTTGAATCTGTTTCACGAGATGAAGTGCTACGTGAGTTCAAGCTTCAACCCGAACCCAAATTACAATATGAGCTTCAAGTATTTTGACTTGGATGAGTAGAGCGATGATGATATTTTTCCACTCCTATAAAAGGTGACAAATGTTGTGAATACATGGAGAAATTTGTTTATATTGATGTAAATTGCATTGCTTCTATAGATAGACTGTGATTCAGTGACTGTAGATAGGGATGTAACCATGATTATGAGTGAATAAATAGCATACCACAAGACGTGTATAGAATAGTGAATAGTCTTTGGCATATTAATGTACACTGGTTACTCTGATATCAGAATCAGGTGTTATTCTTCACAATTACTGTTTGATTAATTTTACTTACTGTTTGATTTACTCTTTCTTGTCCTTTTTATTGCTAACTAAAAACTGAATTATTGTGTTTTTTGTTCAAAATTAAACTAAAATGGTAATGTTGTGGGATGTGTTAAGAAATTTGATAGTATTAAATATTTTAAAGTGAGTGTATTTAGTAATGGGTGGGGTGTGTGTAGCCCCACCCTAAATATTATATAACTGAATATAGCTAAATGAATTGATCAGTAAATAATTTTTGATATTTATTGAGCATGAACATTGCTTAATGTAAAAGCTCCATGGTAGCTGGATAAGATATACTATTAATTATTTTGATGAACAATGATTTTCAAGTCAAATCAAATATTTGAATCACAGTGTTAAGAGATTCGAATTGTGAAAGATGATAAATCCAATTAATATTTTTATTGACCCAATTAATATATGAACTCAAAGAGCGCTACCAATTTAGTACTATATTCAGTAAAATTTGAATAACATCGATTTCTTGATGATTTAGACCCAATTTCTTGATAAAACTCTTAACGATAAATAGTTGTTTTCCCCTAAAACAGAAAGTTGTTTTTACGGGTTATATTTTAGATTAAACTTAACGATTATTTAAATTAATTTCGTTAGATTTATTTTGCATTGTTGTACTTGTTCGAATTGTACTATCCTTATGGCTATCGTTCAAGCTCTGTTGTACTTGTACTGCAATCTTATTTTTGTACTAAATAACACTATCCAATATCTCCTATAAATCCTTTCTTTGTTTCACAATTTTCTGCACCAATTTCTCTCTTTTATTTTCTTCCTTCACTTACTTTTTTCATTCTGAGGTACTACTTTGTGATTCTATTTTTCTTTTTTAATATAATGGTCTATTTTTGTTTCAAAACTACTATTTCCACTTAAAATGGAACAAAAATGTATTTTACGAGTATCCATATTAGTGTATTTTATGGCAATATAATTTATTTAATCAAAATGATCTCTTTCAATTATTTAGTTATTATTTACCTAAACACTTAAAGAAACTCTCCCATTTTAAGCAATTTTTTCTTGTGGAAGAAATATAGCCAACAAATTCAACATCCAATAATAATCTTATCCTCTTTCCACAACCATGTTCTATTCTTACCTCACATTAAAACATCTAATCCCACGTCAAAGGATAGTATCCAACCAACCAATCATATCCCTCCTTATAGATAAACCTCATAGCTCCATGCAATCCTTATCCCATGAAACAACTCCTCCACAAACACACACCACACACACTCATATTAAAACCACACATTCTCCTCCTACCATTTCTTGATTCCCAGCAACATTTTAGCCACTTTCATCACCGATCAAGAATGGCCACCATCACCTCCGCCGCCGTCACCATCCCCTCGTTCACCGGCCTCAAGGCCGGCGGCTCAGCCGCGAAGCCCACCACGGCCCGCGTCTCCGCCACCACCGTCGCCCCCAAGATGGCCATCAAGGCCTCCTTGAAGGACTTCGGAGTGGCAGTGGTGGCCACCGCCACCAGCGCCATTCTTGCCAGCAATGCATTGGCTATTGATGTTATGCTTGGTGGTGATGATGGTAGCCTTGCCTTCATCCCACAGACTTTTGAGGTTGCATCTGGAGAGAAGATTGTGTTCAAGAACAATGCAGGGTTCCCACACAATGTGGTGTTCGATGAGGACGAGGTTCCATCTGGGGTTGATGTGTCCAAGATTTCGATGAGTGAAGAGGATCTGCTCAATGCTAAAGGGGAGGTTTACTCTGTGACTTTGACAACACCAGGGACTTACTCTTTCTACTGCTCTCCTCATCAAGGAGCTGGCATGGCTGGAAAAGTCACTGTGAAATAGACTCTCTCTCTCTCTAAAATCTCTATCATCTATTCATAGAAGAGGTCTTTGCTGTATGAACTGAATACTAATCATCTCATTTTTGAACTCCCTTCATGGCTTTAGCTGCAATAATAGAAAAGAGAAAATCCCTTCATGTATGAGATGATGATGATGCGTGTATTCAATGAACATTTCTGCAATCAGAATTTGTATATTTGTGCCATATCTACTTGCTGAATGAATTCTATGCTTTAGCAAACAAGATTTTAGAAAGTTTTATCGCTTTCAATGAAAGAATTATACAAATGAGGTCTGGAGCAGAATGAGCTTTAACCAGATGGTGTAAAAACATTACATTACAATGACTCTATAACCACGTAAAGGTATTCTTTCGATAAGTATTCTAATGCCGTACTTATAATCAACTCTACATCAAAAAACGCCCTTCGTGGGGGTGGTATACACAAACTATCGACATGTAAATGTAGAAGAATATGGTTAAGTAGTCAATGCATCGGGGAGGCTGCAAGGTGCTCCAAGAACCTTACCACCAACATCGGGGAAGCTCTCATGGCCCGGTAAGGGGCTTACCTTTCCATTATAATCGATTTCCACAGGGTATTTGAGGATGTGCCCTTTTAATGGAGTGAATTTCTCTGCTGTGTATCGTTTCCAATTATCTTTAGCTACACTATTCACATACTTAATGCAATGTAAACTTTTAGGATCCTTGAAGCATTTCTCAATGCTTCCCAAGTGTTCTGCCCAAAGTGACATTCTATATCCATATACCTGTAAATACACATCATTTCAACAGATGAATTTGAATTGGTTGATTTTCTTTATTTTTTCTTGCTTAATATGTAATGAAAAGAAAATTAAACATAGTACAGGGTACGAACCTGGCCACGTGGATGTTTGTGTTTCTTATTCCAGGTGTAATGGGGTTGATAAGCACCCATGGCAATCTCTGTATCTCTTGAACCAGCCATAGACCGTTGATTAATGTTGGCAGAACCAAGTATCACGTACTCATCATCCACCACCATTCCCTTGGCATGTACATAGATCATAAATCGCCCAAATTTTTTTGAAGCTGTGTCCTGCCAGGAGTTTAATTTCAATATAACGTTGTTCGACAAATAAATTGGAATTGTAAATATATGTTTCTTATGGTCAACTATGTGTAGTTAAGATTTGAAGCAAGATGAAGCGGAATACGTAAGAAGCAATTTATGATAACATAATGCATTAAAGTGAGGAACACTCACTGAGTTTCCATTGGATGAGGTTTGGCCGTGACCATTTGAATCCTCTTCGGGGCATTCCTCTCGATTGCCAAGACAGTAAAAATTCAGGTAGTCTGTTGGATGTGCATTGTGAAGTTTAGCGTTCTTGATTTCTTGAGCAATGATTTCATACATCATTTGCATGGTTTGACCCTACAATATGAACAATCAAGTGTAAGGGACACCTAATGCACATATCAAACATGGATATGAATTATTAAAATTATGCATTGATCTTCTAACAAGATTCAAAATAAAAAATTTGTTAACCAAAACAGTGGTAGGCAATTCCTGATTTTAGACAGCTATATTACCTGCCAATAGAGTATTTCTTGTACGGAGGCAGAATTAGGAACGCCCTCTGGCCACATGGGGATGACAACGTAAACAGTGAATCTCTCCTTCGCCCTTATTTTACTGGCAATCTTTAGTGCGAGTTCAATAGGAATTAAATTGTCAGCACCTAAGCAAAAAACAAATGAAAAGGAGTAAAATAAACACATGTAAGAGATCTAAGACTTATTTCTTCAAGAGAATATCCAGATAATATCAAATCAATTCATGGTACACAATGTAAGGGTATAAATATTAGCTATGTTGAATTCTTAATAAGCAGATACCTGCAGATTTGTAGCAGGGCCAAGCAAAAGACGATCCAATGAAATATTGATTTTCAATGTATATGAAATGTTGCGCAGATCTTATTGCCTGGATGTAAGCATTTTGAATGCTCCTATCGATCACCAAATTTTTCGCGCATATGAGATTCTGCAATAAGGAGAATTTTCAGAAAATCTGTTTTCTGTTATAGTAGAAAGATAGTAATAAGCTAAGTTCAGAAAATAACATTGAAGTTTGAGCCATACTTGTTCCTTAGCTGCATGGACATTTTTGGGAAATCCTTTAAGCGATCCTGAGTCTATAGATCGGAAAACCTGTGACATCAAAATAACAAATCAAGATCAGAATTCAGTCATCTCATTTCAAATAAAAAAGGTTTTGTTCAAGAAGGCTTATGTAACCTGAACATGCCAGTTTTCAGGATCCTCTTCCTTGGAAACCCACAATGAAGGGTGGTCATTTGGAACAGTTGTGGACGGACTATTTATCCATGAAATACGTTCGACCTTAATCAACGCATCATCATGCCAATGTGTCATTCTTTTAAACCGCTTTCCAAATTCAGACCATTTAGTGGCTTTTCGCCACCTTTGCTCAAAGTTTGTGAGCACATCATAAGCAGCTGGCCCTTCAATTTTGCAGTGTAAATCATGCCATGGTTCTCGTGGGGCCTTCTTTCCTGTCTATATAGAAATATGAATACAACATGGAATTTAGGATGCAACACTAATATGGTCATCGTCACTTTTATTTTTTGCAACTCCTAATAATAATAAAGGAAAAAATTCCAGATACATGTAAAAGACTTTGTTTACAGCCAAGTGATGCAAAGGACCCAAGAAAATGCTTGAGAATTTACTCCTTTTCAGTGATGAGAACTGATGAAATTCATCAAATACGAAACAGAGATTCTATCGCATTATGTACAATTCCTCTTAAAGAATTAGGGTTCAACTTACAGGAAATGTTGGATTATGATAGTCTTCCTTAAAGACAGTGTCAAGATCACGAAATAATCGATGCTCAGGTGTATCATATCGTCCATCACAAAGGTCAAGACCACCAATGAACGCCGTTATCTTCCGGTTGTTGCCTTGGTCTTGAGCGTCCACAATCACACATTTCTGATGGTGAGTATAAAGAGTTCCAACAACCTAAAGAGAACACAAGGAGGTCCAATTGATTTATCCAAGACAGTACAAAACGTAATCAAATGGCTACCAAAACAAGAATTCAAAGAGTTAAGTGATTCTAAAAGCAGAATTGATTACATAGAATAAAGCATGCCTGTTGCTTGAAAATGCTAAGCTTACTGCTTCCATAACGAGGGGCCAGCACACACGTCACAGAGGAGTGCTTGAAAAACTTTCGTGTTTCTTCATCATGAGTTTGCATCACTCCTTCCTGCATTAAGATAGGTCCATATTGATTATTAATAAGATAGTTCGAACACAATTTTTGTCATCAAACTATATATACACAGTGCAAGAAACGACTCAAAACCAAATTGCTTACCGTATTAATAAAGAACCTGCTGTGGGAAGTCTTGTCATCCCAAACCAACAACAAAACTCTTACCCCTTCTTGAGATTTGTACCTCAATAGCTCCCCCAAGTTCAAATCACCACCATTTGGCAATGGTCTAGTAGGCTCCCTCACCAATCTTACCTTATTATAAATCGACCAACCCACAATATACACCAAATGGTGTGCCTCCAATATCGCGTGGCATATGTCCTCCCAACACTTTCCATGCTCAAATTTTCTCCCCTTTTCCAACTTGATTTGAGGCAACATGCCATCGATCACATGTGCGTCTTGATAAAGCGTCACCTTCCCTCCATGACGCCCCGGGAAATAACTCTCCTTCAACTCATAATCCCCTGAAACTCCAGCTTGGTAAATGGGATTTTCGTGGCAAGGAGTGAATTTTATTTGCAATCTGATTGCAGTTTCGGGTTTTGGGGGCTTTCCATTTGGTTCTCTAACTGGAAACCACTCATCTATTTCCTCCCCTGAAGCAATTCTCCTCGCTGAAACCGTGGCGATGCCAATCAATTCAGCTCCAAACATGTCATTGTCTTTCACTTCAAATTCAACCTATTATTTGATGAATGCCAGTCAGCATTCTTCACATTCTAAAATCTCATTTTATATGGCATAACTTTTCAAATAAAACGAAACTCATGTTAATCCATAAATAGCAGATCAATTGCATCATATCTCATTAGAAACATAAAACCAGTTAACGTTCTTCTGCAAACCCTAACACAATAACTTTCTAATAAATATCCACAACAACATCGCCACTTCATAAATTACTCGAATCGCATTTATTAGATGAATTTTCCGAATCTAATTCAACAAAATTCAATGTTAATTACGATCACCTGAGTAACGGGGTGAGCTAGAGGGATCTTAAATTGTTCGTCCCAAAACGGATTCTGCGAATTGGATATCACCCGGGTTCGGGCCACTCGGGCTCCGGCGAGGCAAACCGTAACATACGGATCGCTGGTGATGATTTTCCGGTGATGGTGGTGATCACGCCGCTTTTTATGGTTAAAAGGCTTCCGACACACATCGAACGCGGTGAGGCAACGGCGGAGGCGCTCGGAGACCAAGTCCATGTTGGGTAGACATCGGGCTTCGATGATTTTCAGCTCCATGTCCCCATGGAGATAAATGACGTTCTCTGAATCGTCGCCGAACATTTGATGAGGAGATTGCGGGCTGCGGCAGAGGTTATGGTGGTTCTACGGTGTCTCCGCCGCGGCGCTGCAAATGGAAGATGGAACAGGAAATATTATGGGGACTGCAAAATTGTTTTTAACTTTGAGAAGGTAGTTGGTTTACAGAGCGTTTATAGGAATTTTAGTTTTTTAATTTATTTATATTTATATTTATTTGTTTTTGTTTTTTTCCCAAAAAGGATGACAAGTGAAAGCATCAATATTTGAATATTTTTTAAAATCTTAGGTGGCTGATAAATACTCTTTTAATATTGTTGTTTTTTTCTAAATATGGAGATGTAATTATGGACAAATAAATGAGGATAGAGAATCTTGCAAGGTGTATTAATGATATAAGTGATGTTTTCTTGAAATTTGATTAATTCAATAAATTAATGTATTTGAGTTGATTTTTTTTTTTTAGTTGAACACGCAAGAATTGGTGGGTTAGCTGGCTTTTTGGTATAGGAGATTGATATTTGTTTAGTCAATATAATTCTTCCCAAATTATTTTATGGATTTAATTTTGTAGGATGAGTCAGTTATTATAACTTATATATTAATTTTTTAAAATAAGTTTAAATTGTAGGTAGTGATATTTTGACTCAAATATATGGTGTTGGTAATCAAACATATTCAATTCATGTACATCTATATATATATATATATATATAGATATATATATTTCTGTATATGTATACCTGTGTCTATAATATGTAATTTATATGAGAAACATTTTGGAATATTTCAATTCGTATATATTTCGTTGTTTACAAATATACATTTAGATATAGTTTATAAATTCATGATTAGATTATTTACAAATATATCTTCAGACATATAATTTACCTTAGACTAAGCTGAAGCTTCTCATAAGTCCCTCCATAATATATCAGTAATATATAACATAGATTGTATTGAATCCATTTTTCGAAGATTAAAAAGTGTAGATTTGGATACTAATCCATACAAACTAAAGCATTACATTTTCTTTTCACTAAACATATTGAATTTATTATATCCAAATAAATTTAAACAATGGTTAGTTAATTATATATCTTTATTGTTGCATTTACAAGCCGACTTTAAAATAATGGCCCACTCACAGCCGTTTGCTTCTTCCAGGCACACACCACTCCCTTGGTAGTGGCAGGAATTTCAGGGGAAAACAGGGGTGTGAAGGGCATAATAGACTATTTAAGGGGTGAATTGAGTATAAAAAATAAATGAAAAAAAATATTAAAATTGTATTACTTATATATATATATATATATATATATATATATATATATATATAGTAGTGATAAGAACGCACTGTTGGGTTTCTTATGGAGCCAATCTGGCTTATTTGGCAACACACGTATGTATTAAGTTTCGCGATATTCTACTTAACGTGATATTCTTTTCTACGTAATTTATTTTTCTTTTTTCTTTTTTTACGCTTGCTTTTTTTACGTACGTACGTAATTTCTTTTCCTTTTTTTTTTTTACATAACTTAATTTTGTCTATCATTCTTTCTTATCTTATTTCATTTTTAAATAAACTTTTTTTTTTCTTATTCATCTCAATTTTTTTTTTCAAATTCATCTCATTTTGGCTTAGTAAATTTTCTTATTCTATATCATTATTTGAATATATATTTTTTCAAACTCATTTCATTTTATCTTAGTAAATTGTCAATTTCTTTTCTTCTCTTTTAGTTGTCATTAATATTAATAGTACTTTAAACTCATCTCATTATATCTCAATAAATTGTCAATTTCGTTTCTTCTCTTTTAGTTGTCATTAATATTAATAATACTTGAAAAAATATTTGTTAAGACATATTTTTCATTAATTGTACATAAATTTAGAATTTGTCTAAAGTTTCATGTACTTCTACATCTTTCTATTACCACAATTCTTTTGTTTTTTTTATTATAACATTTTTTTTCTTTTTTAATAATTAATTTTCATGATTTTTTATAGGTTCTAATAACATTGCACAAGTAAGAAGTATTTTCTAATTTTTAAATAGACAATTAAGTTATGCAGAATTCATTATGGTTTGTTTTTTTGTTTTTCCTTTATTTATTTTGACATTTAATATGTTTATTTTTATTTATGCAAGAACAACCAATAAGAATGTTTGGATTCAAATCATTTATAAATATTCTGGTCACCTTCTTATACATTGTGAATATTAGAATTAAAAAATAGATGGTTGAGATTAATCCATAAAAATTCTTATAAGAACTTTTAAACAATTTTTAGACAAGTTCTAGACTTTTCTACAATTTCAAAAAATAGATGGTTGAAATTACTCATCAAAATCTACTGGTCACCTTCTTATACATTGTGAATATTATATAGAATTAAAAAGTAGATGGTTGAGATTACTCCATAAATTTTTTTATAAGAACTTTTAAACAATTTCTAGACAAGTTCTAAATTTATCTACAATTTCAAAAAATAGATATTTGAGATTACTCATCAAAATCTATAAGTATATGAAATTTTTACACAATTTCTAATCTTAGGTACAATTAAAGAAAAATATTTTCAAAGTATTATTGATATTAATGGCAACTAAAAGATAAAAAAAGAAATTGACGATTTACTAAGATAGAATGAGATGAGTTTGAAAAAATATATATTCAAAGAATGATATAGAATAAGAAAATTTACTAAGACGAAATGAGATGAATTTGAAAAAAAATAAATGATATTGAAAAAATTGCAAGATACATTGAAACGCATACACAAATAGTGATATTATTAGGTTTAATTTCAATTTTGTTCTTGTATATAAAATATTTTTCATTTTTTGACAATTAAATATTTATTTTTCAATTTTGGTTATCTATATTTTAATTTTTTGTAATTGCAATCTTTTTTTTTTTTATCAAAATTTCAAAATCGTTGATGTAGTTGTTAAAATTTGGTTGTCACGTCAGATTTTCCGGCTACCATGTCTGAATTTCCGACTGTCACATCAACAATTTTGAAAATTTCTATTAAAATGAATTGAAATTGAAAAAAATTAAATTATAAAAGATCAAAATTAAAAAACGGATAATTAGTTGTCAAAAAATGAAAAATCTCTTATTTACGTAGACAAAATTGGAATTATCTCTGATTATTAAACTAATCATATAGTGGGATCTGTCCTTTCTTTGTTTAGATTCAGGTCATCTTCTTAATTTCTCATTTAAAATGAAAGTTACCCAGACAACACAAATGAATTTATTGTCAAGAATTTTATATCCTAACTTAAATACTTTCATCCAAACATACCTATATTTATTTTAAGTGATTAGGTACCTTATATAGTTTATCTTCTTTCTTTTTTATTGTTGAACTTATTTGCTTTAAAACCTCGGTTTTTTGATTAGTTGTTTCCTCATTTGTAGACTAAGTTTTTACATCTTTCATTCATTTCATTATAACATCCCAAATTAAAATTTGACTACGTAAAATATAACAAAAAAATTTATAATTAATACGAGACCCAAATGATGATGATATGAATTATTTAATAATAGTAGTATAAATTATGTATAAATTATGAAAGGAAAATAAACTCAAAATGTGAATTATAAACATATATATGTATATAATGGCGTATGTGTGTGGGTATATATATATAAACAAGATTAGTTAATGTTACAATTAATATATTAATATATGTATATGGATAGGTGGCATATAAAACCATCTAAACTTGGCACTTGGCAACAACTTCAATTACAATAAAAATAAAAAGTCAAAAAACTTGCACCAAAAAATTTTTAGAAGGCGGTGGATATGTATATGCACCCATGCTAATTAATAAAACTACTTTGTAAATTAAGTGCAGATAAGATCACAATGAAATTATAAAGTCATAAAAAATAATAAATGGCAGAACACTAACATCAACAATTATAAAATATTAATAATAATGAAAATGAAATAGAACTTATCTTAGAAGATGTAAGGCGGTGTAAATTTCTGGCAATCTTCACATGAAAATCATGTGACCTTCTTTCCAAAAAGACTTCTCATTGTACAGCTGCATTCCCTCAAGTAGCAGCAATGTTCCATCCAGGTCTCCATAATCCTTCATAGAATGCGAAATTCCAATTGTATAAAAACCCAATCGATTGAAAACGATGGTTTCCGACTGAGATTTATTGGTTTGGTATTTAATTTTTTTTTCTTTAATTCTAATAGGTAGTTTAGGAATGTAGTGAGTGAAATAAAAGGATTAAAAATATCAAGTGGGGTGTACATAAAAGAGGGGGTGTATTAATGAGAAATGGGGTTGTTAATATCGGCATTTTTTTAATATGGTAGTTTGTAAGTTTTAAGCAATTTTTTCTTAATTATTTAAGGGAAACACAAATGAATAAGAATTAAATGGCATGTTTGGTATGAGATGAGAATTCAATTATCATTTCTACTTTCATTCATATTTCCTTGATTAGTACTAGCAATCCGCGCGATGCGCGGTTTATTATTTATTGTGTTAATATTTAATAATTTGTAATAATATAATGAAGTTGTATAAACTAACAGATTATTTATAATATCTTTTATTATTTTAATTTAAAACATGTACCATATACAAATGATTTTTCATATTATTCATTTGCATTGCACGAATTGTCATATAACTTTAATAATTGTAATTGTTAATTTTATTTTTTAACATTTTTATTTTATTTGTTGATTTGTATTTCCGTCAAATTGAAATTATTATATACAATAATATTTCCTTCAATCATAATAATTAATCATTCATTTTATATTTTTTATAATTTGTATATTTCACTCTTATACTTGAATCATCATATATAGTTTTCTTATGTCGTTTTTTCATGTCTCTCTCACAAAATTATTTGTTCAATTTGTATTTAGTGTACAATGACAATTTGATGGGATCTCCTTAGATGAAGATATGAGATAATAAGATTTGAAAGAATTTTTTGTACCTTTGAATGTTTAGCAAATATTGTATTCTTTCATTTTTTTAGTTTTATATAGATTTGAGAAATCACAATAATTACGATTTTATATTATTCTTTTTTTCTTTAGACAAAAAGATCTATAAGAAATTTTATATCTTTGAATGTTTAGCAAATCTTAGCAAATCTTGTATTCTTTCATTTTTTTAGTTTTATATATATTTGAGAAATAATTATATTTTCTGTTTTTTCTTGTTTTTTTCTTCTTCTTATATATCTTGTTATTTGTTTTTCATTATTTGTATATCTTATTTTTTATTTTTCATTCTCTATGCATCTATCTTTTGTTGAGAAATCACTATATTTTTCTCCATTTTTTAGTTTTACATAGATTTGAGAAATCAATGTAACTCTCTCTTCATCTCTTAACTTTATATAGATTATAGTTTTACATAAATTTGAGAAATCATTGTACCTCTCTCTTCATCTCTTAACTTTATATAGATTATATAATAACTTCTAGAGTAAGATTAATCTTTTTATTTATTTATTAAAGAATAGCTTATCAAGTAAGATATATTTTTTATTATTATTAAATAATAGCTTATCAAGTAAGATTTACAATTTTATTATTTTTTTATTTTTATTGACATGACATTTTTAGGCGGGAAAGTGGTAATCTTGTAATTTTTGTCAACTTTCCTGCTTTAATATAAGTATAGATATTTTATAAGTGAAATCATCATTACCACATGAATTAGTGTTATCATAAATATGAGATTAATCACTCCTTCCTACCCAATGGCATTATGTATTCTTAGCACAAGTGAATAAACTTTATTTTTAATTAATTTTGATAATGTCATCATTGTTCATTTTATTTTTACAAATTAAAGTTCAATTATTATATAACGATGTGTAAATAATATTAAATTATCTATAAATTATATAAAATATAAATATCAAAATATAAAAAAATAATAAAATTAAATACATAAACAATGTAAAAATAATAAATGAATGTAAAAATCTTATATATATAAAGATAATATGTGTATAGTATTGATAATACAAATAATTTAGTTATAGTATAAGATTTATCTAAATACTTTTTTCGTAAATATATATACAAATAAGATAAATGCATATTAGAATAAATAATAATTTATATAAAAATATATAAATAAATTGTAACTAAATAAAATATTTTTAGATAATATAAAATCATATAAATAGTTAATAAACATTATGATAAATATAATTTAATTTAACTGCTTTAAGAATACGTAAATAATACAAAATTAGTAAATGAAGAATAAAATAAAAAAAATTTATAAATAATGTATCTTAATATTAGTGCAATGAAATTTTCCCTAAATAGATTTTTTGTAAATTTAAATATACTAAATAACAATCAATTAGTGACTCAAGAAAACAAAACCTTTTTTCAGAAGATTTCAGTTTGAATAAAAATGCAGGTTTGAATTTATTTCCAATCTTTGGACTGCATGTATATTCTGTGCAAGCAAATGTTATAATTTAATTATCCCAAATTGGATAAATTTCAATTTAATTTAGAGTAAATCTTTTATGAGACCGTCTTACGGATTTTTATTGTATTGCGTGAGACGAATTGACCCACAACCCAATCACCTACAACTCAAACCCTACAACATGTTGTTTGTAGGTGATCAACTCCGTCTCACGGTAACTATTTGTGGTACGGTCTCAGACTCTCACATGAGTTTTTGTATTTAATTTATATCACAATTATTTTATCATGAATTTTATATAATTATAATTTTAAATTGGGACATATTAATATCGTCATATTTTTCATCTTGGTTATATATTGGTTACTATTAAAATACTATTCTACCATCATAACCTTGATTTATGAAAAATATTATACATATATTGATTCCATATTGAACATCGATATCAATAAGTTACAATATTGGATTGATATCGATAAATTGCAACATTTGATTGTGGGTATCGATATATTTCAATATTGTACTATATATTCAGAAGATTAAGAATTTTTTTACTCCTATATCTCTATTACCTCAGATATTTTTTAATAAAAAAATCGTGATATATTTTATCTTTGATTATATATACACAATAATATCAATAGTTATAATATATATGAACAATCCAATAATTTACCAATCAAATTTTAGACCGTACATCACACCGAGACTTATACTAATTTCACTTTCTTTTCCTTGTCATTATAATAGTTTTTTCACTTTCTTTTCCTTATCACTATAATATAGTTAGAATAAATTCTACTTAAATGATCTTAAAATACTTTTCCTTGTACATGTTAATTATTGGATCTATAAATCAGATGATATTAATAATCGATAATGTTAATTTATATGGTCGACTTGCCTCCAGGTTTAAGCAGCAAAATAGAAATGGTAATTTCATGCAATAAATAATACATCGAAACTAAGCTCCAAGCCACCAAGAAATGATCAAACAAAAGTGTCTGTAGATCGAGATGAAGATCGTGGCCATATGGCTATGCTCTGTGCAAAAGCTATCATCTACACAATTGAAAATATATTATCAATAAATTTGTGAGTATTGTAGAAAAATAAAATAAAAATTTTTGGGCACTTACAATAGCAAAGCTTGCGAACAGAATGCTGAATCCAGGGAAGTGAAATGGTGCATTATCTGATAAAAAAAGAGCTAAGAGGAAAAAAAAAACATATTTATTAGAGAAAATACATTTTTGAGAAATCTGATTAATTTAAGCAAAAAAAAAATAAAAAAATTAGTCACCTGTTAAAGGGCTGAAAGCTAGAGGGGAAACAATGTTTGCTAAGGAACATATGCTTGTAATGCACCCTTGACCCTTTCCCTGTTACCACTCATTGTGTGCACGTGTAAATAATTTAGTATTTTTAAATCTCAATGTAATAAACTTGGAATTTAAAAAAAAAAAACAAAATTAGCCAATGTTCGAAGATCACCTGCTCGTTTGGTCGTGTTTGTTTGGACGCAATGCTTCTTAGCTACATAAGAAATGGTAAATTAAGAAAAATGATAACAATTGGAAACAATTTATAAGGATCAAGAAATGGTATGATTTGTGATAATTAATAAAGAACGTACACAAGGGTTTGTAAAAGTAGCCATAGCAGAGATCATTGCAGCAGCATAAGGAACCTGCAAATTTCAAAAAAAATAAAATAAAGCAAATTACCCTAGGAAATAATTTTTGGACTTTAATTTGTTATGATAGATGAAGAACTTACCCAAGATGACCATGCAAAGCTGTAAAGTATCATCTGCGCTTAAAAAAAAGAGCTACTTAATTTTATATCACATATATGTCTGGAAATATTTTTCTTTTAATTACTTTTGACTCTATACTTTATTTTCGAACTTTTTGCTTCTAATACTTGTGTGTGTGTGTGTGTTTTTTTTAATACTTTATCCCCCCTATTTACTTCCAAATATATATGTTTGCACAAAACACATGATCTGAATAGAATTTCGAAATAGGTCATTACCTGTGCACAGCTGAAAAATAGTCCTATAGAAAGCAATTTTTCTTCTCCCACAAGAGGAGTTAACATGGGTATTAGGATTAGCTGAAATAATTTCAACCAAATAATAATTAATATACAAATAATGATCAAAATTAATTGACTGCGAAAAGTTAAAAAAAAAATATATATATGTATAAGGGCATTGCAAGGCCAAAAAACCTGTGATATTGATCCTGAAATTCCAGAAATTATCATGAGATCAGCAAATTGATCTTTGTTGAAGTGAAATTGCGCCTTCAAGAAATACTGCATGCCAACCAAAATTGAAATGTGAGTTAATCAAAATATCCTTACATAAATCTTTATTTATATCACTAACTTTTATTTATTTTCAATTTGCACTTGTTTTATTTTAGTCACTACTCTTTTTTTTTTTTTTAACTTTTTTTTTTGGAACATACCATCACAGAAGAATAGAGGCCAACATCTGCCACAGTGCTCAAGAATGCAACTATTGCAACTTTGAAAAATGTGGAGCTGCAAAGTAATTAAAAAAACAAGAGATAAATAAACTTCTTGAAAGAAACAAGTGCATATAAATATCGTTGGTTCATTCATTCATTCATCGTATTTGATCATGAATTCATGACAATGAAATTGTTGCTCACCCCCTCTTTAACAAGCAAATAGTATCATCCAACAAAGGTAGAGTCTTGAAAAACTTCATCAATTTCTTGGATTGAGCTTTTTCAAGGAGGCAATCGGTTTCTATAACCTTCGTAGATACATTATTTTTCATGATCGATTCTGGAAGAAACACCCTCATGTACAACAACGCGATAATGGACATTGCAGCAGCAACCTACCAAAAAAATCTTGATTCAATGATGGAGGATAGAATGTTATAACCTAAATTAATATGGTACAAACTAATGTAAATGATCTAATTATGTTTTAAAATTGTAATCCACGTAAATCAAACAACCTGATTCTACTGTTATAAGATAGAATGATACAACCTAAATTTTAATGATACGAGCTGATTCAGATGGTACAGACCAAAAAGGGTAAAAATGTCAAAATATACTCTTAGCTAAAATTGAAAACAAAGTTGTGACGAAATTTTTATATTTGTTTAAAATACAAGTGCCTAAAAATGAAAATACGCACTTGAAATGTAGCAGAAGTGGAGAGGAAGCGAGACGAGACGTTGGCCAAGACGAAGGAAGATGATATAAAGCCTGATAGTATACCAAATACTGAACCTCGTTTGCTTTCTTCAACATTATCTGCCTGCAATAATAATTAATACCATTAAGATTATTATTTTTTTATTTTTTATTTTGAGATAAAATACCTTTAAGATTTAAGATTGAAAAACATGAAGATGATGAGGGTGAAAAGGGAAAAAACGTACCACATATGCGAAAGAAAGAAACTGTACACTTCCTTCTGTTGCCATAGCAAACAATGTTTTGAGCACATAGTATGAGTAGAAGTAATATTTTCCTCTGCTGTAACCTAGTATTACTGTCCCATAAAATTCTTTGTCAATTTCACTCAAATTTCTTTTTGCAAATACATTTAAGTCACGTGTATAATATAATAGTCATTATTATCGAAGTACCATTAATATAAAGTTCCAAACTACACATGCGAAAATAAAATCAGTAAGTTTAAATAAGATTTTAAAAAAAAAAAATTCAAAATTAAATAATAATATATCCCAAATTGGTATAGAGGCGTGATCGAAATTGTAAAAGCCCACTCCAACTAATCAGCAGTAACGGGCCAGATTTTGGAATTTTGGGCCAAGCCTAATTGTGCTACTGGTTTGTAAGCAAAATTATATTGAGATATTTTTTTTCTCATTAAAATTCAAAAACCAAATATAGATAAGAAATAAATTAAAATTATATACCTAAAGGAAATACTGTAAGAGTCATTGGAAGAGTGAGCATGGCTTTTCTACCATAAGTGTCGGACAGCTTCCCTATCATAGGCATCATCACAACTGATCCCAACCCAATTATCTGCAAAACATATTATCAGTATAATCATTTTATTTTCCTTTCAAGGATATTAGTTGTAGTTGAATTAGAGAATGTAGGAAAAATACAAATATATTTACACTTTTTTTTTACGGAAATAATGTGCGTATTTTGAGAGATATTTTTAACTATATACATCTCATTTTGTTTTGTTGCATTTAATGAGTCATATTTTAGATTATCGATATTATGATAATATTACTCTGCTATAGTTAATAAGGGTATAATACTTTGTATGATAATGATAAATAATATTATGATAAACTATTGCAATTATATATGGAAGCTCAATAAATATAGAAAATATTATTATTGTGCAGAAAGAAAGACGAAAATATTAAAAGATTGAAAAGAGAACGAATCTGAGAAAGTGATGTTTCCAACTCCCTACCAATTTTTCTTTTTAATATTATTATTATTTTTTTTTGGTATTTTTCTGATTTTCATGGTTAGTGGCGTCGTGCGGTTCGCGAGGAAAGGTCCACGAGGGAATGCCAAAACATTCCAAAAAAAAAAAGATTGAATATGTATATCCTTTTGGAAAAATAATAATAATAGTAATAATAATTATAATAACTAAAAAAAGATTAATGGTTGGAGCATCACAAGCTTACAGCTTAGTACGTAATTATGTATTTCAATTTGAATAAATTTAAAAATTCGAATCCTTCTTTTAACTAAGAAAAATAAAATTAAAAACAATCTCACTTTGTACGATTATTAACTCAACAGAGAATGCTAATCGAGAATTTTATTTTTGCAATAAAATAAGTCAATTTTCTAGTCTTACTGATTTAGATTAATATTGACCCAAAAAAGTATAAGAATTATATTCGTTGATAGTTAGAATTCTTTAATATTTGACCACAACTTCATTGTTTTATGTCTTTAGAGTGTCATTAATAATCTTTTCGTAGTTCTATACAAAAAACCTAGATTCTTTTTTCCTAAAATATAACAAACAAACAAAAAAATCTCAAACAACTTATTACAACTATTTTATCATGGGATCTTAATGTTTTTAGAAGCATATATATATTGGAAAATCAAAATTAATAAATGGAGTATAGACAAACCACATTTTGAGCTCCGGTGAGATATATTGCGGATGAGCATTCATCTTTTCCGGGACAAAGCGCCGCCATGGTGACGTCAGTGATCGCCGGAGCCACCATTACATTGGCGAAGCAGTATAGAAAACCTGTCATAAACAGATGCCCCACCCCATACACTTCCACCATTGTGTAATCAAGAGAGAGAAAGAGAGCTAGAGAGAGAGAGAGAGTAGAATTACTTCTATCTTCTATATATATTATTCTTGATTCCTAAAGCAAAAATAAAGAAATTGGGGCCTTTTGAGTGTGATATTTGTGCATGCTTTATGACAATAATATTAATGTTCCTACGATTTTATTATACTAAAAACTATCTCTAACACATTTTTCAGGCTTCACCTAAGTAAAATAAAAGATATGTATTTGTTTGAATTCTCTATTACCATTTGATTTTGTATCTTTTTATATTTATATTTACATAAACTGGTAGGATACAAAATTGAGATTCTTCTTGTTACAGCAATATATCAAAGAGAGATTCTTATAACTTTATTATAATTTTTTATATATTTATGTATAGTTTATAAGGTTTAATGCGGTTAAAAGCGAGGTTGCAACCATCTCCCCTTAACTCTAAGTCTTTTTTTTTTTTTTTTATCAATATACATTTCATTACAATAAATATATAAAATATGGGACGTGGCAAAAAATTACAATTTATTATTGGGTGGGGCTATATATACACAACAAACCCATTACTAACCATAATTACTTTAAATTGATTTAATATGATCAGATTTCTAAACACACCCCTCAATATTATATTTTTACCCTTTCAACTATATAATATATAATTAAATACATAATAATAAATAGTAAGGATATTAATGTCTTTTTAATATATATTTACTTTTGATTTATTTTAAATTTAGTGTGTTTAGTAATGAGTGGGATGTGTAGTCACATGCTAAATTATTTTTATCAATGAAAATATAAAGAGATTGTTTGGTATCAATTTTGGAATATATATATATATATATATATATATATATATATATATATATATTAGTCTCTATGAACAATAAATTAAACTTTGGATCGTTCATTCCATAATAAAATGGACCAAATTTAGCTTTTTTACTCCCAATAAATAAGGTGAACATGCATATGTTGGACTGTCTTATTTTTTATTACCTAGGCGATCGAGTTGTTGAACATCAATCACGTGTCAATATTAATTTGATTGTCAGTTTGTTAAAGATGAGATTATATCAATTGTAGTATTAATTATATATTGGTTTATGTAAAATCAACAGTAAAAGAAATATCATGGGTACGTACGTTTATGATGCCAATTAAAGATTTTGTCACGTAATCAGTTGGGCCATTAATTAAGAACATGACTTTCCTTGATCCTGCCATTAAGAACATGACTTTCCTTGATCCTTATATCTCCATGAAGAATAAATGCTTTGGGAAATTTCTGAAAACAAGGAAATGTTCGTGCCCCCAATTATACGACTTTGAGACCAAATTCTTTTAGGCGTAATTGAAAAAAAAAATCACCACTTCTTTCGAAAGTTATAAATTTATCTCATTTTTTTAATAATTCCAAAAAAAAATCATGACATATCTTTATTGTTGCAATTTAGACCACATTTATATTTTCTGACGATCGAAGTTCATGTGTTCGGCAAACATGTCATGTCAAATACCACGTCATTCCCAACAAAAATAAATTTAAAAATCAAATTACAAAATAAAACCACCACCTTTCCAAAATTGCAATTTAATCTTAACTTTGTAGATAATTAACAAAACAAGCCACAACATTCATTCATTCTTGCAATTCGAATTTATTATTTGGTGTCTAAGTTCATGTTCAAATAAATTTTTATGTGAGGTTAAATATTGGAATACTTAAATTTTGAACAATGATACAATTTTTTTAAGATATATGATTTACCTATTGACAAATTAAAAAAAAAAAAAAATTAATTAAGATATAATTGAAACGACGTGGTATTGATGTAAATAAATTATTTATTAAAATTGTGTGGCTTACGTGACATCTGACGTGGAAACAAGCTCTAAAGCCATTAAGAAATGATCAAACAAAAGTGTCTGTAGATGGAGATGGAGATCGTGGCCATATGGCTATGCTCTGTGCAAAAGCTATCATCTACACAATTGAAAATATATATTATCAATCAATTAGTGACCATTGAAGAAAAATAAATTAAATTTTTTGGGCACTTACAATAGCAAAGCTCGCTAATAGAATGCTAAATCCAGGGAGGAGAAATGGTGCATTATCTGATAAAAAAAGAGCTGAGAAAAAAAAAATGTATATATATATTAGAGAAAAAACATTTTCGAAATATAATTTAGAAAACATCTTTATTTTTAGTCACCTGTTAAGGGGCTGAAAGCAAAAGGGGAAACAATTTTTGCTAAGGAACATATGCTTGTAATGTAACCTTGACCCTTTCCCTGTTACCACTTATTGTGTGCACGTGTTAATAATTTCATATTTTTATATCTCTATGTAATGAACTTGAAAAAAAATTAAAAAAAAATTAGCCAATGTTGGAAGATCACCTGCTCGTTGGGTCGTGTTTGTTTGGACACAATACTTCTTAGCTACATTAGAAATGGTAATTAGTTAAGTAAAATTGGTAACAATTGGGTACAATTAAGGATCAAGAAAATGTTTGATTTGTGATAAGTAATAAAGAACGTACACAAGGGCTTGTAAAAATAGCCATAGCAGAGATCATTGCAGCAGCATAAGGAACCTGCAAATTTCACAAAAAATAAATAAAGTAATAAATAAATAAAATAAATCAAATTACCCTAGGAAATAATTTTTGGACATTAATTTGTTATGATAGATGAAGAACTTACCCAAGATGACCATGCAAGGCTGTAAAGTAACATCTGTGCTTGAAGAAAAGAGCTAGTTAATTATATATCACATATATGTCTAGAAATATTTTTCTTTTTAATTACTTTTGTCTCTATTTTTATTTTCGAACTGTTTGCTTCAAATACTTGTGATTTTTTTTTTACTTTATCCCCCCTCTTTACTTTCATTTGTATATTTTTACCCTGCACTTTGATTCTTATTAACTTTGACCTTTTTAGAGGGTGACAAATAAGAAAATGGAAGCATGGGGAAAAATAGAAAATAAAGTATAAGGTATAAACGTAAAAAAACATAAAAATAGAAGGGAAAGTAAAATAAAATTAGAAAATAAAGTATATGTGACAAAAGTTAAAAATATGTATACATAGAGGTCAAAAGATTCATTTTCCAAATATATATAATTCCACAAAACACATATCTGAATAGAATTTCGAAATAGATCCTTACCTGTACACAGCTGAAAAATAGGCCTATAGAAAGCAATTTTTCTACTCCCACAAGAGGAGTTAAAATGGGTATGAGGATCAGCTGAAATAATTTCAAAGCCAAATTATAGTCAATACAAAGAATGATCAAAATTGAGGAAAAAAATAAGAAAGAGGCCCAAAAACCTCTGATATTGTTGCTGAAATTCCAGAAATTATCATGAGATCAGCAAATTGATCTTTGTTGAAATGAAATTGGGCCTTCAAGATATACTGCAAGGCAACCAAAATTGAAAAGTGAGTTATATGACAAATCCCTTTTAAGGGACATTAATATAAATCAATATATCCTAACACTAATCTTTATTTTCCATCACTAACATTTATTTATTTTTTTCATTTTGCACTTGTTTTATTTTAGTCACGAATCCTTTTTTTTCTTTTTTCGGAACATACCAGCAAAGAAGAATAGAGACCAATATCTGCCACAATGCTCAAGAATGCAATTATTGCAACTTTGAAAAATGTGGAGCTGCAAAGTAATTTGAAAAAACAAGAGATATATTAACTTCTTGAAGAAAACAACAAATTAAGTGCATATATCATTGGTTCATTCATTCATTTATCGCATTTGCTCATGAGAATGAAAAAAGGATTGATTTGTTGCTCACCCACTCTTAAACAAGCCAATAATATCATCCAACAAAGGTGGAGTCTTGAAAAACTCAATTAATTTCTTCGATTGAGCTTTTTCGAGGAGGCAATCGGTTTCTACTACCTTCGTAGAAACAATATTGTTTTTCATGATTGATTCTGGAAGAAACACCCTCATGTACAACAACGCGATTATGGACATTGCAGCAGCAACCTACCAAAAAAAAAAAACTAATTTTCATTCCGTACAAAAATCTTAATTTAGTGGTTTGGTGGAGCTAGAATATTATAACCTAAGTTAATATGATACGGACTAATGTAAATGATCTAATTGATTCTACTGTTATAAGATAAGATAACACAACCTAAATTTTGATGATATGAGCTAATATAGATGGTACAGACCAAGAAGGGTAGATATGTCAAAATAAACTCTTAGCTAAAATTAAAAATAAAGTTAGCGACGAAATTTTTATTTTTTTGTTTAAAATACAAATGGGTAGAAATGAAATTAAATACGCACTTGAAACGTAGCAGAAGTTGAGATGAAACGAGAGGAGACATTGGCCAAGACGAAGCCAGATGATAAAAATCCTAATAATATACCAAATACTGAATTTCGTTTGCTTTCTTCAACATTATCTGCCTGCAATAATAACTAATACCATTTAAGATTTAAGATTTGAAAAAAAATGAAGATGATGAGGGTATAAATGGAAATTAACGTACCACATATGCGAAAGCAAGAAACTGTACACTTCCTTCTGTTGCCATAGCAAACAATGTTTTGAGCACATAGTATGAGTAGAAGTAATATTTTCCTCTGCTGTAACCTAGTATTACTGTCCCATGAAATTCTTTGTCAATTTCATTCAAATTTCTTATTACACCACGTGTATAATATAATGTATTAATATTGTCATTCTTATCGAATTACCCTTGATATAAAGTTCCAAACCACACATGCGAAATAAAAATCAGCAAGTTTAAAAATTAAATAATAATATATCCCAAATTGGCATAGAGGCCTCATCCAAATTGTAGAAGCCCACTCCAACTAGTCAGCAGTGATGGGCCAATTTTGAACTAGCCTATTTATCCCTTGAAAGTTGAATCTTCCACGATCCTTCAAGAAAATTGGGCCAAGCCCAATTGGGCTACTGGTTTATAAGTAAAATTATATTGAGATATTTTTTTCTCATAAACCAATTAGGCCCCGTTTGTTTAGAGGGTTTTGGGCTAGTTTAGCTTTTCAAACTAACAAAAATCCTTGTTCTCTTCATGAGTTTAAGGCTCGGATATATTTTGGGTCCGGATTTAAAATATGGTTTGGATTGGTTTATGGGTGGGTTTGTGTTAAGCCCAACAGAACCAATATTTTTTACCCCATTATCTCCCCCAAATGATGAACAAAGTGACAATAATACCCCTCAAATACTTGGATTTACAGGTTTGCCATTTTTATATCTGGATCGGAGAGAGATGGGTGGACACGATCTACAAAGTTCGGTCCTTGTACACCTGGACATTATCAGTTCAATTATTTGATGTTGTTATCAAGAGATATAATGATTCAAAGACAAGACATTGAGGATGGAGGCCCTTCTCTGTTGTAGCATAAAATTGTTGATAATATATCAACATAAACAATAAGATATTTTCTACAATAAAAAACTAATTTTGAGAAATAAGAGAATAATATGATAATTGAGACAATTTAAGATATGACACAACATGATAAAAACGCAACATAGATGTATTGAGTTATAGACTTATAGTTGAGCACGATGATAACTCGAGATAAGATAAGTCTGATCATAAGGTCCAATAATTAATATGAATTTCCTTTTACGTTATTTTTGTTTCATAAAATTTATGTTATATCATATCATCATATTATATTTACAATTTTTACATTTTAGAACCTTATTTCATCAAATTTTGAAGTGTTGTAAATACACTATAATTTATGTTTAATAAAATAAATATTATATTCAGAAACAAGTTGATAGACTTGACTGACTAAACTAGTAGTAAAAAGTATATATCAATTTAATTTATTTATAGGCGGAAGGGTATAATTGTCAATTGCAATATTATCAATCTTAATCAATAAACTAAACAAAAGTTTGAAAATAAACTCATTTCGATAAACTTATTATCATTTAAATCAAACACACAATTTACCTCAATCCCAATACACAACCTTTGAACCAAACATCAAAATAACATCAAAATCATTTTTGGTGAACGATACAATCTTATAGGACCTAACAATACTAACAAACACATCATTCAAAACAAACACCACCTTATAGATTAGAAATAAATAAAAATGATGTACCTAAAGGGAATACTGTGAGAGTCATTGGGAGAGTGAGCATGATTTTTCTACCATAAGTATCAGACAGCTTTCCTATCATAGGCATCATCACAACTGATCCCAACCCAATTATCTGCAAAACATATGATCAGTATAATCATTTTATTTTCCTTTCAAGGATATTAATTGTAATTGAATTGGAGAATGTAGGAATAATACAAATATATTTAGACATCTTTTAATGGAAATAATGTGCGTATTCTGAGAAATATTTCTAACTATATACATCTCATTTTGTTTTGTTGTATTTAATGAATCATATTTTAGATTATCGATGTTATGTTAATATTATTCTGTTGTAGTTAATAAGGGTATAATACTTTATATGCTAATGAAGAATTATTATTTTCAAATAATATTATGATAAACTATTGCTATTATATATGGAAGCTCCATAAAAATAGAAAATCTTATTAATGTGCAGAAAGAAAGACGAAAATAATAAAAGATTGAATATGTAATTCCTTTTGGAAATAAAACAACTACTACTACTACTAAAAAAGATTAATAAGTATAAATGGAGCATCACAAGCTTGGAGCTTAGTACGTAATTATGTATTTCAATTTGAATAAATTTAAAAACTTCGAATCCTTCTTTTAACTAAGAAAACTAAAAAGACAACTAATTAAAACAATCTCACTTTGTACAGATTATTAACTCATCAAAGAATGGAAATCGAGAATTTTATTTTGGCAATAAAATAAGCCATTTTTTTAGATTCTTACTGATTTAGATTATCGACCAAAAAAGTATAAAAATTATATTCTAAGATTTCCTTAGAATTTCATACCATAATATTTGACCACAACTTCATTAACAACTTATTACAACTATTTTATCATGGGATCTTAATGTTTTTAGAAGCATATATATATTGGAAAAACAAAATAAATGAACAAGTGCTTAAAGTCTTGGTGCATTTATTAATAAAAAGAATGGAGTATAGACGAACCACATTTTGAGCTCCGGTGAGATATATAGCTAAAGAGCATTCATCTTTTCCGGGGCAAAGCGCCGCCACGGTGACGTCGGTGATCGCCGGAGCCACCATTGCATTGGCGAACCAGTATAGAAAACCTGTCATATACAGATGCCCCACCCCATACACTTCCACCATTGTACGTGTAATCAAGAGAGAGAAAGAGAGCTAGAGAGAGAGATGGAGAATGAAGATAGATCTATTTGTAGGAGATTTAATTAGATTTTATTGTTATTACTATCTTTATATTTGATTTTATTTGATATTTTAGGATTCTATGATATTATTATATATATTTGCTTGAATTCTCTATTACCATTTGACTTTGTATCTTTTTATTTTTATATTTACATAAACTGACAACGTACAGATCTTGAAATTTTTCTTGGTACAGAGATCAAGGAGAGATTCTTAAGATTTTAGGAGGGCCAAGTCTTCAAGTTTAAAACTTTAATAATTTATATACATTTATGTATAATTTATATAATTTATAAAGTTTAATGGGGTTAAAAGCGACGGTTGCAACAATCTCTTTTTTTTTTGTTTAATCAATATACATTTCATTACAATAAATATATAAAATATGGGATGTGTCACAAAATTAAAATAAATTATTGGATAGGGGCTATACACAACTTACCCATTACTAAGCACACCCACTTTAAATTAATTTAATACTATCAAATTTCCAAATACACCTCACAACATTATCATTCTGCCCTTTCAATTATATAATATATAATTAGTAAACAATAATAAACAGTTAGAACATTAATGTCTTTTCAATATATTTTTACTTTTGATTTATTTTAATGAATGAAAATATAAATAGATTATTTCAATATATATATATATATATATATATATATAAACTCTATGTACAATAAATTAAACTTTGGATTGTTCGATAATAAATAAACCAATCACAAATTATCAATACAGTAGTTTGATTCAACTTGATTCACTCACTTACATTTCCAATCAAAATTGATATTTTAGTAACTCAACAAATTCCTGTAATAACATGAACCAATTTTACATTTTTCACTTTCAATTTCAATTAGGGGTGGGAATAGTTCAGGCTACTCGATAGGAGCTTATTGTTGGAATTTAAGCTTAATTCGAATTGTGTTGACAGTTCGACTACCTTTCAGTAGAATGGACATAACTTTCTGTAGGAGTGCCCAAATCAAGATCCGTTTGAAGTTTTGGAAACTAGACTTCTAGAGCTTTCCAACCATAGTGGCTCTTCAACTAACTCTCAGCCAAACGTTACAGATTAATTTCAGAAGATGGGTCATGTGAAGAGTCCTATGTAAATTAATGCTATAGTTATGGATTTGTGGAGTTACGTACTTTGCATTTACTTATATTTATGCATGTAGTTGTGGGCTATAAATACTCATCATCGTTTGTAACGACATGTAAGAGAAACAAGTAAGCAAGTAAGAAGAAGCAAGTTAATTATATGTACTCTAGAGAGTTTTGAGTGAGTTTACAAAAGTGTTGATTGAGTGAGAAAATTATATTTGCAGAAGTGTCTCTCCTCTCCTCTCCACTACTCCTCTCTGTTTTTATTCCGCTGCGTCATTTATCTCTCTATATTATTCATTCGATCCAACACTTATGACCCAGTTTATTATTGATCTAGTTCGGCCCAGCCTCTTTAGTAAACAAGTCAAATTAAGACTTTTTATCAAATCTATTTATGAATATATGCTAGACTCGGATTTTAAAAAAAGCATAATAGGCCTAACATGTCGGCCTACTTATAATATTTATATAAAACATATGATATATTTGATATTTTTTATAATTATATATAAATGTATTTTAATTTATGCTCTATATTTTGTATATTTTATATTGTTTTTATTCCTTTGTGTAATTCTCTAAGTGTAATTGGTTTTTGAAAAAAAAAAAAAGATTTCATACTAGATAATTTTGTACTCTTAATAGACTTTTGATAGGTTTTAAGTCAAGTTAATCCACAAAACAAATCAAATTCGAATTAAAGATAAAATCTTTCACTTCAAATAAATCAAATATAGGCCTTATATTTACATTTGAAACCTACACCAACCAACAAGAACTCCAACTTTGACTTAGCACATTCTCACCCCGGCTCCCAATAAATAAGGTGAACATGCATATGTTGGATAGTATTTTTTATTACCTAGGCGATCTGAATTGCTGAACATCATTTACATCGATCACATTCCAATATTAATATGATTGTCAGTTAGTGTTTTTTTTTTTTTTTAAATCATTGACTTCTTTCTTGGGATCTTTTCCACCTATTTGAAAATATGACGTCCATTCGAATCATTCTTAAATTTATAGAGTCCATATTATAGACTTTGTATTCACGTGTTTTCAACTTTTGATACACAGTTATCTTTGCCTCAGAAAATTGGATGATTGCCAATGAGAGTCATATCAATTATAGTATTAACTATTGTAAAGTCAATAGTAAAAGTGTTATTATCAAATTAGTTAAAGATGAGACTATATCAATGTAGTATATATTAATTATTGATTTATGTAAAATCAACCGTAAAAGAAATATCATGGGATACGTACTAAGAACGTTTATGGTGCCAATTAAAGATTTTAGCACGTAATCAATTGGGCCTTTAATTATTCTTAATTACAAAGGAAATATATATCATGGGACACATTCCTTGATCCTTATATACATGAGATCCATCAGAAGAATAAATGTTTTGAGAAATTTTTGAAAACAGAATAAATGTTGGGTCCCCAATCATATTCATACGACTTTGAGACCTTTTTTTTTTTGGCCTTTTTCAAACTTAACTATCAAATTTTTAAGACCAAAATATCTTACGATGTTATGAGATCATATACAATACTAATATTATCTAATTATATCGTGTTAATATATTTAGTGTGTATATATAAATATATAAATATATATATATATATCAAAATTTTCGTGGAATTCAATTTTTTCGTGTTTAAAATTAATTAATATTATCTAATGTATGTCGCATAAAACAATTTATTTAGTATAATTTTTTTTCTATTAATCAATTTATTTTGCGTTCCGTGCAATTAATATCAAATTTTGGGTAATTCAAAATTTTATGCAAATTGTGAAAAAAGTATGTGGTAGTTTAGTTTTTCTCCCTATGAAAAATATCCACTATGCATGAGTTATGAGGCCAACTGAGAACCATATTTCTATAAATATATGTTTAATGTGAATTTATTTTATGTGATTAGTTTCCTTGTATAGTTTATCTTCTTTCCTTTTGATTGTTGATTTAATTATCTTTAAACATTTGTTCTTCAATTAGTTATTTCCTTATTTGTAGACTTAATTTCTATGGCTTTCTTTTCGTTTATAGAACTCAACGGTATATATATATAATGCAGTACGTTGAAGAATTCATTAATTAAGAAATAATCATTAATATCATTCTTAAAATGCAATGCACGGGGCATTCGCTAGTTAAAATAAATTACTGGGTAGGGGCTATACACATCTTAACCATTACTAAGCACATCCACTTTAAATTGATTTAATACTATCAAATTTCCAAATACACATCACACCATTACCATTCTACCATTTCAATTATATATATATATATAATTAGTAAATAATAATAAATAGTAAGAACATTAATGTCTTTTCAATATATATTTACTTTTGAATTATTTTAATGAATGAAAATATAAATAGATTGATTGTTTGGTTTTTGATATATATATATATATATATATATATATATATATATATATACACACTAGTGTAAGACCCGTGTAACACACGGGATATTTTTTATGATAAATAAATTTTATTATTTATATATATTATTTTAAATTTTAAGTTTGAATGGTGTTTATCTTAATTTATGATTTACTATTTATTTATTTTACATGTATATGCTGATAAATGCATAATTTATTTGTCATTTCACATTGATCATATTTTTTCCTCAATTTTGTAATTTTTTTATTTAAGTATATTTTTATAATTTTGGATAAAAAATCTCAAATGCATAAAATAAATAAACCTTTCAATAATGATATATGATGTAATAATTGTAGTAAATTAACCAAAAAAATATCTCTATGGACTAAAACCATTATCCTTATCAACTCAAGTTTTGGAAAACTTCCTTGTACACTACATTTGTTGTAGTATTACATATCTTCCCATCATTGTCTAAAACATAATTTTCAGACCACTCCTTGTTTTAATTCTAGATATTGCAACATATAGTTGACCGTGTGCGAAAACTGGTTTTGGCAAAAATAAACCAACATGAGCTAGTGACTGATCTTGACTTTTGTTTATGGTCATTGCAAAACACACAAGTAGTGGAAACTGTCTTCTTTGAAACTTTATTGGCAATCTACTATAAGATGGACTAAGGTTCATTCATGGTATATAAACCTTATTTTCGATGTTTTTTCCTGATAGAATCTTGGCCTTGATAATATGATTTTCAATCTGTGTAATCACCAATCTCGTACCATTGCATAATCCTGAAGATTGATTTATATTTCGAAGTAACATAAATGTCACACCAATCTTCAAACGCAACTTGTGATTTGAGATTCCAGAACAACGAATGCTATTTAAAAAATCTGTAGAGAAAATTTGCTCATTAGCATTATTGTTTTCTTATGTTTTGCAAATGCTATCAGAACTCAAGAACTCTTTTTCCTCTTCAGGAAGCAAGGATAACATGTAATCATTCACCACTTCCACAACATTATGAGTAGGTGCAAGAATAGCTCTTTTCTCAAGAAAATTTTGGGGACGAATATAAGATAAAACATGTGAATTTATCAAATATTTACTCACATCAGATCCACAAGTTCTATGGTTATTTTGCATGTTTTTTCATTGTCCTTCTTCACGATCTCTTCAATAGAACTTTTTAGAAAGGCCTCGCCAATGACATCTAAGAATCATCAATCAAACATTTTTAATTAAAAGTGAATTTAAACAACATAAATTGGTAAAACAATAAAGATTCATACCTACTAAACGGGTTTCTAAACCAGGACATGAGATAATTTCTTTGAAGACAGTAAATTCAAAGCCATACATAGGGATTGGGACTTTAGGATAAAGTTTGATTGTAGTAAATTTATGGATGCTCAATCGATATGCATGTTTTGTAGCCCGAACAGTTCCCTGATTTTGACCTATTTGAAAGTTTTTTAACGAACAAATTACTCCATCTTTTAGCATGTTTTTGCATCCACTAATTTGACTATGTGCAACAGTAGCATGGATCCTTGTAAACTGAAAATGATTCATGAAAGAAAAAAATGTTAGAATTAAATAAATTTAAATTGTAAGCATATTATAAAATTTTAAAAAACTTAAAAAAAATCATCAATGAAGAATATATATATACCAATTTTATGTAATAATATGATGTGTTCTTAAAATACCTTATCATCCATTAAAACCATCTCCATGAGGCTATTTTTCTGTGGATAATTTCTTTAAGGTACAAACCATAATCTGATAACTCGAACTCTTATTGCACATGTCTCCTTGGATGGATCAATGTCAGCAACTGCAAGGTATTCCATGTCCACTTAAAAATGAATAAAAAATGATTGGGTTAGAATATTATGTAAAGAAAATTGTAATGTTGAATTTTGAAATACAATATCACATGAAATATATAATTCAAAAATTGAGAAGGATTGGGGTACTGTACGAAATACAGAAGCAATCATGCAAGAATATAATAGTTAGAGGTTGAGATTTATAATGACAAATAAAATTGAAGTTCTCAAATAAGACATATGTAAAAGTAACCGTCATTTGCATGATTATAGTTTTTGCATGATTGCATGATCATAGATTTGCAAGATTTAAGTGTAACTGCAATTTGACATTAATTATCAAATCACATTAATTCTTTTGGCATGACTCATGTTACTAAATGTAGGTTTCATATCAAGTCGATCATATGAAAATTTAGTATATTAAAATATAAAAAGTATATAATAAAAAAAAGTTTATTATGTAAGATTTAAATTTAAAAAGTATACATGTAAACAAAAATATCATGTATAACATTTAAAAAGTATATTTATAAAGTTTATATGTAAACCAATATATAAATAATAGAATTTATTTATACAAGATATTTTAAAATTTTTATAGATAATATTTTTTAGATAATATTATGGTTATTAAAAATGATAGTTGTAATTGTTAAAAGTATATTCCTTCAATACTATATATTTCTAATAAAGAAAAAAACTTACATACATGATAATAGTAATGGCAAAAAAAGAAAAAAAAAACACTTAATAAGAAAATTTAATGTGCCAAATTTGATAATGTATTATATATTTAAATTAGATTTTAAAATATAAACAGTAGCATTTATTTATACATGATATTTTTGAAATTTTATACAGGATATTTTTCAAATAATATTGTGGTTATTAAAAAACATGATCTAATTATTAAAAGTATTCTTTCAATAATATATATTTATAAAAAAAAAACACTTACATATATAATAATAGATTATCTTTAAAAATAACATTTAATAAGAGAAATAAATGTTCAAGCTTTGTATGAATAATATATATTTATAATATAAAAATACTTACATATATAATAATAGATTATCTTTAAAAATAACATTTAATAAGAGAAATAAATGTTCAAGATTTATTTATACATGATATTTTTTAAATTTTATACATGATATTTTTCAAATAATATTGTGGTTATTAAAAAACATGATCTAATTATTAAAAGTATTCTTTCAATAATATATATTTATAAAAAAAAACACTTACATATATAATAATAGATTATCTTTAAAAATAACATTTAATAAGAGAAATAAATGATCAAGCTTTGTATGAATAATATATATTTATAATATAAAAACACTTACATATATAATAATAGATTATCTTTAAAAATAACATTTAATAAGAGAAATAAATGTTCAAGATTTATTTATACATGATATTTTTTAAATTTTATACATGATATTTTTCAAATAATATTGTGGTTATTAAAAAACATGATCTAATTATTAAAAGTATTCTTTCAATAATATATATTTATAAAAAAAAAACACTTACATATATAATAATAGATTATCTTTAAAAATAACATTTAATAAGAGAAATAAATGTTCAAGTTTTGTATGAATGCCATGTGGCATTCTTGGTCCTTATATATATATATATATATATATCAAAATATATACTTTTGAATTATTTTAATGAATGAAAATATAAATAGATTGATTGTTTGGTTTTTGATATATATATTTTTTCATTCATTAAAATAATTCAAAAGTAAATATATATTGAAAAGACATTAATGTTCTTACTATTTATTATTATTTACTAATTATATATATATATATATATATATACAATTTATGTACAATAAATTAAACTTTGGATTATTCCATAAAAAATAAATCAATCTCAAATTATCAGTATGGTTTGATTCAACTTGATTCACACACTTACATTTTCAATCAAAATTGATATTTAGTAACTCAACAAATTCCTGTAATAACATAGACAATTTTATATTTTTCACTCTCAATTAGGGGTGGGAATGGTTCAGTCTATTCGACATGAGCCTATGATCAAGCCTTAACTTTTTATCAAGCCTATTTATAAATATAGATTAGACTCGAGCCTTAAAAAAAACCTAATAAACAACTCGAGATAAAAATAAAAATTTTCATTTTAAATAAATCTGACTTACACCTGATATTTACATTTCAAGACAATATCAACAAACTAAAGGTCCAATTTGACCAATCATATTCCTAACCCTACTCCCAATAAATATATATAAGGTGAACATGCATATATGTTGGACTGTCGTATTATTGATTACCCAGGTGATCGAGTTGTTGAACATCAATCACGTCAATATTAATACGAGTGTCAATTAGTTTTTTTTAATCATTGCCTTCTTTCTTGGGGATCTTTTCCACCTATTTGAAAATATGACGTCCATTCGAATCATTCTTAAATTTCTAGAGTCCATATTATAGACTTGTATTCAGGCGTTATTATAGACTTGTATTCAGGCGTTTCCAACTTTTGATACACAATTATCTTTTGCTTCAGGGCACCCACATTGATTCATTTTGATGTGTTTTTAATTAAAATAATAGGTGTGTTAATTAATGTAGGTGTATTTTTAAGTGTGTGTTTTTATATAATTAGTGTGTGTGTTAATAGGACACACAAACCAATTCATTTTGAGGTGTTATTAATTAAAATATGTGTGGTGTTAATTAATGTGAGAATGTTTTTAAGTGTGTGTTTGTGCAAATATGAGTGTGTTAAGATGTAAGAATAACATTCTTATTCACTTTTTAATTATTAGCTAATGATTGGATTGAGTGTGTATTAGTGGATAAAAATAATAGAATAAAAATTAGTGGATAATGGGACCCACATGTAATGATTGTATTTGTGTTAAATTAATGTAAATTTGTGTTAAATTGATGTAGATGTGTGTTTTTAAAAAGTAGATATTTTTAATTAGTGTGTTGGCATGTGGGTCCCACACTAAAATGGTGTGCTAATGCATTCTTGTCCCCCTTTTTAATGATTGACTAATGATAGTAATTAATGTGATCTAATTTGCAACCAATAAAAAATATTTTTTTTTCAAAATAAAATAATATAATAATTGGAAAGTGGATAATGGGACCCACATGCAATTGATGTGGATTTGTGTTAAATTGATGTAGATGTGTGTTTTTAAAAAATGAATGTTTTTAATTAGTGTGTTGGCATGTGGGCCCCACGCTAAAATGGTGTGCTACAAAACCATTGATGTGGGTGCCCTAAGGCAAAAGATAATTGTGTATCAAAAGTTGGAAACGCCTTAGAAAAAATTAGATGATTGTCAATGAGTCATATCAATTGTAGTATTTATTATTGTAAAGTCAATAGTAAAAGAGTTATTATCAAATTAGTTAAAAGATGAGACTATATCAATGTAGTATATATTAATTATTGATTTATGTAAAATCAACCGTAAAAGAAATATCATGGGATACGTACGTAGAACGTTTATGGTGCCAATTAAAGATTTTAGCACGTAATCAATTGGGCCTATAATTATTCTTAATTACAAAGGAAATATCATGAGACACTTTCCTTGATCCTTATATATATGAGATCCATCAGAATAATAAATGCTTTGGGAAATTTCTAAAAATGAGGAAATGTTATGTCCCCAATCATACGACTTTGAGACCATTTTTTTTTTTTAATTATAAATCTCTTTAGATCAAATTGATCCTGATTAATTAGGGTAAATTTGTAATATTAATAAAATTTAAAATGTGTTATGTTTAATATAGCCTCTTTTTTTTTTAACTTAGAATTAATAATCTATCTTTCTTCATTTAATGGTACTTTTTAAAGCTATTAATTATATCTCTCTTCATTTAATGATACTCTTTGAAGTTATTAATTATAATTTTATTTGCAAAGACCAACTTAGCATAAATTTTATCGAATAAAAAGAAATTTGATACACAATCTTGTCTATGTACTTTTTATATAAAATAAAAATTGAGTAATTGATAGTGATTCGGGTCCAATAATAATCGAATAAAAAGAACAATAAATCTACAAGAATCAAATTGATCTGGATCAGTTAGGGTAGGTAATATTATAATATTAATAAAAGTGAACATGTGTTTTGTCAAATGTACCCTTTCTTTAAAATTTAGAATTAATCGATAGTTCATTATTTTTCATATAAAAATCATTAATACCCCTCGCATCATTTATTATAATTATCTTATTTACAATTCTACATATTTAATTAAACGGATCAATTTTTCTATTTTAATTTTTAATTTATTAATTACAAGAACAACACTAAAAAAATTTCTATTTTAATTTTTAGTTTATTAATTACAAGAACAACACAAAAAGTTTCGATTTTTTTATAAAATTACCCCATTTGTCTCATTAAAATAGATTTGTTGTTTGTTTCATATGCCACAAATTATGCTTCTATACAAATTCATTCCAATTCATTTCAAAATTTTGAGGGTCAAACTATTATAGACCATTAACTTGATCTTATTGATTGTTTTGTTAATGTTACAAACATGCCTAAAATTAAGATAATTTGTAAAGGACATACAATTGCAAATTTTGTGTAAATTATTAGAGATTAGTATCCTAATAGTACGACCATGCACGGGTCTCAAAAATTACCATAATCAAATCGAAACTTGAACTGAAAATATCCATAGATTTTTTTTACTTTCCTGAAACCGGATTTCTATTTGGTTTGGTTGTGGAGATTTTTCAATTATGCGAACCGATAAATCAATCGAATTTGACCAAATCGAAGAATTGATTTAAAAAAATTATTTGTATATATGTATATTATTTATTTTTTATTACCTTCATTTAACACAATATACATTTGATAAAGTTAATAATTTATAATGATACAAATAATTTAATTTTTCAACTTGCAATTAATTATTAATATAAATTATATTATAATGTTCCTTATCAATAAAACATGTGATATATATTTTTTAAATTATAAAACTTTGGAACTTTGGAACTTTGTAACTTTTGATCAAGTGTAATATTTGGTTTTTATATAGTTGTTAATGAAATTTTGTTGGTATTTGCTAAATTAGTTTTTAGTTATTTTTTTTTTTCTAATTTGTTGGATTTCATTTAAAATGAATTCAATAGAAGAAATGAAAGAATTTCATATATTTGTGGTGTAGAAAAAAAAAAAAATCAGTTTTTTTAAGAAAGAATCGATTTTTATTTTTCTTAAGATTGACTTAAGCATGTTTGTTTGTTCGCATTAATAGTACACGAGAGAAGTCAAATTATTCGTTATTAAGAAAAAAGAGATCAAATGTCCCAAATAATTTAATTATTGTATGAAGAAAGTTATCCATTTAACTTGGGTAATGTAATAAAATTAATTTATTTTGATAACAAGAGTTTGCATTACTTAAATATATGTTTAATATATCTTGACAAAACTTGAATTTCCTAAACCTCATAGTTAATGTATTCTTTCTATTTAATTGAGTTAGGAGAAAAAAAAAAGAGGATATAAAAGTCTTTTTACAATAGTGTGAATACTATTAAATGCAATTGATCCGGATCAAATTGATCCATTTAGCACTATTCTTTTTTTTTTTTTTCGAACTTAACTGTCGAATTGATCAGGATCAAATTGCGATGTTATGAGATCATATATAGTACTGATATTATCTAATTATATCGTTTTAATATATATATCAAAATTTTCTTGGAATTCAATTTTTTCGTGTTTAAAATTAATTATTAGTATCTAATGTATGACGCATAAAACAATTTACTTCGTACAATTTTTTTTTTCTATTAATCAATTTATTTTGTGTTCCGTGTAATTAATATCAAATTCTGGGTAATTCAAAATTTTATGCAAACTGTGAAAAAAGTATGTGGTAGTTTAGTTTTTCTCCCTATGAAAAATATCCACTATGCATGAGTTATGAGGCCAACTGAGAACCATATTTCTATAAATATATGTTTAATGTGAATTTATTTTATGTGATTAGTTTCCTTGTATAGTTTATCTTCTTTCCTTTTGATTGTTGATTTAATTATCTTTAAACATTTGTTCTTCAATTAGTTATTTCCTTATTTGTAGACTTAATTTCTATGGCTTTCTTTTCGTTTATAGAACTCAACGGTATATATGTAATGGCAGTAATGCAGTACGTTGAAGAATTCATTAATTAAGAAATAATCATCAATAGCATTCTTAAAGTTCACAACTTAAAATTTATTATTTTTAGTTAAAATTTAACATTTTTACCCTCTTATTCGTACCATGTATAGAAACTAGTGTGCGCCATAAAAAATTCTCGATCAAAAATTTCTCGTATCAATATAATTGAATAATTTTATTTGCATCAGATTGTACTATTCAAAACACAGGTCGTATTACGCCATCTCATATTATTAGATTAATTAGGTTGTTCCATTTCCATTAACTCGTACCATTCAAAAATTGGTTGTACCATCCTATTTTGTATCAAGATTATAATTGACCAAAATGTTTAAAAAGAAACAGAAGAAAAAAGAATTCTCTTGGAAATTTGATTAAAAATGTGGGTTACCACTGTTAATTTCTATACTCAATTTCATTTCCATGTTTCATAATGAATTACATGATCTGCATTTTCCGTATATGTGCACATATATTTCATTCCTGTATTTTTTAAACATGTATTCATATTAAATACTTAATAATGTTTATAACCAAATATCATGAATCAAATAATTAATGAAATATAAAATGAAATACAAAAAGTGAAACAGATGGTACGATTATACAAACCTTCACACAACGTCCAGAAATCATCACTTGATCCAAAAATCAACTGAATCAAGGTAAAAGAAAACATTATAAAGACATACAATATAGAATGCAACAACATACATTAGATCATATGTTACCCCTTAATTTTACCAATATACATAAATATTTTCTTATGATAAACTTCAAGCTGTCAAATAGTGTCTTTGTGTAGATGAATGCAGAAAAGCAAAGCCAATTTGAATTTAGAAGATTATAGAACTTGATAATGGCTAGGGTTTGCGAATGTAATCCCAAAAAGACATCATCGGAGCAAAGTATCTCAGGTGCACTGCAATATAACATTTTCATTAATCTTATTCGTATTTTATGTACTAAATTCACGGACTCTAAAATTAGTACACTAACCTTTTCTATTTCATTTCATAATTGGTTAACAGGGCATGTCATAATTGCTGAGGTCATGGGCAAAAGTGTTTGCATGGTTTCAAGATAACAATCAACTCTCATTTTAATGTTGTTTTAACTTCTATTACATCTGATGATGTTTCAATTAGCGTTACATAATATTTAATACAAACCACAAACCACGTGTTATTCAGTGATGTCATTTAATATATATGATAATTAGTGATTATTTTGAAATATGATATGTAATACGAAGTGTAATAGAATATCTCATATAATTTTTTATTGATGAAAATTTTAATAAGTTTATTTAAATATTTGAATTCAACATAGTTATTTAAATACTATTTTAGTGTACTTATATTAAACTAATGTAACCAATTCAAATGATAAACCAGAGAAAAATAAGTCATTCTTATCTACCAAATTAGCCACCTTCACAAATTAGATAGTCCAAATTGATTTTCAGGAAATAATTCTTTAAGGCGATCTTTCTCTGCAAAATATTTAGCATCCCTCCTAAGGGTGTTTTGGATTGAAGTATTTGGAAAATAATTTGAAATTTATAACTTCAAATTTAATCTCTGCAAAATATTTAGCATCCCTCCTAAGGGTGTTTTGGATTGAAGCATTTGGGAAATAATTTGAAATTTATAATTTAAAATTTATTTGTGATGTTTGGATTGATATGAATTTAAAATACATCAACTGATTTTTGAACAATTAATTGAGAAGATTTTAAATACACTCGACTTTAGATAGATTTAAAATATATTCTTTTAAAATATTATATTTTACATCAACAAACCAAGAAGCCTTAATGGGTCTAAATATAAATTGCTATTTCCTTTGTTTACCCAAAATGGGCTAAGGATGGGCCCAAACCAAGAGGTTATGACTTATGACACGACATCGGCCAAAAAATTTAATCAAGTTGCAATTTACCATTTTGTGTCTTCTTCGACGGATCCAATACACCCCAATAATTATTATCAACATGTAGCATAATATAATATTTTTTTAAATGTCAACTAAAGATAATTTTTTAGATGAGGTCATGTTACTCACGCCACAAATACGAGTGGATAATTTTTAGATGAGGTCATGTAAGGATATATATATAGCAAAATTAATTTATACACGCCACAAATACATATGAGTGTATATGCATGGAAAAAGATAGTCAAACAATTCCGAAAATCGAAACTAGACTCGAGGTGAACAAGGTAAATGATTCGATAATCCGCGCGTTGATTCAGTTTCTGTTTCGAATCGATAACGTGAACCACATTCATATCATTCGATTTTAGTTTATGTATTTCTCAAATAGGAAACCCACAATTCCAACGATCAATTTATCTATTTCTTAATTTATATTATATATAAATAATATTATGTTATTTTGTTGTTTAATTTTAATATAATCTAAATACTCTCGGTTGATAGTTGGGGGACCAACGATTGTTCTCATGGGGACAACTACAATATAAGAACTCAAACAATCTTCAACTAGCTCATTAATTAGCTTGACTTTTCACAGAGAGAGCTAATTGACTTCCAAGAATCTCTTCCATGTATACACTTCATTGTTCTATATATCATCCAAACAATGTGCAAAACTAATGGTGGGTGATTATATATATAAATAATGGCGAGTTGTAGTTAGGTCCTAATTATAGGGACAACTTGATTATAAAAATCCAAACAATGTTCAAGTAGCTTATTAATGAAGTTGACTCTTCTTTCAAAGACAAAATAAGCCAATTGACTACCATGTACACATTGCCTCGACTTCATCTATATAATGTGAATAGCTTACAAACTATTAATCATTTAACAAGGTATATACAATGTTCTTGCATGGAGATTTGCAGTTGAAGATCATGCAAGCACGAAGTCTCCCTAGGGCCTCTCGGAGACGTCTCCACGGACATTTTCATCAGTCTACCTCCGGAAACGACACCAAAACCGATGATCAGTTGTCGTCTACTTCCGACAAGAAGAGTTCGAGGGGAATCTACGTCACCGTTTACATTGCCGGGGCCCGGGTTGTCCGAACCCAGGTTGTATCCAGCTCCAAAAATCCTATTTGGGACCAAAGTTTCAACATCCCTTTGGCTCACCCTATTTCTCAGGTTTAAATTTTTTGAGGGGGATTTCTCTTTAGTTTTGATTGAGTTTTATACATGGTGTGGCAAACTACAATTTCATGGAGTAAAAAATCGTTATTGGTGGTTGATACTTGATGTATGCAGGTTTTTTGTCGTATTTGAAGCATATAGTTTGTGTGAATGTGATTGATGGTGTTATTATCTCATATATAGGAGAGTGACTTGTATTATGCTAACATATTTTAATTGGGAAAAAAGAAAAAAAATTTGGAAATGTGTCTTTATATTGATAACTAAATTACAAGTTTAATTGTACCCATTTTTAAAGAAAACTAAGTTTTTTATCCATATTTTTAAAAATGTTTTGAATGTCCCTTTTAGTTATCTCACCCACTATCTCTATCATCACTCTTTGAAATTTACAGAAAATGATTTTTTTTTCATCTATTAACTCTTACATCGTGAATATTTGTATATTCTCTTTCAGCTTATTTTCTATTTAATTATAAAGTTGTGTGATTTTTTCATATGTTTCAGAAATTTTTTCTTCTAAAATTTCACATCTGTTTGATCTCGAATGGTACAAGCGTGACCTAAGATCTAGAAGTTGGTTACCTTCGAGATCTAAGTTTTTTCCATTTTTTTTTCTTCAAAATATATAGATCTCGATAATAAGTAGCACCGTGGTCAAGTGTTTTCCGATTTTTTTCTTAAAAATGTATAGATCTCAATAATAAGTAGCTCCGTGATCTAAGATGTTGAAGGTGATTAGTTTGGTGATCTTAGATTTCGATCTTATAACTACCATCGAGATAAATCTATTTTCTTTTCTTCTCTTTTTTTTGCAACAACTTAATTAACTTCTCTATTTTTAGGATATTTATGTTATTTGATTTTTAATTGAGATATAAAATATGTTTTTTATCAGGTATTTTTCATTTTCCCGTATGTATAATGGGTAGAGAATTAAGAACCCCTTAATTTGTTCAAGAGACTTAATTTGTTTTCCCATTTGTGACATGGATTTTATCCCAGATGGAGTTGCGTTTAAAAGACAAAAATATCCTCGCAGCCAAAGTCGTCGGAGTTGCCACCGTGGCAATAGAGATTGTTTCCACAACGCAACCGATAGAGCAATGGTTTCCAGTGACGGGGCAACATGCAAAGCCAGAGAGTGCAATAAAACTACAGATTAGCTTCATTCCTTGCCAAATTAATCCCAGCTACCTGAGGGGCATTTCGGACAATTACCATGTAAAAGAAAGCTATTTTCCAGTGCGACGTGGAGGAAAACTGAGACTATATCAAGATGCACATGTAATGGATGGAATGTTGCCTGAAATCAAACTGGATGAAGAGATAAACTATGAGCACCAAAAGTGTTGGGAAGAAATATGCCATGCTATATTAGAGGCACAACATTTGGTGTATATTGTGGGCTGGTCTTTTAATCATGAGGTGAAGCTAATAAGGGAGCCTACGAGGGATTTGCCAGAAAATGGGAATTTGAGTTTGGGGGAATTATTGAAAGCAAAATCGCGACAAAATGTGAGAGTGGTGTTGTTAATCTGGGATGATAAGACTTCACACAAACTCTTACGTAACAAAGTAAGGAATTAATAATTGGGTTTTGAATTGTTGCAATAATCTTGATGTTTGGAATTGAGTCCTTGCTTAACTTTTAATGTAGGGAAAGATGGATACTCATGATGAAGAAACTCGAAGGTTTTTCAAGCATTCATCGGTTACGTGTCGTTTGGCGGCGCGTTACACAAACACTGGTCTAAGCAATTTTGTAGAACAGGTATTCAATTTCTTAAAATAAAATGTTTTCTATCGAAATCAGATGTCAAATGACATAATGTCCTTAAAATTGAGAAATTTAGAAAACATTTAGCTAAGAACCTTGTTTTCTTAGACAGTTGGTAAATTGTTTTTTTTAATGAATATTGTGTATAAAGACATGTACGTTTCCTCCTAATTATTGTATCTTCTTGTACTTTATTAGGCCCATCGACTATTGTATACTCAACACCAAAAATGTGTGATTGTGGACACACAAGGGGATGGGAATAATAAACGGAAGCTAACGGCGTTTATTGGTGGTCTAGACCTTTGTGGGGGACGCTATGATACACCTGAGCATCGATTATTTCGTGATCTCAATACTGTTTTCAAGGATGATTATCATAATCCAACACTTGATCATGTAAGCAAGTACTTGTACATTTTCAAATCCATTTTTTGTTCTTGTTTTCTAATTTGAATTTGATATTTGTCAACAAGGGGCCGAGACAACCATGGCACGATCTACATTGCAAAATTGAAGGAGCAGCAGCTTATGATGTACTCACAAACTTGGAGCAAAGGTGGCAGAAAGACTCCGAATGGTCCGACACTCGAAACTGGCTTAAAAGGACGGCATGTGGTTGGGAGGACGATGTTTTACTTGACACGAAAAACATGTCATGGATAACTAACCCTTCTCACTCCAACCAAGATGATCCTCAAAATTGGCATATTCAGGTTATATATATAGATCATAAAGAAATTGTTTGATATGTGCTGACTAAAACTTAATATGTATGTATCAGGTTTTTCGATCTATAGATTCGGTATCGCTGAGAGGATTTCCTAACGATGCAAATGCAGCTTACGAAAAAGTAACAATAGGATTCTATCTTAATATTTGCTTTCTAGTGTAAGAATAAATTGTAATTACTAAATTTTATTTAGCGCAGAAGCTAGAATGCGACAAAAAAATAATAGTGGATAGGAGCATTGAGAGGGCTTACATACAAGCCATAAGGTCTGCTCAACGCTTCATTTATATTGAGAATCAGTACTTCATCGGATCATCTTTTGCTTGGCCCAATCATAAAACTGGAGGTAAAGGAAAACGAGTAGATATTTCAATTTCAACCCAACTTTCAATTTTAACATATTAGCATACATTATTTTCTGTAGATTTTTTCCTCTCATCATGTACTTGTTTTTACTCAGGTGTCACTAATTTAATCCCTATGGAACTTGCACTAAAGATTGTGAATAAAATAAGGGCGAATGAGAGATTTTGCGTCTACATTGTTATCCCCATGTGGCCGGAGGGTGACCCCACTTCTACCGCTACTCAAGAAATTCTTTACTGGCAGGTAAACAACAATCAAGCAAGTCTCATTCTCATTCTCATTCATAGTTTTAAGCTCTGCTCAAAGAATTAATTAATTCTCTTTGCATATCTTCACACTTATTATTAACTAGTATATATTGATCACTTGTGTAGAGACAAACAATGCGAATGATGTATGAAGTTGTTGCTCAAGAGCTAAAGTCCGCCCAGCTTGTGAATGCACAACCAACTGACTATCTTAATTTTTATTGCCTTGGCAATCGAGAGCAATTTGTGGGCTCAATTCCAGTTAGTATGCTTTTGATATTAATATTCCAAGATATTTGCAACTAAATACTAAAATGAATGATTAAATTTAGCAGGAGGAGTCAGATGGTCGGTTTATGATATATGTGCATTCAAAGGGGATGATAGTTGATGATGAGTATGTCATGATTGGTTCTGCAAACATTAACCAGAGATCTATGGCTGGTTCAAGAGACACTGAGATAGCCATGGGTGCTTATCAGCCCCATTATTTAAGGAATAAAAACCTACGTGGCCAGGTTTTCATCCTATATATCATCTTATATATGCATATAATGCAACACAATAACAGACTCAAACATAATATATGCAGGTATATGGATATAAACACAGGTCGTATTACGCCATCTCATATTATTAGATTAATTAGGTTGTTCCATTTCCATTAACTCATACCATTCAAAAATTGGTTGTACCATCCTATTTTGTATCAAGATTATAATTGACCAAAATGTTTAAAAAGAAACAGAAGAAAAAAGAATTCTCTTGGAAATTTGATTAAAAACGTGGGTTACCACTTTTAATTTCTATACTTAATTTCATTTCCATGTTTCATAATGAATTACATGATCTGCATTTTCCGTATATGTGCACATATATTCCATTCCTGTATTTATTAAACATGTATTCATATTAAATACTTATATTATGTTTATAACCAAATATCATGAATCAAATAATTAATGAAATATAAAATTAAATACAAAAATTGAAACGGATGGTACGATTATACAATCCTTCACACAACGCCCAGAAATCATCACTTGATCCAAAAATCAACTGAATCAAGATAAAAGAAAACATTACAAGGACATACAATATAGAATGCAACAACATACATTAGATCATATATTACCCCTTAATTTTACCAATATACATAAATATTTTCTTATGATAAACTTCAAGCTGTCAAATAGTGCATGTCTTTGTGTAGATGAATGCAGAAAAGCAAAGCCAATTTGAATTTAGAAGATTATAGAACTGATAATGGCTAGGGTTTGCGAATGTAATCCCAAAAGACATCATCGGAGCAAAGTATCTCAGGTGCACTGCAATATAACATTTTCATTAATCTTATTCGTATTTTATGCACTAAATTCACGAACCCTAAAATTAGTACACTAACTTTTTCTATTTCATTTCATAATTGGTTAACACGGTATGTAATAATTGCGAAGGTCATGGGCAAAAGTGTTTGCAGTGGTTTCAAGATAACAATCAACTCTCATTTTAATGTCGTTTAATTTTATAATGAGCGCTTCTTACTTGTTCTCTCGTCTATTACATTTGATGTTTCAATTAGTGTTACATAATATGTAACACAAACCACGTGTTATTTAGTGATGTCATTTAGTACATATGATAAGTAGTGATTATTTTGAAATATGAGATATAATACGAAGTGTAAGAGAATATCTCATATAATTTCTTATTGATGAAAATTTTAACAAGTTTATTTAAATATTTGAATTCAACATAGTTATTTAAATACTATTTTAGTGTACTTATATTAAACTAATGTAACCAATTCAAATGATAAACCAGAGAAAAATAAGTCATTCTTATCTACCAAATTAGCCACCTTTACAAATTAGATAGTCCAAATTGATTTTCAGGAAATAATTCTTTAAGGTGATCTTTCTCTGCAAAATATTTAGCATCCCTCCTAAGGGTGTTTTGGATTGAAGTATTTGGAAAATAATTTGAAATTTATAACTTCAAATTTAATTTCTGCAAAATATTTAGCATCCCTCCTAAGGGTGTTTTGGATTGAAGCATTTGGGAAATAATCTGAAATTTACAACTTAAAATTTATTTGTGATGTTTGGATTGATATGAATTTAAATACATCAACTGATTTTTGAGCAATTAATTGAGAAGATTTTAAATACACTCGACTTTAGATAGATTTAAAATATATTCTTTTCAAATATTATATTTTACATCAACAAACCAAGAAGCCTTAATGGGTCTAAATATAAGTTGCTATTTCCTTTGTTTACCCAAAATGGGCTCAGATTGGGCCTAAACCTAGAGGTTGACATGACATGACATCGGCCAAAAAATTTAATCACGTTGCTATTTACCCATTTTGTGTCTTCTTTGACGGATCCAATACACCCCAATAATTATTATCAACATGTAACGTGGCAATGGTTTCCAGTGACGGGGCAACATGCAAAGCCAGGGAGTGCAATAAAACTGCAGATTAGCTTCATTCCTTGCCAAATTAATCCCAGCTACCAGAGGGGCATTTCGGACAATTACCATTTAAAAGAAAGCTATTTTCCAGTGCGACGTGGAGGAAAACTGAGACTATATCAAGATGCACATGTAATGGATGGAATGTTGCCTGAAATCAAACTGGATGAAGATATAAACTATGAGCACCAAAAGTGCTGGGAAGAAATATGCCATGCTATATTAGAGGCACAACATTTGGTGTATATTGTGGGCTGGTCTTTTAATCATGAGGTGAAGCTAATAAGGGAGCCTACGAGGGATTTGCCAGAAAATGGGAATTTGATTTTGGGGGACTTATTGAAAGAAAAATCGCGACAAGATGTGAGAGTGGTGTTGTTAATTTGGGATGATAAGACTTCACACAAACTCTCACGAAACAGAGTAAGGAATTAACTGGGATTTGAATTGTTGCAATAATCTTGATGTTTAGAATTGAATTCTTGCTTAATTTTTAATGTAGGGAAAGATGGATACTAATGGTGAAGAAACTCGAAGGTTTTTCAAACATTCGTCTTGTTAAGTGTGTGATGGCGGGGCGTTACACAAACACCGGTCTAAGCAATTTGGTAGAACAGGTATTCAATTTCATAAAATAAAATGTTTTCTATCGAAATCAGATGTCGAATGACATAAATGCCCTTAAAATTGAGAAATTTAGAAAACATTTAGCTAAAAACCTTGTTTTCTTAGACAATTGGTAAATCGTTTTTTTTAATGAATCTTTAAATATATAAAAATAAGACCATTTATGCCACATGTCAAGCTCACGTTATTTTGACATTAAATATGATTAATTAATAGATAAGAGTTATCACTTGAGACCCTACAAGAATAAGATTATAATTTTAGCCTTAATTCTAATATATATAAAAAAGATAAACTTCTCTTTCTTTTATTAATAATTAAAAATCATAAGATGTCAAACAACGTTTTAATTTTGTAAATCTTTAAATAATATTTTTATCATTTAAATTTTGAAATTATTTTTCATATTAGATAATTAACTTTATTTCGTACCTTAAATTGATAAAGATAAATTAAAGATACTAACCCAAAAAAAAAAGGGGGTGAATTTGTGATGGTGTCACCAACCAGGAAAATAGTAAATTTAATCAAGTAGGTCAGGGAATATGATGAAAATTACACTTTTCGAACTCCATTTTTTAGGGAAAATATTTTTCTAATTTAAATTTATACATACATTTTATAACTATTAAACCTACTTATGATAGAGGACAAATTTTCGCATGTGCCAATCTTGAAAGTATTAATTTTATTTTTTTAATAAATTTAGCATGTGTGGACTAAGAATTTATATTAAAGGTACGTGGCCATTTTTTGCCTCAAAATAACCTAATTTGGCAATTTGTATAGCAATAGTACTAGCAAAAGTACACCATGGTAGGCGTATAACTCGAGTTGGAAAAATATGATCTCAAATGCTACACTTGGTTTACTCTTCCAAAATCAGTCACACACATATATATTATGTATATATTGTAAAATATATACATAAAATATTCATGTTTGTTTAAGTTCTTTCATGTAAAAATTTAGGGTCAAGCAAGAACCACTATGCTGTAATGGCAACCAAAAAATGGTGAACAAACAAAAGCTTTAAACCACGCGTCAGGCAATCTGCTTTGATTCAGAATTTCAAATGGTTCAATATTAATCAAAAAACACACAACATTCAATCAATCGTGAAAAATCTACAGAGAGTATTCAAAGAACACAAGGTAACATTGCTACAGAATTACAGTACAAGGCTGGTGATCCTCATAAAATTGAGGACTGCATTAAACCACGAACAGAGCAACAGAAACCAATAACAACAGAATAATGCATAGAACCCGATTTACTGAGAATGTATAATACTGCAAAAAATTAGAACTTAATCACCTTCTTCCTTCAAAAAAATTTTGAGCCACCACCATTGCACACACTGTAATTGACACAATCCATACACAATCCATACTTCTGCACTCAGCTGGGCATCGTCCTCCCCTCCGACGACAGGATTGGGCGCCGGAGTACGTGGGTGAGTGGGGATGGCAGGATTGGGCGCTGGAGTACGTGGGTGAGTGGGTGGCGCCATAGGTGAACCAAACGAGTTCTGTGTGCATGCACGGAAATGGCGCCTAGGCTGGAAATATCCGAAAATATCTTTGATATTTCCTCGATATTTCCATTTTTTCACGTGATCGATACAAGGGTGCAATCGATATATCTCCGATATTTTCATTTTTCCACATAAACGAGAAATTTTGTTAAATTATCAGTAAAATATTGGTGACTTCATCCTCAGTTTGTAGAAATATTGGGGAAATATCGATTTCAATATAGGTGATTTCATGGTACAATTTGTAGGAAAATAGGTAAAATATTGAGGAAATATCGACGAAATGTCGATAAATATCGGTATTGATTTCGATATCGATGATTTCATGGTACAAATTATATGAAAATCCATGAAATATTATTGAAATATCGATAAATATCGATCAAATGTCGGGGAAATATCAGTTAAATATCGAAAAAATATCGATAAATTTATGTACCGATATTTCCGTAAAATTAAGATATCGATATTTCCATCGAAATCGAAATTTTCACCGAAATTTTCTTCATTGACCATGGCAATGTTGGGTGCAGATTTTCTTCATTGACCATGGCAATGTTGGGTGCAGGTATTGTGAAGTACATCACTACAGGAGAGGGAGGGAGAGAGCGTATTCTTCAGCGTAGTGAGAGAGGGGGAAGAGTATATATAGGGGGACCCATTGCCCCTTGGCCCCAACAGTCTAAACAAAATCAGTTGGATATTGAGAGAGAGCAAAACAAAATTTAACTAATTTCAAATATGAAAATAACTTTTATATTGGAACCTAGCATATTTATTTAGATAAATATTGTCAACATTTCTAAATTATTTAGTAATTTTTCTCTGTAACATAAAATTTAAAATCATTAATTAATCATATTTAATGTCAAAATAATGTGAGCTTGACATGTGGCATAAGTGCCTTACTTATATACAAGGACGAAAAAATCGCGATAAATCGGTGATATATCGCCGATTTATCGCGAAAAATCACCTACCGATATCGATATGCATGGACGAAATTTTTAGGCAAATAATCGCCGATATATCGACGATTTATCGTTATCGGTCAATTAGTGCACATATTTGGCAAAATATCACCGATAAATCGGCGATATATCGATCGGTGGTTTTTTTGAATTTTTTTTGGAATTTTTTTGAATTTTGTTTTTAATGGTAAATGTATTAGTGCCCCTGGAAGTGAAGAGTATAAAATGCAAAATGACAAAAATCCATGCAAAATGACATAAATTTCTTGTTCAATTATTTATGACAAAGTCCATGGAAAATACATATTTGAAATAATGAAATTAATTAGGCTAGTGTGTTAAACAATGAAAAACGTATTTGAATTCAACTATATTTTTAATTAAATAATTAGTAAACTTATATTTAGTAAATTATTTGAATTTAGGTTCCTCTCATAAATTAATTAGGCTAGTGTGTTAAACAATGAAATACCTATTTGAATTCAACTAATAGTTTTAATTAAATAATTAGTAAACTTATATTTAGTAAAGTATTTGAATTTAGGTTCCTATCATAAAGTATCATGACTAGTGTGTTAAACAATGAAATATGTATTTGAATTCAAAATTTGTCATGTTATCATAACATACAACGTTTATATAATAATTTATCTCTATATTTGTTGTAAATATATAATTTTATTTGGAAATTTAAGTTCAATATATGTATTAATATTACTTATAATATTATATAAAGTACTAGATATATTTTTCAATTTTTTGCGCAAAAACCGATATATCCACCGATATCGATATATCCGTCGATATATCCGTAAAATCAAGGTACCGATATATCCACAAATACCGATATTTTTGTCCTTGCTTATATATATATATAATATAAAGATATGTTGTTTTAAAGAAATTATATATTATATCATATGTAAGGGTGACACTCATGTGCACAAGGTGCATAAATCCAGATTTGTGCACAAAAGTACTGTTATATTATATGAAATAATATTGTTGTATTATATGAGTCATACTGTTAAAACTATATATAATATATAACAATATCACTCATATAATATAACAGTATTACTTCTTATAATATAACAGTATTATTGTGCACAGATTTGGATCCGTCCACCTTGCGCACAAAAGTGTTTGCCCATATGCAATATATAATATACTATATATATATATCAACAATACATAATAAAAATCGAAAAAGTCAATTTGTGAATTAATCGATTGGTCCACTAGCCCCTATTTTTTTAATTTTTTAGTTTTAAGTATATAAAATATAATACAAATGTCCAATTATACGTGTATTATCCTAAATTTAATGTCATCAAATTTGATTCATAAGAATTAACTATATGAAATAAATTAAATAATAACAATATAACACTTATATACTATAAAATATCAAACACTTAACCAATAAATGCGAACAAATAATAAGTTTACTCATATTTTGTTGCAATATATAGTCATTTTTTCAATGATTTCATTTATAAATTGCAACAACTATAAACTCTCAATGGTAATCTAACTTAATGGTGTTTTTGCAATTTATATCATTTAATTTTATATGTGAATTTTGAAAGTTATGCATACTTGACTCAAAAAATTATAAACTCAAAACAAATAATACTTAATTTTGAATAAATAAAAAAATGCATACCTTTTCAACATCAAATTCAACTTGCTTCAACTTTGAAAATAGATCGGACTCCTTCATTAAATTTTTTTAATAGTTAATAACAAAAAATTATGAAATTATTAAGTTAAAAAAATTAACACATGTCGAAATAAAAGTAAAAAGGACGAACTTACTTGACTTTCAATATAAGACGCATCAAAACGTGCAGTAATCTCAGGGTTTGTAGTCAATTTTATAACAGAAAATGAACCCCTATAATTAATGGGTTGATCACGCCTTACTAAAACCTTAAATAGAATACGTCTATCAATCAAAGTTTTAACTTCAATTGGCACGTTGCTTCCATAAATAACCTGAAAATAACATAAACATATATTATACATATATAATATTATATTATTTATTTATTAGAATAACAAATAAAATAATACAATATATACCTCCATCTCACGTGCAGTTTTGCCAATTAATTCAACACAATCATTATTCCACAAGTTAAATATAGCATTTTCAGTTCCATCAATAACTCAGAGATCAATCTTGAATGTGCCATGCATGTTGATAGTACTAAAGACTAATGCAATCCAATTTCCGCTTGTTTTATTCCATTTTCAATCACAAGATACAAAATAACTAATTACCTAATACTATGCTATTCAAGTTATTAATTAGTCTTTAAAAAAATGTTAATGATTATTGGTGATAAGTCAAAACTTTGGAGTGTATGTTTAGTTCAAAACTAAAAGTACTAATATGTTTGAATACATCTTTCTTCTGAGAAAGAGTGTAATAAATGGGATATGTGTAAATACACATTGAAAATGTTTTTTCCAATAAAAATCGTGATCCAAATACAATTTCATTAGGATAATTATGTAGTTTAATGTCTTCATTAAAAACAAGGCCAAACATCCTGTATGTTGTCTAGAATCCTTTTCCCATGTGGTTCCTATCTATATCTATATCTATCTATCTATCTATATATATAATAACAATTACCCTTCAAAATAGAAATGACAAATATTTTCCGCCCATTTTTACTTTCTAATATTAGAAATATGATTAATAATTTTTTTTTTGGTCATATTAATTGATTTTTTTGAAAATTTTCAAAAATATTGATTTTGTATATGAATATATATGGTATGAATGATAGATCCTATTATAAGTGTCACGCCCCAAAATCTTTTCATATTTTATCAGAGTTTTTTTTTTTCGTAGGACGTGAGGATAGAAAAGGCAAGGAACACAATCAAGCAGAAAGAAGAAGTAAGGGACGATAGAAGAAAGAGGTAACGGACGAAGTGAATCTCTCACTTATCAACAATCGACCTCTGTCGATAACAATCGGTCTCTCTACCGATATACATATTACATCATACGCAGCGGAAATAAACTTTAGGATCTCACATCCTTACATATCTCAAAATATATTACAAAACATAAACGGTTTAAAATGTTGTTTGTAAAATGTTTAGGTTACAACAATTCAAACATACGAAACCAAAGATAGCCCATCTCTCTCTCCATCTAAGGTTCCTCTTGTTCATCAAAGACTGTAGTGTGAGTACAGATTAAGGGGGTGAGTGCGTGGAATACACCCGTGGAGATACAATCCAACTCATATGACTCATGACAGAAATAAATACCGAAAAACTAACCTACAGTCACGTTGTCACAACACATAAATTGCAAAGCAGATATTAGAAATGGCAAAGGATGAGTAGGTGTGGAATTCCTCCGTCTTACCCTATAAACAGTCTCAAACCGCTAGTGCATTTTAAGAGGCTCACGACACCTCCACAGAGTAGTAGAAAATAGCAGGGGACGAACAGAATGCATGATCAGTGTGGACCTCAGTCCTTTCACAGTTATATTATGGCACAGCAAGTATAAACACAACACTTAGTATTCCTCAAACATGCGTTTACTTAGGAAAAACGGTAAACAGATGATGAATTAGAAATTACCCCCACCTGTACGTTGATAGTGTAAAGATTGCCTCCGGATTCACTGATCGTCTCGACTGCGCTCAACACACTTAACTGATTAGCCTTCTTATATCGTGTAACATAATCTTTTGCATTTATATTAGGTTACTTTAGCCTAAAACGTATTCATACTTATAACTTAATGTAAACACTTCGTCCTAAATGCAAATATTAAAACGATTCTATACACATCATTCAAGTGTTTATGATAATCATATTTTATTCAATACATACTTCATTTATATATAAAACTTTAAAGATGATCCTATCATACATAATTCATCTAAGTGCGATTAGAACATTAAATAAATCATCATACTTGTAACTTAATTGTTAAGCATATAAACTAGTAGGTTTAGACTTAAAACGACATATAAAGATGTAATGATTTTAATAATTCACATATAATATCTAAAATCACATAATTACTCATATAATCACATAACTTCTTTTAGTATAACATATAAAAATATCAACTGAAAACAAGGTTCACATAATTAGTTATGAATTTCCTAAGTTTGCCGAAAACTGAACATAGTGTATGCTGAAAATGGACTTTATTGTAAAAATCACCATAAATCGTACAAGACTCTAAAAATGACATAGTAAATTTCTACGTACTAATAAGAACGTGTACTACAACATATTAAAACATGGCTTATAAATTCTATCCCAATAATTAGTTATGAATTTTAGAACAAAACTGAAAACAGGACATCATCTACGCAGAAAACAGGTTTTTTTGTAAAATTCGGCATAAATCGTACAAGACTCAAAAATATTCATACTAAAATTCTACACGTACCTAAGAGCAGGTTCTTAAACATAGCAAAAGATCATGCATAAATTCAAAGTAAACTGTTCCAGAAAAATATATGAATCAGACCCAAAAACAGGGTAAAAACTGTCTCCGAACAGCTTATCTTAGAAAAATCATATAAAATCGAATTCAACTCCAAACGTTCTGAAATTTTACAGACATACTCTTGACTTTATATATTTCAATCTAGAAAAAGGATTCAGCTTATTTCAATCTCTAAGTTTTTCGAACACAACCAAAACAGTAGCATATCAAAGCACATCTTTAAACTTATTCTAGAAACAATTTATTCCACCATTTAAACAACATATAATCCCAAACAAATTGCCAAAGAACATCTTTGGACTTTCTAACCTAAGATATAACTCATAAATCATGAAATTAAATGAAGATTCTAAGAGAGTTTAGCCAAATTACCTTTAGGGTTTGAGGTAAGAACTTGAAGTATACTTGATCCTTTCTTCCCTTGTTTCTTATGTTAAACTTAGTTATGACTTTGATTCACTTCTTATGGTGTGAATGAGAGAGAGAACGAGAGAGAGAGAGAGTTGCATGTTGCAAGTTGGTAGATATTTGCATGTTGCAATTAGATTAGTGAGGTGGCTAGACTAGTTACTTAGTCCTAGATTAGCAAACTTATCAAGGAAGCTTTGGATTAAAATAAAAGTTAAACTAATTATTTATCTTGATATTTTCATGTTTCATATTATACATATATATAAGTATATGTACACCTTATTGAAGGACTAACAATCATAATGTAATGTATAATTCACATAAATGTGGAAATTGCTTAGCATAGAATTAAGTATTAAATTTCCATATGTACTTAAATTAATAAGCATTGTGGTTATACTAATATTCACTATAAAGCATGCTCGTTGAAGGTAAACGTCTAATCTCATAAAAAAGAAAGTATTCAAAAACGGTAACGAACAACATTAGCATAAAACTATAATCATTTTATTCATTTAATTAACATTTTATCTTTTTACTTTCATTCATATTTGTCGAGTGAGTGGAGATCGAGTTCGGTTTCTTCCGTGAGGAATCCTGCAAAACCCTTAAAATCTTGAAAGACAAACATGTCATAATATTTTTAAAATAAACAAGCACAACGAAATGTAAACTCATAAATCATAACTTAATGTCATATAATATCTCACTTCACTGTTCATCAGTTGAAAATTCTCTGTTTACTATTCATCGGAAATATCTTCCGGTTTTCCGACCGAAACTTCGGGTTTTGCCCTTTTTGTCGCCGTTCGAGCTATAGGTCTCTGATTGACCTCTAGTTCGTTTCTAACTTCTCGTTTTCTCGATACGTATCTAATGATATAAAAATACCCTATATCCCACGTCTAGGAAAATTATCGATCTAAAACGTGCATTAAACACTTATCTGAAATGCACAAAATTAATTAAACAATCAAAGCATACGCACATAATTATTAAATTATAGGTTTAAATATTTAATTAATCATTTATTCTTCATTTTTGGTCCGGGGCGCTACAATAAGAGATGAAGTAATATATATATATATATATATAGTATGTAAATCACATCATATGAAATTAAAAATTCAATTTGGATATTTTAGTAAGTTATATTACCAAGTACAACTGTTAAAAAATATTAATTAACCTCTTAATTTGTATAAAAAATCGATCCATTAAATAATATGATCATTATATAAATATTATATTTCAATCAAATATTATCTCCAATTTGAGAAAAATCTTAAAGAATATACCCACAAAAATCGAATCTCATTATGATGATTATGTATTATGCATAAAAAAAAAACTAATTTGAAAATTTAATTTTTACCCACAATAGATCTCTAATAATTTGAAAATATGTTTAAATATTGGTTTTTCTTTATCTATAAATCATTTTGATATTATCATTTTGATATTACATGATTTGTTCAAACTATTAATCTTATTAAATACTATATAAATAGACACAAATATATTATATTTATTTATTAAAATTTGGTCATCGCGATTAAATCTATGTGTGTTAGCCTCGTATGAGTTTAAAAAAATATCTTATCATTTACCGTTCATATTCCAATATTTGGTAATTTCAATTTCGTAAAATTAATTAATTTATTATGATACATTTTTTGTATATTTATATTTACAAAAGTAATGAAATTGCATTGTTTTGATAATGAGAAAATAAAAAAGGAAGAAAGTTACGGTTCAAGCTAAATATTCTCTCTCTTTTGTTTCTTAAATTAAATTACGTTGGAATATGGAAAGTGTTTCATGAAAACTATTGATTTGAATTTATATGAAGAAAAATTCTTCAAATTCAATTTTGTTACTATAAATCAAGAGATTTATTACGTTGATGAATCGAAGATTTAAGTACAATTTAGCGATTAAAATCCAAATATTTTATTTCTTTGATAAATGAGAGTTAAAGACAATTATTTATCATATAAATTAAATAAATAAATTTTAATCGTTTGTCATAAGCAATTTGGTATAATTGACAAATTATTCTTTTGGTCATTTCAATGACCTCAATAAACTTACCCTAATTAAATCATGGCGTCAATTTTTTTTTCATTTCAATATATTAAAAGTTTTATTGGTTGCTCAATAAAGCTGAGATATTTGAATCTATTTTGGAATAATTGATTAAAAGAATATTATATATGGTATAAATATCAATTCGTTTTTTAAAATATATTTCATGGTTCCTAAAATTTTAAAAAAAAAATCATTGACAAGATTAGTTTTTTCATATATTATAAATAGGTATCATTTTAGGAATCTTCAATACGTACTCATCCAAAACTCACGTACATTAGCAAAAGATTTTGAAAAATTATCATGGCTCCCGTATTCAATGTGGTTAATGACATCAATCCCTTGAAGATATTATGGGCTTTAAAATTTCGTTTGGTGAGAGCTTATGATATACCTGCTTATGGAAATAATAGAGTTGTATATAGTTATGAGTGTGTTTTCAAAGACAAAGAGGTAATGCACAAAACTTTATTTGATTATATATCTTGATGTATGATCTATTTTCTATTATATTTTAAAAAATTGTTATAATGTTTTTTTTCAGGGTTCTACAATACATGGTTCAGTTTGTAAACCACGTTACAAACCTCTACAGAATGAGGGAGATTTATATATAATCTCTGATTTCATTGTTAAACTGAAAACTCTTTGAAATATCGCACAACGGATTTCAAGTAAAAAATTAACTTTTATGAAAAAATTGTTGTGAAAAGGATAACTGATCCGAAATTTCCAAATAGCATTTTTTCTTTCAAAGGATTTCAAGATATATCGTCAGAAATATATACGGATGAATATAGACTCTATGATGATACGCATTTAACAAACAAATAATTTATTCATTTTGTTATTCGTATTTTCCACACTAATCTAACATGTATTGTAATTTATTTTCTTAGATGTGATTGGATGGATAGCAGGAATGGATGCACCGATAATAAAGAATTCGACCAACGGTCCCAAGAAGATGTTTGAAATTGTTTTGAAACAGTTTTTTAAATTATAATGATTGTTTTTCTCATTGAATTATTTATTAAATTGTGAATTTCTTGATATAGGAAACAAAGGCTGAAATGCACATTGTGGGAAGAATATGCCAAATATTTGATTCCATATTTGAATAAGCATACTAAGGAACCTGTGATTGTCATGATTCAGATGTATCGTTCATGCAAATTCGATAGTATGATTTTGATTGAACTTTTATTATGTCTACATTCAATATTTATTTTGAAACAATTTTTTTTATTTATATGTAATTTGTTTTTATAGAAACCATTTATGCTTCCAACTGATTTTCGAACAAGGTAAAATTAAGTAAATATTTTCATATATCGTGCAATATGTTTTTCAAATTAATTTATTTAATAATGCTTTTTAGGTTAAATGTCATTTGTGATCAACCTAAATGTATCTAGTCTGTTAGTGAGATTTATGGATGTTCAATATATGATGAGTTGGATGAAGGAAATGGTTTAGTTAAGAATTTGGGACAACTTAGTGATTCTGGAAAGGTATGCATACTTCTTACACACTACAAAGATTTTGTAGAAAACTATTTGTACAATCCCCTACAACTTTGTATGCATACTTCTTACACACTACAAGAATTCTGTAGAAAACTATTTGTACAAGCCCCTACAACTTTCTAGAAAAACTTATGTGTACAAGAGATTAAACAAATAGTTATCAACATTTTTCCAATATTTACCGATATTTCTCTGATATTTCACCGATTTGTCTATAATTTGTACCATAAAACCATCGATATCGAAATCGATACTGATATTTATCGATATTTCACATATATTTATCGATATTTCCCCAATATTTCACATATTTTCCTATAATTTGTATGATATCGAAATCAATACCGATATTTATCGATATTTTACCGATATTTTGAAAAAAATTCTCGTGAAAAAATGAAAATATCGGAGATATATCGATTGCACATGAAAATATTGAGGAAATATCAGGGATATTTTCGAATATTTTCATCCTTAGTCTGACTAAAGTCGAGAAATTCACAAAATCCGATATTTCCCCAATATTTTCATCCATGATCCGACTAAAGGCAAAAAATTCACAAAATGAAAAAAAAAATAAAAAAGTGAATGTCGCCTATAAGAATGGCGACCCAAAATTATTATAAAAAAAAAAATTACAAGTGGCCTATACCATAGGCGACATTAACCAATTAAATATTAAAAAAATGAGAAAAGATTGAAGTGGCCTATAAGGTGACTTCACCTATTTTATTAAATCTCCCATTTTACACTATATTTTGTTAATAAAAATTTTAAATTACAATATTCTATTAAAAAAGCCTTGAAATCACTCAAAAAATATTTATTATTTTTTTGTGTTAAATATTTTTATATCATCATAAAATAGTAAATTTAGTTAGATTGAAATCACTCAAAAAATATTCATTATTTTTTGTGTTATATTTTTATATCATCATAAAATAGTAAATTTAATATCCGTGCATCGCACGGGACCTATACTAGTATTGTGTATAAAGACATGTACGTTTCCGCCTAATTATTGTATCTTCTTGTACTTTATTAGGCCCATCGACTATTGTCTGCTCACACCAAAAATATGTGATTGTGGACACACAAGGGGATGGGAATAATAAACGGAAGCTAACGGCGTTTATTGGTGGTCTAGACCTTTGTGGGGTAGGCTATGATACACCTGAGCATCGATTATTTCGTGATCTCAATACTGTTTTCAAGGATGATTATCATAATCTAACACTTGATCATGTAAGCAAGTACTTGTACATTCAAATCCATTTTTTGTTCTTGTTTTCTGATTTGAATTTGGTATTTGTCAACAAGGGGCCGAGACAACCATGGCACGATCTACATTGCAAAATTGAAGGAGCAGCAGCTTATGATGTACTCACAAACTTCGAGCAAAGGTGGCAGAAAGACTCCGATCGGTCCGACACTCGAAACTGGCTTAAAAGGACGGCATGTGGTTGGGAGGACGATGTTTTACTTGACACGAAAAACATCTCATGGATAACTAACCCTTCTCACTCCAACAAAGATGATCCACAAAATTGGCATATTCAGGTTATTATTGATATATATATATATATAGATCATAAAGAAATTGTTTGATATGTGCTGACTAAAACTTCATATGTATGTATCAGGTTTTTCGATCTATAGATTCGGTAGTGCTGAGAGGATTTCCTAACGATGCAAATGCAGCTTACGAAAAAGTAACAATATGATTCTATCTTAATATTTGCTTTCTAGTGTTAGAATAAATTGTAATTACTAAATTTTATTTAGCGCAGAAGCTAGAATGCGACAAAAAAATAATAGTGGATAGGAGCATTGAGAGGGCTTACAAATCAAAATAATAATTTAATTATAACATTATTATTACAAAAGAATAAAAAAAAAAAAAAACTATATAAGAACAATTCGTAATTACTTGGAAGAAAAGAGGCAGTTTGTAATTACTTGGAAGGAAGATAATTTTATTATATGAGGGCAATTCTTAATTATTTGGAAGAGGATGACTATTTTGGCGGGCTAGAAAAGTCTCAACCTATCCCACCCTACCGATGGGCTAGCACTTTTTTTACATTAAAATCTCATATTAATTACCACAAAATTGCACATATTTTTTTCGTATCATGATGTTTGGATTGATATGAATTTAAAATACATCAATTGATTTTTGAGCAATTAATTGAGAAGATTTTAAATACACTCGACTTTAGATAGATTTAAAATATATTCTTTTCAAATATTATATTTTACATCAACAAACCAAGAAGTCTTAATGGGTCTAAATATAAATTGCTATTTCCTTTTGTTTACCCAAAATGGGCTCAGGATAGGCCTAAACCAAGAGGTTATGACTGATGACATGACTTCGGCCCAAAAATTTAATCACGTTGCAATTTACCCATTTTGTGTCTTCTTCGACGGATTCAATACAACCCAATAATTATATATTATCTACATGTAGCATAATATAATTTTTTTTTAAATGTCAACTATATATAGGTAAAGATAATTTTTTAGATGAGGTCATGTAAGAACAAATATATAGCAAAATTAATTACTCACGCCACAAATACGAGTGGATAATTTTTAGATGAGGTCATGTAAGGACATGTGTGTATATATATATTAAAATTAATTTATACACGCCACAATACATATGAGTGTATATGCATGGAAAAAGATGGTCAAACAATTTCTAAAACCGAAACCGGACCGGAGGTGAACAAGGTCAATGGTTCGATAATCCGCGCGTTGATTCAATTTCTGTTTCAAATCGATAACGTGAACCACATTCATATTATTCAATTTCAATTTATGTATTTCTCAAACTGAAAATCCACGATTCGAACAATCAATTTATTTATTTCTTAATTTATATTATATATAAATAATATTATGTTATTCTGTTGCTTAATTTTAATATAATCTAAATACTCTCGATTGATAGTTGGGGGCCCAACAATTGTTCTCATGGGGACAACTACAATATAAGAACTCAAAGAATCTTCAACTAGCTCATTACTTAGCTTGACTTTTCAAAGACGAGCTAATTGACTTCCAAGAATCTCTTCCATTTCATTGTTCTATATATCATCCAAACAATGTGAAACTAATGGCGGGTGATTATATATATATATATATAAATAATGGCGAGTTGTAGTTAGTTCGACTAATTATAGGGACAACTTGATTATAAAATCCAAACAATGTTCAACTAGCTTATTAATGAAGTTGACTCTTCTTTCAAAGACAAAATAAGCCAATTGACTTCCAAGTGTACACATTGCCTCGACTTCATCTATATAATGTGAATAGCTTACAAACTATTAATCATTTAACAAGGTATATACAATGTTCTTGCATGGAGATTTGCAGTTGAAGATCATGCAAGCACGAAGTCTCCCTAGGGCCTCTCGGAGACGTCTCCACGAACATTTTCATCGGTCTACCTCCGGAAACGACACCAAAACCGATGGTCAGTTGTCGCCTACTTCCGACAAGAAGAGTTCGAGGGGAATCTACGTCACTGTTTACATTGCCGGGGCCCGGGTTGTCCGAACCCAGGTTGTATCCAGCTCCAAAAATCCTATTTGGGACCAAAGTTTCAACATCCCTTTGGCTCACCCTATTTCTCAGGTTTAAATTTTTTGAGGGGGATTTCTCTTTTGTTTTGATTGAGTTTTATACATGGTGTGGCAAACTACAATTTCATGGAGTAAAAAATCGTTATTGGTGGTTGATACTTGATACTTCGTATGCAGGTTTTTTTGTCGTATTTGAAGTGATGGTGTTATTATCTCATATATAGGAGAGTTACTTGTATTATGCTAAGTAACATATTTTAATAGGAAAAAAAGAAAAAAATAATTGGAAATGTGTCTTTATATTGATAACTAAATTACAAGTTTAATTGTACCAATTTTATAAGAAAACTAAGTTTTTTATCCATATTTTTTAAAATGTTTTGAATGTCCCTCTTAGTAATCTCACCCACTATCTCTATCATCACTCTTTGAAATTTACAGAAAATGATTTTTTTTTTCATCTATTTACTCTTACATCGTGAATATTTGTATATTCTCTTTCAGCTTATTTTTTATTTAATTATAAAGTTGTGTGATTTTTCATAAGTTTCAGAAATTTTTTCTTCTAAAATTTCACATCTGTTTGATCTCGAATGTTACAAGCATGACCTAAGATCTAGAAGTTGGTTACCTTCGAGATCTAAGTTTTTTCCAAATTTTTTTTCTTCAAAATATATAGATCTCGATAATAAGTAGCACCGTGGTCAATAAGTGTTTTCCGATTTTTTTTCTTAAAAATGTATAGATCTCGATAAATAAGTAGCACCGTGATCTAAGATGTTGAAGGTGATTAGTTTGGTGATCTTAGATTTCGATCTTATAACTACCATCGAGATAAATCTATTTTCTTTTCTTCTCTTTTTTTGCAACAACTTAATTAACTTCTCTATTTTTAGGATATTTATGTTATTTGATTTTTAATTGAGATATAAAATATGTTTTTTAATCAAGTAGGTATTTTTCATTTTCCGTATGTATAATGGGTAGAGAAATAAGAACCCCTTAATTTGTTCAAGAGACTTAATTTGTTTTCCCATTTGTGACATGGATTTTATCCCAGATGGAGTTACGTTTAAAAGACAAAAATATCCTCGCAGCCAAAGTCGTCGGAGTTGCTACCGTGGCAATGGAGATTGTTTCCACAACGCAACCGATAGAGCAATGGTTTCCAGTGACGGGGCAACATGCAAAGCCAGAGAGTGCAATAAAACTGCAGATTAGCTTCATTCCTTGCCAAATTAATCCCAGCTACCAGAGGGGCATTTCGGACAATTACCATGTAAAAGAAAGCTATTTTCCAGTGCGACGTGGAGGAAATCTGAGACTATATCAAGATGCACATGTAATGGATGGAATGTTGCCTGAAATCAAACTGGATGAAGATATAAACTATGAGCACCAAAAGTGTTGGGAAGAAATATGCCATGCTATATTAGAGGCACAACATTTGGTGTATATTGTAGGCTGGTCTTTTAATCATGAGGTGAAGCTAATAAGGGAGCCTACGAGGGATTTGCCAGAAAATGGGAATTTGATTTTGGGGGACTTATTGAAAGAAAAATCGCGACAAGATGTGAGAGTGGTGTTGTTAATTTGGGATGATAAGACTTCACACAAACTCTTACGAAACAGAGTAAGGAATTAACTGGGATTTGAATTGTTGCAATAATCTTGATGTTTGGAATTGACTTCTTGCTTAATTTTTAATGTAGGGAAAGATGGATACTCATGATGAAGAAACTCGAAGCTTTTTCAAACATTCGTCTGTTAAGTGTGTGATGGCGGGGCGTTACACAAACACTGGTCTAAGCAATTTCGTAGAACAGGTATTCAATTTCATAAAATAAAATGTTTTCTATCGAAATCAGATGTCGAATGACATAAATGCCCTTAAAATTGAGAAATTTAGAAAACATATAGCTAAAATCCTTGTTTTCTTAGACAGTTGGTAAATCGTTTTTTTTAATGAATATTGTGTATAAAGACATGTACGTTTCCGCCTAATTATTGCATCTTCTTGTACTTTATTAGGCCCATCGACTATTGTATGCTCAACACCAAAAATGTGTGATTGTGGACACACAAGGGGATGGGAATAATAAACGGAAGCTAACAGCGTTTATTGGTGGTCTAGACCTTTGTGGGGGACGCTATGATACACCTGAGCATCGATTATTTCGTGATCTCAATACTATTTTCAAGGATGATTATCATAATCCAACACTTGATCATGTAAGCAAGTACTTGTACATTCAAATCCATTTTTCGTTCTTGTTTTCTGATTTGAATTTGGTATTTGTCAACAAGGGGCCGAGACAACCATGGCACGATCTACATTGCAAAATTGAAGGAGCAGCAGCTTATGATGTACTCACAAACTTCGAGCAAAGGTGGCAGAAAGACTCCGAATGGTCCGACACTCGAAACTGGCTTAAAAGGACGGCATGTGGTTGGGAGGACGATGTTTTACTTGACACGAAAAACATCTCATGGATAACTAACCCTTCTCACTCCAACAAAGATGATCCACAAAATTGGCATATTCAGGTTATTATTGATATATATATATATATATATATAGATCATAAAGAAATTATTTGATATGTGCTGACTAGAACTTAATATGCATATATCAGGTTTTTCGATCTATAGATTCAGTATCGCTGAGAGGATTTCCTAACGATGCAAATGCAGCTTTCGAAAAAGTAACAATATGATTCTATCTTAATATTTGCTTTCTAGTGTAAGAATAAATTGCAATTACTAAATTTTATTTAGCGCAGAAGCTAGAATGCGACAAAAAAATAATAGTGGATAGGAGCATTGAGAGGGCTTACATCCAAGCCATAAGGTCTGCTCAACGCTTCATTTATATTGAGAATCAGTACTTCATCGGATCATCTTTTGCTTGGCCCAATCATGAAACTGGAGGTAAAGGAAAACCAGTAGATATTTCAATTTCAACCCAACACATTATTTTCTGTAGATTTTTTCCTCTCATCATGTACTTGTTTTTACTCAGGTGTCACTAATTTAATCCCTATGGAACTTGCACTAAAGATTGTGAATAAAATAAGGGCGAATGAGAGATTTTGCGTCTACATTGTTATCCCCATGTGGCCGGAGGGTGACCCCACTTCTACCGCTACTCAAGAAATTCTTTACTGGCAGGTAAACAACAATCAAGCAAGTCTCATTCTCATTCTCATTCATAGTTTTAAGCTCTGCTCAAAGAATTAATTAATTCTCTTTGCATATCTTCACACTTATTATTAACTAGTATATATTGATCACTTGTGTAGAGACAAACAATGCGAATGATGTATGAAGTTGTTGCTCGAGAGCTCAGGTCCGCCCAGCTTGTGAATGCACAACCAACTGACTATCTTAATTTTTATTGCCTTGGCAATCGAGAGCAATTTGTGGGCTCAATTCCAGTTAGTATACTTTTGATATTAATATTCCAAGATATTTGCAACTAAATACTAAAATGAATGATTAAATTTAGCAGGAGGAGTCAGATTCGCAAAAATTTGGTCGGTTTATGATATATGTGCATTCAAAGGGGATGATAGTGGATGATGAGTATGTCATGATTGGTTCTGCAAACATTAACCAGAGATCTATGGCCGGTTCAAGAGACACTGAGATAGCCATGGGTGCTTATCAGCCCCATTACTTAAGGAATAAAAACCTACGTGGCCAGGTTATCATCCTATCTATCATCTTATATATGCATATAATGACTCAAACATAATATATATAATATATGCAGGTATATGGATACAGAATGTCGCTATGGGCAGAGCATATTGGAAGCATTGAGAAATGCTTTGAAGCTCCTGAGAGTATGGATTGTCTGGCCTACGTTAACAGCGTTGCAGAGGATAACTGGAGAAGATACACAACTGATGAGTTCAGTCCATTGCAAGGACACATTCTCAAGTATCCCATTCAAGTAGATATCCATGGAAATGTAGAAGCTTTGCCTGGATTTAAGAAATTTCCAGATGTTGGTGGTGCTGTCAAAGGTTCGGCAACCCATTTGTTTAATAAACTCACTACTTAGTGGTTCGATAGTTGGGTTAATTAAGTTGGTTGGGTGGTTGTGGGTTTTCATTGTTCATGTTAAATGGAGTTATGTATTTGATTGTTTGATGTCAGAGTTGATTTAATATTATCTTTGATTTGAGTATTCTTATATTTCTTGAAATGGGTTGCTTTATTAAAACTTTGTTTGAATCAAGTGTTTCTTGTGAGTGTATATAAACTTGAATCAAAATACTCCAAAATAAATGGTGCTATATTTAATATTAAATTCCAAATCAAAATAACAATTTAATTATAACATTATTATTACAAAATAAAAAATATATATATATATATATATATATATATATTATCTATTACCTATATAAAAGTGTGGATGTTTCTTACAAATTTTGAATTGTTTAATATATCCTTATTAAATATTATTATTTAAAGTCATAATAGTAATTTAATAATTAATAATTTTAATAAATTGTAATTTAGTACTTTTGCATTGTATGGACTCTTCCAAATCCATCAACACCACATAATCCTAATCTAATTAAGAGTCTTGCACACAAAGACTATTAATTCATACAGATCTACGTAATTCCATTTTTCTATATATGTGTACCATTATAGTTAAAAAAAGATAGTTGACGTAAACAATATCTTCATTTATTAATTACAAACATGTTTGGAGATCAAAATTTAAGATCAATATGGTGAGTGATTTGTCTTGATAGAAAACTCATATAATTTTATTTTTTAAAGTTGTAGTTATTTTGAAATGAAGGCAATAATTAATATAGTTAATTTTTAAAATTTCCTCCATTTTTTCATATGTACATTTAAATCTCATTAATTAATTTATCAAAATTATTGATATGTAAGTAATATATTGATACATTAATTAAAGACATGTGAAAATGACAAATTAAAGCATGATAATATGGTAAATGATCTATTTTGCAATATGAATTAAATTATTGTACAATTGAATCAATATGGTAAATGATTTATTCTGCAATATGAATTAAAATATTATACAATTGAATGTTTCTTATAAATTTTGAATTACCTAATATATCCTTATTAAATATTATTATTTAAGGTCATAATAGTAATTTAGTAATTAATAATTTTAATAATTTTCATTTAGTACTTTTGTATTGTACGGACTCTTCCAAATCCATCTACACCAAATAATCTTGCACAACAAAGACTATTAATTCATCAACAAAAATTATGTAGGAGCACATCAATCAACTTAATTATTGATATTTAAAAACCCAATTGATTCTTCCAATAATACTAATAAGAATTATATTCATCATTATTATTAAAGTTGTGTGCATGTAATAGGTTAATAATAAAGTGTATTTTTAATTAATGTCTTATAATAACTTTTTTGTAAAGTGATGGTAATTAGATTACCAAAAAATATTATGTTGCTATTTCATATTTTTATGCTTGGAGTACGTCGTTTTTATATTTATTTAAGGATAGGATACATATTTAATGTCTTTTATAGTAAAATTATTACATATAAAATTATATTAAGCTAAAAAATAATCGACCGTCTTTTTTTTTTAGGAAACTATAATTAAATTTTAAATTCACTTCAATGAAATGAGAAATTTTGGGTTTTACTACAATAACATGTGGCAGATTAATTATAGTATCATTATTGATATGAAGTTAGAAGAACTATTTAGGTAAATAAATTGGTAGTGTGAAGAGGATTGAAAGACTTAGCAATTGACTTGAGATCTTTCTTTTCTACATTCCACAATTTGCAATTTGATTAAAAATTTTGACCTTGAAAATATTGTTATGTTTGAATTGAAATCGATGCTAACATTTCTATTAATGAATAAATAAAAAAAGTTAAAAGCACTAGCAGATTATCAATTCAAAATAAATAAATAATTATCCAAATTAAAAAAAAAACATTTTAGTTGATTAATTAATCAAAACTTAAGTTTGGTAATCCAGAAAAGCTAATCATATTATTATTCGAAACAGGAAACCCATATCTATGACATAAAGATGTGGCTATATATGTTAGTATGTAGTAGTTTAGGACCATCTAATACATGAGATTAAAAAAGTTAGTAAAATTGATAAAAATCAAATATTATATTTATATATGAAAAATATATATTGGGGATATCATGGAATATGTATCATCTAATTTAGTATTAAATATAGCATAATTTGACTAATATATTTTTCTGATTATTAAAATATATGTTGCATTTGTAAGGAAATATAATAATTATTTACTTATTATTTTGAAAAAAAATATATGTTGTTATGCCTATTATATTAAGTGAGCTTATAAATGTATGTGTACGTACTTACAATATCATTTCTCAAAGGACAAGGAATATTAATTCGTATATCTAATACTATTTAATTTTATAAATACGTTAAATTAATTTTGTGTCTTATATATATCATATAAAATTATATTTTATCACTTACAAAATTATATTTTATCTGATTTTTTATCACATAAAGTTAGAAAATAAATTTCAACTCATCTTAATAAATTAAATGAGTTTATAAACATATGTGTATGTATGAGGAAAAATATTAATTCATTTTTTATCCTTCATATTTTATCACTTAAAATTCTTATATTTTATCTGATTTTATGTCACATAAAATTAGCAAATAAGTTTCAAATAATTTTAAAAAAATTAATGATCTTATAAAAACATATGTGTATGTACGAGGAACAATATTAATTAATTTTTTATCCTTCATAAAAAAACACATATAATATCAAATAAGTTTTAACTAATTTTAATAAATTAAATATACGTATGAGGAACAATATTAATTCGTATCTTATCCTTCATAACAAACACAAAATTAGTAAATAAGTTCCAACTAATTTTAATAAATTTAATGATTTTAAAAACATATGTGTAAGTACTTATAATAACATTTCTCAAAAGACAATGAATATTAATTCGTTTCTTATCCTTCATCATATTATATTAGTTTATTTATAGATACTTGGATTGTTCTACTTTCCAACTTCACCAAATTATATTAGTTTATTCTTAAATACTTGATTGTTCTACTTTCCACCTTCACTAAATTATATTAGTTTATTCATAAATTCTTGATCGATCTTCTTTGGTGTAGTTTTTATTTTTTAGAAATCACATAATTATGTGTATTGAGTCAGAAGTATATAGATAAAGGAGAAATATTGCATAAAAGAAAATATTCAAATTTGAATACTATTAAAAAACAAGAATATATTGATAAAAAGAAGTAAAACAAGTCAACATCCCAAAGGAACGGTGAGTTTTATGGATTTACATGTCATTTCATGTCTTAGTTAATTTTTAAATTCATAATTAGGCCTTCATTAAGTGATACCGCATGGAGATTTTGTTTTTTAATTTTCCATTCAACAACTTTTGCATGTTAATTAGGTTTCTCTTTTATTTATGAAAGAGATTAATTAAGCTTCTCTTTTTGTGTATTTGCTGATAATAATGCTCTAAAGTTTGGTGAATGAATTCTCAAAATGTGAAGTTTATGTTGATCTATATGTGTTGCTTTATGTTAAGCATTGATGTCTTGATTGTATTATTCTTTACTAATTTTTTATAATATTTTTTTCATTATCTTAAAATTTTCAATTCATGAATTTATTTCTAAAATACACTAATTAAAAGAAGTGTTTGATTGTCTTTATCGTGGTGCTTTGAGATTTGAATACGAGTCATTTATATTTTGTTGTGATATATGAGAAATTAGTCTACACCAAACTTCCTATAGATATAGAAATTTTTTTAGAACTATATGAATTAGTAAAAAGACATGATTCATGGTTGTGTTGTGATAAAAATCCTAAAAATTCATGCATGTCCAAAGAAAAATGTAAATATCACTTCCATGAACATGTTGTGAAATCACCCTTCACGACAATGATGATATCTCATTTACAAAAGAAGAAAAACAGGCATTGATATTAATGTACATAATGCACAACTCGACAATCAATGAATAGTACCATGCAATTCATATCTTTTATCTAGATGTAATTGTCATATCAATGTCGAGATATGTTCCAAAGTGCCAGCTGTGAAGTATTTGTAAATATATCTACAAAAGGTCATGACCGAGTGGCAATTAACATGACCCAAAAACATAATAAATATATAATTGATGAAAAAAATAATTCCAAAATGCTCGGTGACTCTCTACTCAAGAAGTAATGTTGATAATTTTTGGATTCAATTTATATGAAATATATTCACCAGTTATCAACTTGCAATTACATCTACACAACCAACAAAGTGTAACATATTAGGCAAATCAATATTCAGAAAATGTTTTGACATGGTACCATACCTGAGTATTGCAATGTGTAGTGTAAATGAATAAGATTACATATGGTATAAACAAAGAAAATGTTGGAAGCCAAAAAAGAAATAAGAAAGTTTTTGTTTTTTTAGATTTTTTTTTCAGATTTATATAATATTAAACTTCTTTTTTAAAAATTAAAGCATGCATGAACAACATATTTCTATGTTTTATTAAAAAAATTTAATGTTTGCATAGAAAATTATAATATCAATTACTATTTTTATAAAAGTTATATCCATATTATGTAACAATATTTTTTTTCCTTCTTTTAAACAATAACAACAATAAAATTCATCTTTCACGTGTAACCACGTGCTCTTTACTAGTATATATATAAGGACAATTCGTAATTACTTGGAAGAAAAGAGGCAGTTTGTAATTACTTGGAAGGAAAATAATTTTATTATATAAGGGCAATTCTTAATTATTTGGAAGAAGCGGGCTAGAAAAGTCTCAACCTAACCCACCCTACCGATGGGCTAGCCCTTTTTTTTTTCAAATTGATCTTCTTAATTTTTTTAATTATTATTTTAATATTTTGTAAGAAAAAATAAGTTTTGTGATAATTTTACTCTTTACTTCATCTTAAATGCATTGAAATATTTACATGTAAAATACACACACACACACAAAAAAAAAGACATAATAAAACATATATATTTCTTTAAAAAAATTTGAATGATAAAACTTGACCAACTTCTAAATGCTTAGCCCAAACCAGCCCTCCATTTTGGCAAGAATGTGGGATGGACTAACCTAAGAGACTCAACCCGTTTTAACAGTGGTTTATACTCTATTTATATTTCAATGATACATTAACTCAGGGAAAATGATTTGTAAAATATAAAAAAAATAGTTCCGAAAATGTGAAACATCTTGGCTGAAATTACACTTTTACTGCTCATATTAATCAGCAGTTACCATCTATGTTTGAATCCCAGTCCTGAAAGCTGCAATCAAGAAAACACTACTTGATTCTCTTCAATCCTAATCTAACTCTTTTTCTGGTAAAAAGTTATATAAAATCAATTGTCATGAAATGCATTCTAAGTGGCTTTTGAACTTGTCACATCCACCGTTTTTGGTAAAACTATTTATGTCTCACTAGTAAATAACTTTTCATATATTTGATAACGTTAAATTTCTAAATTAACTATAGAAAGAAAGTTTACATCTAAAAATTAACTATCAAAAGAAAGTCAAGTCAATGGATAACGAAAGTTTCTTTACAATGACCTTTTTGAAAGGGATGAATTAAAAACTAGTCAAATAACATAATAAAAAATCTAAAACTAGCAAAATTATAAAATATATATGTTTTAAGCAAAAATTTACTCTTCTATCCTATATGTGGTCCACGATGTTACTAAACAAATAAAAAAAAATTGCATGATTCGCTCGACCTGCACGATCCACATGCACAACCCACACAACTCACGTGCACAACCTGCATAAGCCACGTGCACGAGTTGCACGACCCATACGACTTGCAAGAGAAGTTCATTTTCAAAAATTCATACGAAGAAATTTCAAAAAAAATCTTAAGAAATCAGTGGAAGAAATCTTGAGAAATATATTACATTTCTCTTCGTGTGAAAATTTCTAGTTAGAATCTTGAGGAATGAGTAATGAAATTTAAAAATAAAAATTGAGGTTTTATGTTTAAAATTTCAGAAGAGATAAAATTAAAAAAAGGGGAAGAAAGGAAGAGATGATGTTAATAGAGGAGAGGGATAGTGGGTGTGTAAAATCAAACTTTTTGACTAAAAATACCAAATTTTTTGTTATTCTTATTTGATTAAAAATGTCTGTTTCCTTTTTTTGAAAAGTGAATTATATTTTTTCCTTAAAATGCATTAAAAAAAAGTTAATTTTTTATAACCATAGATTAAAAAATATATTCCTTTCTCACATGCGCCATTCTCCAACTTGTAAGGAATTGAAGAAGCCTCGTACCATTTTCCAATTTCGTTGTATGAACATTCACATCCACATTCACTGGCGGTCTGTCTCATGGGACAACTAGAATAAATGTATTCGAAGAAGTTTGTTCAACCTTATTAATTAACTTGTGATCATTTCAGAGACAAAGCTGATTGACTTGCAAGAACTTGACTTAATCTCTTCCGTACACTTCCTAGCTTGTTCTATATCTATATATATATATATATATATATATATATCATCTATATAATGTGAATTTATATTAATCATTTAACAAGCTAGGGTACAATCATTCAAATCTGGACTCAAGGTAAACCTAAGTCTTCCTACCTACGAACAGATTAAAATCTTCTAACCCTCCCAAACACCCAAGCAAATATGCCTTTTAAATATTATTGTTTTCTGATGGTGAATTTTGTAGAAAACACTTATTACCATTTTCCTTCCACTGAGAGTGAGAGAATAGACATACAAATTTGTACGGAATTTTATTGTTGCAATATCAATAATTTATGTGCTTGATTGGATGGATGGAACCATCTCTTGCATTTTTATGTTTCGTGTAATTGATATGTATGGTTATGGCATCATTATCCACGCACCATATGTATTTGTGAAATAAAATAGAAGATAATGACCAATTTGTAACAAATGATCCACGCGCCATCAGGACATGTTTGTTTAGGGATTATGTGGGATTGAGTAAATCCTACCTTTGAAATCCTGGATTTTATAGTAAAGATAAGTAGTAAAAATATATGTTTGTTTGAGGATTTTATAGGATATAATTATACTGTAGATGTCAAATCAATGCTGGAAAATGTGAATTAATCTAATATTTTATGTTTAAAAAAATGAGTTTGGTAATGATTGAATGTGTATTGTGAGAGAGTAGGTTTTAGGTAATAAATAGGTTACAAAATATGTTTTTATAGATATAGATAGTAATAATAGGATATGATTATATTGGAATTTTGTAATCCAAATTGAAGTCTCAAAGCAAACATATTTTGGGGATTTTGAAATCCTAAAGCCTGACTATTGAAATCCTAAACAAACATAGCCTGAGATTCCGTATTTTGAACAGGTTTAATAGGCCTATATAGAGAACTAAAATATTTCCTATAACTTTTAACACATTTCTATCGAATTTCATTAATTTTAAATTTAATTCTTATTTAAATTTGAATCTCCTTGCCAGAAAAAAAAGAAAGAAAAAAAAAAAAAAAAAGAAAGGACTTGTCACGAATTACTCAAACCATTTTTTTACTGATCAATTCTCTCTTCTTCTTTTTTTTTTCTTTTATATAAACTTTGAATATTGAATTCTCAATTTATGTGGAATAATGAAGATCGAGAATTAGACTATCATATTTCATATCCTTTTAATGGGGAAATTAGGTAACAATGTAACAACTAGATACATGAAATTAATATTTCGATTGTGTATATGTAAATTATGCAAGTTAAAATTCTAGCTTGTATACTAGCTTCAATTCGATAGAAAACTAATTTTTGTTTTATAATTTATTAGTCATGAAGATATTCATAATCGTGATATGTCTATATGTCTTTTATTTATATTTCAATTATAATTCATTAACTTTAGGAAAAAAGATTTAAAAAAATAAGAAAAAATAGCTCCCTTACGAAAATGAGTAAAAAGCTCACGTGCCATTAATTTGGTTGTATGATTATGAACATTCAATGACGGCGATGGTCGTGGACCCAACGGTTGTTATATAGGTCATTCATGGGGACAAGTGATAGAATGAAAGTATTCAAAGAATTTTTCAACCTTATTAATTTATATCTTCAAAGAGGCCAAATAGTCAAAAAAATCCAAACTTTTTCGAACAATTTTTTAAAAGTTGTCAATTTAGCCATATTATAATCAATTAATTGTAATTTTAGCTAAATTTCAATCTTAGTCAAAATCAAATTGTATATGTCCTACATGGCGGACACATGGATAAAGAAAATAATTTACACCTTATCAAAAATGAAAAAAAAAAAAATTGATGAGGTGTTTATGTTTTGGTCATGGAAACCCCCAACTTCCTCAGATTCACTGTCTTCTCCACCGTATTGATGACCACGTCACAGCCAATGCCGTATTTATTGCACTTGCTTGATTAAGTGGAAATTATTACAAGAGAAAATATATTAAAAAATAAAATAAAATAAAAAACAATTGATGATGAGGTGTAAATGATTTATTTATCCATGTGTCCGCTATGTAGGACATATACAATTTAATTTTGATTAAAATTGAAATTTGGCTAAAATTGCAACTAATTAGCTATAATATGGCTAAATTGACAACTTTTAAAAAATTGATTAAAATAGCAAAAATTCGAAAAAATTTGGATTTTTTTTTGGCTATTTGGTCCTTCAAATAAAAAGCCTAAAATTAAATTGACTTCCCAAACATGACTTCATCTCTTCCATATATACATTTCCTAGCTTGCTCTATATATATGTATCATCTATATAATGTGAATAGCTAATTACAAACAATTAATCATTTAACAATGTACTTGCATGGAGATTTGCAGTTGAAGATCTTGGAAGCACGAAATCTGGCTAGGCCATCTCGGAGAAGTCTCCACGGACGTTTTCAACGGTCTGCCTCCGGTGACAGCACCAAAACCGATGATCAGATGTCGTCTGCTTTCGACAAGAGGAGTTCGAGGGGCACGTACGTCGCCGTTTTCATTGCTGGGGCCCGGGTTGCCCGAACCCAGGTTGTACCCACTTCCCAAAACCCAGTTTGGGACCAAGCTTTCAACATCCCTTTGGCTCACCCCATTTCTAAGGTTTAGTGTTTTCAATTTTTTTTAATAGTTCTCATTAGTTTTGATTGAGTTTATTTTTGGTGTGGCAATTAAACTACCATTCGATGGAGTAAATAATCGTTATTTGTGTGGTTGATACTTGATACAGTATGCTGGTCTTTCTGTCGTATTCGAAGCATACAGTTGGTTTTTATATCATATATACGAGGTTAGATTGGTATCATGTCAAGCCACGTGTATCAAATGATATCACTAATTAATATAAATGTTGTATACTTGTATATAAAATGTCATGTAATATGAGATCATTGAAATGTAATACCAAATATAATAAAAGATCTGAACTACTTTAATAGAAATAAGAAAGAAAAAAAAAGTGCAAATGTCCTTCCTACCAAATAAATAACAATACATGTTTTTTTAGCCAGTTTATAAGAAAACAAGTTTTACTCAAATTTATTCTAAATGTCATGAATATCCCTTTTAGTTATCTCACCACACCATCTCTACCAACTATATATGTTTTGAAATTTGCAGAAAATGTTGTTTTTCTCTCATTTCCGTCCTCCCACGTCTCATCTATTTCTCTTGCATCTCAATTACCTCTATATTTTATTCTATTAATTAATCTCCAAATTCTATGTTTTTTTTGGCATAAATTTCAGAATTGTTTTGTGTAAACTTTCTAATATGTTAGATTTCGATTAAAACAAAAAAAAATTAATAAAAAGATATTCATAGCAGTTATTTCTAAGATTTTAGACTCGGATGGTAAGATCGTGATTTAAAATTTCGAAACTAAATATCATTGTGATCTAACTTCTCAAAGATAATTAGTTAGCCTAACATCTTTGGGTAAGCATGTTTTTTTATTAAGTGATATTTATTTATGTGTAAATGGCTCCCAATACCCCTTTTCATAAGGAAATGAACTTTTCTACCCATATTCATAATAAACTATTTTTATATCAAATTTATTGGTCAAAGGTTTAAATTATCCTTGGTACACAAAGAAAGTTAAGTATTAAAAACAAAATCAAGTATGTATCATGTATGTATGAACGATAGAATCATATCGTGTATACGAGTACACACGTATATTTACGTACACACAATATAACTCTATCGCATGTACATAATATATATGCACATCATATGATTTTATCACGTATACATACACGCTATGTATAACTGAAACTAAATTGAACTTTGTCTAAGGGCATAAAGGGAAAGTAAATAGTGAATTAACTCTAAAATGGATAAAAAAAAGTTGTTTTCATAAAAAATGGTGTACAAAAATTCTGAGCCTTATGAAAAGGTGTAAAAAAGTTGTAAAATGCATTCTTTCCACACACAGATGGAGCTGCGTTTGAAAGACAAAAATATCCTCGCAGCCAAAGTCGTCGGAGTTGCCATCGTGGCAATAGAGATTGTTTCCACAAAGCAACCGATAGAGCAATGGTTTCCAGTCACGGGGCAAAATGCAAAGCCAGATTGTGCAATAAAACTGCAGATTAGCTTCATTCCTTGCCAAATTAATCCCAGCTACCAGAGGGGCATTTCGGACAATTACCATGTAAAAGAAAGCTATTTTCCAGTGCGACGTGGAGGAAAACTGAGACTATATCAAGATGCACATGTAATGGATGGAATGTTGCCTGAAATCAAACTTGATGAAGATATAAACTATGAGCACCAAAAGTGTTGGGAAGAAATATGCCATGCTATATTAGAGGCACAACATTTGGTGTATATTGTGGGCTGGTCTTTTAATCATGAGGTGAAGCTAATAAGGGAGCCTACGAGGGATTTGCCAGAAAATGGGAATTTGATTTTGGGGGACTTATTGAAAGCAAAATCGCGACAGGGTGTGAGAGTGGTGTTGTTAATTTGGGATGATAAGACTTCACACAAACTCTTACGTAACAAAGTAAGTAAGGAATTAATAATTGGGTTTTGAATTGTTGCAATAATCTTGATGTTTGGAATTGAGTTCTTGCTTAACTTTTAATGTAGGGAAAGATGGATACTCATGATGAAGAAACTCGAAGGTTTTTCAAGCATTCATTGGTTACGTGTCGCTTGACGGCGCATTACACAAACACTGATTTAAGCAATTTTATAGAACAGGTATTCAATTACTTATCTTTTCAGGTCATCGATCTCTTATTTCTAGCTACCTGTTGTATAACATAAGGGGAAATGAAAAAATATTCACCCGATTAAAAAAAAAACAAGTTTTCTATCCAAATCAGAGGTCAAACGACAGAAATGTCCTTAAAATAGAGAAATCTAGAAATTATTTAGGTAAAAACCTTGTCTTTTTATATAGTTGGTAAAACACTTCTTTGTTATGGATACTGGGTATAAAGACACGTTTCCACCTAATTACTGTATCTTCTTGTACTCTATTAGACCCATCGAGTAATATATTCCCAGCACCAAAAATGTGTGATTGTGGACACACAAGGCGATGGGGGGAATAACCGGAAGCTAACGGCGTTTATTGGTGGTCTAGACCTCTGTGGCGGACGCTATGATACACCCGAGCATCGATTATTTCGTGATCTCAATACTGTTTTCAAGGATGATTATCATAATCCAACACTTGAGCATGTAAGCATCTCCTACATTCTAGGCCATTTTTGTTCTTGATTTCTAATTTGAATTTGATATTTGTCGACAGTCAAAAGTGAAGGGGCCGAGACAACCATGGCATGATCTACATTGCAAAATTGAAGGAGCAGCAGCTTATGATGTACTTACAAACTTGGAGCAAAGGTGGCAGAAAGCCACTGAATGGTCTGAATGGTCTAAAACTGGAAAATGGTTGCTTAAAAAATCAGTATGTGGTTCGGAAGATGATGTCTTAATCGACGTGAAAAGCACAAATATCGATCATCCTTCCACGTTGGTCTCCAACGAAGATGATCCTGAAAGTTGGCATATTCAGGTAATTATGATTCCCTATTTGTAGAAAAACAAAAAAAAAAGATACAGAAATTATTTGTTATATATGCGTGGATTAAAACGTAATCTATGTTATTCTTTTGAAATATCAGGTTTTTCGATCTATAGATTCTGGGTCGCTGAAAGGGTTTCCTAACAAAGCAAATGTTGCTTACGAAAAAGTAACAATACGGTTCTATCTTAATTTTTGCTTTTTTAGTGTAAGAATAAGTAGTTACAAATTTTTGTTTAACGCAGAACCTAGAATGCGACAAAAAAGTAGTATTAGATAGGAGCATTGAGAGGGCTTACATCCAAGCCATAAGGTCTGCTCAACGCTTCATTTATATTGAGAATCAGTATTTCATCGGATCATCTTATGCTTGGCTTGATGGTGTAAAACCTAAAGGTAAAGGAAATCGATTAGATATTTCAGATTTTTTAATTCCTCTCATCATCTAACTGAAATTATATCATGTGCTTGTTCTTACTTAGGTGTTACTAATTTAATCCCTATGGAACTTGCACTAAAGATTGTGAATAAAATAAGGGCGAATGAGAGATTTTGTGTCTACATTGTTATCCCCATGTGGCCAGAGGGTGATTCTATCTCTGGTTCAGAAATTGTTCGTGTGCAGGTGAACAACAATCAAGTCTCCTCCATTGTTTTGGTGTCAATTCTTTTTTTAATTAATTGCTAAGCTTTGGTCAAACAATGAACTATTTGCATATTTTCATACTTATAATTAACTAGTAGTATTGACCCGTGTAGAGACAAACAATGCGAATGATGTATAAAGTTATTGCTCGAGAGATAAAGTCCGCCCAGCTTGTGAATGCTCAACCAACTGACTACCTTAATTTTTATTGCCTTGGCAATCTAGAGGAATTTGTGGGCTCAACCTCAGTTCATGGGATTCCAGTTCGTACACTTTTCATATTATTATTCTAAGATATTTTGCAAATAAATACTAAAATGACTGATTTAATTTAGCAGGAGGAGTCAGATTCGCAAAAATTTGGTCGGTTTATGATATATGTGCATTCAAAGGGGATGATGGTTGATGATGAGTACATCATAATAGGTTCTGCAAATATTAACGAGAGATCTATGGCTGGTTCAAGAGATACAGAGATAGCTATGGGCGCTTATCAGCCCCATTACTTGAGGAATAAAAACCTACGTGGCCAGGTTATCATCCTATCTATCATCTTATATATGCATATAATGCAACACAATAACAGACTCAAACATAATATGTATTATATATGCAGGTATATGGATATAGAATGTCGCTATGGGCAGAGCATATCGGAAGCATTGAGAAATGCTTTGAAGCTCCTGAGAGTATGGATTGTCTGGTGTACGTTAACAGCGTTGCAGAGGATAACTGGAGAAGATACACAGCAGATGAGTTCAGCCCATTACAAGGACACATTCTAAAGTATCCCATTCAAGTAGATATCCATGGAAATGTAGAAGCTTTGCCTGGATTTGACACTTTTCAAGATGTTGGTGGTGATGTCCAAGGTTGGGCAACTATGTTTGGTAAACTATTTAATAATGTACCTTGGGCAACCCCTTTGCATAATAGGCTGTTTCATTAGTTGGCTTCAAGTAGGTTTGCACGGTTCATTTAAAATAAGTTAGGTTAAATATTTATTTGATATGTTTGGTTTGAATGTTCAATGTTATATTTAACTTAATATTGTGTCTGGTTTGAGCGTTGTGACGTTTCTTGGAATGGACTGGTATATATATATTTAGATTTTGTTTGAATCAAGTGTTTCTTGTGGGCTTATATTAACTTGACCAAAATGCCCCAAAATAAGTCGCGTTATATTTAATATTAAATTTCAAAGAAAAATAATAATTGAATTGAAATGTTTTTATTATAAAATAATATAAATACATATAAGGACTATTCGTAATTACTTGGAATTTTATTTATATAAGGCATGCAACTGTAATTGTTTGGAAGAAAATGGGGCCAATAAAATTTATTTATCAATAGTAAGGATGGTTTGGTCGTTTACATGATGCATTAAATGGGGGTTCCATAAAGTTTAATAAACCACTCTAAACCCCTCATTCAACATTTTTAAACCCGGACCCAAGCTAAACAATTTATAATATTACAGTCATAATTTCATTAGGGAATAAGATTTGTAAAGGAAAAAAAAATTTGTTCCAAAAATGTGAAACATCTTGCATCGTCATGCACTTTTAGTTTTAACTGGGAGAATGATTAATAACCCACAAGTAATTTCTCTGTGTCGATGTAGGAGTCTTTATTAGATGATCTTCATTCTCTATGGAGCAATATATATAATCTTCAATATACAAAATCAAAAAATAATTTAAGATTATTTTATGAGGTGTATATATATATATATATATATATATATATATATATATATATATATATATATATGTATATTAAAAAGGTATTATTTATTACCTAGGCGATCTGAATTGCTGAAAATCGATCACATGCCAATTAATATGATTGTCCGTTAGTGTGTGTGTGTTTTTTTTTTTTTTTTTTTTAAATCATTGCCTTCTTTCTTGGGATCTTTTCCACCTAAAATTTCTAGAGTCCATATTATATCAGACCGGATCCTCTGTACCAAAATCTCTGTCTCATTTGTGTGCCACATTAAAACTACGTAGTTTTGATATTGGAAAAAAACTTATAATTTGTAACCGCTTTTAATTTGAAAATCAATATAACATGTTTTGGGATGTGATACACGCGTGGTACATGAATATTTGGTACAGGGGATCTGATTTGATATTATAGACTTGTATTCACTTGTTTTCAACTTTTGATACACAGTTATCTTTGCCTCAGAAAATTAGATGATTGTCAATGAGAGTCATATCAATTTTAGTATTAACTATTGTAAAGTCAATAGTAAAAGAGTTATTATCAAATTAGTTAAAGATGAGACTATATCAATGTAGTATATATTAATTATTGATTTATGTAAAATCAACCGTAAATGAAATATCATGGGATACGTACGTAGAACGTTTATGGTGCCAATTAAAGATTTTAGCATGTAATCAATTGAGCCTTTAATTATTCTTAATTACAAAGGAAATATCATGGGACACTTTCCTTGATCCTTATATATATGAGATCCATCAGAATAATAAATGCTTTGGGAAATTTCTAAAAATGAGGAAACGTTGTGTCCCCAATCATACGATTTTGATAACTTTTTTTTTTGATAAATCTCTTTAGATCAAACTGATTCTGATCAATTGGGATAAATTTGTAATATTAATAAAATTCAAAATGTGTTATGTCAAATCTAACCTTTTTTTTAATGTAGGATTAATAATATATATCTCTTCATGTAATGATACTCTTTAAAACTATTAATTATATCTCTCTTCATTTAATGATACTCTTTGAAGCTATTAATTATAATTTTATTTGCAAAGACCAACTTGGCATAAATTTTATCAAATAAAAAGAAATTAGATGCACAATCTTGTCTATGTACTTTTATATAAAATAAAAATTGAGTAATTGACAGTAATTCGGGTCCAATAATAATCAAATAAAAAGAACAATAAATCTACAAGGATCAAATTGATCCAGATCAGTTAGGGTACGTAATATTGTAATATTAATAAAAGTGAACATGTGTTTTGTCAAATGTACCCTTTCTTTATTATTTAGGATTAATCGATGGTTCATTATTCTTCATAAAAAAATCATTAATACCCCTCACACACCAAGATGCTCTCAAATGTCATTTATTATAATTATCTTATTTACAATTCTATATATTTAATTAAACAGATCAATTTTTCTATTTTAATTTATTAATTACAAGAACAACATTAAAAGTTTTTCTATTTTAATTTTTAGTTTATTAATTACAAGAACAACACTAAAATTTTCGACTTTTTTATAAAATTACCTCATTTGTCTCGTTAAAATAGTTTTTGTTGTTTGTTTCATATGCCACAATTTATGCTTCTATACAAATTCATTCTAATTCATTTCAAAATTTTGAGGGTCAAACTATTATAGACCATAAACTTGATCTTATTGATTGTTTTGTTAATATTACAAACATGTCTAAAATTATCAGACAGTTTGTAAAGGACATGCAATAGCAAAACTTGTGTAAATTATTAGAGATTAGTATCCTAATAGTACGACCGTGCACGGGTCTCGAAAATTACCATAATCAAATAGAAACTTGAACTGAAAATATCCATAGATTTTTTTTACTTTCCTGAAACCGGATTTCTATTTGGTTTGGTTGTGGAGATTTTTCAATTATGCGAACCGAGAATTGAATCGAATTGGCATCGAGAAATCAATCGAATTTGACTAAATCGAAGAATTAATTTTAAAGAGTTATTTGTATATATGTATATCATTTATTTTTTATTACCTTCATTTAACAAAATACACATTTGATAAAGTTAATAATTTACAATGATGCAAATAATTTAATTTTTTTAACTTTTTATTAATTATTAATATAAATTATATTATAATGTTCCTTATCAAGAAAACATGTGATATATATTTTTTAAATTATAAAACTTTGGAACTTTTTAACTTTTGATCAAGTGTAGTATAGTAAAACCTTTATAAATTAATAACCTTGGGACCATGAAATTTTATTAATTTAGAGAGATATTAATATATCGATAAATCAATATTTTATTAATTAAAAGAGAGACTTTTAAAATTCAGCAAATTTAGTACATATGTATTGAAAATAAATGAATTCATATACATGTTTCATTGATTATATTCATGCATCAACCAATTCTTTGTAACTAATTAAATATATTCATGTATAATATCAATTCATTGTATACAATTAACTATTATATTCATGGACGCATGTATCAATTCATTGAAATTACTTAAATATACATGTTTACATTAATTCGTTGCACTTAAATAACTATTATAGCCAATTAAATATATTCATGCATGATGAATGAAACATATAGTATATAAATCTCAATATGGAAATAAAATAATTCATAACACTCAACCATGTATTTATAATTGTAATATTTATGAATTATTAATTTAGAGTTTTAATAGGACCTAAGTTGGGACCGGAAGATTTTATTATTTTAGAGAGTTTATTAATTTATAGAGGTTTTACTGTATTTGGTTTTTATATAGTTGTTAATGAAATTTTGTTAGTGTCTGCTAAATTAGTTTTTAGTTTTTTTTTTCCTAATTTGTTGCATTTCATTTAAAAATGAATTCAATTGAAAAAATGAAAGAATTTCATATATTTGTGGTGTAGAAAAAAAAAATTCAGTGTTTTTTAAAGAAAGAATCTATTTTTATTTTTCTTAAGATTGATTTAAGCATGTTTGTTTGTTTGCATTAATAGTAAATGAGAGAAGTCAAAATTCTTCGTTATTAAGAAAAAAGAGATCAAATGTCCAAAATAATTTCATTATTATATTAAGAAAGTTATCCATTTAATTTGGGTAATGTAATAAAATTAGTTCATTTTGATAACAAAAGTTTGCGTTACTTAAATATATATTTAATGTATTTTGACAAAACTTGAATGTCCTAAACCTCATAGTTAATGTATTCCCTCTATTTAATTGAGTTAGGAGAAAAAAAAAACAAAGAGGATATAAAAGTCTTTTTACAATAGTACATATGAATACTATTACATACAATTGATCAGGATCAAATTGATCCATTTAGCACTATCCTTTTTTCTTTCTCAAACTTAACTATCAAATTTTTAAGACCAAAATATCTTGCGATGTTATGAGATCATATTCAGTACTGATATTATCTAATTATATCGTTTTAATATATTTAGTATATATATATATATATATAAATTTTCTTGGAATTCAATTTTTTCGTGTTTAAAATTAATTATTAGTATCTAATGTATGACGCATAAAACAATTTACTTCGTATAATTTTTTTTTTCTATTAATCAATTTATTTTGTGTTCCGTGTAATTAATATCAAATTTTGGGTAATTCAAAATTTTATGCAAATTGTGAAAAAAGTATGTAGTAGTTTAGTTTTTGTCCCAATGAAAAAGATCCACTCGCTCATGAGTTATGAGGCCAACTGTCTTAACAGTCTAAGGCCCAAAAGTGAACCATATTTCTATAAATATATGTTTAATGTGAATTTATTTTATGTGATTAGTTTCCTTGTATAGTTTATCTTATTTCCTTTTGATTGTTGATTTTATTATCTTTAAACATTTGTTCTTCAATTAGTTATTTCCTTATTTGTAGACTTAATTTCTATGGCTTTCTTTTCGTTTATAGAATTCAACGGTATATATGTAATGCAGTACGTTGAAGAATTTATTAATTAAGAAATTATCATCAATATCATTCTTAAAGTTCACAACTTAATTTTTTTTATTTTTAGCTAAAATTTAACATTTTTATCGTTCTCATTTGTACCATGTAAAGAAACTAGTGTGCGCCATAAAAAATTCTCGATAAAAATTTTCTCGTATCAATAGAATTGAGTAATTTTATTTGCATCAGATTGTACTATTCAAAACACAGGTCGTATTACGCCATCTCATATTACTAGATTAATTAGGTTGTTCCATTTCCATTAACTCGTATAATTCAAAATTTGGTTGTACCATCCTATCTTGTATCAAGATTATAATTGACCAAAATGTTTTAAAAAAAAAAAAAAACAGAAGAAAAAAGAATTCTCTTGGAAAATTGGTTAAAAACGTGGGTTTGGATTGATAATGAATTATTGATAATTGAAATTTATAACTTCAATTTTAATTTCTGCAAAATATTAGCATCCTCCTAAGGGTGTTTTGGATTGAAGCATTTGGGAAATAATTTGACATTTATAACTTAAAATTTATAATCTATTTGTGATGTTTGGATTGATATGAATTTAAAATACATCAACTGATTTTTGAGCAATTAATTGAGAAGATTTTAAATACACTCGACTTTAGATAGATTTAAAATATATTCTTTTCAAATATTATATTTTACATCAACAAACCAAGAAGCCTTAATGGGTCTAAATATAAATTGCTATTTCCTTTGTTTACCAAAATGGGCTCAGGATGGGCCTAAACCAAGAGGTTATGACATGACATGACATCGGCCAAAAAATTTAATCACGTTGCTATTTACCCAATTTGTGTCTTCTTCGACGGATCCAATACACCCCAATAAATATTATCAACATGTAGCATAATAGAATTTTTTTGTAAATGTCAATTATATATAGGTAAAGATAATTTTTTAGATGAGGTCATGTAAGGACATGTATATACATACATATATATATATATATCAAAATTAATTTATACACGCTACAAATACATATGAGTGTATATGCATGGAAAAACATGGTCAAACAATTCCGAAAACCAAAACCGAACTGGAGGTGAACAAGATCAATGGAGGTGAACAAGATCAATGGTTCGATAATCCGCGTGTTGATTCAGTTTTTGTTTCAAATCAATAACGTGAATCACATTCATATCATTCAGTTTATGTATTTGTCAAACTGGAAACCTACAATTCGAACAATCAATTTATCTATTTCTTAATTTATATTATATATAAATAATATTATGTTTTTTATTTTTTTTATTTTAATATAATCTAAATACTCTTGGTTGATAGCTGGGGGCCCAACGATTGTTCTCATGGGGACAACTACAATATAAGAACTCAAAGAATCTTCAACTAGCTCACTAATTAGCTTGACTTTTCACAGAGAGAGCTAATTGACTTCCAAGAATCTCTTCCATATATACACTTCATTGTTCTACCAAACAATGTGCAAACCTAATGGTGGGTGATTATATATATATAAATAATGGCGAGTTGTGTAGTTAGATCCTAATTATAGGGACAACTTGATTATAAAAATCCAAACAATGTTCAACTAGCTTATTAATGAAGTTGACTCTTCTTTCGAAAACAAAATAAGCCAATTGACTAACAAGAACTTGACTTCGTCTCTTCCATGTACGCATTGCCTCGACTTAATCTATATAATGTGAATAGCTAATTACAAACAATTAATCATTTAACAATGTCCTTGCATGGAGATTTGCAGTTCAAGATCTTGGAAGCACAAAATCTCGCTAGGCCATCTTGGATAAGTCTCCACGGACGTTTTCAACGGTCTCCCTCCGTTGACAGCACCAAAACCGATGATCAGCTGTCGTCTGCTTTCGACAAGAGGAGTTCGAGGGGCATGTACGTCGCCGTTCTCATTGCCGGGGCCCGGGTTGCCCGAACCCAGGTTGTACCCACTTCCCAAAACCCTGTTTGGAACCAAGCTTTCAACATCCCTTTGGCTCACCCCATTTCTGAGGTTTAGTGTTTTCAAATTTTTTTTTGCCTTTAAGGAAATATAATTCTCATTAGTTTTGATTGAGTTTATTTTTGGTGTGGCAATAAAACTACAATTCGATGGAGTAAATAATCCTTATTTGTTGTTGATACTTGATACAATATGCTGGTCTTTTTGTCGTATTCGAAACATACAGTTGGTTTTTATCTCATATATACGAGACTAGATTGGTATCATGTCAAGCCACATGTATATATCGCTAATTAATATACATGTTGTATACTTGTATATTAAATGTCATGTAATATGAGATCATTAAAATGTAACACCAAATATAATAAAAGATCTGAAATACTTTAATAGGAATAAGAAAGAAAAAAAAAGTGCAAATGTCCTTCCTAACAAATAACGATACATGTTTTTTTAGCCAATTGATAAGAAAACAAGTTTTACTCAAATTTATTCTAAATGTCATGAATATCCCTTTTAGTTATCTCACCATTCTAAATGTCATGAATTTTAGTTATCTCACCACACCATCTCTACCAACTATATATGTTTTGAAATTTGCAAATAATGATTTTTTTTCTCTCTTTTCCGTCCTCTCACGTCTCATCTATTCCTCTTGCATCTCAATTATCTCTATATTTTATTCGATTAATTAATTTCCAAATTCTATGTATTTTTGGCATAAATTTCAGAATTGTTTTGTGTAAACTTTCTAATACGTTAGATCTTGAATAAAGCAAAAAAAAAATATATATATATATATATATTATTAAAAAGATTTTGATAGCAATTATTTCCAAGATTTTAGATCTGGATGGTAAGATCATGATTTAAAATTTCGAAACTAAATATCATCGTGATCTATCTTCTAAAAAATAATTAGTTAGCCTAACATCTTTGGGTAAGCATGTGTTTTTTATTAAGTGATATTTATTTATGTGTAAATGGCTCCCAATACCCCTTTTCATAAGGAAATGAACTTTTCTACCCATAGTCATAATAAACTATTTTTATATCAAATTTATTGGTCAAATGTTTAAATTATCCTTGGTACACAAAGAAAGTTAAGTATTAAAAACAAAATCAAATATGTATCATGTACGTATGAACAATAGAATCATATCGTGTACACAAGTACACACGTATATTTACGTGCACACAATATGACTCTATCGCATGTACATAATATACATGCACCATATAATTTTATCACGCATGCATACACGCTATGTATAACTTAAACTAAATCAAACTTTGTCTAAGGACATAAAAGGAAAGTAAACATTGAATTAACTCTAAAATGGATAAAAAAAGTTGTTTTCATAAAAAATGGTGTACAAAAATTCTGAGCCTTATGAAAAGGTGTAAAAAGGTGTAAAATGCATTCTTTCCACACAGATGGAGCTGCGTTTGAAAGACAAAAATATCCGCAAAGCCATTGTCATTGGATCGGCCAGTGTTGGCAGAGAGATTGTTTCTACAAGGCAGCTGATAGAGGAATGGTTTACACTCAAAGGAGAAGGTACAAAGCGTGAGAGTGCAATAAAATTGCAGATTAGCTTCATTCCTTGCCAAGATAATCCCATCTACCAGAGGGGCATTTCGGACAATTACCATGTAAAAGAAAGTTATTTTCCAGTGCGACGTGGAGGAAAGCTGAGACTATATCAAGATGCACATGTAATGGATGGAATGCTACCTGAAATCAAATTGGATGAAGAGATAAACTATGAGCACCAAAAGTGTTGGGAAGAAATATGCCATGCTATATTAGAGGCAAAACATTTGGTGTATATTGTGGGCTGGTCTGTTAATCATGAGGTGAAGCTAATAAGGGAGCCTACGAGGGATTTGCCAGAAAAAGGGAATTTGAGTTTGGGGGAATTATTGAAAGCAAAATCGCGACAAAATGTGAGAGTGGTGGGGTTAATTTGGGATGATAAGACTTCACACAAACTATTACGTAACAAAGTAATTAAGGAATTAATAATTGGTGTTTTGAATTGTTGCAATAATCTTGATGTTTGGAATTGAGTTCTTGCTTAATTTTTAATGTAGGGAAAGATGGATACTCATGATGAAGAAACTCGAAGGTTTTTCAAGCATTCATCGGTTACGTGTCGTTTGGCGGCGCGTTACACAAACACTGGTTTCAAAAATTTTATAGAACAGGTATTCAATTACTTATCTTTTCGGGTCGTCGATTTCTTATTTCTAGCTACCTGTTATATAATATAAGGGGAAAGGAAAAAATATTCACCTCATTAAAAAAAAATCGTAGGTCAAATGACAGAAATGTCCTTAAAATAAAGAAATCTAGAAATTATTTAGGTAAAAACCTTGTCTTTTTATATGGTTGGTAAAACACCTCTTTGTTATAGATACTGGGTATAAAGACACGTTTCCACCTAATTACTGTATCTTCTTGTACTCTATTAGATCCAACGAGGAATATATTCCCAGCACCAAAAATGTGTGATTGTGGACACACAAGGCGATGGGGGGAATAACCGGAAGCTAACGGCGTTTATTGGTGGTCTAGACCTCTGTGGCGGACGCTATGATACACCTGAGCATCGATTATTTCGTGATCTCAATACTGTTTTCAAGGATGATTATCATAATCCAACACTTGATCATGTAAGCAACTCCTACATTCTAAGCCATTTTTGTTCTTGATTTCTAATTTGAATTTGATATTTATCGACAGTCAAAAGTGAAGGGGCCGAGACAACCATGGCATGATCTACATTGCAAAATTGAAGGAGCAGCGGCTTATGATGTACTTAAAAACTTGGAGCAAAGGTGGCAGAAAGCCACTGAATGGTCTGAATGGTCTAAAACTGGAAAATGGTCGTTCTTTAAAAAATCGGTATGTGGTTGGGAAGATGATGTCTTAATCGACATGACAAGCATCACAAATATCGATCATCCTTCCACGTGGGTCTCCAACGAAGATGATCCTGAAAGTTGGCATATTCAGGTAATTATGATTCCCTATTTGTAGAAAAACAAAAAAAAAAGATACAGAAATTATTTGTTATATATGCGTGGATTAAAACGTAATCAATGTTATTCTTTTGATATATCAGGTTTTTCGATCTATAGATACGGGGTCGCTGAAAGGGTTTTCTAATAAAGCAAATGTTGCTTACGAAAAAGTAACAATACGGTTCTATCTTAATTTTTGCTTTTTAGTGTAAGAATAAGTAGTTACAAATTTTTGTTTAACGCAGAACCTAGAATGCGACAAAAAAGTAGTATTAGATAGGAGCATTGAGAGGGCTTACATTCAAGCCATAAGGTCCGCTCAACGCTTCATTTATATTGAGAATCAGTATTTCATCGGATCATCTTATGCTTGGCTTGATGGTGTAAAACCTGAAGGTAAAGGAAATCGATTAGATATTTCAGATTTTTTAATTCCTCTCATCATCTAACTGAAATTATATCTTGTGCTTGTTCTTACTTAGGTGTTACTAATTTAATCCCTATGGAACTTGCACTAAAGATTGTGAATAAAATAAGGGCGAATGAGAGATTTTGTGTCTACATTGTTATCCCCATGTGGCCGGAGGGTGACCTCACTTCTACCGCTATTAAAGAAATTCTTTACTGGCAGGTAAACAACAATCAATCAACCTAGTCTCATTCAAAGTTTCAAGCTCTGCTCAAAGAATTAATTAATTCTCTTTGCATATCTTCACACTTATTATTAACTAGTATATATTGATCACTTGTGTAGAGACAAACAATGCGAATGATGTATGACGTTGTTGCTCGAGAGCTCAGGTCCGCCCAGCTTGTGAATGCACAACCAACTGACTATCTAAATTTTTATTGCCTTGGCAATCGAGAGCGATTTGTGGGCTCAATTCCAGTTAGTACACTTTTGATATTATTATTCGAAGATATTTTGTATATAAATACTAAAATGAATGATTAAATTTAGCAGGAGGAGTCAGATTCGCAAAAATTTGGTCGGTTTATGATATATGTGCATTCAAAGGGGATGATAGTGGATGATGAGTATGTCATAATTGGTTCTGCAAACATTAACCAGAGATCTATGTCTGGTTCAAGAGACACTGAGATAGCCATGGGTGCTTATCAACCCCATTACTTAAGGAATAAAAACCTACGTGGCCAGGTTATCATCCTATCTATCATCTTATATATGCATATAATGCAACGCAATAACAGACTCAAACATAATATATATAATATATGCAGGTATATGGATACAGAATGTCTCTATGGGCAGAGCATATTGGAAGCATTGAGAAATGCTTTGAAGCTCCTGAGAGTATGGATTGTCTGATGTACGTTAACAGCATTGCAGAGGATAACTGGAGAAGATATACAGCAGATGAGTTCAGGCCATTACAAGGACACATTCTAAAGTATCCCATTCAAGTAGATATCCATGGAAATGTAAATGCTTTGCCTGGATTTGAGACTTTTCCAGATGTTGGTGGTGATGTACAAGGTTTTGCAAAAGATGTTTTGCTTAGTAAACTTACTACTTAGGCTATGGTTTGTTAGTTGAGTTGTTGTGGGTTTGCATTGTTCACGTTAACAGTTAAATATTTGATATGTTTGATGTTATTGTGTTTGATAATTGAGTGTGGTGATATTTCTTGGAACGGGTTGATATATTAAAACTTTGGTTGGATAAAGTGTTTCTTGTGGGTTTATATAAGTGTTTCTTTCTTCCCTCAAAAAAAAAAATTAATAAGTGTTTCTTTCTACCATAACTAGTATATAGGTCCCGTGCGATGCACGGACATATAAAAATTATTATTTTGGTGTTTTGATATGAAAATATTTAATACAAATAATATATTATTTGAGATTAATTTTAATATAATATGATACATATGTGATGCATGACCATAAAATTTAAATATTTCGAGTTTAATGTGAAAATGTCAATTATGGAAAAATCAAGTTCTTGATAATATTTCAATTTCATTTGGTAACCCATATGATGCATGGTATATAAATTTCAAGTGTTGTAATTTTTTGATATTGATATGTTGACTATATAAAATAAACCTTGATTATTTAAAATATCTTTTAGATATAACAAACCTTTTTTTCAATATTATTTTTCAAAAAAGTTTCATCACATCGCCATATATAATGGAATGTCAAATAACATTCATTCTCCAATTACATCCCTCTATCAAAAATCCCCATGAATTTTCATATATTTGTCATTATTTCGACATAGTTTAACTTTATAATACTCACTTGAAAACTTGAGTATGATGTTCATAGTTATAATATTATTATAAATTTTGACGATTTACAGAAGGAACAAACTTATAACAAATTGATGGAGAATATTAAATAAGTGTTTCACTATATATTCGAATGGGTTAATTTCATTTTCCAACATATACTATGCACGTTTTTTTTTATTTTGCATCCTAAACTTTTTTTTTTCTCCGATCACAACCCATACTACATGTTTTGTTTACTTTTGCAACCTCCGATCAATATTTTCCGGCGAAAAAATACCCACGTGATTTTTATGTGCTAATTGAGGGTTATTTTCGTCATTTTCTAGGTCATTAACTAACTCCCCCTCCAAAAGTGAATTTTGCCCTAATTTTTTCCATATATTTTTTTTGCAAATTGTTTGAGCAAATAAAGATTAACGGTGAGGTTCAAACAAAAAATTAGATCTCTTTATCATTGAAAATAGTTGATGAATCGAATTTTCTAATGTATTAGAAGTGCAAATAATGAAAATAACCCTTAATTGGCACATGAAAATCACGTGGGCCCTTTCTCGCCAAAAAATATTGACCGGAGGTTGCAAAAATAAACAAAATGTATAGTATATGATGTGATCGGAGAAAAAAAATAGTTTAGAATGTAAAATTAAAAAAGGTGCATAGTACAGGTTGAAAAATGTAATTAACTCTATTAGAATATATTTGTTGATTTCGTTATTAAAAGTCTAATTTTTTAATATTGACTTTTTTCAATTTGTATATTTTTTTATTAGATTCCATCAAGTATTATTATTTCTTTTAAAGTTCACAGTTAGTTTTTTTATTAGATTCCATCAAATATCATTATTTTATTTACAGTTCATAAGTGTACTCATTTATTTTACATTTTTCAAATATTAAGATATTTTCAAAGAATATATTAATTGTTCAAATTTATTTGTTTAATTTATTTATGTTTATATACACATCACAAATTAAAATTAATGTATTAAAATAATAAATAGGTAAGTTGTTTGTTCTGTTATAGTTCCATTTATTTGTGACATTTAAAAATATTAAATGGATTGAAAAAATTATTTAAAATATTTTTTGATAAAAATTAAATAAAAAAGAAATTACTTTTATTCCAAAAATTGGTTGCGAATGACATATACAAATTTATTTAAAATATTTGAAAATAAAAAATATATATCACTTAATTTGTTATTTAGTGTATCAATCAAACATGTTTCAACTAATTTTATATTAATCTTGAATTTTTTGATCTCTCATATTGAAATGTAGTTATGCAGTCAAAGTTTACCAATCTATGTATTATAAATTATATCATAATCATGAATTTATTGCTATTTTAATATTGTTAATCATGTTTTTTTAGTTACTTTTTTATGTATAAAAGTTGCGTTTTTTATTGAATTTTAATTGTAATTATTATTCAATCAATATATATATATCTATATATGTGTGTAGGTGTAAAAAAAATTAAAAAATTGAGAATCAAAAAATCAATATATATATATATATATGTGTGTGTGTAGGTGTAAAAAAATTAGAAAATTGAGAATCACAAAATGACAGTCTATTTTTTTTACTCAATTGGTGAGTAGTAATTAATTAAATTAACTCTCTCTCTCTCTCACACACACACATATATATATTTAGGTGATAAATTAGTGGAGAAAAATAATGATTAAATTTAGATATATTGCCACTAAATAAGGAAAATGTGTGATTGGTTAATATAAGATAATTAATGATAAGTGTAATTTTTATATGTAGAAGATCACACAAAATATATTTTCTATATTTAATAATTATCAATTATTAATTATTAATATATTACATATTTAGTAAGTGAAAATGAGCGGGAAAATTTTTACATTTCTATTTGTAGGGGGTAATTGCTATTATATATATAGATTACGATAGTAATTATATTTCTAACACAATAAATGATATATATTTTTTACCACAAATCTATATATATATATATATATATATATATATATTTAGTTATCACCCCTCTTATGAGTTTGCGACATTCATATTATGGCAAGAATACTTCATTACTACATTAACTTCAGATCTCACTAATTTCATGTAAATTAAGTTTAATTTATCACCTAACTTGTGTAGTATATTAAAATCCCCTCTACCAACTCTCAAATTAAATTGGTGGACGAGGTTGTTGGGACATGACTAATTTCATCGTATATTGTTCTTATTATATGCAAGGGTTCACATGGGGACCAGCAATACGTAGACCAAACAAAAAATGTTGTATCCATGCTCATAAGCCTCATATTGCGCTGTTTTGAAATGTGGAAGTAAGTCTCTATCTCCATCCACTTTATTATATATATTTAAGTTTCTAAATGAGTCAAAATTGTCATCAAACGAATCTAGTTCTATGAAGAGATTATCTCGCTGATGAGTTTAAGTTGAGACTCGTGGCGTTTGATGTCAGTTTTTATTTAGGTCATATAAAATTTCATTTTTTTCTTATAAAGTTGTAGAAGTTACTGATTATTAATTCAAATTTTGTAGAAAATCTGTTTCATAGAGATGTGGTTATGAATCAAACAATTAGTTGCTAATTTACTCTCTTACTGTTTTTTTATAATACAGATTACTCCTCCTCATGGTGAATTTGAACAACTCACAATGGCTACTCGAGAAATGGTATAGCTAAAATTTGTTGTCTCTATAAATTCTTCTGAAATGTGAACATGAATTATAGAAGAAGTCTTACTTATCTAATAATAAAATACTATTAACACATTATATAAACGTGTACGCGGGTAGTATGGGACAAATTACAGATTGCATTGAGAAATATTACTTACAATTAATTTGATGATAATACTGTAATTATCAAAATATATACATCGGTGTGGGAATTAAATGTATGATTAAATAAGACTAATATCCAAAATTCGATAGTCAAACCTTTTTGTGGATATGGATGACCCAAAATTGTATTGCCCACCATAGGCTGTACTCATTATGATGATGTTGAAATTGAATGTTTCATTTTATTTTTTCCCAAATGAACTATATCCATGATTGCCGCTACAAACTTCATTAAATGCCTAATAATTCCCAATGAAGAATTTATTCTTTTCTTCACATGTTTCTTCTAAAATTTATCATCCATAATTCACATAAAGTTAGGTATCAATCAATATCAACAATTTAAAGCCAAAAAATTATACCAAAATTCAAAACTATAGTTCTTAACAATTTGAGCCCAATTTGTCCCAACTTCAAACATGTATACATCAAATATCTCAACTTCTTCCCCAAAAAAACAATAAAAAGAATTACAGCAACTATTGATCCTACATATCTACAAATAATATATGTAACTTATGTCTATATGTGTGAATATATGAAACAAATTTTTATTTTTTAAATTTTTCAATCCAAACTCAACTTAAGAGGCTTAGGCTGAACCATGGTTCTCCTTTTCCACAAATTGATCTCCTTCCTCGGCTCCAAATCCAAGCCGCCTACCCCTCCGGCTCCGTTCATCGTCATCGGCGCCGAGAAAGCGATGCTGACGTCATCCTCGTCGTCACTGTACCCCCCTTCCCCATCGGAGTAACACCCCCGATCCTCCTCCGGCGCGATTTGCGCCGTTTTCCAATCGAAATTCGCCAGCGTGTCGCGGCTGCTCGCGAACTTCCTCATCTGGCTCAGGCTCGGCGCGCTCTCGTCAGGCGCGGCTCGATCGATCGGCGCGTGAGCTTTTTGTCTGAAAATCCTCCTAATCCCCGACGGCTTCTTCTTCCTCTCGGGGACAGCGACCACGGGCCGGGCTTTCCTATTTTTCTCGGAATCGGGCCTGAACTCATTCGGCAGAGAAACCTGTTTCTTCTTCGATACCTTGTTCTTGTGTTTGATCTGGCCGATGCACGAAACTTTAGGCGAAGTCGGTTCCTGATAATCGAAGTGTCTGGATTTCCGTCGGGCCTCGGCCGGAATCATGGACACGATCGGGCCGGAAAAGCCCTTGCTGTGATGGTTCTTAAGCCTGTGCGCATTTTCGGGCCGATTGTCTCGGCGCGGGCTGAACGGGAGGTTCTGGAACGAGATCGCGGCCTGAGCCGCCCTTGGTAGAAGCTTCAAGAACTTGTTCTTCGCCTTTGTTGCTATTGGTTTTTCCATTTATTTTCGAAGATTTTTTTTTCAAAATTATCCTTTTCTTTTTGTTTTGAGTGTGCAATATATACAAAAAGAAAACACACAGACAAACGTATGGGTGTGTGTTGGATGCGTGTGTGATGTGTGTGTTTAATAGCTACAAGAAAATTGTTCGCACTCGGGTAGAAAGTGTCGAATGGATACCAAAATTGACCTCTTCGTGGATTTATTTTATTCTATGCAAGTTAAATGGGACAACCCTTTTTTATTTATTTATTTTTTTAATAGATCTATACTTATATTAAAGCAAGAAAGTTGACAAAAATTACAAGATTTGCCACTTTCCAACCTAAAAATGTCATGTCAATAAAAAAAATATAATAATAATATTGTAAATCTTACTTGATAAACTATCATTTAATAATAATAATAAATCTTACTTGATAAGCTATTCTTTAATAAATAAATAAAAAAGATTAATCTTACTCTAAAAGTTATTCTATAATCTATATAAAGTTAAGAGATGAAGAGAGAGTTACAATGATTTCTCAAATTTATGTAAAACGATAATTTATATAAAGTTAAGAGATGAAGAGAGAGTTACATTGATTTCTCAAATCTATGTAAAACTAAAAAATGAAGAAAAATATAGTGATTTCTCAACAAAAGATAGATGCATAGAGAATGAAAAACAAAAAATAAGATATACAAATAATGAAAAACAAAAAAACAAGATATACAAAAAATGAAGAAAAATAAAACAAGAAAAAATAGTAAATATAATTATTTCCCAAATCTATATAAAATTAAAAAAAATGAATGAATACAAGATTTGCTAAACATTCAAAGATATAAAAATTCTTTCAGATCTTATTGTCTAAAGAAAATAAGAACAATAAAAAATCGTAATTATTATGATTTCTCACATCTATATAAAGCTAAAAAAAATGAAAGAATACAAGATTTGCTAAACATTCAAAGGTACAAAAAGTTCTTTCAAATCTTATTATCTCATATCTTCATCTAAGGAGATTCCACCAAATTGTCTTTGTACACTAAATACAAATTGAACAAATAATTTTGTGAGAGAGACATGAAGAAATGACATAAGAAAACTATATATGATGATTCAAGTATGAGAGTGAAATATACAAATTATAAAAAATATAAAATGAAAGATTAATTATTATGATTGAAGGAAATATTATTGTATATAATAATTTCAATTTGACGGAAATATAAATCAACAAATAAAACAAAAATGTTAAAAAATAAAATTAACAATTACAATTATTAAAGTTATATGATAATTCGTGCAACGCACATGAATAATATGAAAACTCATTTGTATATGGTACATGTTTTAAATAAAAATAATAAAAGATGCTATAAATAATCTGTTACTTTATACAACTTCATTATATTATTACAAATTGTTAAATATTAACACAATAAATAATAAACCGCGCATTGCGCGGGTGGATTGCTAGTTATATCTAAGTAAAAACTATGTCCTTATCTAACATATCCCATTAGGAATAGTCATGCAGTTATATTCGACTTCAGATTAATAATTAATAAATTAACTAGATTTGTCTTTCTGTTCCTATCAAACATTCTTACTACCCAATCCATCGTAGACACATTAATATGTGTTATTGTTGATTTGTCAAATATCAATTATATTTATTAATTTCATATTATATAATTTAAAGGTAAATAGATGAGATCCTTACACATTATCATTAGACATATTAATAATTGTCCATGTTGAGCATTTTAACATTTTTTTTCACCAAATATGTTTTCTTGTAAATGATGCATTGCCATGTACTTCATTTGTTTCACAAAAATTAACTCATTGCATATTATTCTGGTCAGTCTCACTAAAATTGACTATTTACGGTGTTAATAATATTTTTCATTATTTACTTTTTGATATATTGATATTATTTCACGCTAATGAGATTCCCTTATATGGGAATTTGTTAGAAAATTTACCATTATAACTATTTTAGTAACTATTTCATGTTAATTGTTAAAATATTTTGCAAACACATGAAGTATATTATATGTTTTAATGAAGTTAGATGGACATATGCACAATCAAATAATATAAAATCAACAAACAAATTGAAAATATAAGTGGTCAAAAATGAGATCTTAACAAGGTGTACCTACTCTGATGTATTAAATAATACTGGTGGATTTGCTTAGTATATATTATGTGCCAATTAATTCTACATTCAAAAGTCCAAATCTCCTGGCTAAATCAAACATAATTAGATGTACTTTATGGAAACCCATTCAATAATAATTAGCATACTATTCGTAAAGAAAAAATCAGCATAATACAACGTCGTTGTAGCCTCCACACAAGTGTATTTGTGACATCAATTGAAGACTTTTTTTTTTATCTGTTTAATCTGATCCAAAATTGAGTTTGTTTTTATATTATTGGTTTGATTAATATGGGGTGTTTGTATTTAGTTAGGAGATGAACAAACAATAGTGTTACTAAAATTTTGTGAATTACTAAATAATTTAGATTACTTTAATTATTCATAAAAGGTTACTTTATATTCTATATATGTCTATTTTAATTAAAAACTCGTCACGATGTATTAAATAACTTTTGCGGCTCGTGGCCTATAAATTAGTACTAATATATTACAGTGGCTTTCAAATATCAATTATATTTTAGTCTCATGGAATTGTTGGTAAATAAAAGTCATATCAGACGGCAGAGGATTGAGATTAACACGTGTATCGACAAAAGTATTAGGATATTTAATTTATATATAGTGCAATTTGAATTTATCCAAAGTTGAACATTAAAAGTTTGACATTAATTATATGCCGTCACCATTAAATTGTGATAGAAGTACTCGATTAACCTCAATAATTCAATTGCTTGTGCAAATGTGAATAATATTGTTTCTTAAATAGTAATTAGGAGTGCAAAATCTTATATGATGCATGAATATCAAATCTCTCACTTTCTCAGCATGATTTTAAAAGCGTGTTGTTCTTTTTATAATATTTAGTTTAGGACTAAAACTTTTGTGCAATTGATGCATGAATCTTATATACAACTCGACTTGATTTATTTTTTACGTGCTTCGCACATACAAGTTCATACGTGTCAGTTGTTCGCTCATTCATTTTCTCATGCATGTTCGTGTTTTAATAAATATGTAATATTTTTTTTTATTATACTAGTGATACTTTTTAGTTATGGTAGTAATGTATTTATATCATGTGAGTAGTACATTTATATTATATTACATAAAATTATGTAATATCTTTTTTTACGTAAATGAAGTAATACACTAATGTGATACAACTAATACATTTATGTGGCATACTTAATACGTTTATATGTAATACATTAACATATTTCAGTAAAATAACAATATTATATATTTAAGAAAAATAAGACAATACTTTTTTATTTATTTATATCATTACGTTATAATCTTAATACTCTTATGTTATATATCAATTAAATGAAGTAATGTATCTATGTAGATAAAGTAAATCTCTATTTGACACAACTAATACATTTATATAACACACCAATACTTTTATGTGATGCAATTAATATATTTGAGTAAGATTATAAAATCATTTTTAAGTAGTGTCTTTAAGTAAACAGAGTATTACACTTACATTATGTGATTCATACATTTATGCGATACAAGTAATACATTCACATCATATTTCAGTGAATAAGTTAATACATTTATGTATATGAAATAATATATTCATATAATACTAGTGAATACATCTATATAATATATTTCAGTTAAATAATAAAATCATTTTTTAACTTTCTTCAAATTTTGTTTTTTTCAACTCGTGATGTTCATTTCTACAGAGAAATGATCATGATTATGGAGCACTTGCTGCTTATGGAAGACTTTTCACACATATAGTGGACATTTCGTGCATATGAAGAAGAAAAAAAAAACAAATAAAATGATAAGTCTCAGCTATGAGAAGAGAAGAAGAGGTGAGTGGAACAGCAAAAATAGGCACAAATTGTGAAGAAGCAAATATGTGTTGAAGAGCAGAAATAAGGCATGTTGTGAAGAAGATACGTTGGGAAAAAAAAAAACTCTATTTATATACGATCATGGTGGAAGGTCGGATTGAATTGATATGTGGAACAGATTAACAAGAGTGCTACTACTTTTTGACTAATATGTCCATGTATCATTCAGTATAAAATAGTCATCCGTACTGTAAAGACAAACTTATATACTATTTTCGTCAGGTTTGTTACTATATTAATATGGTTTTTAATTTATAATTTCATATATGTTCTTAATTAAATGTATATTAAACCACAATACTTCAATTTCCTATTTACTTTTTGAAACAATAAAAGTTTCATTTAATGCTAGAATCGATGAAAGATAAGTGTATAATTAGAACTTCAAATATTTTCTTAATTTATGTGAAAATATAAATAGACCTATCTTTGTGGGACGAATGTAGTAATACATCATCGCCATTTATTTTTTTCCAAATATATTTGAGTGAGAGTTCATTCCCACATTTTCACAAACACCACTAATCTTATCATTGACTAAAACTTTTAATCCAAACTCTCCCAGTTATCAAATTGTAAAATTCTCCAAAATCTAAACCCAAATTAGGACAAATTACTTTTTTATTAAATTGATATTTTAATGTAAGTTAAAAAGTAATTTTAACATATAATCTTTAATTATACTAAAGAAATAATCAAAATAGACACATGTCGTATCCTGATTAATCCTTTTTCCCGCCTAAAAATTTTAATTAATTTTTCTTTTAATGTTTTTATCTTAATTAATTTACTTAATACTTTTAATTTATTATAAATAATTAAACATTTTAAACTTTCATAACACAATAAATTGATGATTCCAAATTTAAAGCTAAAATTAAGCATGCGTTTTTTAAAACACAAAAACTCATATACACATTGTGCATGGATCTGTGATCCATGCACCACTTCTGATCCGACCCATTAAAGGCCCGTCACGCGCTCAGACGCGCCCGCACGCGCCTCCATGCGCTTCTAGGTCGCGGATAAAATCCGCTCAAATATGCTCCCAGGTGCTTGACCTTTATGTTATGTTAAGCATACATTTTAGTAGTGTTAGACATACCTTGTAGTTATGTTAGACATACCTTTTTATGTTATGTTAACTATATTTTTTAGTTGTGTTAGACAGACCTTTTAGTTATGTTAGTCATACATTTAGTGTTATGTTAAGCATACCTTTTAGTAGTGTTAGATATACCTTTTAGTAGTGTTAGACATACCTTTTGTAAGACTAATTGTAACTTAGCATTTTTTTTAAACAAACATATTAATACCTTTCATACCTTTTAGTTATATTAGGCATACCATTAGTTATGTTAGTCATGCCTTTTAATTAAGTTAGTTGTACCTTTATATATATTACATAAATGTATGTTTATTTTGGTATAAATGTATAAATAATCTCATATAAATGTATGAGTAATATCACATAAATGTAAATATCTACAACTTGTGCCAAATTAGGGTTTATTATGCCGAAATTAGGATTTAGGGTTTAGGGTTAAAGTATGAAATCTGGAAATAATTGTATCACTAATATAACATAAAGGTATGACTAATATAACACAAATGTATGACTAACTTAACATAAAGGTCAGGGCAAAAAAAAAAAAACAGAAAATGCGCGAAAAAATAAAAATGCGCAGATTAATTAAAAAAAAAAAATTGGGCCGGGTCAAATAGTGGTGCACGGATCTTAAGATCCGTGCACCTTGTTCATAGCAGCCCAACTCTTTTTAAAATGTATGGAATCATCTAAAGTTATAATAATTTATTTAAAGAGATAGACTTAACCAATCTTTAAAAAGAGAAAAATTATTATATGAATTTCAAATTTTATTTTCATCTAACATATAATTAAAGTTCATGTATTGCAAAATTCTCTAAAAATAATTTTAAATTTTTTAATAAGATGTTAAAATATTATTAGCTGAAAATATTTTTGATTAACATAAAAACATATTTTTTTATAAATCAAAATTAATTTTTAAATTGTTATCTTTCTTACTTCAAATATATTACATTTTTATGTTAGTTTCTTAAAAATATTTAGTTTTGATAAATCCCCTGTGACATACGGGATCAATATTATTATATAATATTTTAATATAAGTATATAAAGTGATATTTTAATATACAAAGATACTACCCAAATGAGGGCCAAGGGAGGCACTGGGTCCCTTGAAAATTTGAAAAAAAACAAAAGTTATTTTCATAATTTAGTTAAAAAAATTTTTTAAAAAAAAGGTTAAAAGACCTGAATTAGATAGCAGTCAACTAGTTGATCTCTTATCTCTCATATGTCATGCACTCATAACAGCAAAATCTTGTCTTTCTCCCTTCCTAATTTCCTCTCTCCTTCAACTTTCAATTTCTTCTTGATTTTCTCCCTTCTCCATCTCTCAATTTCTTCTTCACCTAATTTAAAAGTAATATCTCAATTAATTTTATTTTCTCATATTGTGAATTTATCTTCATTGCTGTCAATTTAGTATACATGAAATTGTATATATTTGGAAATCCTTTTATGAAATTTATTCAAATTGAACTTATAATTTATTTATTATTTTATATGCCCTATCAATGTATTATAATTAATTTGCAAATACTAATGATAGGTTGGTCATTAATACAAATAATTGAATTTGAATTTGATGTAACTAAATTACTAAATAATAAAATGAGACAAAGATTAAAATTATTGGCAAATAGAAATTGAGGATGTCATTTTGCAGTTTGGTTAGATATTAAGATGCAGTGTGATTAGAGATTTTCATTTTCATTCTCCAAGTTTGGAGATATACATTTTCATTGTATATAATTTTGTTTTGTTTAGATAATGGAAATATATTATGAAAAGATATCACCTATTGTAAAGTCAATTAATGCACCTTATGTTGTTCAACCTCAACTACCATCAAACCAAAATAACAACAATGAGGTTGATATGAATTTTTTTACGAATGATATATTTATGTTTTTAGTTTAAAATTAGTATATTTTTTTTATTAATTAACTTGGGCCACTAAGTTGAAATCCTGGGTTCGGCCTATATAGATAGACAAATTTAAACACTCTTTCATAAACATTTGTATTGTTTTTTAATAAACTTTACAATAACTATGTAACAAAATCTCTTAAAATACTCTCATTTGAAGCTAACACAGATCCAAAATGCCAAACACAGATCCGCTACAAATCGTAGGAAATTAATTTAGTCCCACGAATCTTAACTCAGCCCACAGAAACAAACATATATACTCATTAAAAGGTCGTAACGAAAATGTGTAGAATGTCACAATTACCCCTCAATCACCGACTACAAAATATATAAAAGTCCGTAAATTAGTCAAACAATTTAGTACGTTTTCGTATTTTGATTCCGTCTCAGACTCTCAGCTTCACCTTCCTCATTGAATAATAGCAGACGAAATTCACACCTAATTCCTGGAACACTCAGCTCGGTGAAAACTCTGTAAATTATTTACCGTTAATTAGGGTTCTAATTTGGTTTAAGTTTACAGAGTATTAATGGCGAAAGCGAGGGGGAATCGGCATCAGGGGAAGAGATCCTCTACGGTAGTTTTGGTGCTGTCGATGCTATTAATGCTGACAGTGGTGCTCTTGATGCTGCTCGGTCTCGGAATCCTCTCTCTACCCGTTGCCTCCGATGAGGATACCTCTGGCTTCAGATTGAAGCGGTTGAGATTCGACCTGTAGGGTTTTTTTTTTGGGTGATTAATTGTGATTTTTATTCCATTAATTTCGACATTTTTTGATTGATTTTTTTAATAGAAAAAAAGGTGAAGGAGAAGGACTGGGAGAAAGAGAAGGGCAGTGGACGGAGATTTTGTCGTGGGAGCCTAGGGCATTTGTCTATCATAACTTTCTGGTGAGTTTCAATTAATTTATTTTTTTAACTTTTTTATTTAATGGTTTTTTTTTTTTAGGTGTTTACGTCTGATAATTATTACAATTAGAATGTGTTTCAGTTTGAATATGAATAAGTCATTGGGTTATTAGGGATCTGTTGCTTTTGTTGTGTTTTCTTGATTAACTTTAGAAGAGAGAAATGCGTATGAGAGCTGAACTGCTTGTCTTTTTATGGTTAATGTGGTTTTCAATATTGTTTTATTTATCTGTTATTTGTCTACCCCATTGATTTTGTTGTCTTAACTCATTGATAGCGAAAGTCAATCTAAATCCCTCCCTATTGTTTCTAATGACAACTTTAACAAATCACTCTTTTAGGAAACTGATATGAAGAAAATTCATAAGAAATTAAATCTTTTCCTCAGTTCTTTTGATTATCTATTGCTCGAGCAATTGTGGGCTTCATGCATTTGACGCCTGGAAGATCTGAGTTACTGTATTAGAAGTAATTAGCTATGGCTTTTCTGTCAATATAGGTGACACTTCTCTTGAATAGAAAAATGGGAGCTTGCTTTAGCAGAATAATATGCAAGAACAGACAGAAATGCCTTTTCTTACAGTCTTGTGTTTATTTTATGCTTACCTTGCACTGTATCCTTGTCTCCAAACTTGTTTGATCTGCATTTAGGATATCTATAAATGTTGTATGATAGAGAACATGCATATTGGTTTATCAAATGGTGGATCAGTCATCTTGAGGAATCATGTAATTGTTCATTACTATCATAGTCTTGTTTGAATTTAATGAATGCTCGTTTGGAGATGCATGAATTAAGACCTGGGATTGGGATAAAAAGTTTTGTTCAAGTTGATATTGGCTTAGTTTAAGCAATATATGTAAAATAACACTTTCTAATGCCTGAGATTTCTTTTATAATTCTGGCTTATTGGACCTGAAACTACTTCATTGCAGTCGAAGGAAGAATGTGAGTATCTGATAAATCTTGCTAGACCACACATGGTAAAATCGACAGTTGTTGATAGCAAGACTGGCAAGAGTAAAGATAGCAGGTTTGAACCCTTGATGTATCTCCACCAATCGTGTTTTTGTTTTGTATTTGATCTGTATGTATAAGAATTGGCTCCAGAAATTATGTTTGCTTGTATCATTAACCTTGTCATCTGAAGAAGTAACACCATTTTTCAGGGTCCGTACAAGTTCTGGAATGTTCTTGAGGAGAGGTCGAGATAAAGTCATCAAAGACATTGAAAAAAGAATAGCAGACTACACTTTCATACCTGTAGGTATGGAACTTTAAACACAGAAATAGGAAATCTATACTCTTGTTCTGGCTGAGTCTTGTCCTTCTTTGAGGTTATGCATGAAATTTTGCATGGAGAAGGGGAAGAATATAGAGGATATCAACTTAATTCATAAGAAGCATCCATTTGTGGTAAAAGTTTGATATTCCATCCAAGTTTATTGACATATGTTTTTATGGTCTTGAGAAAGAAAACCCTACTCAACAAGAAAATAAGATTTGCCCTGAAGTTCGATGTAGTTCTACTTGACTGAAGAAACAGTTGCAAGACACTAAGAGTAGTGGTATAATATATTACAACAATATTTTGCTCTTAAGTAAAACTGACACTATGCTGCCCTAGTTTTTTTGTCGGGTCCTCTTGATTGAATTTTTCTTCATACTGTTGTTCTAAATGCTCTCCTTTCTATATTATATGATACTTCCTGCAATAGTAGCTGTATCTTTTAATTTAATGTACAGAGCATGGAGAAGGTCTACAAGTTTTACACTATGAAGTGAGACAAAAGTATGAGCCTCACTATGATTACTTTCTCGATGAATTCAACACTAAAAATGGAGGTCAACGCATAGCCACTGTACTTATGTATCTGTAAGTACTTAACGAATGCCTTGATGCTTTCACAATGTCTGATATTTATGGTTATTATATTCAGCAAGGTACCTGATGCAGGTCCGATGTTGAAGAAGGTGGGGAGACAATTTTTCCTGCGGCCAAGGGAAATTTTAGCTCTAGGGCAGATTGGAATGATTTGTCAGAGTGTGGTAAGAGAGGATTGGCTGTGAGACCCAAAATGGGTGATGCACTACTTTTCTGGAGTATGCGCCCTGATGCTACTCTCGACCCAACAAGCTTACATGGTGAGTTTTATTTGTGCTCAGCTCGTGTTTCCATCATGATGATCTTTTCCTCTTCTTAGATTGCATCCCTAAGAATAATAAACATAAAAGGTGGGATGAGATAAATGATGCGAAATTGAAAATTTTACAGATACCATATTCTTTTTACTAAAAGTATGCTGCATTTACACAAATCTACATTCTATTGAAGATCTAGACTCTGGTCTTCTGCTGAATAGTCTTGAACTAGAAATGTACTCCCAACGTTTAGGCCAGAATATTTGTGTTTGAGCCACAAGCTTTCCTTCATATCGTTGATTTGGTTTTGACATATAGTTCCCGCTTTATGGGGCTCTGTTTTCTGGATTTCAGGAGGTTGCCCCGTTGTCAAAGGGAACAAGTGGTCATCTACAAAGTGGTTGCACGTTGGTGAATACAAAGCCTAATTAGAGTATCTCTCAGGTAGACATTTCAACTTGATACTAAACCAAGTTATGTATTTGTTAACCTTTCCGAGCTTTTCTTTGTGATGATAACCTAGGGTTTGATTATTGGATTGTGTATTTGTTCTTGCAAATTTAAATGCTCGTCACTTATTTCCAGCCTCTAAGCTTTACCAAAATCTTATTAGGGATAAACGCAGAAATTAGTATAGCCTTCTGCGTTGTCTTAATTTTCTTTGACATGATATGTGAAGCTAGTGGGTTTCGTTTGTATATGTTCTTACACAACAATCGAACTAATTCTGAACAAAACTCTTGCAGGAGACGAGATATAGAGGATTAATACTGTAAAAATTGCGGAGTCTGCAGCATTTCTGGCGTTGAGAAGTTAAAATTTGGCATACTTATCCTTCTAACTTGCAAATACATGGAGTTTCAGTGCTGGAAATCAGAGGTTTGACGAGTATCTATACATGACATGCTTTATTAGAACATAACTCCTAGTGTAGAGGAAAAGAGAGCTTTTTGCAAACTTGTAAAATATATTTATTGTCGTCTAAGCTTGTACTATTACGATGATATTCAATTGTTGGGGAATTCTTTGACGCAATGTTGTGTTCTTGGAGGATATAAGAATAAATGAATACATTATTTTATTTTTATTTTCTTAGAAAATATTAAACCCAACATAAGTGTAAGCTTGAAAAGAATCTTGATTATTAATTCCAGTTTTACCATCTCAAATAACCAGAGCATTAAATTTCAATATAGTTTTTAAGTGGTGGAATACGTAAATTTTCAACATTTATTATCCATTTAAAGTGTTAATCATGAAAATTTTGAAGATATTCATTAAAGTTGGAGTCCAAATCATTAAATAAACACCACAAATTCCTTAAATGCAAAATAAAAAATGTGATTTTTATGCATCAGTTGAATTTTGTTTTATGAAATAAGAGATTCCGACAATTTGAATGAGAAGGATGAGGATAGGCATGTAATGTACGCACCCCACCTGAGTACCTTATCCTAAATTCTGAATTATTTATTTGTTAAAAATAAAAAATAAAAAAATAAGAGCAACAACCAACCGGTTTGACCAGCTAAAAAGAATTAGGGCAGAGCTTTTGGACCGGCAGTATAAATAGTTGAGAAGTGGGCAGCAAATTGAATAGGGCGTAACGTAGAAACGAAGCCAGAGAAGAGGGCTTTCCCTTCGTGGAGCATTTCATCACCTTATCTTTCCATATACACATTTACACTTCGCCGAGGTATTTTGTGCTTATATTTCATGTTTTTTTTTTTTTTTCAGATTTTTCTTCGATTAATTAATTAATTGCAGATCTGTTAATTCCTATTTTCACCACCAAAACCCTAGCTATGCCTTCATTTTCATTAATTATTTGGTGGTTACCCTAATTTATTGTGTTAGTTTGTATCAATCTGATTTTTAGTTTCATTATCTATTTTTTTTGTTTGTTTGGGGTAGAGCATGGATCGATACCAGAAGGTGGAGAAGCCAAGGGTGGAGACACCAATTGATGAGAATGAAATTCGGATTACAAGCCAAGGCAGGATGCGAAGCTACATCACTTACGCCATGACTCTGCTTCAGGTATATAATTATACATGTGTGTGTACGTATATAAGTATGTATATATGCTTATGTGTGTGGATTTGTGAAGACTGTGTATGTATTAAATGATGTGTTTTAGCGCCTGTTGTGTTTCATTATTACGGTAGATTGTTTAATTCAGCTGTAGCTGCTTATGGACTTGTTTATAGAGGTTTTATTGGTTCAATTGAGCAGGCCGTTGTTTGGATTACAGCTGTCTCACTATTTTATTGGTTGTTTCCTTGTTTATGTGGCTTTGTTTCATTGTTGGTGGATATTGTGTAATGCTTGTGGTCGATTTGACCAATTCTAACGGAACTGACCATTGGTCTGGTCTGGTGAAGGTTAAAAAAATGAGGAAAATTGAAAATCTTACATTTTGTCCCAGTAAAAAGAACAGCAAAATCTGAAAAGAGTTTTTTTATACATGTTTTTTGATCTAGAAAAAAAAAAAAAAAAAAAATATATATATATATATATATATATTTTGCAGTTATTTTGTTTCTATTATTATCATGTACAAAATTTCAAACATAACACATAATAATGTTTGAAGTAAACCAAGGGAAAATATTGGTCCTTTTTATGCAACTAGTCGGACTGCCATTTGAACTAGTCCAACCGGTTGAACCATGAACCCATAGTTGTCAGGGCACAAGCCTACTTCTGCCACCCTGGGCGCTTGGCTCTCGTACACAAGGTGCAAAAGCTAAAAAAACAAAAAAAATTTGTAAATCATTACTTGTGTACTAAAGCTCATTTTGCAAATATATATCAGTATTCCAAACAAACAAGCCATCGAACACCCTAAAAAAGATTCCTTTTCAATTTCAACATTCAAACTAAAACATTGAAAATGTGATACCCTAGATTTGAACCTTTGGGTGATACCCTAGATTTGAACCTTTGGGTGGGACTTGGTAGACCGTAGACTATTTATCTTATTTCACTCTTCATAAAAGTTGTGTGAACTCCTCAATATAAGTGCTAAAAGTGTCTAGCACTTCAATACCTATTGTGTAGAAGAGACACACATATAGCTTGTAAAGGTGCGCAGCTTGGTGTTGTCTTATGTGCTTCACGCCTTGGGCGCGCCTCTAACAACTATATGTGAATCGTTAGCTGATCCAGTTCCAATGCCAGTTTTATCAGTGTGACTTCATTATAAACTATAAAGTTTGTGACTATGGCTTTGTAATAATGTCTTGAAACTCTCCCTCAACAAAGTTTCTGTTTGTTAGATAATAACATGAACTAATTTGGACCAATATTTTTCACTAATCAAAGTGCAAGGGTGATAAACCCTTCAGATTTTTGCTTAGAATAATCCTACATTTTGATTATGATACTTGCTAGAAACTTTCTGCTATCTTGAAAATTTATGCTGATCTTCATGTTACTGGTATTTAAGAATTTAAAAAAATTGCATCATCTTTGCTTTGCTTGTGGTAATTGGTATAAAAATAAAATAATTTTTCAGGATAGCCTGAGTATTTAGTATAACTTCTGCATGGAATTGTCGTCACTTTGGCATTCATGTTGATATGACCGTTAAAAAACTATTTTGTCATCCTCATTTGTAATGCTTGTATTAATATGATTTTGGGTCAATACTTTGATATTGCACATGATATATTCACTGTACTATGCAATAAATGTAGGAAAAGGGCTCGGATGACATAGTATTCAAGGCAATGGGCAGAGCCATCAACAAAACTGTGACAATTGTGGAGTTAATCAAGGTTTTCATTTTACTATTTCCTGAAATGTTTCACTAAAAATTTGCTTATATTGCTGATGGTCATATGAAGTTATGTTACACTTTTTAATTCAGAGGAGAATTGTTGGTCTTCACCAAATAACTGCAATCCAATCCACTGATATAACCGACACATGGGAACCTCTGGAAGAAGGCCTCCAAACGTAAGATCAACTCAGACATACTGCAGATAGGAGATTAAGATTACTTTTCTGTCTTAAGATTACTATAATATGACTGGCCTTTATGACATTTTTTGCCAATTGTTACAGTCTAGAAACCACAAGGAAAGTGTCGATGGTCACAATCACTCTTTCAAAAAACGAGTTGGACAAGACAAATATTGGGTGAGTTTGCAGATGTAATTTGTTTGTGCAGTTTAAATCTATTTTTCTTTTGGCAATACAGCATGAGATAAAGAATCACGATCGGTAAAACTTGGTTAGCCTTTTAATAATGTGAGGCACAACTTGTTTATATGTTAAGTTTATGGCTTCAATTATGTTTAATCGGTTGCTAAGCGGAAGACAAATTTTTTTGTCTTTCAAAATTATGGTTATTGAAAATATGAATTCTTTGCTAATCTCTTTACTGATATATAAACTTTTCTTCATCCTCCCATTGCTTTCATGAAAGCAGAACATTGATTGTATTCTATGTGCAATAGGTACCAGCCTCCCATACCAGCTGATCAGGTGAAGGTGTCAACAGAGCTTGATTATGATGGAGGTGATGTCATATTCTTTTATTCCTGTTTCTTTTTATATAATACCGCAAAGCATATGTTTAACAATATTCTTATGTGCAGAGGGATCACCTGTTGGCCGAGGAAGAGGCAGATTTGGCAGAGGAAGGGGGAGGCCAAGAGGCCCACCAGGTATTAATTCGGTTGATCTTTTTTCAATTATTTCTCTCCTTTCACCCTCCAAAATAATGAACCAAATCTGAATTCTTAAAATTTGATAGGGAATGGGTTTGCACCTGGCGGCGAGTTTGACGATGGAGGCTACGAGCGAAATCGTGGTGGGTACTCCAGGGGTAGGGGTGGCCGAGGTAGAGGTCGCAATTTCCGTGGCCGTGGTAGGGGAGGCTACTATAGTACTCAATTCGATACTCAGAATGATGCTGGAGGCTACAATCAAGAAGCGCCTCAAGGTACTCCCTAGTTGAATAACCATTGTATTTATCTATTTTTGAGCATCTCTTTGAAAGAAATAGATATGTTCTTTAGATATGAAAGAAGCAATTCTTCCATATGAGCCCCAACACCCCAACTCCTTTGATGATACTCTTCTAAATGGGCCTTTTTGACCTGTAGTTATGTTGTGAAGCATTTTATTTTTGAATCTGATGGATTTCTTTTGGGGCAGGTCGCGGTCGTGGGAGAGGACCTCGTGGCAGGGGCCGTGGATTCAGATCAAACGGGCCGATCAACGCTTCTGGTGGAGAGCGGGCTTAGTGCTCGTAATGTGTCAGGACAATACGAATTTGGATGAATTGATTGATGGATGTCTGCTCCTATTCTATGTGTACTTGCTCAGATATTTTTCTAGAATTTAACAGTAGGATGTTGTTACCTGTAATCATTGTAGACTAACTTGTGCCGCGTACGAGTGGTGAGCCTTTTTGTTCTCTTTCACCTTTTATCATTTTACTTCCCATAGCTTGTTAGTTGCTTTGATGATCAAGTGTATCTTGATTAGTGAGCAGCACATTCTTTAATTTGTATTGTCTGGATATGAAGCTTGTTTATTTATATAATCATAAATGGACTTCCCCTTTTTATCCTCTATACATGATCATTATCTATTTATTAGTGAATATAAGCATGGATATGACATAGGCAGAAACAGAAGATCACTGATAAATGGAGTATACAATGAATCAATGTTGTGTTCGCTAATGAACAAATAACTCTGCCTCAACTTTTGTTATGGCATATTTCCCAAAAAGCACAAAAGAAATAATCATTGTAATATTGATTTATTTAAAAATTATTCATATACATCTACTTGGTATTGGTACCCTGATTCAACTTTGGAAGCTGCCCAGCAGTCAAAGGATGAAAATTTTTGGAGTTTGGAAGTGTATGACTTGAAAATTTTGAGGCAAGGATGAAAATTATTCCTCCGAAAATAATTTTCGGAGTTTGGAAGCGTATGGCTTGAAAATTTTGAGGCAAGGATGAAAATTTCGGTATTGATGGAAATTTTGGCAAGGATGAAAATATTGAGGCAATGATGAAAATTTTGGTATCGATGGAAATTTTGGAGCAAGCATATAGCTTGAAAATTTTGAGGCAAGGATGAAAATTTCGGTATCGGATGAAAATTTTCGGAGTTTGGAAGTGTATAGCTTGAAAATTTTGAGACAAGGATGAAAATTTCGGTATCAATGGAAATTTTGGAGCAATGATGAAAATTTTCGGACTTTGGAAGCGTATAGCTTGAAAATTTGGAGGCAATGATGAAAATTTCGATATCGATGGAAATTTTGGGGCAAGGATGAAAATTTCGATATCGATGGAAATATTGGTATCTTAGTTATCTTAGTGAAATATTGGTATCTTAGTTATTTTAGTTTTATGAAAATATCGTAGAAATATCGTTATCAGTGGAAATATCGATACATAAATTTATTGATATTTTTCCGATATTTAACGATATTTGCCAATATTTCCCTTACATTCCACTGATATTTACCGATATTTTGATGATATTTTACGGACTTTCATATAATTTGTACCATGAAACCACCGATATCAAAATCGATACCGTTATTAGGAGATATATCGATTACGCTCCATTTTTGTATCAGTCATGTGAAAAAATGAAAATATCGGAAAAATATCGAATATATTTCCGGATATTTTTATCTATGCCACCAGTTGATCTTTCCGGTCAAAGTGTTGCGTATTTGCATATGTCATCAACCAAAACATAATTGATTCCAATGGTTAAGTATAAAAGTTGAATCAATTATTTCAACACATTATCTCTCATCTTCCTCTTCCCTCCCTTGTTCTGCCCTTGTATCTTCAACAATCATCTCTGTTTTCTTGGATAAAAATGGAACCGACAATCCATGAAGAAGAAATAGTGATAGCAGGTGGTGGCATAGCAGGACTTAGTACTGCTTTAGGACTTCACAGGTATATATATTTCAGTGCCATAATCAAACCATGTTTCTTGTTTGGTCTTAATATAATGCAATGAATTTGCAGGTTGGGAATTCGGAGTTTGGTTTTGGAGTCTTCAGATGGTCCCAGAGTTACAGGCTTTGCACTTACATTGTGGACTAATGCTTGGAAGGCACTCGATGCTGTTGGAATTGGGGACTCTTTAAGGGAAAAATCTGTCCAAATTCATGGGTATATATATATATATATATATTGCCAATATATGACTTTTTTTGTTATTGTTTTCATGTTATTGTTTGATAAATTTGATGGGTTTTCATGTTAGTTTTGAAGCTAGTTCCCGGATTTCCAGAATGTCAGGGCCAGGGCAAACTTCTCAGGAAGATCTCAAGATGTAAGTTGATAATTCTCACAACTTAAGTGATTTCTTTAATGTTGGATACAACTTTTTGTTTTTTTAATGATATAAAGATTGCTTATTTAAATGAAATCTAAGTGGGGTTTCAGCTAAAATGATGATGTTTTGAAATAATACTAAAGTAGTTGGATAAAGATGGTGATGGTGCCTTGCTGGGAAATGAGAATCAACTTTTACTATTTTATTTGATTTTTTTAGATCAATATTTAATTTGAATATGTTAGGATAATCTGAGTCTGATATGGGTCTGACAGATGTGAATAATGTGGAGGAATCTATTGCAATGATTATTAAATATAACAATTTGTGACATCAATTACTTTTTTTTTTATTTTTTGGATCAAAAGTGTCAATTACTTAGATATAGGTTGTATAGTAAATGGGTCACTCTGTCCAATCTAGAAATTGAAAATTGGAAGTATAGAATTGATCAGATGTATTTTTGGACGCGAAAAATAGCAGGATATGATATTTCTGATTTCTGATAAAAAAAAAAAATACAAGAAAAAATACAAGACAGAAACACAGGATGCAAATTATAAGTGCATACATATATATTATTATCTAAATGTTGCTAGAACTGAAATCCACTTCATAATGTAGGGGCGAAGTTGAAATCCGATGTGTGAGAAGAAAAGATTTATTAGAAACTCTTGAGAGGGAACTCCCTCAAGGAACCATCAGATATTCTTCAAGGATTGTTTCTATTGAGCAATCAGGAAATTTCAAGTTGGTCCACCTTGCAGATGGATCAGTTTTCAGAACTAAGGTAAAAAAAATAAAAAATCTACAGTTTGTGCAAATAAATCGCATTTCTATGCCTATTAATTTCAAATAACAAGTTTGAGTTTGTGTTTTTACCAAAAAAAGGTGTTGGTTGGATGTGATGGGGTGAATTCAAAGGTTGCAAAATGGTTAGGGCTTCAAAACCCAATCAACGCTGGTCGAGCAGCAATACGAGGCTTCGTTGACTTCCCAAACGGCCATGGTATCGAGCCGAAGATCCACGCTTACTTTGGTGGAGGTGTACGTTATGGTTTTGTACCATGTGACGAAAAAAATGTATACTGGTTTTGTACTTTCACTCCTTCACGCTTTAAATGTAAGCCTCAGAATTTCTAGCATTCAGATGAAAAGTTCTTTTTTAGCAACAACTTAATTTAATTTTATTGTGTTTGATACAGATGATGAAAATGAGAATGATCCTTTAATAATGAAGCAATTTGTGATGAGCAATATAGGCCACGCCCCAAAACATGTGTCGGATATGGTGGAGAGAACCGCACTGGATTGCATCTCCTATGCCCCGTTAAAGTTTAGAGTGCCATGGAACGTTTTGTTTGGAAACATTGCCAAAGACAACGTTTGTGTGGCCGGGGACGCCCTACATCCTATGACACCGGATGTAGGTCAAGGAGGGTGTTCGTCTTTAGAAGATAGTGTCGTTCTTGCAAGATGTTTAGGAGAAGCTTTGTTATCGACAAAATCAAGTTGCAACGAGGAAGAACTGGTCGAAAAGATGAAGAGAGGTTTGGAGAAGTATGCAAAAGAGAGGAGATGGAGAAGTTTTAGTCTCATCAGCACAGCATATATTGTTGGTTCTATACAAGAAAGTGATAATAAAGTGGTGAGCTTTTTTAGGAAAAAGTTTTTGTCTAGGCTTACTATTGGGGCCTTTGTGACAATGTCTAATTTTGATTGTGGAAAGTTAAGTGTTTCTTGAAGTTAAAATAAAATGTATGAAGAAAGGGTTTTTTTTTCCCTTGAGGACTCCAAAATTATGATTTTATTAGGAATTATTATCCCCTGTAATGAAGGTTGAATAGTGATATAATTAAAAAATCAGTGACACCACAATTTTCGTAATCTTTTTTAGTGTATATATTTATAAATTTATATAAAATTGACCATCAAAGTTTCAATCCCACCTCCTATATAGAAATTATGGTTGCATCACTGATTACAATATTTGTGTTGTAACTATAAAAACTGTATAAATTTATCATCAAATATACATACATGTAATTAGATAATGAGATAGAGAGACAAGGCACCACCTCAAAAAGCATGTGCATTGCACATGAAAATAATGAGACCATGTCTGCGACAATAGGCATATATATGGTCCAAGAAAGCCACATGTGAGGCTTACTTTGTCTGAATATTTTCTATCTATAGAGCATCGAACTTTGTGAGTTTTTTCTTACACTAATTGAGTATATGATTGGGTCATTCAAACTCATGTCGTCTCATCATTTTGAGGTCAAAACGGACCTATTCTTTGAAATATAGTGATTCTTGTATTGAGTGAATTGGTGGTGTTAAATCGAGTAGCCCCTTTTTTTCAGATTCATAAATATAACTCACAAAATCCGGTGTTTTTCAAATACATGTAACTTATGTTGTGCCATCATTTTAAGGTTTGAATGGATCTAATCTTTGATATATAGTTATTTTTGTATCGAGTCAATTGGTGTTGTTAATCGAGTAGCCCCGTTTTTTCAGACCTATAAATATAATTCACAAAATCCGGTATTTTTTAAATACATGTGGCAACAATGCAATGAATAGGATATAAGATAGAACACAATTTTTGGTAAAGAAAAGTATCCAAATTTGATCATGGGAAGAGAACGTGGGAGTAACTGAAGGTGGTTCAGAATTTTCAGAGATAAATTTATTTATATTAAGAATTTCAGTGAGTTTTTTGTTATTTGCAGGTCTCACATGTGAGGCTGCTTGTTTATTCCCCTATATAACACCTACAAAATCTTGTGATTTCTTGCAATAAAATCTTGAATATTTATCATTATTAATCAATCTTTCTTTTCCCACTTCACGCTCTTTGTGTAACAACATTCATTTGATTCTACAAAGATGTCTCAAAATAAGGTTTTGGTGTTCATAATTGGGTTATTTTGTTTCATTGTCAATGCTAATGCTTTCACAGCTTCTGGATGGACTCAAGCTCATGCAACCTTCTATGGAGGCAGTGATGCTTCTGGCACAATGGGTTTGTCTATTTTCCTAATTTTCACTTTCTATGATTGGTGAATGAAGAATCTAAAATCGATATTTTAAAAGTTGCTAGACGAGAGTTTGGGCCTACTAGTCTAGCAACTAGGTGGGCCCGTTAACAGATTGGAGTCCAATGTTTAAGGAAGCCTTTAGAACAGTGTTTAAAATAGTGTAAATATGATTTATTAAGAATCGATTATTTAATTTTTATTTTTTATTTTTTGGATTAGGGGGTGCTTGTGGATATGGGAACTTGTATTCAGCAGGATATGGGACAAGAACAGCAGCATTGAGCACTGCATTGTTCAACAATGGAGGGTCATGTGGGCAATGCTACAAGATTATGTGTAATTACAATGCTGACCCTCCATGGTGCAAGAAGGGTGTTTCTGTCACTATCACTGCAACTAATTTCTGCCCTCCAAATTTCGATCTTTCGAGCGACCACGGCGGGTGGTGCAACCCTCCTCGTGCGCATTTCGACATGGCTCAGCCGGCTTGGGAGAAGATCGGCATCTATAGAGGCGGCATCGTCCCCGTGCTATATCAAAGGTCCTTTGCCTAAATTACCCTTGCTAACTAACTCTGAAACCTCTATTTTATACGTCATGTATATAAGTTGACATCATTAGTAAAAACGATAGAAAATACAAGATTGTATTTTAGCCCACTTAGCCAAGGAAATTCTTTTTTAATTGTGGGACGAGGGTATAAATGGAATTTTCAAATGGAATTTTCAAATACTGTTTCTCTAAGCTACCTGACATACATTTTATTATTACTATACAAGATGTGATACCTAAATCATTAACATATTCCATGTTTATGACAATGAAGGGTACCTTGCAAGAAGCATGGTGGGGTTAGATTCAGCATCAATGGAAGAGACTATTTTGAGCTAGTTTTGATAAGCAATGTGGGAAATGCAGGATCCGTTCAATCTGTTCTAATCAAGGGCTCAAAAACAAGGTGGTTGCCTATGGCAAGAAATTGGGGTGCTAATTGGCAATCTAGTTCTAAACTAAATGGCCAATCTCTCTCTTTCATTGTCACTACAACTGATGGTATTACCAAAACCTTTTCAGATGTTGTCCCATCTAATTGGGCTTTTGGACAGACATTTTCTAGCCCATTACAGTTCTAAGGCTAATATGGGCCCGATTTGGGCTTTTGTAATATACAGGCCGTGGCATGCTAACTTACTACCAAAAGCAGCCCGCCAAAAAGGAGAACATGTTTTGCTAAAGAGGAATTATAATATGTGGGATAGAAGAGGGACAATTATTTGATCTTGATGGATTGGTTGGAAATATGTATTTAGTTGCTGTTTTAGAATTCCAATTATATATAAAGTAATGAGAAATGTGATCATTCATAGCTTCATATTTTCCCTTTTCAATATACTATGATTAAGTCCTAAAAAAAAAAGCAAAATAATAATATTAAATAATAGGATAACTATCCAATGAGAAGAGGGTGAGACGGAATATCAACCATTTTATCTAAAAATTCAGATTTCTATCACTTTAAAATCACATTATTCATGTCATTGTTCCAAATCTATCGTATAATTGATGATCATATAATTATATACATATATTATATTATATTATATTTGTGACGCTATTATTATACAATAATGTATGCTGATGAGATTAAACACGTAACATTACCGAAAATATATACAACATAGGATCCCAATTGTTTGAGAAAGGGACATGAGTCTCATGAGAATGTTAATTGACTTTGTTTGTTCAACCTTATCCACCAAATAGAGTTACTTTCCTGTTGAATCCCATTGAAGAAATTATTGGAGTAGGGTCCACTTGAAAAACCTAAACCAAAAAGGAGCTACGAAATTACTCTTTTAGTCACAGTCCATTCTTCTGCAATAATTAGTCATGAAGAAACAATATGTACATTAATAATTGTGAATACTTCATATTAATCCACAGTATAATCCAAAACCATGGTTCCAATCACAACTGAAAGGAATAATTCCTCAAGTTTCAACAAAATGAATTGCTAGGAAAATAATAAGAAAATATTCATCTACTCCTTGTTGTTTAGCATGCAGAATCTTATAACAAAACTTCAAAGTTGTTATTAGCTCACCAAATTAACATTCTCCTCCACCAACCACTCCACCACTTCCGGTGGGCTAATCCCCCTATAAATATGGATTAACGAAACGTCGTTAAACCATCATTAAATCAAGGCAAAGAAGAGTATAATTAATCAAAGTGTATATACCAAGTACAATGGCAGTTATCTTTCTTTCCTTGTTTACTATCTTACTTTCTTCATCTCTTTTGAGCTCTTCAAATGCACTAAGTGCAAATTACTATCACCAAACATGCCCCGAGGCCGAGTCGTTGATCACCAAAGCTGTGCATAAAGCCATGATTAATGATAAAACAGTTCCTGCAGCTTTACTTAGGATGCACTTCCATGATTGCTTCATCAAGGTAAATATGCATGTAATTCTCTCTTTTTTTGTGTAGAATATATGTAATTTTTTAACATGGGTTGATAATATTTTTGTGTATTTTGAAGGGGTGTGATGGTTCAGTGCTTTTGAATTCGAGTGGGAAGAACAAGGCTGAAAAAGATGGACCTCCAAATATTTCATTGCATGCATTTTATGTCATTGACTTAGCAAAGAAAGAAGTTGAGAAAAAATGCCCTGGTGTGGTCTCTTGTGCTGACGTTTTAGCCCTTGCTGCAAGAGATTCTGTTGCACTTGTAAGTCATGTGCATTTTAGTTTTTAATAACCATATATATAATCTGAAAGAAGGAAATTTAATTTATTCACTTACTTTTTAGAGCTTCAAGATCACACAATCTCGAAGTTCAAGACAAGTTCATGGTTTCAAGTTTTGAGATTGACCCATCTAAAGTTGCTTTGAGATAAATCAAATCCTTGAATGTTGAAGTGGGTCAAAACTTGTTTTCTCATGGTTGTGTATAAAACATATTTGTGTATGCATAAAGGGTATTTTTACATTTTGTTACTTATATTGTAAAATAAGTATTTTATGATCTATCTCGTGTTTCATTCTATCAATCCATATCATATACATACATTGTTATATCATCATCGTGTACAATAAAAGGTAACAAAGGGTCCAATCTACGATTATAATATAGTTTTAACAATCATATGATATATCAATGTTTGGTCTCATATTTTCTATTAATGCGTTGTCATGATGACATCATCGCTATATATATATATATATATATTGTGTGGACTATTGTAGTTTAAGTATGTTTAATTGGTCTAAATTAATCTTGATGTTAGTCCGGAGGTCCCACATGGGAAGTCCCCAAAGGTAGAAAAGATGGAAGAATTTCCAAAGCCAATGAATCACTACAATTGCCTTTTCCCACATTCAATATTTCACAATTGCAGCAAAGCTTCTCCCAAAGAGGCCTCTCCATTGTTGATTTAGTAGCACTCTCAGGTACTTATCTCTCTCTCTATCTCTAATGACAACGCTTGAAAGAGGGTTGTCTTTCAGCGCAGGTCTTTTACAACGCTGGATATGACAATCCTCTTTTTCAGCGTTTTTCTTGTAGTGTCAGTGCTAATAACAATATCAATGTTTGCACAGGAGGGCATACGTTAGGTTTTTCCCATTGTGTTTCCTTCCAGAACAGAATCCACAGCTTCAACAAGAAAAGCGACGTGGACCCATCGTTGCAGCCTTCATTTGCAGCCAGCCTAAGGCAAGTATGTCCATTGCATAACAAGATCAAGAATGCTGGAGCCAACTTGGATTCAACACCAACACTATTTGACAATGCATACTTCAAATTGCTTCTTCAAGGAAAGAGCATTTTCTCATCTGATCAAGCCCTTCTCTCCTCTTCAACAACTAAGGCATTGGTCCACAAATTTGCAGCCTCTCAAGAGGAGTTTTTTGAGGCTTTTGCCAACTCTATGATCAAGATGAGCAGCATTAATGCTGGTACTGGATCTGAAATTAGATTGAATTGCAGAGTTGTTAATCACTAGGGATTGTGTGTGTTAATTGCTTCCCTTTTTCACTTTTATTGTTTGTGTCGGTTTTAAAAGTTTGTTGTAATTTATTTTCTTTTGTTTCGTATTTTATTTTATCAATAGGTATAATATCATCACGATATATGTGATGTGTATTGATAAAATGAAATATAAAAATAGAACACGGGTCGAAATTGAATTTATTTTCATTAATTCAATTGTTATTGTTATTCCTACTTTACTTTTGTGGTGTTCATATAGTTGCAACTATTTCATTTAAAGTTGACGAAATTGATTTTAATATTCCACCAAGAAGTGCAGGCATATTTATTATTTTGTAATAGCTAGCTAGTTTCTACATCATTACCTTAGAGTATTATAAACTTGATGATTGGAATACTAATAATTAGGGCTAGCCCACCGCCCATCAAGGTTTTTTTTTTTTTTTTTGGGTGACATAGTTTCAGGTTTAATGTGACTAATTTTGTGATATAATTTAGTTATAAGTCTAAAATTGGATTATTAAAAAAAAAAAAAAAAAAAAGAACAACGAGCTAATGCAAACAACCACTTCACAATTAATTAATTTTATGATTTTTTTTAGTTAGTCAATTCCAATTTACATATTCATGTGTATTCTTGAAGTTTATTCAAGATTAATTAATTACCGAATATGGACAGATCTTACAGGATGAGCCAAAACTACGCACTTTATGCAAATAAGACATATTTTGTTTCTTTATCATAGTTAAATTTAATTTGTATTTCATTTTATTAAAATACCTTATTTCATTTTGTATGGTTTTTTTTATGTCAAATTAGAATCCAAATCCACAATCAACAATCAACAAAAAATTATTTTCCTTAGATAAGCTTATTTCCAAGAAACAACACAACAACTCAAGCAATCTAATCTTCATTACAAAACGACACTTCACACGTGTTCTATTATGCAAATACATGTGTCATAAACAAATATATATCATTATAAAATAGTCCAACAAGACTTCAAATTAAAATTCGATTGTCTCATCCAAAATGTAACAGAAGATCTTGATCTTAACATGAAACTAGCACTTAGCCATTTCTTTGACAAGCAGCCTCCTAGATCGATTAATGTCAAGTACACACAAACATATTTGCTTCTCAAGGTCCTCCAACTCTTCCATAATCCAAGATTCATGCACTTGAAATTCCTTCACCACATTCATCATCATCTCATTCTTCCCTTTTCCAACACAAATATCTGCCAAATATATCCTCCTCTCCATCTCATCTTGCAACCTCTTCACAATCCTACTCATTGTGCCAAAATCATTGATCATTATAAACACCCCCTTGGCTGCTATATCAAGCTTCACAACAAGCTTTTCGAGCCATTTCTCGTTGCATTTTCGCCTCATTTTCTTCGCCATTAAACAACACATGACTAGCCCAGGAGCTGCCACCAATCCCACCATGCAATGCATTGCCAAGATCAATAGAGCAATGACCAAAGCCCCACATCCCATGACTAGGAAACTAGCCATGCCTCTTTTGATGAGCTTCATCATCTTTCTTCTCCCATTCATCTTCCTACATTTCGATGTCAATTCCTGCAAAAGAAGCACGTGGGTTTCGCGTAATTCTTGGAATTTGGCCGTTGAGAAGAGGTGGTCTCTCTGCGAGGCGAATGAAGCAAATTTCTTGTACAAGTAATGGTGATCGTTTGAGTTGGTTGGTGATCGTGTGATCAGCTTGAGCACTTTCTTGATTCTACGGTGATTGTTGCGTAGTAGATGGATGTTTGTGAGGATGGTTTCGCAGATTCTGCATGCTTCGAGGCTGATCTCGAAATAGTTGGCAAGAAATTGGTGGGAATTTGAGGTGTTGGAAATGGAGGTGATTAAGGTTTCTTGATGGGGATCAAGTAGGTGTTCAAAGAGATGAGGGTTTTGTATAGGCGGCGGCGGCAAGGAGGCGGCGGTGGAGGAGTGTGAATAATCATCAAGAGAAGTTGTTATTACAAGATGGTTCTTAACTTTGTCGCAGATTTCTATGTAAGACTTTGTCCTAAAGGCTTGTGTATATTCTTCATTCACATTTGGCTTCCTCATTAAGCTATCCATCTCTTCTTCTTTTCCATGTTTACCTAAAAAAAACCAACAACAAATCACAAAAATAATTCACATTAAACAAATGTGACATGAAAAGAAGGAAGACCTAGAAAGGCCATGGATTTAAATGTAAAACGAGAAATTTTCAATTTTAATCATGTCAGAAAATATCATTTATTTTTTTCAAGTTGAAAATCAAAAATTTTGCTCAAGCCATGTGATAACTTTCCGTGAGTTTTAAATTTCCAAAGAGATTTGAATAAAATAGGAAGAACCCTAAATTAATGAAAAAATGACAACCATAAAATGCATCGATTTATAGTTAAAGTGTTCAACATATACAAAAGTATAGTACTCATGAAGATCAAACTCTAGGAAAAGAAAGAATGTATTAATGCTTAAGAAAAACTCAAATTAAGAGAAATCAAATATGAAACTGATTAAGTAATTGAATGATAGGATCATACCTTCATTCGGTAAAAGAGATTTGAGCTTAGACCACATCATTTTTCCCATGTAATTAAGTATTACAAGAAAATAAAATTGAAGAAGAATTAAAACTTAATTCCCAAAGGAAGAAGGTGTATTTATATTGCAAGGATTAATTAGTTAGATTTAAAAGAAAGAAAGAATTGAAGTGGACCAAGACAAGAAAACAGTTGGCAGCTATAACACAACACCACCTCAACCAAATACAATGTAACGTTCCTTCCACGTTAGATTTTATCTGCGTGTAAAATACAACCAGCTTCTCCATTCTCTATTATCATTTTTATTTTGTTTTTAATACGTTTCATCAAGCCACGTCATCAGTCATGTACAGTGTACTAATATATTCATATAATGTATATATTGGTGAAGAAATATATATGAGGGTTTTTCGGATATCAGTAGTGTCACAAATACATGTGGTTTATGCACATTTTTTTTTCTTTTCGAATTTTTATTATGAAAGGTTTTGATCTAATCGGAACCTGATTTCATAAGTACTGAATTATTTGATATATGACTGGAATACAAGAAAATGATTAATAAGTTATATAGCAAGTGTTTTTCATATTTGGTGTATCATGTAATTACTGGACATCCTACTCAATGTCAACTTAGCCAATAGGCCCAATAACTTTTTCACATTGACTTTCGTTTATATTTGTTAACCATAGTGCAATTATTTTAAAATAAAATAAAAATGAAAAGGACTGATTAAAGTAGGCTTTCTAGACAATTTAGGGGTTTTCATATAATTAAAAGCCCATGTAGGCTCAAACACACAAGCCCACATGTAAAGGCCCAACATATATAAGCTGTAGAATATTCATAAATAAGTATATCATTCACATTTATTTTCTTCCCAGCGAAACATAAATGGTGTCATTTTACGGGGTAATTTTATTCAGAGTCACATTATTTCTCACTACAGTTATTATATATGTGAATTTTCTATTTTGACCTTTGTTAAGCCAGTTTTTTTTTCTTTTTTTTTTCAACCTCCAGCCACCACTTTTTTTTAATGTACAGATTGAGAAATTTTAGGCACTATTATCCAAATTCCAAATCTTTTTTTTTTTAATTATTCAAAATTATCTCTTCGTTCATTTAAGTCCTAAATATTTCGAAATATTTCATTAAAATAATTAATATTATAAGAAAATTGAGTTTGTCCGATTAATAAATATATCTCCTATAAAAAATTAAGAAAATTGTTCGCACATTGAGGAACACAGGACAATACAATTTATTTTTTGTATTTATATATTACAAATTAATCGAAGTACCAAATGTAAAAAAAAAAAAAAAAAAAAAAAGAGAGTCGTGGCTGTAGAGGGATAGAAATTTTTTGGAAAAATTCTAAATCCTAAATAACTTTAAAAAAAAATATGTATATTGATAAAAAAATATTATAAATTTCAATCTAAATATTTTGTGATAAATCATTGAAATTCACAATTTATGAGGAAATGGAAATCGAATCAAAAAATGTTTTGGTTTGGAGAAAGAGAGGGTAGATGGTTGAGATAATTAAGGTGGTGGAGATGTGGTGATTGTAAAAGAAAGAAAAAAAAAAAAAAAAAATATATATATATATATATATATAGGATAAAATAGAGATTTTAAATATATTGTGGTTGTGAAGATAATATTGATTGTTGTGAGAATCAGCTCTTTACGAGACCTTCTAAAAAATTTCAAAATTTTGTTTCTTAATAGAAAATATAGCCTAAAAGTTGGCTTTAATATGCTCAATTTATAGTTCTTTTTTTTACACCATCTAATATGATTGTTGAGTTTGATTATATTAGTATTAAAAGTTTGTGAATAAAAATTTATTTATAATATTTAATCCTATATTCTAAAATGTATCAACACAAAATCTTGACATATACGAATATACAATATCAAATATCTTTCCAAAAAAATATAAAAGAAAGCATCATAAAAAGATACACCAAATATGTCATTTCCAATAAATGAAAATTCATATTAATTATTTTCCAAAAGAAATATATATTTTAAATCCTATTTTAAAATATAAACATGTAAGAGTAACATGTAAGAAAACTTTTATGTTATAAATGTAGAACCTTTATGTACAAATATCTGTACCTTTTTAAATGAACATGCATAAAGGTACTACATTTATAACATAAAGGTACGGCGCAACTGGTGCACCAGTTGCATAGAAGTTTTTGTGAACATGTAAAGCAGATATAGTCATATATATCAAATTCCAATTAAGTGTGGTTTCAAAAAAAATTAACATATATTAAGGAATATAGAAATTAAAAAATATATTATTAACTAATCAAAGAAAATATATAGAAATTGAAAAAATATATTAATAACTAATCAAAGAATTTAGAATTCGTTTGAAGGAGAATTAAATTAATTATATAAAAAACAAATCAAAATGTAAAATTTAGCTAAAAATATTAATGGGATAATTTGACAAATAAATTGCATAAAAGCTTGAAACAATATTCAATTGGAAAAAATTTCACCATTCAAACCATACACGTAATTGAGATCAGAGACTAATTTTTAATAAGCAGATAGGACTTAGAGTTCTAATTTGTTTATAAAAAAATAGAAATATAATTAAAATGTTATATTTTTAAGAAGAAGACAGTATTCAGAACTCTAATTTATTAAAAAAAAAAAAAAAGAATTAGAATTATCAGAATTCTAAATGCCTTAAAACTCTGGCATTAAAAACAAAAGTAATTCGGTCAGCTTCACAAAACACACTAACTTATGCTCTTTTAGAGAGAGAAAAAGTTTTGATCGCTGTTGTTGGCGGCCGAAACCCTAATCTCTTCTCCGATCACCACGTTTCACATTTCTTGATTCTACTTCTTCCCAAATAATTCCTCTATTTTCATCCGCATATTTAGGTGCTCTGACGGAAAATACACCATTGATTCAATATTGTTTTTATTGATTTTGGTATAGATTTTAGGTTTTTTTGTTGTTGTCTACAATGGCGACTGATAGCTCGCCAGACCCAGTCTCTAACGGCGGCGGTGGCGTTAACAGCGGTGGTAACAGTCCCCATCCTCGGCGGCGCAGCCTCCCCTCGCCGTGGGCTTCTGTTGTCAGAGGGGATTCGGAGCAAAATCTCTCTCCAACCGCCGCCGCAGCTCCTGGGTCGTCGTCGTCTCCGCCGGTGGAGTCGGCTTCTGATAACTCTCTAATTGAGAGTTCGGACTCGGAACCGCAGGCCGAAAGGTCTGATGTTAACGGCGATGGCAATGCCGGTCTCTCTAGGAGGCCGGCTTGGAATAGGCCGCCAAACGGCGTCGTTGAGCCCGCCTCTGTTATGGGTGGGACGGCTTCCTGGCCTGCTCTCTCTGAAACAACCCGACCCGTAACGAGATCGCCCTCGGATAGTTCTAGACCCGCTTCTGATGGATCAGCCCCGTTTCAGGTAAAGACACATCTATTACAACCGATCTTGTTTACTTGTATGATTTTTGAAATAAGGATTTCATATTTTCATGTGATTTGTGGCTGCATTGCTATTAATTCTTTGTTTCAATGATATGGAAAGGTTTGATTTTTACTATGAATATGGTTATTTTTGTGACATAGAAGTGGATAAATCATATGATATTGAAAGGTTTGATATGTTATTTCTTGTGTCTGGAAGTAAACTTGTAAACTTAATCGGTTTAATTTATATTCCAAATCTTCTATTGAAAAGGTTGTTATCATATCATTAACTCAATGAACTAACAATCTGTAATATATTTGTTTTCTTTGGTTTGATAGGCTCCTCTAATATCTCAACCTCCCCAGCGACCGGCTAATCACAACTCTCATGGTAATTCTACTGGAAACAATCAAATGCCTGGTGGTAGGCCGAGGCAGAGGAATCGTGGTGGTGGTGGAGGCGGTGGTAATGGAGGAGGTAGCTCCTCAGGGAGTGGGCCGTCACCTCAAAATACTTTTAATCAGCCATCAATCCCGATGCCGCCACCGTTTCCAGTTTTTGAAGTACCGTACGGGATGATTCTTGATAATTCTGTAAGAGGTGCACGACCAATGGGAGGTGGAGTTGGGGCCTCTCAGTCACATACTGGGAATGACCATTCTTCCCAGAGGAATAATTCAAGAAGGGGTGGCTATGGGGGCCGGCCTCGTGGAGATGGACCCTACCACAATAATCACGGAGGACGGCGCGATCAAGATCGCAGAGAAGTTCCCCATCCTCCTCAATATGTACCCCCTCCCATGGGATATATGCCACCTCCAATGCCACCTGGCGCCCCGTTTATGGCACCCCCACCTATGCGAGTTTTTCCTGGACAAATGGGTTTTGGTGAGCATGCTGAGTTACTTTCTTTAACTATTTGATTATTCAGGCTTTCTAACAATTGTTTTGGTATCCCAGATATGCCATCGCCTTTCATCTATGTTCCTCCGATGGCGCCAGAATCTTTTAGGGCTATGCCTATTGTTCCACCTCCGGCACCTATGGTATTTCCTCCTAACGAGGTTTCTTTGACAAGTAGGATTGTTAAGCAAATAGACTTTTACTTCAGGTAATGTGCATTGGAGATTTATTTTAAGTTTTTAACTGGTGCTTGAATTTCATCATTCCACTTTTCGTATGCTTCTTTTGGGACAAGTTATGCTGAAACAAGTATTAATCTTTTCCTAGTGATGCTAATTTGGTGAAAGATAGCTTTTTGAGGTCTAAGATGGATGAGCAAGGCTGGGTGCCCATTGCTTTGATAGCCACCTTTCGGCAAGTAAGTTACTGTTATATATGTGCTTGTATGGTGTTTGTAATCTGACCTGCATGTTGATCCCATTGCTTTGATAGCCACCTTTCGGCAAGTAAGTTACTGTTATATATGTGCTTGTATGGTGTTTGTAATCTGACCTGCATGTTGATAGATATTATTAGTCTTTCATGTTGGGTATTGCACATATTTTACTCTGCATACATTTGATGTTGGGTATTGCACATATTTTACTCTGCATACATTTGATTATGCTTGTTTGCTTGTGTAATTTTGAAGGATGTCCTAATAGAAGGATATGCCTGTCACCAAAGTTTTTTTGCTGCACAAAGTTCTTCTCTTTTGAATGAGTGCTTATTTCAATCTCGTTGAGGAAGTTTGATAAAGCTAACTCGATTTAAGGTTTTCATGCTGTAATATTTTTACTGATTTATTTCCCTCGTTTATTTATTTGGGAATCTTCTGACCTTTTCCTGTTTTTGTTTAGAATTGCATTGTATTAAGTCGTCAAATTTATAATATTTATTTCTTCTTCACTTCTGATTGATTTCTCTGAATGTACTTATTGCTTAAGATACGTAGTATATCATGATAGAATTTTGGATCAATGTCAGCAGGATTCTTTCGTATGCAAGCTATTGATCTTTGACTCCTGATTATTGATAACATTGTACTATCTGGATGTGTTTTGATTGTTTAATGGTATCTGGAAAAATGTATGAAGCATAATGTACAAAGCGAAAAATGTGATATATAGGTTTTCTTATTTTTAAAAGGATAGGTTGAAAAAAAAAAAACGAACCTTGAATGAGAAACCAAACATGGTGTATGTTTTGGCCACTCGTTGTCAGATTTGTTTTTACTGACACATAGTTGTATAATGGCTCTTCGTTTTTATGTCTCTTTAGTGATTTCTAATGCACAAACCAAGGTTGTTTCCTCATCTGCCTTTTCAGGTTCAGCGATTGACTAATGATATCCAAGTGATTTTGGAGTCCTTGAGATACTCTACAGTTGTGGAAGTACAGGTTAGCTTTTCATTTCATTTCTTTTGGTATTAACTTCAACTAATTAGAAAATGCCATCTCCAAATGATATTTCCTAACATACTTCATTCCATGTATTTCATTTTCTATAACATATTGTTAATTAAAAGAGTCCATGGCAGCACATTTGCATCACTTTTTATCCTTTTACAGGGTGACAAGGTGAGGAGGCGTAACGAGTGGAATAGGTGGCTACTCTCATCTGGTTCAGTTAATTCTGATTCTGGCTCTCGTTCCTCGACTTCAGCGCCCGAAAATGCACTCGCAGCCTCCTTACAGCAGACTTCATTGGATGATCTGGCAACTAATCCAAATGGCATCCTCGATTCAATGGAAGGTCACACAGAGACGGGTGGAAGTCAGTTGCCAGAGGATTCAACCAGCCAGGCAGAGTTGGCTAATGGAGATGATACTGCAGAAGTCCAGCCAACCAGCTAGTTACATCTCGAAGTTTTGCACAATCGAGGTTAGTTTGCTATTTATCCTTAAATAACTTGTGTATTTTTTGCCAATAGAATTTTCTTGACATCTTTTACACTTCTTGTCAATATTACATACACACCATCAAAACCCAATTCTTTCCAATGAGCGATTCTCATAATATTAACCAAGTTTTCGGATGCAGGAGGAGAGATTACAAAGTACTTGTAACTTATCAAACACACGAGAAGGAAGTGCAGAAGAACACTGAGCTAACCGTTTTATCACACCAATCTTGCCGATTTTAATTACCTACATGGATAACCAATTGGTTTTGTACCCTTCACTACTTGATTTTTGGATGCATCCTGGAGAAACGTTTTAAGGTGAACTTTTCTCAGTATACGGGCATTATGAGAGTGGAGCTCTGCATGATTTTGGTTATAATACTTGCTTCTCAGAATATCGTTGTGATATGTGCTCACTCATTTTTGAATATTCTTTGTACTAATTTGGTTTGGTTTCTGATTTTGCTTCATATATGTGGGGGCATATCATAGTATGCACATCTGAAGTCTAATTATAGGATTCTTGAAATGAATTTTATGTTCGATTGAATGGTTCTGGTGTAAGATTATTGTCATCCGATGTGCATGGAAATCGGGCTTATGTATGCTTGTGATGGCTGTCCTTTTTGGTTCGATTGATTGTCTGTGATTATCGTGCTAAGTCTGCTGAAAGCTTGTCCTTGTTTGATAAGAATTGTCTTTTGTGGTGTTCTTTGATAACTCTATTGATGTTGTTTTCTTCCTGTCAGTTGTGATTTTGTTTTTAATACAATCACGGATGATCTATATGCTCTATTGATGTTGTTTTCTTCCTGTCGGTTGTGATTTTGTTTTTAATACAATCACGGATGATCTATATGCTTGACATTACCAAAAAAAGAAAAAAGATTTTTGGAATATATACCTTTTATTAAATCAAAGATATATATATATATATATATGTGTATATAAAACCCAATTGTATTTTGTTTCAAGTTGTTATTTGTGCCTTGCACTAAGCTAGCATTGTAACGGTGCTTTGATTTTCATATTATAGGGAATATTTTGAAAATATAAGGTGACTTGACTGTATTTCATTTGTCATGGATTATATGATGTAAATTTTCTCATGTTTTTACTATTAGGAAATTTGTGTAAATTTCTGGCCCAATTTTGAAGTACCATAGAATTTTGTAAATCAAAAATGAAAAGAAGAAAATTGCGTTTGGATGATATCTCTATTTACATTTTTATGCAACAAAAAATATCCAAAGAAATAGTTGTTATTGCACCTTTTGGGTGTCAAAATATTTTGAGTTTTCCCGAAACTTGTGCGTATCAAATTCTTGGTCCAACATCTATAATCTTGTAAATTAATAATAAATGAAAAAATAAGAACACCACCACACTTTAGACTTAGTCAAATACACAAAAACAGGCATTTTTTGCGCTTAATTATTAAAGTGAAATGCGAAATTCACACTTTTTATGTTATCATGAAATTGCGAAAAACAAGAAAAAAATGATAGCTTTGAATGAGAAAAGAAAGATTAAAGGAAGTTATTTACTTCAAAAAAATCTAATATTACAAAAAAAAAAAAAAAAAAAAAAAAAATATATATATATATATATATAGACAACCACATGTCTTGCGATCGAATTGGATTTATGAGTTGGGTGCGAGTTGGGATACCTTAAGACAATACTGAGTAATATTTGTATCGGGTTTGGAGTCTTTGGACCAAATATCGTCCAAAAATTTGCCTCATGGGCTTATTTTATTTCTTGTGAAGCCCATTTTCATATTTATAGAAAGCCCATTTGATACATCCAATTAATTCACAGAATTACAGAAATGGGGGCAAGATTCGATAGCGAACCCTGAACGAACTTGAAGGTAAGTTTATTGTTTTTCTGTTTTCTTGAGAAATTTATTCTATCTTCTTCCTCTTCTTTCTTTCTCTTGCTAATTTTCTTTATTTTTTAATTTCCGCTGCCTGAAACCAGATTTCTGGCGCATTAAAGCTCATCTGCAAGAAGGAATTTTATGAAGGTAACCTTCCCCCATCTTTTTCTTTGCCCGAGTGTTTTTTGGATGAAGGAAGGTTGCGGAAGGTGGATTAATTATTTATACTGAAAATTTAATTGATTAATAAATAAAGGAGGAAGTGCGATTTGACTGTTTATATTGCGATTAATTGTAATGGAGTATACTGAGTGATCTACTTTATTGTGAAAGTCTGTAGTTAACCTGCTTGTGAAAATGTCTGAAAGAAAAAACCCAATAATTTGAAGCGCTAGAGCATTTCCCTAAAACCCTCTTTCTGGGACTAGCTCTCAACTCTTTGTTTCCTTTTTTTTTCCCTTCATTTCACTCTCTTGAGGTAGTTTGTGTGTATTTCTTGGAAAATATGGACTCAGGAATGGCTGGAAAAGCTGTAAAATCAGTTGCAAAAGCAGTTGGAGAATACCAGTATCCATGGAGAGAGAAGTTGGCAAAGTACAGAGATGAGCTCTCAAAGGGTGTGTGGGGTTACTGGGAGCTTGGAGCTTGGAAGCCTCTTGCTATCAGTGCACGTCACCGAGCTCGCATTCGCAAAGAAGTCCTTCTTGCAGGTGGAGATTGGGAATTTGACCCTGCAAGGAAGGAGATGAAGACCAAGAGGAAAGGGCATAAGGTTGATAGATTAGCTGCTGAAAAACGAGCAAAGACTGCTGAGCTCATGGAAAAAATGCCAAAGATGTTGGATGATTATAGGAAGAGAAGGTGGGATAGGAAGATGAAAGCTGAACAAGATGCTGCTAAGAAAGCATTGAATGAGTAGCCACAATGCTGCCCTATTTGGTCATGGTATGAAAAACTGGATTTTCTTTGGTTTGGTATTGCTTTAAACTTTTGATGTTTGTTTTGTTTTTTTGAATAATCATTCATGAGCCTCTAGTTTTGAACTCTTTGTTAGTATATCTTATGTGGCTTACTAGAAAGGGAGTCTTGAAATGCTAATGATTATGAGATACTGATGGATAAATAGGCTATGGATTTTGTATTCAGAAGAAATATGTGGTTCTGCTAATGTTCCAAGAGAGTTTGATATTCTTCCATGTTAGTACTGCTTTTTATCAGTAGAATATCAATTATCAACCTTTGATGACACCCCACAATAATTTCATTTCTTTCATTTCTAAATTTTGGGGTAATGCAATAATCTTTGATAAAAAAGACGAAGTTGTATATATATATGTTGCGTATTAGGCTTTGCAAGCAAATGAATTGATCACAAAGTGTTCTCTTAAACAACCAAGAATTTTTTTTTTTTTTTTTTATAAATTTCTCATGTGCTTGGATTGGTTTTTTTTTTTTTTTTCCCAATCTTGTAGCCTCATCTAACCTTCTCTATAAAGTATAAACTGAAGCCAAACTTCATCTAATAGTTCATCAATGTTTTTCTAGTATAAATCCCACTCCAAAATCTCACACTAAAATTACCTAGCAATTTAGCAACACTTCAATGGGTTTTTTTTTTTTTGGGATAAAAAGACAATATAATTAGTTTCTTAAATATAGGTAAAACCATTGCAATGTAATCAAATCATTACATTGAAATTAAAATATTGCTGCATTTAGCCAGAAATTTCATGGGCATCCACTAATTGCGACAAGATTAGATTGTATTTATTTTTACATAAATATATTTCACATTTACTTGGTAAACCATGAGAACTTTAAAAATGTTATAAGGAAAAAAGTTATTTTGCAATATGTGTATTTTAGATAAATTTTCGATTTTATAAACGAAAAATTGTTTGCAAGTATATTGGAGTTTCCTAAATATAGATAGTCGAAATTTATAAGGAGTGGTTTGGTCATATCGATATCTTGACCCCTTCTCTATTGTCAATTGTTAGCTTGGAAGGGCATAAATCAAATGATTTTAGACCTTAGTTGCAAAAATGATATGAAAGGTTTGGTTTTCCTTTTCAATTCTCAAGAAATTCAAAAGTTATTTCCAGGGTAAATTACACTCTGACATCCAAACATAGATGATATTTTGCACCTTGTCATACAAGTCTTTTTATTGCTTTGTTTCTTTTAATTTTTTTTTTTTAACACCTGCGCCACAAAGTACATAATTTGTTACACTGGTGCCTTTTAGAACCCATATCTAATGGACACGTGTCTAGCATAACGTGTCAGGTTTCTAAATACGTATACTTCAAATGGCAAAGTGTAATTTGCCCTTAACAAGGAATACATGAGAAAATGATAATTCAAGCAAACAAGTGTGTAACAAAGATAATATGTGAAACCAAAACAAACAGATTCGATAGAGAATACTAGTCTAATAAAAGCAATCAGCAACATGATCCAGAGATTGTCGAGTTAAGTCATGTCAAGGGAACAAACATATAAATAGCATCACAACATAGTAGATGGAAAGACTAGACATGATACTATACACGCAACCAGTAGAACTTAACTGACAAACCCAATTGATTTGTTTTGGTATTGTTTCACTCGAAAGCCCACTGATTTTCTCTTCGAACTTCCTCTTCCTCTTCTGGATTGAAGTCATTCTTGATGTTGAACGTCTTTCGAATCTCCTCTGGAGTTTTTCCCTTGATCATGTCTGCAACAGTCTGGCAAGTCAGATCCAGAAGGGTCTTGATATTGAGGTAGTTGGCAGCCTGGAAATGTAGAAGTACAAACGTAGTAAATGTCCATGAAAAAGATGAAAATAAACATTGAATATTATAGATTAAATGATTTTAACCATGATGACAAAGGCCTAACTCATGTTCTAAAAGGTACTAGGTTCCAAGTGTGGGGCGAGCCTAGGCACTAGGTGGGGATGATTTGGAACAAATCAGGTGTGGGAATGTGTGTATATGTTGCAAAAATTGATACATTAAATTGATGGAACCATGTTAAGTGTCAATAATGAAAAACAAGTATTTTTGCTTTACACTGCACTGGATATACTACAGCAGGACAATAGTTCGCAGGACAAACAATGATTAGAAAAATTCGACTTAGCAAACAAAATACAAAATATATGCATCACTATACTAAGAAAAATAAATATATAGAACAAATTTAATCGAATGTGTGAGTATTAATGTAGGTCTGGGAGTATATCATAGTACCCTAAATGCTGCTAAAAGTTGCACAAACCAGTTATTGTCTGCATCAAGATCAACATTCCGCTTATATATATCATGCTACATATTTCAGTGTCTGATGTCCCTACAGAGTTGCATCAATCAATAATGCCAAATCTCCTTACCATTTTTCTGGCTGGTGGTTCCTTCAGATATGGAGAATTATGGTGCACACAGATATATACTACTATTATACAAGAATAGAGAGAAATCAGCTACCCCTGATCTTAGAATAACAGATATAAAATAATACAAGGATGTAGAAACAGCACATACACATAGTGAAGCACAAGAACTCCTGAATCACTAAGTTACCATAGCCCTCTCCAAATCAATAATGGAGGCATGAGGCTTTTCTCTGTATAACATGTAACAAGGGACATGAAAAGAATAGTATACGTAAGTGAATAGCAGGCAGCAAAGAAGTAAAGACTGCAACTAATCCAATTTCAAAAGTTCAGAAAGTTAAATTCCTTTGGAGTTCATAACCAGTAAATCAAAGTCTGAACCTAAGGAGAACGTTTGTAACAAAGAACATTAATAGAAACACGAGAACAATTATAACAGAGCAGATAAAGCAGCAACAAGCAAATATATAACCACTGGACTGACAAAAACGAACAAAATTCACAATTAGTTATACACATTATTCGAGTGAAAACTCCAGAAGCTGTGCTCAAGGTGAAACCAAATTCCTTAAACAAGAAACACTAACATCTTATCTACAACCATTAGATATTAAACAACAAATTACACCATTCTCTATTGGAATTTAACATACTACTAGGAAACAGGATCAAGCTATCAACAGCAACCACAAATTAGCCTATCACAACCATTGACATTGATTAACTTACTGTACAAAATCGAGTTAAACTGTGTCTCCACGAACATAACTGTGATACAGATCCATATAATCGATACTAGATAGTGAAATGACACACAGTTTATAGTCGGTTGTGAGCCACTAACACTGAGTTACTTTTGAACATATAAAATTAACAATCTGTCCAACATAAACACAAGCAATAAATCACGGAAATATTATCGACAAATCACCGTAATATAAAATTCAGAGCCAATTGCGCAACCAATTTACTAAAAAACAGCACCGATGCTCACCAATCAACGAAGCAACTGCAACAGTATAAAAACTCATACCAAAATAAGGTCGAAGAGCGTGGACTGATCCACTTTGACGAAGTCGGCGTCGAAGGCCTTCAGGTCCTCATCGGTGACGGCGGTGGAAACAGACTTGTCCTCAGCCTTGGCGACAGAAGCGGATGCGGCGGCTTCGACGTGGCGTTTGCAGTATTCGATGACTTTGGAGAGGATTTTTCCGGTGACGTTTGGGAGAGGGATAGCGTTGTCAGCGCAATCGTCCTCGATCATGTGCTTGATCGTCTGAGATTCAACGGCAACAGACTCATCGACCTCGAACACTTCGCCATCGGAGCTACGCAGGGTTATCTTCTTGCCGGAGTTCTCTGCCGCGGACGCCATCGAATTGATTTGGAAAATTGTACGGGTTTGTGTAGGGATAGAGATTGGGAATCGCGGAGCCCGTTTAGGGATTTTGATTAAAAATAGGCTGAATAGACAGCATATCTATACTCCAGAAATATTATATATATATATATATATATATATATATATTATATTTTTAATATTTTATATATCTATATTAAAATATTTTCATTTTTTTTGCATTTTTTATTATTTGGCATTTGTTGGAAAATTATATGTCCCACCTAGCAATATCTTTACTCAAGATATCTGAAAAATGAAACAAATTCAAGATTTCAGTCTTAGATTTTTGAAAAAGAAACAAATTTAAGACTAAATCAAATTTATTCCAGATAAGATTAAACCTGATTCTACCAGGGACCCCTAAATTAGATTATTGGGATCCCCACTTTTAATATACTTTCCTAAATTATGTAATCCTAGGGTTTATAAATAGGGCATCAATAATTATTTAGATGATCCGAAATTCATTGTATTAGAATAGTATTTTTCTCTAAAAAAATAACAAAATAATTGCCTAGGCTAGCTTGGACTGACTGGTAGGCTTCCGAGCCCTCTATTTCATTTGAGTTTTATCGAATTTATTTGATGTTTGACTTGGTTTGTCGCCGATGAATTTTGACGTCAACATATAGTATAATGCATATATTGATTTGGAACGACATAAATGCAATTTTTTATTTTTGAAGAATGAGATTTTCAATTCTTTGAAGTAAAAAATCAGATTAAATAAGTTACACTTAAATTGAAAAAAACAATAATAAGAACAATCTAAACTATTAATGAAGAACTAATATTAAATTTGCATCCACCAAACTAAACTGAAAATTACATACTAAAGTGAGTTTTGTGATAAGAGAGAGAGAGAGAGAGAGAGAGAGAGAGAGAGAGGAAACCCATTTGCTACTCTTAAAGACCACATTTACAAAAAAGCCCAACTTGAGATGCTATCAACAAAGCCCAATCTGTTGCATGTTCTCACAAAATGGACAAAATGCAAACCCATGCAACAGAGTCAAGCCCATAAAAGTATTTAAAGTTTGGCCCAATAACGACCCAACTTTGGGGTTTACTTTGTCATTATAGCCCGGCCCAATAACGAATTATTAAGCTTTAGTCGTCTATTATATCCTTAAACCTCAATGTAAAGTTACAAAATTCCCCTTGGAGTTGGAGCCAATTCATATCATTTCACAAGGTGTGTTTAAAAAGGGGTGAAATGAGTATTTTGTTTCCAGTACTTTTAATTTTTTTAGCTTTTATACTCAAATAACGATACTAAACTAAATTTTATTATTATTAGCATTGCGCCTTGCTTAAAATATTAAGTTAATTTTTGAGATAAGATCATAACTAAATTGTAATTTTTTTTAAACTTTGTGTACCAAATCATAAAAATAAAAAATAATGATTAAATCACAATTTTCTTATTTTGATATTATACGAAAACTTATATGAAACGGGCTAATGCACAGTTATTGTAGGACAAATCATTATTATCCATAAACAAAACTTATTTTTCACGAATTCATATGTGAATTGTGAAGTGTGAGTTGTGGTTTGACTCATCTCACGTAACTAAATTCATGAGATGGTTTTACATAAGACTCACTTTTATAGTAATCCTTAAAATTATCAAAACTCTATTGAATGGATTTAAAATTTCAAAATTGAATAGAAAATGAGTTTAAAGTTGTATTAGTCCCACATGGAGGACTTTAGCGCCACCGAAGACGGCGGAGGAAATATTGGTGGGCTACAACCTCGAGAAGAATATTGCGTGAGTAAAAGAGATTCACTATCAAGTGGAACTCATCATTTATTTATCCAAGCATGGAGCCACAGGATTCATTATCACTAATTGCAATCATTATCCCACTAACCATACACCTAATTAATTCTGTGGTCCACCCCTTTACTTTTACCCTAAACCCTATTTCAATTGCACCTCGACATGGACATCCCAAACCTTATTTAATTAATTCCTTAAAGTTCATCAAGGGTGTATAGGTTAGGGTTCATTGAGAGAGAGAGAGAGATTGTGATTCTAGAAATATAGAACATTTAATCTACTTTAAAATCAAGAACTATTATGTGATAGCCCTAAAGGTTTGATAGAAAGATACTAGAGATCAAATTCAAATTTAGAAAAAGAGAAGTTGAAGAGGATTTTTTAGGACTGAAATTGATGGTAACGAAGAACTGAGATAATATAAATATCAGTTCTTTTTCTGTATATAAGATTTTATAATTAAAAAATGATCTATTTATTAAATAGGTTCTTATTAAAATATTCGTCCAATTCGTCATTAAATGTGTATGTCCTAATAATTAAATCAATAATTAATCTAAATAAAATTGCAATTTTTTAAAACTTCATGTATGAAATGATAAAAATTAAAAAGTTGTGATTAAATTTAAAAAAAATAAAATTGTCTGTCAATTTCTTTTGTAACCAACCCCTGTAATTTAGTTATCAACAACTTTTTTGTTTTTTTTTCATTATTTATTATTTAATGTTTTCTGATATTAAAATGATAATAATGATTCAATAATATTGTGCACAAAGAGTACACAATTTTACTTAATAAGAAAATGGTTTATGTTGGACAAATATTGAATAAACAATTTTTTGATTCATCATAAGCAAACATAACTCAAGTTATGTCATGTTTTCAATATACATATATAAAATCATTCAAAAAAAAAAAATCATTATCTGTAACTATTTTTTTTAGATACCTCACAATTTTTATTTTTATTTTAACTTAAGGAGTGGTTTACTAAATTTAAAATGGCAATCATCTATTTCACCATATACGAGATGCATTTTATCTCTTATTTTAAAATCATTATTATGCAACTGTCTACCATGAATATCAAGTAAATAAATCTAGTAAAAAGCAGACCAGTTTAAAATCATTATTTAATAAAAGTAAATAAATCAAGTAAAAGCAGACCAGTTTTCCTCTCATTACAATTTTGAATATCGAAACAACTGTCTACCATGAACACCGTCGTAATCAATTAATCCAATCAGAATAATTGTGCCACCATTATTTAAATAAATTAAAAAAGCAATAATTTATTTATCTTTTAACTAAGAAAGTAGAAAAAGAATTAGATCCGAACAGGGCCTATAAAAATAGGGGTAATAGGCAGAGGTTTGTCATCATCACATTCACGGCCATGGCGTCATTAAACAGCAAAAACCTGCGAAACGCTGCCGTTGCGCTTCTCGCTCCTCTTCCTTCCATTCTGTTCTACCTCTCATTCCTCCGCCATTGCTCCGCCGCAGAAGGCGATTCTCTCTCTCCTCTCTGGGCATGGTGCCACCACCACCCTCTTCTCTTAGCCAACATCCTCTTCTTCCTCAATGTCAACCTTCTCTTCTGGATTTTGGGACTCCTCCAATCCAGCCACTGGGTTTGTACTCTACACTCTCTCTCTCTCTCTCTCTCTATATATATATATATATATATATGATTACTGTTAAGAAATGAGATAATACATCTTGTGAGATACTTACCATTCATTCCGGAAAAACTGAATTTGAGTCGAGCTACATAAATCTCGATCATGTTAATACTCGGCTTACCAAACTGGCGAGATAACTTGAGTATATCAAGGATGTCTTAATTTTACCATCTCACTTTTAATAGTTTCTTAAAACCTGAATTTTAAACATATTTTTAGGAATTTAGGCTAGTTTATGAATATTATAGTTATATAGAGAGAGAGGTATCAAGTTCAACTCAATGTTAAAAGTATAAACTCCATCAGGTTTGAGTCGAGATCGAATCTCAAATTTTGTGATCGAGTTTGATCTCGAATCTGATAGTAATTGACTCGACTCATTTACATCTGTGATCCCTACTAATAACTTGTGTTGACTATTCCTATTCTATTCTCTTTTTTGACATCGTTTAAGTAAATTATTGTATTTAGTTGATTATATTTCAGCTAGCTCTTATATATAGTCCTACCTATCTAATTTTAATCTTTTTTTAAACAATTGGTTAAGTAAATAAGTGTGATTAATTAATAATTTCAGCTGATGGACTTGTATTGGACGGTGATACCTGTATTGCTGGTTCATTTCTTTGCAAATCACCCATCGGCAGAATCCAACGGTTGGAGATCAAGAATGGTGATATCATTGACGTGGATTTGGTTTGTAAGGCTGAACCACAGCTACTTTCGTCGTGAAAGATGGCAGTGGGGTGCTCGTGAAGATTGGAGACTACACGATATGCGCATACACTACGGTAATAACTGGTCCTGGATTTCTTTCTTCGCCGTCTACGTTTCTCAACAGGTAATTAATCCCTCCATATATAGTGTGCTCGGAAAATTATTGTGTATAATAGTTTTATTCTATTTTGGAAATGCAATTAAATACTCATATAGTATTATATCTATCGAAAATTTTAAGATTCCTAATTTTTCACATAATTGGATGTAGGGATGGGAATAGTACAAGCTACTCGACAAGGGCTTATGGCTCAACCTACTATTGACTTAATTCGGTCCTGCCTTTTTAGTAAACGAGTCAGGCTCAGACTTTTTATAAAGTCTATTTATGAATATAGGCTGGACTTGGGCCTGAAAAAAGATTAATAGACCTAACAGGCCGACCTATTTATAATATTTGTATAAAATATATGATATATTTGATATTTTTTATAGTTTTATATAAATGTAATCTAATTTAAGATCTATATTTTTTATATGTTATATTGTTTTCATATTTCTCAATGTAATTCTATAAGTATAAATGGTTTTTGAAAAAAAAGATTTAATACTAGAAAATTTTGTAGGTTCTTGATAGGCTTTTGATAGGATTTAGGTCAGGTTTAACCACAAAACAGGTTAGATTCGGGCTATAAAAAAAAGTGTTTCACATCAAATAGGTTAGACTTAAGAAAAAAAGTGTTTCACATCAAATATGTTAGACTTAGACTTAATATTTACATTTTAGGCTTAGACCGACCAACAAGAAATCTAACTTTGCCTAGCCTATTCCCACCCCTAATTGGATGCATAAGTTGATTAATTCACTAAATTCACATACCCATTTGGCCATTTATAGTGAACTAATTTTGTGAATTCCAGGAAAAAAGTTCTTTCTTTTTTCTTAGAACTTTGTTTTTTTTGTCATTTACCTATTCACTTTTACATCTTATAGTCTTATAATTATAAAAACTTTGATTTTTAATCCATTTACCTGCAATAATGGGTCCAAAGGGCCTATAATTGTTTACTTGAGATCCAAATATCTAATTATAAATGACTGAATTTCTAAAATAACTCTAAAAATTATTAAGGAGTAAATAGTGTGTTAATTCACCAATAGGAAAAAAATTAGAATTCTATGTATTATTTATAATGAAAATTTATTTTAACTAAAAATTGATAGCTTTATTATTTTAAATTACTCTAAATTCTATAAAGGCAATATATAGATTTAAAAAAAAAACTGTTAATATACAAGTCTGAATGGCCAATAATACAACAATATGGGGTCACTACAGCCTGTGTGATAACTGCACGTAAACTGTTTGATGAATGTCCTGAACGAGCTAACTTCTAAAGAAAAGCTCTTTTTCATTCCACGCCAGGTTTTTCTGATGGGAATATGTTTCCCTTTCTACGTCATCCACAAAAAAGACAAGCAACTGAACATCTTCGACGCCGCCGCCGCCGCTCTGTGCATCGCCGGAGTCACAATCGCATACATCGCCGACACACAGCTTCACAATTTCATTACTCAAAACGAGAAGCTAAAAAAGCAGGGCCAAGCACCGGTGCCGACTCTCGATGAGGGCTTATGGCGCTACTCGCGCCACCCAAACTACTTCGGCGAGCAGTTGTGGTGGTGGGGAGTGGCGATCTTCGCGTGGAATTTGGACGGTGGATGGTGCTTCATCGGCGCGTTGATTAACAGCCTGTGTTTGGCCTATGTGACTGTTCTGGTCGAGGAACGTATGCTGAAACAGGAGTATAGAGCTGAGACGTATAGGGAGTACCAGAAAACGACGTCGGTTTGGGTGCCTTGGTTCAAGAAACGCAAGGAATTGTGATCAGTGTTTGTGAATGTGTTTTATATTATAAATGTATGTTCATATGTAATCTTCTTCTGCATTTGCGTTGTGCTGTTGCGGTGTTGTTGAAATGGAAATGGAAAATGTTGCCAATTAGATGTTGCAAGTAAATATTACATTTTATTAATTGAAGTTGTTGGTGATGTTTGATGTTGGGATGTAATTTTTGAGCATCTAGATCTGTTCGTTCGTTGGACGATCCGTTCTGGATACACAATTTAAGAATCGGTCTAATTTTAATATAATTTTGATGAATTCTCGTTGGAAAATATTATGTGTCAATTTTTTATTGGTGGAATGCCAAAACCAAAATTCTAATAAGATCTTTCTGGATACACAATTTAAGAATCTGTCTAATTTTAATATAATTTTGATGAATTATCGTCATAAAATATTATGTGTCAAATTTTTTATTGGTGGAATGCCAAAATCAAAATTCTAATAAGAATTTGTCAAGTGATATTTTCACGTAAAATTCAAATTTTCGGAGCAAAATGAGATTAAAATCAGATATTGTGAAACTAAATTGAAAATCGTGATAATTATGAAATCAAAATTCAAATACATCATAGTATGAGACAAAAATTGATTTTAACTCTATGTAACAATTTTACAAATATTGACACAAAAATATTATTTTGAAAATCCATCATGAAGTTTTAAAATAAAATAAAAAAAATTATTTTGATAATTGCTAAGTACTATTATTCAAAATAAAAAATAAAAAAAATTCAGTCGTAATATCAATTTATGCATTTTTTTTTCCCTATTGTTAGTTAAAATGTCTCAAATGAATCCGTCATCTCCATATATTCGATATTAGTTCATAAATATTGGTTCACCAGAATTTTTTGTTGTAGTTCAATTAAAGTCAAAATAATTATACCATGATTGTTTAAGAAAGTATAACTAGAAGTCAACTAAGCAAAGATCCAGAGCCATGGCTTCAGTTGGTACCGAAGCTCATAGCAATAATCTGCGCAACGCAGTGGTTGCGCTTCTAGCTCCTCTTCCTTCCATTTTCTTCTACCTCTCTTTCCTCCGCCGTTGCTCCGCCGCAGAAGCAGATTCTCTCTCTCCTCTCTGGCAATGGTGCTACCACCACCCTTTTCTCTTAGCCAACATCTTCTTCTTCCTCAATGTCAACCTTCTTTTCTGGCTCGTGGGTCTCCTCCAATCCACCCACTGGGTTTGTATTTCACTATGACTCTCATTCTGTTAATTGGGTTTTCCTGTTTTAGTTTTTTTCTTATTGATTTTGTGTGATTACAGATGATTGATTTGTATTGGACGGTGATACCTGTGATGCTCGTTCATTACTTCGCGACTCATCCTTTATCAGAATCCGATGCTTGGAGATCGAGATTGGTGATATTTTTGACGTGGGTTTGGTCTCTGAGACTCACTCACAGCTACTTTCGCCGTGAAAAATGGCAGTGGGGTGCTGTAGAGGATTGGAGATTTAACGATATGCGCAAACAGTACGGCAAGAACTGGTGGTGGATTTCTTTCTTCGCCGTCTACCTTTCTCAGCAGGTAATTTTTCATTATATGTGTGATCGGAGTGGGAGTTGACTTAGGCTTTTTAGAACTGCAGCTCACCTGTTTGATGAAATTCCTGAACGAACTTTATACTAAAAATGCTATTGTTATTGCTACAACAGGTTTTTCTGATGGGAATATGCTTGCCTCTCTATGCTATCCACTCGAAAGACAGCCAATTCAATATCTGGGATGTAGTTGCTACACTCGTGTGCTTAGCCGGTGTTACCATTGCATATTTTGCCGATACACAGCTTCATAAATTCGTCACCAGGAATCAGAGGTTGAAAAATCTTGGCAAAGAGTTAGTGCCGAATCTTGATGAAGGCTTGTGGTACTACTCACGACATCCAAACTACTTCGGAGAGCAGTTATGGTGGTGGGGATTGGTGATCTTTGCTTGGAACTTGGATCAGGGATGGTGCTTTATCGGTGCGTTGGTTAATAGCTTGTGCTTGGCTTATGTGACTATTCTCGTGGAGAAACGTATGTTGAGACAGGAGTACAGAGCTGAGGCATACAAGAAGTACCAGAAAACAACATCTATGTGGATACCTTGGTTCAAGAAACAGAAGGAAACATGATCGATATCTGGTATCTTTCTTGTGAGTTGCCTTTTAGTGTATGTTCATAATTGAGCTACTCTGCATTTCTTATATTTTCAAGTGTTCTATATTTGAAATGGAATTGGGAAATGTTGCAACTAAATGTCACATTGTTGAAAGATTTGCTGATTTTATCAATTGATGATCTGAGCGATATGAACATGCAGATTTCCAATGAAACATATCTTTTGCTGTCCCTTATTAGACTGTGTGAATCCTCTTGTAGCAAATAAAATTGGATTTTTTAACGACTTTTTTATTTAATGAGATGATCCAGCTAAATAGTTATTTCTGTGTATTGGATATTTCCTTTTCCTTATTTTTATCCTGTTCAGGGAATACAGCTGAAAATTACGTCTCCAGAGTACATTTATGAAGAATATAAACTTGAAACTGATGATCAATGTGAAACAAATGCATGACATTAAGACCATTGTTTTTACATAAGAAATATTCTGTAATATCAAACACAGTTGTTTGTTGTGTAGATAACCAACGTAATACACTCTTAAACATAGGGGTTTTCTCCAAGTTTGCCAGATCTGATTGGCTCGTCAGTTCTCAGACGAACTTGTTTATATATTTTGTAAGGATTTGATCAAGAAGAATCTTGTATGCTCTCTCGGTAGGATGATAGCTGTCCCAAAATATGTACTTACTGTCATCTGCACATGTTCCACTCAATTTGTTACACAATATCACCACTTCTACATTTCCTGTCCCACAGCAACCCCTGTCATTTACTTCAAACCCTATAATCATCAAGAAAACATCATTGTTAATACTATTATTTATATGATGAGCTCATATCTATATAGGAATGTACTTCTTAGTTACTGGTGAAAAGAAAAGAAGAATGATTAAGAGCACTCACCATAATTTTGAGGATATTGTATGAGATTAAGAAGAGGGTTATAAATATCAATGTAAACCACTCTGGATTGAGGCAAAGTTTGGCTGAGTAAATCAAGTGCAGGTGAAAGCTTGGAATTAACCAATTGTGCAGCTTTATTGTATTCCTCTGCACACATTCTCAGCCCGCCACCGGCTAGGGTTCTCTGAAACGGCAAACACCCTACTGGTGGGAGGCTAAACACAGCTATTCTTCTTGCTCCAAGTTCGTATATTTCCTACATTTCGTACATATATTACTATCTCATATGTTTTTTTCAGAATGAGTGTTGGTTATATCTCATGCATTCACCTGTACGATGAGTAACTGTTTCGTACCTTTATAAAACTGGAAGCCGAGGAAACCATGAGATCAGCATAAGAAGAGATATCATACTGTTTTCGACGAAGGCCAAATGTGAAGTAAGTGTTTGCAAGATCGTCACTCCCTGCCACCACAAAATGTAAGCTATTGCTCAAGATATTTTTGCTTCTTTCTTCCCCAACTGCCCCTTTCAGCTTTCCTATGTACTCTTTGAAATGCTCCAACTGAACAGATAATGGGAGTGCTGACTGCAAATATAAATTTAATTACAAGAAAAATTAGAGAGATCTAATATAGGACTGTTTTTCTGAGATGTCGTTTTGCATTGAAGTTGGTTCCATAAAAAAGGGGTATCGTGTGCTATATATACGCGTACCACTATATGAGGTGTTTGAGGGTCATATCCAGATCCTCCTGAAGCAAAACTGACACCAGTTAGAAGATCCTCAGGCTTCAAGTTGGGATCAAGATAAGCTGGTACCAGTTCTTTGATTCCTAGTTCTTCAGCTGCATTCAATATATATATATTTTTAAATAATACAGATTGTAATGTTAATGTGATTTTCTTAACATGATCTGCTCAATCAGTCCCACAAAATAGGTCACTTCAATTTTCCATACAAGTTAAGAAATATATTGTTGTAATTGATATTTTATACTATACCTATTTAATTTTGTTAATTGAAAGGTGATAAGTATAAATGTTTGATTGCAATAAACGTTAAATAAAAATCAAAATTACTACTATACCTATATATACGGATTACCCATGATACATAATTTTAAAACAAGGGTGCAAATAAAATCACCGCCACATTAGATGCCATCTAATTGGGCCATAATATTTTGAGGGGTGAGATTTTTGCAAGGTGTGCACGAATCTAATTTTGTAAGACGGGTTAGATTCGTGAGACGAGTCAAACCACAAGATAAAGATAAATAAAGATTGATTTGTGAAATTGGTTTTGAGTTGGTCCATCTCACAAAGTAATATTAGTGGATTGTTTCATGTGATTTTTTGTATTTTTTCCTGAGATAATATGATTAATGTGTTTCATCATTAAACTTAATTTGACTTGGAAAATAATAAGCTAAATAAGTGGGAGGAATTAATTAGTTGTATGATATGTAACTCAATTACAAGCAATGGAATCCTTCTTATATTTCTATTATATTAAATTTTTAATATATATGATATGTTAGTTAGTGATATTATTTATATATTATATATAATGTGTTGATTATTTTAAAATATTTTATGAAAGACATAAATGAAGGATCTTGATCGAGTTACAAGTGACAATTATTATTTTGGTGTGTGTATGGGTTATAAAAGCTGGACCATTTATTTCAGGTTAAAAAATAAATTCTGAAGTTTGCTAAAAACGTGTAAATTATTCTTTTATTTGCAATAGACATCAATCGCGGTACCACTTTGACACTAATAGACATCTACTGTGGCGGCTTGTACCTTCATTGTGCTTATAGGGATTGTACTTAATTAGGCAACAAGTACATCATTAATTAATGAAAAAGAGAATAATTTGACCCCTATAATTTCAGGAAATTTTTTTTTCCCTAAGTGGTTTTATGTGAGCATTTAGTCTACCACTTAAATTTATTGAATGGGGTTTTCATATTTGTTTGTAAAAACTAAATCATTATACTTTCGTTTTAAAAGTAGAATGACCATTTTTTTACTAATAAAAGTACAGTGGGATGAGAATTAAGACCAGTTCAAACATTAATTTAGACTAGTTCACGACCCGAGTGATAAATAAAAGTATATGAATTCATGAATTTCTAAATATTTAAAAATGATAATATAGTGATGCAATTAAAAAAAAACATAAAATATAGCTCACATGTACGTTTTTCCTTTATTAAACTTTCCAAAGTTTGATTTGGAATAAATTGGGGTAGGTTTGAATAGACTTGACACATCTATAACGATATTATTTGCTTACTCTTATAAGTACTATTAGATGTCTAAATCATAAAATTATTGCTAATAAGTACGTACTATTATTTGCATACTCTAAATTACCATTATGTGCTTACTTTACTGTATCATTATAAATTCAAAATTATATTTAAATGATATTCAACACTTTTGTGTTAAGTTTTTTTTAAAATCACTTTTATGTTAATATTGATTAGTATTAAAGTACTATTGTAATAACTGATAACAATATTAGTTGAATATATAGCGAAAATAGTTTCATTTTGGTTTAATTCTTGCAGTTTACATACTCTTAGATTTTTTTTTTTGTATCATACTAACTATAAACTTAGATTCGAATGTTTTTTAAAAAGTGTGTTTGCTATAGTGTTTTAAAGTTTTAATATATATATTAGAGATAATTTCAATTTTGGTCATGTATGTAAGACCCTTTCCATTTTTGGACAACCAAATAATACGTTTTCCAAATTTGTTTCTATATGTTTCAAATTTTTTTCCAATTTCAATCCAATTTTGGTCGGATGGTCGCCGGAAAATCTCATGTGACATCAGCGATTTTGGAAATTTCGACCAAAATTGGATTGGAATTGGAAAAAAATGAAACATACAAGACCAAAATTGGAAAATTGGACTGAAATTAGAAAAAGTTGAAACATACAGGACCAAAATTAAAAAACGTATATTTTATTGTCAAAAAATGAAAAAAACCATACATACAAGACCAAAAATTAAATTAACCCTATATATTATATACATCATGAGTTTATTACATACATTTTTAAATCCCAAAACGTCCATGATTTGTTTTATTGAGTCCTTGTACAATTATTTTGTCTATTTAACTCCTAAATTTTCAAATTAATTTTTTACTAAAGCCTTCTACATTTATTTTACTTTATTGAACTTTAGAATTTTTTTTTTTTTTTGAACCAACTTTAGAAGTTTTTTAAAATGAACATTCCACATTTATGTTATTTTATTAAACTCTAAAACTTTAAAATTTTAACTTATCAGTAATTATTTACTTCCATTATTATCCACACACACAAAATTACTAAAACACACACACACATGCATGGAAACATAGACCCCTGCATGGACCACAAAAGATAGTCATCGTTCTCCATCACCAAAAGCTTAAGAACACAGAAAACACAGAGAGAGAGAGAGGAGAGAGATACCAATGAGATCAGGAGGTGTCTTGCCGTTGCTGAATCTCCCCGTCGGAAGCCCGCCGGAAAAGTCCTTCCCATACGGCGGAAAGTCACACTTAACTATCGTCTCAACGGCGTTATTATTTCCCTGATCAACTATCGAATCTCCATACATAAAAATACCTGGAATTGTTACATTTCCTGGCACCTTTATAACCCCTTCACAACAACTCATCATCATCCATTGCAATATTATCATTAGATACAAAACCCTATTCTCTCTCTTCCCCATCTTCACCTGCATTTCTTTGTTCTTAGAGAGAGAAAGTGTTTATGGATTTATTTCCCAAGGGAGTTAGAACTTAGAAGGCAGCAAAATAATGCACAATATATATAATACTTATATGTATGTATACGTGTAGAAAAATATTTGGCAAACAAAGTAGGTACATAATTTAATAATAAGTGACAATTGCCAAGAGGGTAGCCATGCATAAAACCTTTCTCAACGTCACGAGAAATTAAGTTTTATTAATTATTTAATTCACATGGGGTTTCAAATCATTAATTGCCTTTTTTGAACACGTTAGATCCTATTCTTTCTTTCAAAAATAATTTAAATTCGTCTATATTTGGCTAAACAATTTTATATCTCAAGGCATCAATCATTCATAATAATCTATATGTCATGTTTCAGGAAATTACTTCATCAATTCGACTCTGGAAATTAAATATTAATTTATTTTGGGAAAATAATATTAATTAAAATTGTAAGGTGGTTTAGGATTTGATAAAATTAAATATGCCGTATTTATTTCATTTCATTTCAATAAGATATATCGGCTACTTTCGGGGTCCATTTCTATATAAATTGGCCCACAAAACTATTATTTTCAAAAGTTTATATATACTACCCCAAAATTATTGCAAAAGGGCACACATTACCATGAAAATAATCAACTAAACTTTTTTCTTTCTTTCATTTTGAACATATTTTCAAACGTCTTTTATAAAAATCAATACAATCTCATAAACTACTCTGAAAATAATGCAAATAAAAATTTAAAGCTGAAATCAAAATCGATCTTTTAGTCTTCTTAAAATCTAATAGTATTTATTAAGGGGCCACTTAAGTTTAATTACGAATTAAACACATAAATTAAGTTCCCGTTCTTGCATTTCCGTATTTCATATATGTATCACTGCATGTTAAAATGATCTAATTTTGACAGTTACAATTAATTGTCAATATTACTTCATTTTTACAGTAGTACATAAATGAGATACATAATTGTGAAACAAAAGACCCAGACTGGTATATAAGGGGTCTAAATCTATCATAATACTTAAGTGGATGTATTATGTGTTATTTTGTTAATAATTTAGAAATTCAACATGAGTTTTTACAATATAATCTCCTCACTAATCAATTGTTGTTGGTAGGGTTGGTTCAATGGAATGATCTTTTTGCAAAATGGTAGCACCACAAAGCAGTTTGGTGAGCTGCCTCCATTTTCAGCACTTATTAATTCATCACACAAAAGCTCGAATCTCAAGTAATTAATTAATTGAAAATTTAGGAGATAACTAGAGTAATTAAATAAATCACAAAAACATACCTCTGAGATTCTGTGTTGATTTCTGGAATTGTGCCGATTACTGAATAGGGAAAATCAGTTCGGTAAACTACCTCAGAGAATCAGCTTCATAAAACTTAAATTATTAATTCCACTGGGATTTGTTGCAAGAAGATAAGTCAATGTGTCCTTCAATTAATATGTCAATTTCAAAATGGATAAATCTCTATGGATCAAATTGATCGGATCAATTGGAATAAATTTATAATATTAATAAAATTCAACATGTGTTATGTCTAATATATCATTTTCTTTTAAATTTAGGATTAATAATCTATCTCTCTTCATTTAATGATACTCTTTATAGCTATTAAATTAATCCCAACTTATCCTTTTATTTAAAATGTTTTTTAAAATTAGAATATCCAAACTCTAGATAGTTACTGCATATAATTTCCAATATTCCAATAAATTGTGATCTTGCATTTTATTTCAATTGTAAGTGAATTAATTGTGTTTGGGTTTTTGATTTTCTCATTATAAAAATAAAACAAATTATCAACATTCCAAATAAATAAAGAGTGTTCCGTATAAATAGAATTTTTTTTTCTTACTTGTGGAATGTTATTTTTTTTATTATCATGACATTCATTAACTACTTGTAATTAAAATATAATTTAAAATTGACTAGGCTTGAATTTGGAAATATTACAAAAATGGAACATCATATCAATTTTAATTTTTATGTTTATATTCGGTTTGTTTTGATTTAATTTCAAACAAAATAATTATATATTACAAGTTATAAAAAAATATTCACCTTTTCATGGTTTTTTTTTTTTTTTTTGTCGATTTAAGGCTCAAAAAGTATGTTAGTTGTTAATTTAAGGTCTAAAAGATACTCCCTCCGTCCCGCAACACTCTGCACACTATCAGTGTAATTTATAAGGAAAGTGTGCAAAGTGTTGCGGGACGGAGGGAGTACAAGTTATCGATTTGGGTTTGAATAATGAAATTACCGGTTAAAGACCCACAAACCGTAAGGTCATGGTCAGCATCTCAAAATCTTGTTTTATTATTATTGTTAGATATAATTATTCTATTTTAACTACAACAAAAATGATAATTTACGATTAGATTTATTTTGACTAGAAAAATTATCGAGAAAAACCTTTTTTTTTTTTTTTTTTGCAACAACATGTTTGACATTATAAATTGACAACAAGTTAATAAAAAAAATTTAAAAAATAACTAAAACTGACTGATTATGATAGCATGATATGAATTTAGTGTATTATAGCGACAACAACGTTGTTGCAAAAAATTATTTTCGAAAGACTTTTGAGAAAATAGTTTAGTAATAATATTTTTACGACAAATATCAATGTTTTCCTGACGACAATTTGTTATAGTGTTTTCTATTCTCTCTTTTTTTTCTTCATATATGTGAAATCCATAAATTATATTTCGGGATTATTATTTTTAAAAAAAATTAGGAATTGCAAGGTGTCAAACAAAATCATAATTTTGTGAGTTTTTAATTTATAGTTTTATGTTTTAGGTCTTAAATCGACATATTTTATCTTTTAAGTCTCAAATTGATTATTTACTCTATTTCGGGTCCTAATTTTATAAAAGTCATATTTTATTTGTCTTATATTTATGATCAAATTTATAGTATACATTTTTTTCCTAATATTTATTAGTTATTTTAGATGACAGTTTTCACATATTACTTATAACTAATAATCTGGAAAATGAGATTTCAAATTAATGTGTAAAGACTAAATTTAAGTTTTCAAAAACGAATTAATTATGATTTGGAATCAGTGTTGGGAAAATAATAGGGATATAAATTTTCAATAACATCTAAAGAAATAAATTTATGAAGGATATAATAGTCTTTTTCCCTTGAGTAAGTGGAAATTTAATGTATTGATTCGGATCAAATCGATTCGTTTAGCAGTGTCCTTTCAAAAAAAAGATTAATATGTAAAAATGAGTTTAATCATGGATATATAATATAATGGATTTAATTCAAGATATTTGTACTTAGACAATTTTATATAAGTTTTTAAGTAAATTAAATTGATGTTGAAATCTATTATCCCAAATTTAATGCTCATTTCATGTAACGATCAGGAAATAATCTATGGACCCAAATTCAAGATGAGATACTCATTTCTGAAATAAAAGGCCTTTTAATTGACACTTCAACGACCCAAGACAACATTTATTGAGATCCATAATTACAACATCTATTTATAAGACCCATGATTGGATTTATAGGATTGCCAATCGTTCAAGGATGGTATTTGTAAGACACATGATTTTCTTGAGGTCGAGATATATATGTGTGTGTGTTGTGTGTTTAATTAACTAAATCAAATTTCTTCATTAATTGTGTTCACAATCATATGGTTATTAGTTTTGCATTAATACAACCTAAAAGGGTCACGGATGTATATACATTTATAAGGATACATTCCAACCACTTTAATTTCCAACCATTATCTAATTCCTTTAATTCAATATAAGTTTAATTAATTGGAGCATATCATTTTCAAAAAAATAATAATATTTGAATATATCCATAACATGGGTAACCCACATCACACAATTTCTGTATTTGTCCTAAATCGTGCATAATATAATATTTTAGTTGATTGTATTTCAAATGCAACTTATATATCATAAAGAAATCTGGCCTCTTCAACAAGCCAAATTCCTCAAGCTGCAAGTTATAGAAAACAAAAAAAAAAGATGAAGTGCATGTTCACTTGATTATAAGATGAAGTGCATCATATATAACCTAAAATACCAAAAGCTGCATTATTGCAACCTCCCCTTAAAAAACCTTCATATCCGGCTTTTATGCCCGAATTCCGGCAGACACTCCGACAACATTCTCCATTCGCGCGAACCAATCATTAATGCGCGTGTTCTCCAAAATGTCTCTACCGGATTTGAGGTTGCGAATGGTTCGTAAAACACCAAATACGGCAAGATCAGCCAAGTTAGGCTTCACTCCACCTGATATAAAGTTTGTTATGAATAAACCATCATATTTTCGTTCTATAACTTGCGTCATGTCGGTCCTCTAATTATCATTTTTTTTTTCAATTTTCATCCAGATTTACTCAAAATTTCGATTTCGCCTACATGGATGTCAAAATTGCTAACATGAATGTCTCAATTTAGACGTCCACGTAGGCAGAAATTGACATTTCGAGCAAAACTGAACAAAAGTTGGAAAAAAATTGATCTTAGTTAGATGATCAAAATTGGAATACATAAATGGACAAAATCTGAGTCACTTGGCTAAAATTGAGACTTTAATTCCGAAAATGAAACGAGGAGTAGAAACCTAGGAAATCTCGACCGTCGAGAGCAACAACCCATGTTTCAGCAGCTTCGTACAAAGCAGCTCGTGCATCGGTGATGTTGTATTTTTTCTTCAGTCTCTTCGAAATGAAGTAATACGCTGCGTCAGCCCCAGCATATAATATGATTCTCTCAGTGAAGCTGAAGTTACCTTCATTAATAAAAACAATAGTTATTTGCATTTTGTAACAACGCAAATTTCAAACTCCATTTTTCAAATTATATGAATAGAGTAAGTAATGTTACTCAATACTCATGATATAAAAAATTCTTACCATGACTTGTTATATAGTCTAATGACTCAAGGGCCTCAGCAGTGTTTCCATATAAATTAAATGACAATATAGGCACCAAGTGATTGTCCACCCAACTGCAATGACACAAATTTTTATAATGATTTGATACATAATAAGAGCTACAATTCAACACTTAAATAATGACAATAGTAAGATTAATTCCAAAAGCAATTAATAAGAGTCACATACCCACGCCATTTCTTCTCTTCACTATCTTCTTCTTCAGCAGATTCATGGGGATCCTCACCATTAATCTTTTTGCTCAATTTATCTATTATAACTACATACAGAAGCAAAAAAAGACATTGATACAAATGAGGAACGAATATGATAGCGCGTTGAGATTAGATTGATCGAGTTCAACAAATTATATACCTGATGAATTCACCATTCGCTCGCCATCAACCGTAAGTACAGGTAAGTTCTTGTAAGCGGACCATTGTATTTCTTTTTTACTTAGCGGGTTTACCTCCACAATTTTGTACGGTATATTGTAGTAATCAAGAAAAGCTGGAGAGAATAAGACGGATAAATTAATAAGAATAGTTACAATGTTGTACATGTTAGAATTTCAACTGTGACATAAGATCAAAATGATGAAAAAATTTCGGACATTATTCCACTTTTCCAGTTATTTTTCGATACTATTGGTTCACTCACACATCCGTTTTGCAAGATGCAATTTTCTTAACCATTTAATCATATTGTTAAACAAAGGGGAAATCGTTAATTTAGGACACTGTCTTTAGATTATTCACTAATAAATGACACTAATTTTTCAGGACCCGACATTGGGATACTAACTTTTCAAATCAGGCGATTATAGAACAAAACCCAAAATCACAAAATTCGGATCTAATTGAATGAGATTTGGGCTTCTTCTGAAATGATTTGGCTGACATTTGCGTAGTTTGGCCCAAAATTTGTGATTTCAGTTTTTTTTTTTCCTCTAAAATCACACAAATTGAAAAGTTTTGAGACCTGAAAAATGAAATATTAATGACGTAAAGAAAGTGTTCTAAATTGCATAATTCAACATATAACTGATTTTTTTCTACTTTACATTATAAGCGCATTGATCACATAGAAGATACAGTGTAATTTTCTAGAAGCAATATTTATTATAAATTCACACATATATTCATACGTAGATATAATTGTATCTATTAAATATCGATCAGATAAATCAGAAAGAAATAAGAAGAATCAGAATACCTTTGACCTTGTTGCAGAAAGGGCAAGCTACAAATTGATACAGAACGACATCGTTCGGGCAGAATTTCGGCTCTGCTTTTGCATGGACCTCTTCCACGAGCGCGGTGGCGGCCACCGAGAACAGCATCGTCCCCATAACGCCGCGCGCGACATTGTACGAAAACCAGTGAGATTTGTTGCTGTTTGTGCTTAGAAGAGCGGACTGGATGTGGAGGTTGTGTTGGTCGGCGTGATTTCGAGAAATCGAAGGAGTGGCGGCGACGCCGCCTACGGCGCGGCGAATGGCGGTGGATCCGGTAACCCTTCTCATCTGAGGAAAATATCGAGGTTTTTAATGGAGAGGAATTTCGAAAGTTGTAATGGTTTTATTTGCTCGCATGTTTTGCTTGTTCTATTTTTCGGGTTTATAGTAGGTTTTTAGAAACCGTTAACGTGAGCCAGAATGTTTGGTGAGCCGACGCGGAATTGAGCGCTAAAATTGGCTCAGCTCGAGCCGATAGAACCAAGCTGCTCTATTCGGTAATAGTGTACTAAATTCATTTGGGCTGGGAGCCCATATAGACAACCTACAATTGAAACATGTATTGGGCTAATAAGGAAAACTGGGCCCATTCAAAGGAAATGGTAGAGAGCTAGTGATCTTGTGCGAATAGAATTTTTCTATTTGACATGCTCTCCAGCATATTTAAATATACTGAAGGATGTTTTTAACTAGTTACACAATTAATTCAATCAAAATTTTCAAATATTATATATCTTCTAAATATTGTCATGTTGAGTGTTATTAGTGTTAAAAGCATAAGAGTTAAAAAAAAAAAAAAAAAAAATTTGGATTATATTTTGAATTGAGTTACCTTCTTTTTTTTTTTTTCTTTTAACAATTTCTGGACAACATAAGGTTTGTGCTTTGCAACTTAGTAAAATATTAAAATACCATGGGCCTTGCCTTATTTTCTTTTAATTAAAGTCTCTCTCTCATTGTATTTTTACAAGCTACCTAAGTTTTTCTTGCGCAGCTCATGCATCCCCAAATTCAGTCGATTCACCAAAATTAGGGCACGAATCGACAGCTAGCTGTGAACTTGAAGAAGGTATCTTCTCTTCTCTTTCTCCCTCAAAAGTCTTATCTTGTTATTTAATTGTTTGTCTCAGAATCCGGCTGTGATCTCCGGTGAGTGCGCCAGAGAACCTGCTGCGATCCTTTGTCGTACAGCAAGCACTATCTTCTATATATATTTTTTTTTCAATTAAGATAAATAGTGAACTAGGGTAGTGTTTCTGCACTTTCCTCTCCTCCACAGATCATATTCAGAGCTGCTTGCTGCATTGTAACCAATTTTGTTGTTGAGAAAGGGATTGAGACTGAATTCAATCGAAGGTCCTTGCAATCATATTGTTTTGGTCGATTTTCTGAGAACCCCCAAATCTCTGGATCATTCGCACAACCAGAATTTTTTTAAAAGAACAGCAAATAGGAAACGGCGTCGTTTGTAGGGGCAGGGATTGGGTAGTTTATTTTATCAGCTCATGCTATTTGTTTGTACAGTATAATGCCTCTAGTACACGCATGGTGTGCACTGATGATTGATTGAGTGTTTGAAATATTTGATCATTGCAATATAATTAACTAGGTCTCATGTAGATTAACTGTTTCACGATTTTTATAATTTGTTTGTGTGGATCATACTTATAATCCTTATGGTGTATAATGCTTAATGTTTTTAGAATGAAACACCTCTATTGGGTCAAGCACGCTCCTGCAGGACTTTTGCATTTTGGGCGCACTGTATGATTTTGACTACCTTGAACTAGTGAAATTATAAAATTTGAATTTAAAATTTTGAAACTGCCAAGGTTGGTTCTGTTTTGAAGTAGTAAAAAACCTTTTATTGTTCATAAAACTCAGTTCATCTGTCATCAAGATGGTTGCAGAGCTTGCTCTCATTGGGTATCTTCATCATTATTGCCTCTCACCTTAAACACCTTTCATAAACTAGATTGTTTAAGAATGTGTTCCACAACTATGTCTTCTTGTAGATATTGACAAGTTAATTCTATTGTTCTTCATGGCATGTTTGAAGGCATTTACAGGATTCTATGCAGTGTTTTTTTTTTCAGAAAATTTATTGGCCAACCTTGTTTATTTCCTTTTTTTTATTCGTTGCTCTTGTTTCAGTGTAGAGCCTTGCATTAACTGATTAAGAAATGGAAGATCAGAAGCATCTGCCAGATACTTTGGTCAGTAAGCCCAGAAAGAAGAAAGCTTTGTCACAATTCCCTGAAATGTTTCAATCACCTGTGGATGGCATTAAAGGATCTGATGAAATACGTACATTTCCCCGTCAAAAGGGGCAAAAGGCACCAAAAAGAGGTTTGGCAAATGAAGTTTCACCATCTTTTCAACGAGAGAGATTAGTATCAGATTCTCAGCCAGACTCTTTGTCATCTGGAAATGAATACAGAGCTCTCAGGCGGAAATATTTGCTCTTAGAAGAGGAAAGCTTTGGACTAGGAAGAGAGTTGAAGGAAGTTGAAGATAATGTCAAGACCCTTGAAGAGGAGAAGCTATCTTTATTGGATGAGCTTGTTGTTTTAGAAGGTCTTATTGATCCTTCAGATCTTCAATCTCAAGACCAAAGATTGCATTAGTCAGAAGGTTTGTTGAACAGAGAATCTAGATTGATTTATGCATGAGCATGAGTCTCAATCGATGTAATTGTTAATTGGGCTTTTGGTGTCATGGTGGTGTTTGTTATGATTAATCTGTAAAATTTTGGCTTGATTCCTTGATCGTGCTCAGGGACGCAATGCAAATTATCTCGTGGGTTTTCTAGATCATACTCAAGATCGCAGGTGTTTGGTTTTGTGTCTGGATTGCTTATTTAGTTAGGTTTCTGGTATTGAGCTTCCAGGACTAGTTGGGTGATGTAGTTAAAGACTAATTCTTTGCACACTTAGTATGCGAAGTAGATGTGCTCAATACTTTAAGATGATGTTGAAGATATAGAAAGTCCTTAATAGATGGCCTCATGATTTTTGGTCCAAGAAGTGGATTTTGAGGATAAGAAGCCACTATTCAGATTTTTTTTTTGGGGGGGATTATTGAATTTTGGGTATCAGCACAAAGGGTTGATTCTTCAGTTACTGTGAAAAAATAGATGAAAACATAACTTATAAAGGATGACCCTTTTAAGAGACTCAATTTAATGGAGCTAAAACTTAAAGCACCTCTTAATTGAAACAGAAAGCTTTAGATTTTGGGCAAATGTATGAATTTATTTATGGTTTTATCAGTGAGACATTGTTTATTTCTGGTTAAAATCACACAGAAATAAGTTTTACCTTAAGGATCTTTTGTCCAAGTTAGAAGGAAATGTTTTGGGAAATAATGTTTTGCCATTGTGCACTCTGAGTTAGGCCTTGCTCCTAAACATGGCTCTTCGTTTAGGGATGAATCTGATTTTGAGGGTTTTAGATGAAGCATGAGGACCCTGGTTGATGTCATTTGAATTGTTCATGGTATGCCATCCAAGAAATGGATTATAGGGAAAAAAAATATTATTGAAGAAATTAAGAACATGGATAGTGTGTTAACTCCTAAAGAACAACTTCATTCAGAGTAAATTTTCTAGAGTAGAAATATCCGTTAATATAAACAGGAAGCTTGTGATTTTGAGGAACTCTTTATTTTTCATATTTTGGGTGGGGTTTTGTTAGCAGCATCCTTGTTTTTTTCTTATCATACCATACAGATGGTAGACCAATCTGAGGAAACATTATGGATACATTATTCTGAGAATATGCATTTTGGGTTTAGGTGTCAAACCTGAATAAAACTTTAAGATTGTGCACAAACACAATCTTGAGTATCTAGATGAATCATGAGGATCTGTCTAATTTTAAGGTTTGCATGAAATTTCTAACTTTTAAGAGTTAAAACTAATGAATTTACTTGTGAGAATGTTGGAAACTCTACTTATGTTAATTAGAGGACTATAGTGTATAGATTCTTGTCCTCTGTCAGATTGCTGTCTTCTTTGTTTTCTTTCAGAAAGACAATTACTCAACTGAAGTTATAAGTTTTAACATCATATTTAGGACTTGCTTTTGCAACTGTTGTAAACTGAAACTTCAATTTGAGAGGTCTGTGTTATTTATATCCTGGGACATGTGTTTTCTCCTTTAGTCCTCCTGTGATCTGTGTTTCAACTTTTATGAGTTTGGTGCTCTAAATCTCCAAAAGGAAAAACAAAGGAAGAAGGAAAAAAGAAGAGAGAAGAAAGAGAAAAGGAAGGAGAGGAAAGAGAGAAGAAAAGAGAAGACAGCTCAGAATTTGGACAAGTCTGATATTATACAGGATCATGTTGGCCAAAAGATTTGCTCAGATCCAAAAATTGAGTTTTTCCAAAAGAGAAGAGCAACTGAAAGTGAGCAATTTGAACAGAGCAGTCTCACTGAGGAGCATGGACATCTCGATAGTTTACCTGTTCCCGGCTCGTCCTATGAAAGCACGGAGAACAGCAATAAACGGAAGAGGCACTCCTCACCTATAACCAATAGTCACAATCATGGTCATGGTAAAGAATACTTCCTTGCATCATCAAATCTCCTGCTCTTGTACTATGTTTTCTTATTTGCCTCATGGTTGCGAAACAGCTAAACGTATCTTGATAAGAATACCATCCAAAATGCAAAGCGACTTTCATCCTTTAGCCTATGAACAACAGCTCTGCTCAGTATCTGGACGATCAGACTTCCCTTCCCAACATAAAGATGACACTGGTTTTAATGGAAGGCCAGAGAACTTTGGCTGCACATCGGAGGGGGGCCACAATGTTGGACGAGGCTTTGCTCCTATAAGTAAACGTGAAGAAACCTGTTCGACTTCTAACCAGATTGAATTGCAATATGACGATCTACTAGAGAACTGTTTTCCACCACGGCTCGAGGATGCAAGCCTTTATCCAGCTGATTCAGATTGGCTCTTCCAAGATAGAAGAAGGAATTGGTATATACGACGTGAGAAAAGGCAGAGATGTGGAAGTGAGAGCATGTCCTGCTCTAGAAGCTCGTTGTTGTGGCCTCATGCTGAATACTTGCTCGAAGTTGATGCATATGCATTGCCTGTTGTAGTTCCTTTTTGAGCTGTACTAATGTAGTAATATATATGTAGGAACCACCTGATGATTGATTTTTTGGTTGCCACATCTAAGGCAGATATGAACTTCAACAGTTCAACCTTGTCTGTAAGAGAACATTTTTGGTTATAAGTGAGTGATATTGATATTCAACATATTTATTTCAATTCCCAGTTACATGGGTTGAATGTGAAGTTAAGTTTCCAGCCAACTTATTTTGACCCTTGCAGTTTTGACTGTTCTTATTCTAGTTTAGGTTCAGATAAATTTACAAAGAAAATCCTAAATATATAAACAGTAATTTGGACAATAAAAATAAGAAGTATTTATTTATTCATTTCTTAGTTTCAGAAGAAATAAAATCACAATTACTTGAACAAAAACACCCAAACAAAGAAAGGTATAATAGCCTTTTATAGCATAATAAAACAACATAAAATTAATTTTTCTAACCAATATATTATTTTGTTATTTTTCTACCTAATATATTTTGTTACTTTTCTATCATTAATTTGGCTGAAAAGTCTAAAATAACCTTTGAACTCACATGTGTATGGTGTATGATTATTGACTGATGTGATAAAAGTATTAATATTAATATAGGATAAAATGTCATTTTTAATATTTGTGATAAAAATTTATATATACATATAATTTATTGTGGTAGAAAAATAATTGTTATGATAGAAAAGTGAAACCCCAGCAAACAAAAGTGGTGACTTTATTAAGTTTTATCAACAAAAGAATTATGATGGGCCTATTTATTGGGCTAAACCATTCGGCCCAAATATTTATAAACTCCTTGAACCCCGTTTTATCTTTCCCTCTTTGTGAAACCCTAATCCCTTCTTTGGGGGAATAACTGAAAATAATAGCAAATGAAAGGACCAAACTGCAAAGAAAAGCCGTGTTGAGGTGTCTCGATCACACGGCCACGCCTAAATATATACCCCCTTCCCATTCAGAATCGTATCGCTATTTTGTGTTGGGAAATTGAATATCTAGGTTTTCCAAATTCTTAGATCTAGATCTTCTAATTTGCAAAAATCTTCGATCTTTAGAATCTAGGCCTCGTTCATCACCGATTGCTTAGTTCTCGGTTCAATTTCCCGACAAATTCTCGATTCGATTCAAAGATGTCTCGATGCTTCCCCTACCCTCCACCAGGGTATGCTCCGAGCAGTGAGAGGAATGAGGCTTTGATCGAATCGTTTAAGGTTCGTTGAACAGAGAATCTTGTATGATTTATGCATGAGCATGAGTCTCAATCGATGTACTTGTTAATTGGGCTTTTGGTGTCGTGGTGGGTGTTTGTTATGATTAATCTATGAATTTCGTCAGTGATCCCTTATCGTGCTCAGAGGCTCGATCGCAGGTGTTTGGTTTTATGTCTGGATCGCTTATTTAGTTAGTTTTCTGGTATTGAGCTTCCAGGAATAGTTGGATGATTTAGTTACAGACTAATTCTCTGCACACTTAGTATGCGAAGTAGATGTGCTCAATACTTAAGAGGCTGTTGATATAGAAAGTCTTTAATAAAGGCGAGATTAATGATGCAGGATTAGGAAATAGGTGGCCGCAATATTATTGGTCCAAGAATTTTTTTTTAAAGGGGATTATTGAATTCTGGGTTATCAGCAGCACAAAGGGTTGATTCTTCAGTTATTGTGTTTGAAAAATAGATGAAAACGTAAATTAATAAAGGATGACCTTTTTAACACTCAATTTTATGGAGCTAAAACTTTTTTTAACCTCTTAATTAAAACAGGAAGCTTATGATTTTGGGCAGATATATGAATTTATTTGTAGTTTTATCAGTGACACATATTGTTTGTTTCTGGTCAAAATCACACGGATTTAAGTTTTGCCTTGTGGATCTTTTGTCCAAGTTAGAAGGAAAAGTTGCTTTGCAATTATGCACTCTGTGGCTCTATGTTTAGATATGAATCCAATCTTGAGGGTTTTAGATGAAGCATGAGGACCTTTGTTGATGTCATTTGAATTGTTCATTGTATGCCATCCAAGAAATGAACTATAAGGATAATAAAATATTATTGAAGAAATTAAGAACATGGATAGTGTGCTAACTTCTAAAAACAACTTTATTCAGAGTCAATTTTCTCGAGTAAAAATATCTATAATATAAACAGGAATCTTGTGATTTTGAGCAACTATTTGTTTTTCATTTTTGGGTGGGGTATTGTTAGTGGGCCATCCTTGGTTTTTACTTATCATATGATACAGATGGTATGTTTTTTTGAGATCTTAGGTCAAATTCTGGGAACATTATGGATACATTATTCTGCTATTATGCATTTAAGGTTTAGGTGTCAAACCTGAATAACACTTCATGATTGGGCACAAACGCAATCTTGAGAATCTGGATGAATCATGATGATCTGTCTGATTTTAAGGTTTAATATGAAATTTCTAATTTTAAGAGTTAAAAAAGTTAAATCTATTGAGTTTACGTATGAACAAATTTGGAAACCCTACGTATGTTAGTAGAAGGATTATAGTGTATAGATTCTTGTCTTCTGTCAGATTGCTGTCTTCATTGTTTTCTTTCAGAAAGACAATTACTCAACTGAAGTTATAAGTATTAACATTATATTTAGGACTTGAGTTTGCAACTGTTGCAAACTGAAACATCAATTTGAGGTCTGTGTTATTTATATCATGGGACATGTGTTTGCTCATCTAGTCCTCCTGTTCTCCATTCCTAAATTTCTTATAAATTTGGTGCTCTAAAGCTCCAAAAGGAAAAACAAAGGAAGAAGGAAAAAAGAAGGGAGAAGAAAGAGAAAAGGAAGGAGAGGAAAGAGAGAAGAAAAGAGAAGACAACTCAGAATTTGGACAAGTCTGATGTTATAAAGGATCATGTTGGCCAAAAGATATCCTCAGATCCGAAAATTAAGTTTTTCCAGAAGAGAAGAGCAACTGAAAGTGAGCAATTTGAACAGAGCAGTCTCACTGAGGAGCATGGACGTCCCAGCGCTTTACCTGCACCCAGCTCGTCCTATGAAAGCACAGAGACCAGCAACAAGCGGAGGAGACACTCCTCACCTTTAAGCGATAGCCACAATCATGGTCATGGTAAGGAATACTTCCTTCACCAAACCTCCTGTTCTTGTTTGTAGGTGCTTTCTATGTTTGCTTATTTGTGTTGTGAAACAGGTAAACCTATCTTGATAAGACTACCATCCAAAAAGCAAAGTGACTTTCATGCTTTAGCTGATGAACAACAGATCCGCTCAGTATCTGAACGAACAGACTTCCCTTCCCAACATAAAGACGACACTGGTTTTAATGGAAGGCCAGAGAACTTTGGCTGCACATCGGAGGGGACCCACAATGTTGGACAAGGCTTCACTCCTAGAAGTAATATTGAAGAAACCTGCTCGAGTTCTAGGCAGATCAAATTGCAATATGATGATCTACTAGAGAACTGTTTTCCACCACGGCTCGAGGATGCAAGCCTTTATCCAGTTGATTCAGATTGGCTCTTCCAAGATAGAGAAAGGAATCAGGATATACGACATGAGAAAAGGCAGAGATGTGGAAGTGAGAGCATGTCCTGCTCTAGAAGCTCGTCGTTGTGTCCTCGTGCTGAATACTTTCCTGAAGTTGATGTATATGCATTGCCTTTTGTAGTTCCTTATTGAGCTGTACTAATGTAGTAATATATATATATGTAGGAACCACCTTATGATTATTTTTTGGTTACCACTTCTAAGGCTGATGTGTTCTTCAACAGTTCAACCTTGTCTGTAAGAGAACATGTTTGGTTACAATTGAGTGTGACATTAATATTCTATTATTTATTTAAATTCCCAGTTACATGGGTTGTTTGTGAAGCTAAATTACCAGCAAATTTATTTTGGTTTAGGTGCAAATAAATTTATACATAAAATCACAAATATATATACTGTAAATTGGACAATTAAAATAAAATGAATTTACTTACTCATTTTTTAGTTTCAGAAGAAATAAAATCACAATTACTTGAACAAAAGACTCAAACAAACAAAAGTGGTGACCTTTTAAGGTTTTACCAACAAAAGAATTATGTTGGGCTTATTAATTGGGCTAGACCCTTCGGCCCAAATGCTTTTAAAACTCCTTTAAACCCGTTTTCTATTTCTTCCCCTCTTTGTTAAACCCTAATCCTAAAACCCTTCTTCCTTCAACATCAGTGCTGAATTTCCAATCAATCGACTGTAATTACGAATTCAAGCTGTCAAATTGCTTGCAACTCACAGTTATGGGCGATTACAGTCACCAGCGTGACTTTATGTTCTGCGAAATGTGCGGGACAATGTTGTCTTTTGATACGCCAGAGTATGCTCGATGCCCCTTGTGCAAATTTCAGAAGCGCCTCAAAGGTGATTTGTTTATTCCGTTTTTGTTCAGAGTTTTTGTTTATTATTATGAATATATGTATAATCTGTTGAAGAATTAATTCTTTGGATTTGTTAGTGATGTGTGATTTTCGATGATGAAGTCTGCGGATTATGGAAATTTACAAAATCTGCGAAAGATTTTATCTTTTAAGCTGCAAGCTTGTACTTCATAATTTTGTCAAATTTGTTGTTTGAAGTCGGATTTCTACTTGATATTATTTCTAAGCAGATGAATTAGGAAATTCATATTTGTGAAGCTAACTGTTGCCTCTTAGGATGTTTTAGTCAATTTGTATTTGGTTAGAGCTAGAGAATTATGAACTACTGGGATTTCTTGATGTGTTGGGTCTAATTATGATTCTTATTGCAGTGAAAGAAGTAATTTGTATACAAATCAGATTTTGTGTTTAATGTTCACGTACGAAGTTAATGAAGTTAAATTTAACAACTTTTGCTTGTTGATTGAGATATTTTTCTTGCTATTGTTTTCTCAGAAATTTCTGGAAAAGTGATTCGCTATACAATCAGTGGTGAGGTATGATGCTTTTCGATTTGTTGCATTTGTTCTCTTATATGTTATGGTAAAAAAAAAGTTTGAATCCTTAGTCACACATCAAATAGCTTATGGACAAATTTCTGAGTTAGATCATACCTAAACTTTGTTAAACAAAAGCTACTAGTTTTAATCAATTGTTTTGTTGGCTTGAAATAATATTCTCATGAGATGAAGAAGAAAACGATAGAAGGATGCCAGATATTGGTGGCATACATGATACAACTCATGTGAATCTACTGAAATCGGGTTTAGCGAATTTTGTGTGCTTAGACAGGCTTGTAATATTCTAAAATTATATTGAATCAAAAACAACATTTCTATTGCTTGAAAATTTATATCTTCTAGATTTTGCATTACATTCTGATAGATGCAAAGTTCGTTGGTCTTCCGTGAATTGCTCATGAGTCCCCCATGTCAATGTAGTTGGATAGAAGCATAATGTCAGGCTTAGAAAGCAAGATACAGGATTGGGATGCCGAAAAATCAATATTATATACCTCTCAACAATTTTGTTCCATTACATGATATGAATGACTAATGTAAGAAGTGGTATTAGATAGCTTAAAAGAACTTTAAGTTGTGTTTGGATTGAGGAATTTCACTTGCAAAGATTTCAAAATTAATGAATTTCAAGTCCTCCACCCAAATCACTCAAAAATTAGTTCCAAATATTTCAAATCCGTATCAACCTAAACAAGATAAATTGATTTTTGCTCATCCTTGAATCCTTCACTCCAACTTTGGCTTTGTTATTCGATTAAAGTTACTGAAAACATTCTAACTTCATATCTTGCAGGATCTGAGGAGGGAGCTGGGAGTGTCTTCCCTTGATGACATCGAAGAAGAGAGAGAACTGAAACAAATGGTTAGAATCTAGAACTATGTTATACCTACCGCTTTTCAATGTATTAATATAAATATAGTCGTTCATGATATGTGTTGTCTTTCATCAAACAGGATTACAATGCAAAATGCAAAGCATGCCAGCACTTGGGCTTGGCATACGTTGCGAGACAGGTAAAGTCGTGGCTTTTAAGCAAGCATATTAACCTCACAATTCACAAATAGGTGCTCTTTGCCTGTTCTGCCATATTTTCTTTCTAAGGATCTATTTCTTTCTTTTTTCAGATTAGATCAGCTGATGAAGGACAGACAATCTTCTATACATGCCCTGTGTGTGCCCATAAACAAACTGAGAATTCATAGAATACTTTTAATATGTATCATTCATAGTCAATGTACTCCCAATCTCAATTAAATTGGAGTACTACTTTTGCTGAATATTTATTCATCCCCATGACCTCTTGTTGGATGTAAACATGTTGTAGGATAACATTACTTGATCCCCAAATCATGTAGTTTCACTTCTCGCAAATTATGTTATTATCATATTTGTGTATTTACAAAATTAATTTCATTTTTATAAATTTATCTATTTCTATTGTTTTTATTACCAACTGTTTTATTTAATAATCGCATTATACATTACGAAAAAGTTATAACAATTAGTGCTCAATTTAAGTATGTATAATAAGTGGTTTAAAAACATTAATAATATAATAATAGTAGAGTTTATTTCTTATAAATATCAAAATATTATTTACATAATACGAATATTATAATGCCATACAATTTAAGGGAAAATCAACTTAATATTATTTATAAATACAAACTTTAGTAATTTATATAAAAAAAAATAGAAAAGAAATTACTTTGTCAACTCATTTATTCTTAAGGGGTAACACAAAGTCAGGGTGGGCAGCAGAAACCACCGAAAGCAAAGAACAAAAAGAAAATAAAAACCTAATGAGGACTAATAAGCAATTAATAATAATATTATTCACTGGAGACGAAGAAATCGCCGGAGATCATCACTGGCTCCGGCCTCTACTCCGTCATTGCCGCCGACCTTCCGCCTCAACGTAAACGTCGGCAACGGCAGGCTGCTTGGCGGCGGAGAGATTGTCATCCAATTATTACAACCTTTTACAACATCATTTGCGGGCCCCATTGATCCCAGATCACTGGTTGATGAAACTACAGTAACAATGTCTGAACATCTTCTGGACATTTTCTTGTCTTCTTTTTTGGGAGCCTTGGACGGAGATTTTGATTTCTTAGGGGTATTACGGCTTTTATTGGCGGGGACCAGGGCGGAGGAGCTGCGGCGGAGATGGGTGGCCGGAAGTGGTAAGAGCGGTGGTTGACGGTGGGAGTGAGGGAGAGAGGGCGGCGGAGCTCTTAGAATCCCCATTGAAGGGGTTTTTCTGATGTGGGATTTGTAGAGAGAGAGTGGTTCATGGTGTAGCCCATGCAACTCACCTGCTTCCATTATATATATCTAGATGATCATATATTGTGTCTTTTAAATGAAAATAAGAATGATTTCAAGAAATATTATTACAACAGATGACAAACAATATCAATGAGGAATTAATCAAGAGATCTTGAGTGCACGAGAACAAGATATATAAACTGCAGGAGATTGGATCATGACTTATATATCACAATCACTAAGATATATGTATCTATATTCACACACAAATGTGTTTTTGTGTGTGTGTGTATATATATCCTAATTTTTTACTTCTCCTAGGGAGAACCTTTCTTGAAGTTGCATATCGAAGCTGCCCTTTAAATAGGTGAAGAATACTAATACCAGTTTGGTCCTCTTCGTTTTCTTTCAATGAATATCTCTTAAATTTGAAGGGGAAAAAGAATTCTAAAAAAGGGGTTTTATTTCTTTTTATTTTCACCCACTTATTCGTGTTCTCGTTTCAAATTTACAAGCAATTCACCTAACATGAAATGCTCCAATCCATTTTGATATTACTCGGTTTTTTATTATTTCACTCTATACTTCACTCCAAATAGTCTTAATTTGCACTTCTTCTTTTATGTTTCATCGTTTATTCAATTGTTGGATCATTTTAATTGATGTCTCTGACAGTAATTATTTTTTGAATAAACATTTTTGGAATAGATAAACATTCTAACTCACATCTTTTATTACATTTTATGTTCTGTCTCTCAATTCAATTATATAATCAACACACATTACATGTATTAAATGACATCGATAATTAACATGTGGCGTGTATTAAATGTCATGTATACTATAAAAATGCGGTTATATACCGACATTGATTATTCTTTATCATCTATACATTGACATGTATAGCTGATTTTTTACTCATGTTGAACAAGATTTTAGATTCGGAGTCTTCAATGTTCATATCAATTAATTGTAACTCAAAATATATATATATATATATATATATAAATATTTATCACAGCCTAAATTTACCGACAATAGTAGACGGCGGTCCGCTGATGCAAGAATGCCGAGTCAGCAATGATAAATAAACGGTGTGGGGCGGCGACCGCCGATGCGATGGAGGCCACTGGATTCTGCTATTAATAGAACTATCCTTTCTGCAAATCTTGACCCTCCATGCTATGGAAAGTTTGTGGGAATATGACGTTAGAATCAATCTTAGCCTTACACGTTGTCTGGAGTAAATCTTTTCCCTGATACAGAAGGTATGCGTTTCAATTTTTTTTAATTATTTTTCATTTAAATTTGGATGATAGAAAGTGACGAGAAAAGAAGACAACGTAGGAAAAGTATAAGCACATGACTTTTAGTAATTGTTTAAGTGGTCCTATTAGTTTCATTATAATATATTTTCAGTTCAGTGTAATCCATTAATTACACTAATATAATTAATGCTTAATTCAATATTTAGTGATTGGAAAATATGATATACATTATTATAATCTCTTTATATCACTTTATTATTATTTATGTACATGAAATTAAAGGCACGATTGACATAGAACGACTTGATATATTACAAAGTTTGAGTTCAAACTCGATTATATATCCAAACTCTAAGATCGTCAAAACTCGACTTAGAAGTTAATTAAACTTATATTCTAATATCAAATTGATAAATAATTATAGTTAGCATTTATACGTAGATAAAACTACTCAATTTGTCTTAAAAAATGTTTTTTTCTAAAAAAATTGTCCATACACGAGTCATGTTTCACAAATTGATGTAGTTTTTAACTAATATTGTATATTGTCTTTAATACAAAACCAAAATCAAGTTAAATTTGATTGAAACCAATAAACGAAGGAGTATAGGTTTAAATTAATGTTTGACTTATGAAAGATTTCCCTTTATTAACTTTATCGGAACAAAAAAATGTATTTTAATTAAATATATATGACTTTTTTTTTAAATAAAGGAAACAATATTAATAATAAAAATAGTAGAATATACTATACAATACAACTAATGTCTAATAAACCAATTGAATCGAACTTGAGTTAGATTAAATTTTACTCGAAATGACTCGAATCGTTTATAACCCTAATTCGAATTGGAAAAAAGGCAATAGAATCCAAGATGGGAAATGCTTCCTCCATCCCACGGGTTGAAGCCCTTGAATAGTCAAAGAAAGCCGTTATGCATGGATCCAACCATGCATTTAATTATATTATTATATCTTTTCTTTTATTGTTTTAATTTCCATGCATTTTCTTCTCTTTTCCTCATTGCTTCACTCTCTCATCTTCCCTAACTTTTTATTTGGTTGATAAACAAATCCACTAATTAACAACATCACAGTAATTTGATCCTTTTTTATTTTAGTATTCTTAATAAAGATCATCATGATATTGGGTATTATAAGCACCATATTGGGTGCTATTGGTTTTGTGATGGGAATTTCAGTTGGGGTTTTGACAGGATACTTTCTCTTGATCTATTACCAACCATCTAATGTCAAGGTAATTAATATCATTTCTCTTTCTTCTGTAATTAATTTCTTGAAAATTATATTGAGTATTTTGGAAAATTTTCATGTTAAATTCTATGTTGTTTTCATTGCACCTTGATTGATAATACTATTCTAACAATTGATGACCTTGTGATGAATTCTTTGTCGGATCCGAAACGTATAATGTGGTATGGAACGACGACGTTTCATACAATAGTAATTGTTATCAGTCCATTTTTTCATCGATTCAAATAATGAATATATGTTCATTTGTTTGGTAATTATAATACTTTTTGCAGGACCCAGAAATTGTTCCTTTAGTCGACCAAACTTCTGAATTTCTCCAAAAAATACTTCCGGAAATACCCCTCTGGATTAAAAATCCAGACTACGATCGTGTGAGTTCCGTTTCACATAATTAAATTATACGAAAAAACTCATAGTCTAACACGTACGACGTATCTCCTGCAGCTTGATTGGCTGAACAAATTCGTCGAACGTATGTGGCCTTATTTAGACAAGGTACAATATAATTGTTAGTACAATTTATCTGTAACTTTTCTATTTGATCAAAATGTTGATATTACAACTCTCTTATAGGCTATATGCAAAACAGTGAAGAACATTGCAGAGCCTATTATAGCTGAGCAAATTCAAAAATACAAAATTGAATCAGTTCAATTTGAAACACTAACTTTGGGTGCTCTGCCTCCTACTTTCCAAGGTTCACCACTGATTTATGCTCTTATTTTAATTTTCTATAATAATATTAACCTTATTTTTGTAATTACATAAGTAGTTAAATAATCAAGGTTTAATGATTAGGAATGAAAGTATACAATACCGAAGAAAAGGAACTGATGATGGAACTAGGCCTGAAGTGGGCAGGTACCCCTAACATCCTCGTCGCTGTAAAGGCATTCGGTTTGAGAGCTACAGTACAGGTAAATAAGATAAGAAAAAATTTTAAATAATCAAAATATTATACAGAGTCAGATTGACTGAAATACCCTAAATGAAATGAGTTATAAATAGGGGCTGTCTTCATTTTAGTAAGGGTGTTTCGGCAAATAACCAATTTTTTTGCAAGAACAACGTTTTTGTTATGAATTGGCTATTTAATTTTTTTTTTTTTTGTCATTTTATATGACTGTTTCTATTCATTATCACTAAAAATAAAGTTATTTTTCGATTCTGAGTATTTCAGGTGCTCGATTTTCAAGTATTCGCTTCTCCGCGTATCACATTGAAGCCTCTGGTCCCAATCTTCCCTTGTTTTGCAAATGTACATGTTTCTCTAATGGAGAAGGTGTGGATTGGCAGGTTCATTTTGGCTATACAACATTTGTTATGCTTAATATGTGTATTTAGGTGATTGGACATTTTTGATTGACTTGTCTTTTTATTTAATTGGCTTTCTAGCCTCATGTTGATTTTGGAGTAAAGATTCTTGGTGCTGATGCTATGTCCATACCTGGAGTGTACCCAATCGTACAAGTATAACTGACGAGATCCTCTGTTTTAAAATTGTGTTTCTTTCGATTTTGCCCCTCATTGGATGTGATGCTTCTTCAGGACCTCATCAAGGATCAGGTTGCTAACATGTATTTATGGCCCAAAAGACTAGAAGTACAAATAATGGACCCTATAAAGTAAGTCGTTTTTTTTGTAGCTATAAGTTATTGTAAAGCAAATTCTTGGATTTCAAATCAATCTATGTTTTGCGAATTGATAGAGCAATGCGGAGACCGGTTGGAATGGTTCATGTGAAGGTTGTTCGAGCAACGAATCTCGAGAAAAAAGATCTTTTAGGCACTTCGGACCCTTATGTGATTCTAGAACTGACCGATGACAAACTTACATCGAAGCAGACATCCGTTAAAAAGAAGAACTTGAACCCCGAATGGAACGAGGAATTCAGCATCCCCGTTAAGGATCCCGAAACTCAAGTTCTAATGCTAACTGTGTATGATTGGGAGCAGGTATATAAATCGTCGTGTTTTGATCACATTTTTGTCCGTTTCTCATATAAATCACTCTCGTTTAGGTTGGATCACACGATAAGATGGGATTCAATGTGGTCCACTTGAAAGAGCTAGTCCCAGAGGAACCAAAAGCTATGACACTTGATCTTCTCTCGAATCTAAATCCGGATGATGCTCAAAATGATACATCTCAAGGGCAACTTGAAATTGAAGTAACTTACAAGCCCTTCGATGAAAACGAGTTAAAAAGCAATCTTGATGGTACGGGCCTAGTGTTGAAGGCTCCGGAGGGCACACCAGAAGGTGGTGGCGTGCTTGTTGTAATAATCCATGAAGCTCAAGATTTGGAAGGGAAGACCCATACCAATCCATCTGCAATTATACTTTTTAGAGGAGAGCAAAAGAAAACTAAGGTATATCAGTATATGTGTTTGTGGACTAAGCAACTTGATTTTCTTGCAAAAACTAAGGTACACTTTCCAAGATTGTATCATTTGTTAATTTTGACTTGTGTAATAGAGGATGAGGAGAAATAGAGATCCAAAATGGGAAGAAGAGTTTCAGTTTGTGCTTGATGAGCCTCCTATTAATGACAAGATTCGTGTCCACGTTGATACTTCTTCCAAGAGAATGGGTCTTAGGACCCCTAAGGTACATTCATTCAGTGCTTCGTAGCAATAATTTGCAAAATTGGTCGAGTAACTAAGACGGGGTCTCATATTTTCGGTTTATCACAAGGTGGTTGTTCATTATTAATAGTTCTCGAGTTTTATGTAGTTTAAAATTGAATTTCGTCAAAATTATTTATATTTTTGACTATGGTCATATATAACTTGTTCACTCTAAAGTTACTTGAGATTGGAAATGGGAATTAGTCCTATTCTTGATGTCTTAAGATTTTTCTATTGTACACAACCAAAGCAACTAATCACATTTTCGAACGTGCTTTTCTTAGGAATCTCTTGGTTATGTGGACATATACCTAGCAGACGTTGTCAACAACAAGAGGTTGAACGAGTGGTACAACCTTATCGACTCCAAAAATGGTCGGATTCAGATTGAGATGCAATGGAGAACTGCATGATCTCTTGAAAGTTGTTTTTCTGAATTATGATTAATGTTGTAAGTAAGAAACATTCAACAGTTTAGTTTTAGGTATGGTTTGTACATGTTTGTACTTTTGACATTCCAAGTATTAACTTATTTTCATACATGCTAATCAACTGTTTTTTATAGGTTAGAGTACAATGGTTTGAACATCATCATCTATAAAAGGCCAAGGCCTTTTCACATTAGGTTAAGAGTAAATTATTAGGCCTTTTCACCTTTGGCCTTTTCAAGTAGCTATTATTACTTGATTTCATGAAATTTGACTACCAACTGTCAAGTCAATCTTATGTTTGGACTTTAGATACTTGCTTTTGAATTTACTGACAACATTGTGTACAATATTTTGTCGCATTGCACTGAATTAAAATTCTTTTTTCTAATCCATCTTGTTCATAATCACGATCTTCTGATTCCAAAGTAAGAGTAAGACAATTCCAAGAAATCTCATTTTGCATAGTATGTACAAGATCCCTGCATTTAGTTACAAATTTCATAGCCAGTGCTTTAACTATCCCATTAATTTCAATTTATAGAGAACGGGGTAGACACTAGTATTAAATATTAATCAACATTAAATTTGTATGTATATCAAAATTACTTTATATGTATCACAAAAAAAAAAAAAGACGTATTCGACTCTTTTCTCATTACTAGTTATTCATTTGTACTTAAAAATACTTTATTAGTCCTTTTATTTTGGGTTAATCGTCAGAAAAATCATGAATTTTACTTAATTTAAAATTTTAACAAATTTTTTGAATATCATCAAATTTAACATAAACTTTAATATCTTTTATAAATTTAACCAACGGACTGATTCCGAACATGTCTATTTTGGAAATAACTCCCACATTTTTTAAATAATTATCATTTTGTATGTTAAGTCATTTTTCCATCCACAAAAAATATATCATATTAATACTAAATACATCTATTAATCACTTATTTTTATAATAATGCCTTATATAGTATTTAAAAAAAACAAAAAAAAATACTATACTCTCCTAATATATGACATAATTTTGAGTGATATCTTTTGGTGAATAGGTAAAATAAAAGGTAAAAGACTAAAGAGTACAACCAATTCCCTCAGATGGATTTGTTCCTACTTTATAACAAAAGACAAAGAAGAATTATGAAATCATAAAGAATGGGCTTTAGCCAATTGTGAGTGGCCCCATTCCAAAAAGAACCGTGATTGGCCCATTACCATCATACCCCCCACACATACAAATGTCTAAGTTGACTTTTGACATACTAACAAAATAGAGTCAGAGAGGGTACCCATGTCTTTTTGCATAGAGACATATCCAGTCTTTGGGCCGGGCCCATTCTCGGAAAAGCACAAAAGGAAACATTTCACAACCCGACCCGATTATGGTTGAGACGACGTCGTTAAGGGCCACGTCATCCTACAACTGACAACGGTCTGACTCTGCTGCGACCAGACTCACCAGAGGATCACGAATTCAAGATAAAATATAATATCGAGTGTCACATGAAGACACCAATGATAAATATATATCACATGCCTGATTTTAAATTTATCATTATATGTTAGCAATATAAAATAGATATAGTATTATCTATTCTTTCAGGCTTCAATTTCTTTGTGGTTGAAATTGTTTATTAAAAAAAACATGTAGTATGTTAATGTGTAAATGATCACATTATCTAATATTAAGTAATATAACAAATGTATTTTACTAAATAGTAGCTTCCTACGAAAAGAAAACATGAACAAAGTCAAAAAAACAATCATTAATTAATATTTTTTATTAAAAATTGACAATTAAATTAAACAAACTGTATTCTATAAGTAGAGTATTTATTCCCTTTTTTTTTTTTAGATTTGTATACTTTGATCTACTTTTTTTTTCTTTCCTTTGAATAGGAAAAACTTTTTGGGTTCTCTTCTGCTTTATCTTGTAATTAAAATTAAACGAATTATAACTTATATACACCACCGCCTCTTACAATGATATACATAACATATTAATTATTTATTCATGCATAACAAATTTCTAAACTTTTTGTTATTTTCTAGTCATTTTGATCAACTGCACCATTCTTCATATGCTGGTATTAAAAACAATTTATATTCACCAACTAGATTTACTCTTTACATCATTGAGAGAAAAATTACAAACGAGTTAATAATTTACGTCCATATATCATAGTGAGCATAGCTTTATATTCGATCCTTAAGAAACAAAAACAATTGAACAAAAGATTGCCTTTTTCTTAGAACACACTGAAATCTAAAACTTCAAACAAGTTGAAAAGTACCAAAATCCCATATTTCAATTGATATCCACCAAAAAAAAAAAAAACATGAGAAGAAAACCCCTTGTTTTCATCATCATCTTCTTCTTCTACTCAACCACTCTATTTCTCCATGCATTCTCCGATCTCGACACTCTACTACTGCTCAAATCATCCCTCATCGGGCCTTCCGGTTCGGGCCTCGACGACTGGGCCGCCCCGCCACCTTCCTCCGCGGCGGCCCACTGCTCATTCTCCGGCATTACATGCGACGCCGACGGACACGTCACCTCCCTCAATGTCACTGGCGCTGCACTCTTCGGCGCTATTCCACCGGAGATTGGGCTTCTGAAGAAGCTCGTCAATCTCACACTCGCCGCCGATAATCTCACCGGCCCGTTACCGAAGGAACTATGCAAGCTGTCTTCGTTGAAGCATTTGAATCTCAGCTTCAACTCTCTCTCCGGCGAATTCCCCGATGAAATGGTGCTCAAGCTCACTGACCTCGAAGTGTTCGACGTGTACAATAACGACTTCGTCGGAAAACTTCCCGTGGGGTTTGTCACGTTGAAGAAGCTGAGGCTTCTGAACCTCGCCGGAAATTACTTCTCCGGCGAGATTCCGGAGGTCTACTCCGAGTTCGAAACGCTGACGCACTTATCGTTGCAGGGAAACAGCTTGACAGAGAATATTCCGGCGAGTTTAGCGATGATTCCGAGCCTGCAAGAGCTTAGTCTCGGGTACTTCAACACGTATTCCGGCGGTATACCGCCGGAATTCGGGCTCATGTCTAATCTCCGATTGCTTAATCTCGCCACGTGCAATCTCTCCGGCGAAATTCCGGCGAGTCTCGGCAACCTGAAGCACCTGCACAGCTTGTTTCTTCAGGTGAACAATCTAACAGGGCAAATCCCGACCGAGCTTTCCGGTCTAGTCAGCCTGATGTCGTTGGACCTTTCCGTCAACAACCTCGCCGGAGTTCTGCCGGAGAAATTCTCCGATCTGAAGAATCTCACGCTGATTAACCTATTCCAGAACAATTTCCAGGGCCCGTTCCCTGGCTTCATCGGCGACCTTCCAAATCTCGAAGTTTTGCAAATTTGGCACAACAATTTCACTCTTCAGCTGCCGGAAAATCTTGGCCGGAATCAGAGATTGACTCTGGTCGACGTGACGAAGAATCATCTCACCGGAATTATTCCCAAGGATCTATGTAAAGGAGGAAAGCTGAAAACATTGATTCTGATGGATAACTATTTTTACGGCCCAATCCCTGACGAGCTCGGAAACTGTAATTCGCTGATTCGTGTTCGAATGAAGAAGAATTTCCTGAACGGCACAATTCCGACAGGGCTTTTCCGATTGCCGACGTTGGACATGCTTGAGCTCAACGATAACTACCTCGCCGGAAACCTGCCGGAGAATATTTCCGCGAATATGCTCGGTAGTCTCTCATTGTCGAACAATTTGATCACCGGCAAAATCCCTGAATCGATCGGAAACCTAACGAACATCGAAATTCTCTCACTCGATCACAACAACTTCTCCGGCGAAATTCCAAGCACCGTTTTCAATCTGAAGAGATTATCAATGCTTAACCTGAGTGGCAACGGATTAACAGGCGAAATTCCGGCGTCGATTGCTCGATGCTCGCATTTAACATTCGTTGATCTTAGTCGGAACGTTCTAGAAGGTTCTATTCCGAGAAGCATTTCAGCGTTGCAGAATCTGAACGTGCTTAATCTATCGAGAAACCATCTTAATGGTGCAATTCCAGGCGAAATCGGGCAAATGAAAAGCTTGACCATTCTAGACCTTTCCTACAATGAATTCACCGGAAAACGGCCAGTAAACGGATTGTTCCGAGACTTCGACGATCGGTTCTTCACCGGAAATCCTAACCTCTGTTCAACTCATGTAACCACCTCGTGTTCATCTTCTGATCACAAGAAGTATTACAAAACCAACATAGTGATTCTATCGATTCTATCAATCCTCGTCTTCTTGTCGTTACTCGGAACATCCTGCATTGTAGTAAGAAAGAAGAGATCCAATCGAAAATGGAAACTCACCGCGTTTCAAAAGCTTGATTTCAAGGCAGAAGACGTGGTCGAATGCCTAAAGGACGAGAACATAATAGGCAAAGGCGGTGCCGGGATTGTCTACCGCGGGTCCATGCCAAATGGGGTGGAAATCGCGATAAAAAGAATAAGTACACGTGGCAACAGTAGCCGGGGCGATGATCGCGGCTTCATGGCTGAGATTCGGACACTGGGGCAGATCAAGCACCGGAACATTGTGAAGCTGCTAGGTTACATGTCGGGTAAGGACACGAACTTGTTGTTGTACGAGTACATGTCTTTTGGGAGCCTAGGCGAGATGCTGAGGGCTAGCAAGGGGGACCGGTTGGAGTGGGAGACGAGGTGCAAAATCGCGGTGGATGCAGCAAAAGGGCTGAGCTATTTGCACCACGATTGCTCGCCTTCGATCATTCACAGAGACGTGAAATCGAACAATATATTGATTGATGGTGATTATGAGGCTCATGTTGCTGATTTTGGGCTTGCTAAGTTGTGGGGTGATGGTGCTGCTTCTCAGTGTATGTCTTCCATTGCTGGATCCTATGGTTACATTGCACCGGGTTAGTGTCCGTGTGTGTTTTGGTAAATTTGCTTGGTTTGGTTATTGAAAAAAATGCCTAATATATCTTTTCCTTTTAGTGCTTTGCAGTTTTTGTAGGGTAATTCCACCTAATATATCTGGTGATCAAATCTGATGATTAAGTCCATGTACTTTTAAAATAAATTAATTAGGTTAGGTTTCTATAGTTAAGTTTTCTTGATTCACTCCATGTAGTTTGATTAGTAAAGATTAAGAGATTGTTCAAGTGTTTATATTAAATAAAATAATTAAATTCATATTAAAGGGAAAAAAAATTCTTATTTCAAAAATAAGACAAGGTTTTAGTTTATAAGTTTTTGTCGTCTTATTTTAAAACTTCACCAAACATTTCTTAGGAGGTTATGAATTCAGCTAAACACCTTCTAATTTCTTGTACTGCTACTTTATTTTATTTTTCAATTGAATTCTCGTACATTTATTTGCATTAAAATTTAATTTTTTCTAGTGGATTAAAATTCAATATCTATGTGTTCACTATATAGATCCAATTTTAATTTGAATAAAATTTCAAAACTTAAATCTAAAAATAAATGAAAGTACAGAAGCAAATCCAACATTTACAAATAAAGGTACATGAAGAGGTGTGTGACAAGGAGGACTTAAATTTTTTACCAATCATCTCAGTTTCTTATTTATTGCACAGAGTATGCCTACACTCTTAAAGTCGACCAAAAGAGCGATGTTTACAGCTTCGGAGTGGTACTGCTCGAGCTGATCACGGGGCGAAAGCCAGTGGGGGAGTTTGGCGACGGGGTGGATATAGTCAAGTGGGTCAAGAAAACTATGTTGGAATTGCCGCGGGCGACAGATTCCACGGCGGCTCTGGCGGTGGTGGACTCCAGGCTGGCCGGTTACCCGTTGACCGGGTTGGTCAACTTGTTGAAGATCGCAATGGTGTGTGTGGAGGATGAGAGCTCTGCCCGGCCCACTATGAGGGAAGTTGTCAACATGCTAGTCAACGCCCTTTGACTTTGTGATATATATTTTGGGCCTAGAGCCCAATACAAAAACTCAAGTCTAAAGATCCAATCTCGGCCTATGGGGCCCAGCCCAAAATCGAAATCCATGCGCTCAACCCGGCGTGACATCCACTTTTGTCTACCACGTGATTTGTTTTCGATTCTTCCCAAAATGTTGCACCAATTAAATTAGTGTAATTATAAATTGAAGACTATCTTATCTTTATCTTTATCCCACGTGGAATTTTGATTGTGCAACCACCATATAGTTATCATAAATTATTGGAGATTCTTCTCACTATGTGACATAAATAGATCATAAACCATTGGAGATTTTTTTATTTTTTTGGGAATTTCGTTAATGTTGTTTCAGTTTTATTTGAATTTGGTCATTATACTAAGTGGCTACACAAGGATAAATATTTAATGAAATGAACGTATAAAACTCAATTTTTGTAATACATAAAACTACTATCAAAAGTATAGTAGCCTAATTTAAGTAAAACTGTAAGTACATGAATTTAATATAAAAATATATAAATATTTACCTATAAAATTCAAAAACTTAATTTTTAGAAAGAAGAACAAGAACATGAAACTTGAAAGTACAAGACGAGTGCATACATTTTCCCATAAATATTTGCAAACTACGAATCTCTAGCATTGATTAATTAGTAAAAATTAAAGATATTAACAAATAGTCTGGGCTCAATCAATTAATTCCCATTCATCTAACATTGTCATAGCAGAATTTCTAATTAATTTAAGTTAGGCAAATCTAAAGGGCTATGGCTATAGGCTGGACCAATTATGCTATATGCTCAAATATATTTATATTAGCAGTTAGCAAAAGAGCCTCTAAATTGAACAAAAAAAACAAGTTCCATCTATTTCAGAATATCAACATACTCAAATATTCATCATGATTACGAATACATCGTAATAAATATATCATAATATGCATACAAAATATAAAGTCTAAAGCATACCGAGACTGATATATTATAATACCAAGTTAAAAGGGCAAAAACAAATTGGTTCACAAGTCAATAAATTAGATCAAATTCTACATCGAACATACTAGTAACATAATATTGTGTCAATCCAATAGAAAACATGATGGATAGACGTGTAAGACAATAAATCGACGAGCACGACTTACGCCTACACATGTTCTTATTACAATGTCATATGGGAAAAGAATGAGAGATCTATTAATTATCAATGACATAAATAAAAATAAGATTTGTTTCAAATTGGCCAAGTTGTGATGGCTTCTGAGCTGCGGATTTATCTATCACCGTTATTGATGGCAGTTGGTATGTCCTAATAATAGTCGGAATACATAAATTAGAGATAGATAAAAAAAATTATACACCCGTTGCACAGTTTTGAAATAGTGCACTGGCCTTCTGCGTGCCCTGAGGTCGCGCACAAATTTGTCCAAATTCGATCACAGATGTTATACCTTTATGTAGTGTTAATTATACATTTATGTTATGTTAGTCATACCTTTTATATTCTTACATGTGTCTTAATATATTTTCAGACAACTATTAATATATTTCATATATTTTAATTATATTAGTCATATTTTTAGTTATGTTAGTCATATTTTTTAGTTATGTTAGTTGTACCTTTATATATTACATAAATGTATGTTTATGTTGATATAAAGGTATAAATAATATTATATAAATATATGAGTAATATTACATAAAGGTAAACATATACAAGTTGTGCCGAAATTAAGGTTTAGAATTAAAGTATTACATAGATGTATGATATTTGTATATAAAGGTATAAGTAATATAACATAAAGGTATGACTAACATAATATGAAGGCCAGCGAATTTTGTTTTTAAGTTAAAGTATTGCACTAAGAGTATGAAATATGGACATAAGGATATGACTAATATAACATAAAAGTATGACTAATATAATATAAATGTATTACTAACATAACATAAAGGTTAGGGAAAAAAAAAAAAAACGCGGATCCGGCCCGACCCGACCCGACCCATTCATGTTTTAGTTGCACAAGAGACCTACTCATTAGATGTATTCGTTCCAATTTATAGACAAGGACAAGCTCGGAATTTTGTTACATTTTGAGGAGGTAATAGTAAAAATATAAATTTAAAACATGCATTAAGAAGGTAACAACTAACAAGACTATTTATTAGGAGTTTTAATGAAGTTCGATTTTCAACCCAAGAAAAAAAAAATTAAAGAATTAAACATCTTAAAAAATGATCTGGTAATCCCCACCCTACTTTTACATCATCCTTATTGTATCCTACCCATATAAAGGCAAAAAATTCTATGCCCCAGGGGCACGGATCTTAGATCCGTGCCCCCAACCCTGACCCGCGCGCACACATACACTGTAGTTGTTGTGTGCCGCGCGCACAGCTAATTCATTCTTCAGGTATCACCTGATTTACCTTCAGGTATCACATATTTACTTTTCAGGTATCACATATCTATCCTTAAGGTATTATGCAGATACAATGTTGTTTTCTTGTTTTTTCTCTTTTTTTTTTCTTCTTTCTTTCTCATTCTTCTTCTTAGTCTCTTTTCTTATTGATTTGTTATTCATCTTATTTGTTTAGTACATTCTTCTTCTTATTATTCTTGTTTATCTTCTTGTTTTTACTCTTCTTCAAATTACCATGAAATCATTTGAGGTTTTTCCCCTTCTTATTCATGAGTAATTTTAAAATATAAAAAATAAATTATTTCAAATAATATGAAATCATGATTTGTAGAAAATTTGACGAAAAATATGATGAAATCATGATTTGCAAAAATTTTGAGGAAGAAGATGATGAAACATTTAAAATCTTAATATTTTCAGTGAATGTATTAGTTATATGCTCTTAAGGTATCAATTGTTTAATTTTAAGGTATCACACATTTACTCTTAAGGTATTAGTGCAGAAATAGTGTTTTTTTTTTTTTTTTTGTGTCTTCTCTCCTTTTTCTTAATTTATTTTCTTATCAATTTGTTATTCTGCTTTTTTTTTTTTTTTATATATTCTTCTTCTTCTTCTCTATTTTCTTACTTTTATTCTTCTTATTTACATATTTACTTTTAAGGTATTAGTGCTTATAGTATAAGACAACTCTTAAGGTATCAATTGTATGTTCTTAAGATATTAGTTGTATACTCTTATCAATTGTATACTCTTAGGTATTACATATTACCTTTAAGGTATTAATGCTCATAGAATAAAGTATTACATATGCACCTTTTAAGGTATTACATGTTTACCTTTAAAGTATAAATGTTTATAGTATAATACATTAGATATGCATATTTAAGATATTATATATGCACCTTTTAAGGAATTAATATTTATAGTATAAGGTATTACATATGCACCTTTTAAGATATTATATGTTTGCTTTTAAGGTATTAATGTTTATAATATAAGGTATTACATATGCACTTGGTATTACATGTTTATCTTTAAGGTATTAATATTTATAGTATAAGGTATTAGATATGCACCTTTAAGGTATTACATATTTACCTTTAAGATATTAATGTTTATAGCATAAGGTATTAGATATGCACGGTATTACATATTTACTTTGAAGATATTACATATTTACCTTTAAGGTATTAATGTTTATAGTATAAGGTATGACATATTTAGTCTTAATGTATTAGTTGTTCATTCACTGAAAAATATCACTTGTATATTCTCAGGTATCACCTGATTTATTCTTCAGGTATCACACATTTACATGCCAGGTATCACATATCTACCCTTAAGGTATTATGTAGAAATAGTATTTTTTTCTTCTTATACACCAGACATTCAACGGTCTCCGCAACCAGGAAAGAGGTAGACACCTGCCTTATGTCCGGTGAAATTCATGCAATGGAATTACCCCAAACTCACAAGAATTCATAAAGGAAGCATTCAATAAATAACTAATCATTATAAAATAAAGAATATAGGGTCCAGATGTAGCTCAAATAGTTATAAATGATAGACAACATTGGATGGGGAAACTCCCCATTTTACTTTAATTGATCCTAAAATTGTAATTCAAGTTATAAATCAGAAAAGATACAGTTATTTCAATCAATATCATGTTGATATCTCTCCCACGCAATACAACAAACACTTGGTGGGCACTCTGAATGTGTCTCTAATGTTATTTGCACTGAATTCTTTGAAACTCTCAGCACAATCACCACCCTGCAATAGAAAGACATTTCCAAGGACAGCTTGTCCAAGCCTCTCCTTGAAGTTGTGGGCTTCGCCAACGAAGACGATCGACGGGCTGATTCGAGGGTTTTGAGGACTGATTCGAGGACGGTTTCATCCGGGTATTCCGGGAGTTAGGAGACTTTCTTCGTTTTCTAGCCAACGAGGCTCCAACTTTTAGACGGTGGAGTGGCGGTGGGGGAAGGTGGTGGAAAGAGAAGGATTTTGTGAAGGATTGAGGAGTTGAGGGGAAAGGGATTTGCAGAGAGGAGAACGCAGAGGAGAACGCCAAAAAGAAAGAGAAAAAAAAAAGAAAAAAAATAGAAAAAATGTATATATACGCGGGTCTTACCGGGTCGGGGGCACGGATCCTAGGATCCGTGCCCCAGGGGTACAAGAGTGCTCCTCCCATATAAATTACTTTAATCATACATATCCTTTAATTATAAAAAATTTATGAGTAAGTCTCTTGCGAGACTGTCTTACAAAATTTTAATGCATTGCATGAGACGGGTCAACCCATAACCATAACCCAATTATCCACCATCCAAATCCTATAATTCATATGTTGTTTGTGGGTGATGGGGCTCCGTCTCACATGAATTTTTGTGAAATTTTATAGGGTTTATGAACTGGTGTTATTCCTCTAAACCTAGAATAAGATATATAGTATGTTAAAATTTGACAATATTTTTTCAATGTTGATTTATACATTCTAACCCACATGCCACCCGATTCATATGAGTTTTTTTAAGATGTTAAAATGATAACAAAATTATTGTACCTCAAGAACTTCACACATTGATATTAATATATTTAGAAATACAAAAATAAGTTAATTATAATCATTTGAATTGTATCTTATTTGAAATGTTCTTTATGGGTATTAAGAATGTGATTATGCTGAAAAAAATTAAAATTATTTTATAATAAATCTCATAAAATAAAATTAAGTTGATTGTAATTAACTTACATTTATATCTAAATATATATATATATATATATATATATATATCATATATAATAACATTGAGGGACGAAACTGAGCATAAAAAAGACTCAAAACCCACCTCGCACACGGGTTGGGCGTGGTCCTTACCAAATTGCAATCCCTACACCCACACATCACGTGGGTCGAGTCGGGTCAATACCGGGCACACGGGTTATCTTCGGTGATTTACTTGCGTGCCACGTGTTCAATACTCACTTGAGAACTAGAACAGACCAAACAAGCGAACTTTTTGAGAAGAAATAAATTAAAGCAAATAAAATAATTAATGTCAAAATTCTGAAAAGTAAAAAGAAAAATTCAGCAAGAGGAAGGAGAAGAACGAGTAGAAAACGTAAATTTCAAACAACCACGGCAAAAGTTGTTATCTCTGCGAAAATTTCCTCTTTTTTTTTTTTTTTTTCTGGGTTCTCAATTTTCCCTTTAGTTTCAGTTGCTGAAGAAAATAAATTGAGGGATTTGAGTTGTTGAAAAGCTTGAGATTTCGATTGCGAAGAGCTGGAGCATGGTGTTATGAGCTTTTTCCAAAATTTCGAAAGAGGTAAAAAGCTTTTATTTTCCATAATTATTCAGGATTTTCTGGATTTTTTTCTTTCTGGATTAAAGTTTTTTCCCGATTTGCATTCTTACTGCATTAATTACAATAAATAAATAGTCAAAGAAATTTATATATATCTCCTATTAATTGTGTGTATATGCACCCTACAAATTTGAACTCGCTGACCCCAAAACAAAATCTAGGGTTTGAGACGCGGTTAAAGGTTGGGTCTTTCATATTATTCTTTTTTTTTTTTCTGGTTCTTTTTATGTGGTAGAGAGCGTGGTTTTACTTCATCAAAACCCTAGTTTTTTTTTTTTTTGTCGCTGTAATTCAATTTGAATTGGTTGACTCTGGAATTCAATTTCCAGTTTCTTGGTTGGAGCCTTTTTTGATGTTGAAATTTTTTGGTACTTATAGTTATTGATTATTTAATTTCTTCAATCTTCAATTTCTTTGATCAGCTCTTGTGGGAATTCTTGTTTGAATTGAATTGAGAGTCATTAGCTAATTACTATTTCTTCTGAATTTCTTTTGGTTTTCAGGATTCGAGCAGTGTTGCAGTTGGTGATTCATTAAGGACTAATGTTGGTTTTCTTATTGGTATGCACACCATGATGCTCTTGTTTACTTTTAATTGCATTTGTTAATTGGTTCAAATCTTTAGTTTGTTACTTGTCTTCATTGTTCTATAAAACCCTAGCACTGTTTCTGCTTGAATTATTAGTAATTCTAATTAATTCTAGAGTTGAGCATAAACTTCTAATGAAATGGAAATTGAACTTTTAAATTGAGGTAATTTAACTTTGGAATTGGATGTTTCAATGTACGTTGGTTGAATTGAACTTATTAAAATGGAAAAACCTTTATATGGTACTTTATTGTGTGTATCGCTAACAGTTTTCAGTTAATTCTATAGTTAGTTAGAGGTTTGATGCAACGTGGTTGGTGTTTTGGCTTTTTTCTCAGATTACTGGTTAAACCCTAGTTTTTATTATACTCTTCGATTGCAATGCAAGTCCTCTGTTTTCCGCTTCAATTTGAGCGTTCAACTACCATAATGATCATTGACAAATGACACCAATTGTAGTTTTTCTCTTTGTTGCTTATTATGTCCATAACACGATAAGGCATGCTATGTAATTATCTTTCCTACCGATTAACTTACCAAACATGAACGAGTTTGTTTTATATGATAGAATGATTATCATGTGCATCGTCAGCTGTGAGCTAGATTATAATAATTAAAGAAAAGAAACGTAATAATGACTGTAATCTGTTTTCATGGAAAGGGGATGCTAGGACATGCATGTGGCTACAGAATTAAGTTCCCAGGTCTTTTATTTCGATAAGTGTTTGGTCGCTTTAATTACTACCCCTGTTCGCCCTTATACATGCAGCTTAAGGGCACTTGTGTTTTATACTTCGACTTTATCAAGTCAAATGTTCAGCTTATGTGTTAATAACAGACAAGTTGAGTCTAAGGTAGAAGATCATGTATCTCATTGTTGAGGAAAAAAAATCATATTCTCTTTCATTTCACCATTGAATCTTACCAGACGCATTCTTGGACTCCAGCTTCCTCTTAAAAAAATTGTGTAGATGCCCAACTCCTCCAAAAATTTCAGTTTCTCTATCTGACAATATCATCCCATTGTCATCTAATTTTGTAACATTATTGAATTTGGAGCTCCAACCTGTTCTGATCATCAAAGCCGCCAACTTCTCTGACATGAACCCTTTCATTCAACTCCAAAATAAGAAATATGTTGCCAGATAAGGGAATTAAACCCTTACATTTGTCGCATTAAACATGATGGACTGACTTCTGTTCTATGCTATCTTCATTCTGTTCTTGGATTGGAGCATTACTGTTAAGTATTAAGATTTTTTAAAATTCAGAATGTGTCTTTAACCCCTCTTCTGGATAACATGTTGCAGGGGCAGAACCAAGAATATCCATAGGAATGATCGATTGCAGTCCTAACTCTTAAGAAATCATGATGCTCGATGACTTCTTCACCTTGACTGAGATAAATAATGGGCTTACAGTCCCTTCTCGAGTCAAGGAACTTTTGGCCGTGATGCAGAAAGACAGTGATTCCGTAGTCAAGAATGTTAGTGAAGCAACACGGCAGTGGTCAGCAGTTGCAACTGCTATATCTGCTACTGAGAACCAGGATTGCCTTGATCTTTTTATTCAATTAGACGGCCTTCACTTTTTTGGTAAGTGGTTAAAGGATGCCCACAAGTTCAGCAACGATTCAAGTGACAGCTTTCTGGAAGAGTCAATTATTCATTTGCTGCAAGCACTTGGAAAACTGCACGTGGACTATAAAAAACTGGTTGCTGCTGAAATATTGACAACTGTAAAAGATCTCCTTGTCCACAACAGTTCCAAGGTTAAGGATAAAGCCCAAGTGTTACTGGAAAGCTGGAAAAATAAGGGAGACCGCAATGACTCTCTTCCAGATGTTGATAAAAATGGAGCTTTGACTGATGATGATGTAGGGAAAGGTGCAAATATTGGAAGGAATAATGAACATTCAGAATCTTCTCAGAAAGATGATTCTCTTCCCAAAGAGACGTCTTCTAAAGAGGAAGTAACAAGAGAAGATCCTGTGCTACCTGCTAGTTCTGATGCGGTGCATCCTTGCCAGGTTGAAAAAACTGGCAAATCTGATTTTGATCTCCCAATTGGAGGTGATGCACCATCCAGTCATGGCAGCTCACCATCATTGCCAAAGCCTGCAATGGAGCTTCCTTTAGGCCATTCTGTAGATGCGACTTCGGTTGAACGATGTAATCCAGATATTGCTGGAGAAGATACTCTTGATGGTCGAATGGAATTGCATGAGTTGGAGTCAGCTAGTAATATAAAGCATACCCCCAATTCACCAGACAAATCAGGATCTAATGAAGTGTTCAACACATCAGAAGACAGAACTTTTCATGCAAGTTCTGATGCTGGAGGTGCAACGAAATCTGTAACAGAATTCAGTTCAAAGAAAATTTCAATCACTGGGAATAAAAGCTCGAGTGATGAAGGTTCATTATGTATTGATTCAAGGAAAAGTGACTCTGATGGGAAGTGTTCCATGGATGATCGTGGTTCTGCAGATGAATGCAAAAATTCTAGTGCATTCACTACTGAAGAAGGGGGTGAATATCACAAGTTGTTCAGATCCTCTAGCTCTGAAAAAAGTTGGAAAAATATTGAGTTAGGGTCATCACAATCACAGACTGAAGATCATGGAAAAATTAAAAAATTGGACCTGCATTTAAGGTCTGACAATCTACCAAATGATTATAAGTTTGCCAAAAAGGAAACACGCAGAGAACCTGATCTGGCTAGTAAGAAGTCTGATGTTGAACTCTATGGAATTATAGATCCGTTGGAGGTTGCTCGCCAAGTCGCCATGGAAGTGGAGAGAGAATTGGTTGGTTACAGGGAACGAAGCTGCAGCTCTTCTGAGAAACTACCAGAAAGTAATGTAGGGCAGCCAGGTAGCCCAGACTCTCTGAGTGGAAATCAATCCCATGCTAGTGAGAGCTCACCAAAGGATGTGTCAAATGACCAAGATTTGTCGGCTGAAGCTTCACCAATGCAGGAGGAATCTGCAACTAGCACTGAAAATGCTGTGCAGACAAATGGCATGCAAGATATGGAAACCTCTCAAGTCACTGAGGCTGCCCCAGAAGAAGCCAATACAGTGAGAAGCCCATGTAACTTTGATCTGAATCAAGAAGTTTGTTCAGAAGATGCTGATCATTCTACGAACCAATGTCTGACATCAGTCTCAATTGTTTCTGCTTCTAGACCCGCAGCACGTCCTGGACTGCCTGGTGCTCCACTGCAATTTGAGGGTAATCTTGGATGGAAAGGCTCGGCTGCAACAAGTGCTTTCCGCCCTGCATCGCCTCGCCGATTTCCAGAAAGTGAAAAGGATCTTTCCGCTGGGGGAAGCACTAGCAATTCAAAGCAACAAGAAAGATGTTTTGATATAGATCTGAATGTGGCTGAAGTTATTGATGGCAGGACAGAATGCCCATTGCCAAATAAAAACATTCCTCTGCATACTGGCCTCTCGTATGGGGAGTCATCGATGGAATCAAATCCAAGAAGATCTGAACGTCTCGACCTTGATCTGAATCTTGCAAGTGAAGATGGCGCTCGCACATCAGATTGGAGGATTGGACAGTTTTTTCCTCAAGGAAATCGCCTCCAAAATCACTCCCATTCTTCTTCATCGCCATCAAAGCAGCCTCCTTTAAAGAATTTTGATCTGAATGATCAACCATCTTTTCTCAATGGTTCTTCTGATACTTCCTATTTAAGTAAGTTATCTCAAAATTTCAATGTCTCTGAGGGCATTAAATCAGATGACTCCGTCATTTCCATAATGGGCACAAGAGTGGAGGTTAGTCGAAATAATCTTGTTTCTCCAATTTCAGCCTTACCAAACAGTCGAACTTCAGAGCTCGCTTTTGATCTTAACTTGGGGAGAACAGCGAATTTTCTGGGAATGGGATCCGTGATTCCATATACCCATTCTTCAGTTTATGGTTACCATAACATTGCACCGGGACCTGCTACGCCTTTTTCCTCTACGACTACATATTCATCGGGTGGGCCCTACCCTTACATGATGGATTCTAGAGGTGCGGCTGTTATCCCCCAGATTGTTGGCTCTTCTTCAGCTTTGCCAACTGGTTTCTCTCAAACACCCTTTTTCATAAACATGGCGAACCCGACTCCCTCAGATGGAGTAGTGGGATCTGTGGGGCCTTCACAGAGCAGTTTTGATCTCAACTCTGGAACAATGGTGGAAAGTGGAAGCAGGGAAACTGCTGGCTTGTTTTTGAACTCAGGTCGAGTCAGATTAATGGAGTCCAATGCCCAACCGCCTGTCAATTCTCTCGTAAGTGGGAAGCGTAAAGAACCAAATGATGGTTGGGAATATTATCCTCTCAGACCTTATACACCACCTCCATGGAAATAGATTCAAGCTTCTTGGTGTTCCATAAGGTCGGACTAGGAGCGAACAAAACAGGTACTCGTTTTTATAGCATTAGTGATAACTTCTGAGAGGATCATATTGACATAGGAGGGGAGTGATAGAAACTGAATAATGAGAGAATTGTGGTGGAGAGAATTCATTCTCAACTGGAGAAATATAGAAGGTAGGTTTTTTATTGTTCTTAAAGTGTTCTGATTTCTTCTCTCTTTTATGTTTCGTGTAAAGCACATTTCATATTGTAGTGTTGATCTCTCAAATTGTAATGAATCTCAGAGTTAAGGCTCTTGTAGATATTTATAGGGACTGAAACATTACTTGGATTTGGTGCTTTGGATTATGGAATATTTATAGATCAAACACTACATTGCCTTTACTTGTTTGTTCATAACACTGTTTGATTGTAGTTTAGCTCCTTTACTTGGTCGATTTTTTAGGAAAATAGTTTTTTATCCTTTAAGTTTACTTTATTGGATTTTTCATTTTATTTCATCTTTTGTTTTTCATCCTCTATGTTTTAAAAATTCTATTTTTTGGTCCACCTCCTGTTATAACATGTAAAAATATTTTTACTTTTTGGTAAATTACATTTTTTCACCGTCAAAGTTTGATTAAATTATCAAATGGATTCAAAGATTTGTGAAAATTACAATCACACCCTTTAACTATGGAAGCGATTTCCACAAGTGATTTGATTTGAAATTCTATTTTTATAAATATTATACTTTATTATCCTATTTTAAGTTTTAGGGTGATTATATGTTGAAAATTTGATCATTTAAGGGTTAAATTGTTAGAAAAAATAAAAATAAAAGACATTTACTTGTTGTAGTAAATAAATGAACCAAGAAATGAAATTTTTTAAACTTAGAAGACTAAAAACAAAAGTGATAAATGGAAAATGAAAAATCCAATAAGATAAATTTAGAGGATGAAAAAACATTTATTTCCCTCAATTTTTTTTTAGCACTTTGAAAAATATAGTTCTATCTCGAGAAGGAACGGTACAATTTGGATAAAATAAAAAGTATGTAAAAAAGATTTAACAAAATCTTATTATTCTAAATTTTCGTTTATCATCGTTTGTAATTGTTAGCAAGTCAAACTATAAAATTCAAAATTACCGATCTATTCCACAAGTGTCAACGTTTGTTGATATATTACCGATTTATGTCCAAGTTTTGTTGCAAGTAAATCGATATCGATATAACATTTATTTATTTATTTTTACCGAAGTTTTGGGGGAAAAAAACTTCTTTAACCTCTCTATCGATTTGAGAGACCCAACAAATCTAGAATTTCGAGGCAATTTCAAACATTGATTTAGTATATTTTACAAGAGAAAAATTGAGAAGCACATGTTTGTGTATATTTCATTCTAAATATTGAGCTTTCACATTTTTATTCATAAACATTGGGACCCTGTATTTATATCTTCATTTATGTTTTCTTCTTTTTTGTTTTCTCGGAATGGGATCCCAGCATTTTCACTTACAAACATCCGTATCTTCTTGCACAGCTTCAACTCGTCTAATATAGCAACCAATTTTTAATGCAAGAACTCATAATATCCATAAATGAAAGTACATAAATTCAATTAAAAAAAATTAGAAACCTTAATATATATGTTTTGCCCAGATAAAATTAGAACTAGTTTAGCATTAAGAAAATTCTTCACATCCAGCTTTAAAGGGGAAAATAAAAGCTAGAATATTGAGATTCAACATAAAGCCATGCCATTTTGTACTGTAAACCAGAGAGAGAGAGAGAGAGAGAGGGTTGTTTTCATCAAATACAAACCTACTTGAAATCTCAATACTCTCCTGTCAAATCAAATATTAGATGTTGGATTCCCTTTGAAGAAAATAGAAGACCATGTCACACACAAGCAATGAACGAAAAGTACCTTCCACTTTCATGTTTTACACCAAACTTCACTTATATTACACCACAAGATCATCCAGTAAAGAATGAAAAACGAAAACGACTCAAAACTTCGTGTTTATATGGTAATGTACTCAAATTCCAAGAGCAGAATGCCACATAAGAAACAGGCACAATAACCGTACCATTTCATATAAAGAATCAACAATTCCGCTATCTACATGAACGCAATTGTGTTGTAGTTGTTTCGAGTTTCATGTGATGCCAGCACCAAATATTGTACACACGAACACAATCATCTCAACCATGCCCTTAATTGAATATTAATTGAAACAATAAAAGTTATCAGACAATAGGCAGAAAAGAAAACAAAAATGATAACAGGAACATCTCTCCCTTGAGGTTCTTCATAAACAGCTCAATTAACTTTGAAACACACTACCATTTCATTGTCCTTGACATCAATAAAAAATCAAGTAAATCAACTTTCAACATTAATAAGAGTTTCTAATGTCAACATGTCAGCCCCTCTACAAGAATCCACTATCAATTTCCAGAACAATACTGATATGAAGATCACAGATTTATGGCATTTTAAGATATGATAGCTTTTCACTTTTAGATAGAATATGCTTGATAATGTTTAAGAATCAATATTTTCATCTCTAATACTAAATCCTAGGATCCAAAATCGTCACAGTCAAACCTTACGTATGTAAAATTACTGTAATCGTTTAGCCCTGCGTAGCTTTACCTAGGATGATAGGTTTTTATGCAACTACATTCAATTTTCCACACAGCTAGTGGGATTCAGATATATCTATCATGATCCCGGCTCCAAATTCATTGTACGATTATTCAAGCCTCAAACATCTAGTCTTCTACACATCAACTTGATTTCCATGATAATGGAATGGTCAGCAAGGTTATGGTTTACTCAATCAGCAAACACTATATATGCACATCATAGTATACAATTGGAACACAAAAGGTAAACCTTCAACTATTATCAGAGCCATATCCAGTAAAACATAACCAACTTAAGCTTCTTGCAGCATTGTTTAACTGAAATATCCGAGGCACTGCACCGTCAAGTGCAAAAACTACAATGGCTCTTCTTAGTTCATATGATGTTAGAATTATAATGCAGTGTTTCTAGACTGTGTAAATTTACATCCTTATATCAACAAGAAACACAAGACTAAGTAAATGATGACAAGTGGTATATGACATGGAACTTATTGAATTTCTCAACTTCAAAGTTTGTTATTTACAAATAAGAAACCACATATTAATCCATCGACCTATCCCACAGCAAACTAGCAAACAGCCAATGTTTTGGAAAAACTAAAACCGATTACCAAACAAAAAGCTATGATCTAAGTAACACAGATTAAAAAAGCCCATAATTTTCAGTTCATACCATTGCAGTTCACTCCAAGGCAGGATCATCACCTCCACCGGAAGGAGAGCTGGACGAAGCCGCCCTTAAACCGGCCACTCTCTTCTTCCTCTCCTCCTCGTACTCCAAATCATCAGTGGGCAACTCAAACCTACAAACGGGGCACGAATTCCGCGACCCCAACCAGGGGACAATGCACTCACCATGATAGCCATGGCCACATGGCAAATTCTTTGCAACGTCTCCAACGTTCACTGAATCTTTACAGATAGCACACACCATTGTGTCTTCTTCCTTCCCAATCACCACACTCTCCAGCCCCTCCACCGCTGCTTTCGAAGCTGGTGGAGCCCCACGCCTCCCTCCGCTGTCACTCTCAGCTAAGTTTTGCAGCAAAGCTTCGTATTCAGCAGCATCGACGTAATCCCCTGGATTTCCGACATAGGTATCGGACTCTGGGACCTGCAATCTCAGCTCAATTGAATGGTCCTCGAGGCCCATTAGAATCTCCGCCCAATCGAGAATCCTGTTGCGCCTGCTGGCATCTCGCGAGGCTAAATCCCTCAATCGAAGGCGAAGCACATCGCGCCGCCTTCTTCGCTCCTCCTCTCCGTCTTCCCCACGAGGCTCGATCACTTCGATTCGCTCCTCATCCTCACCATCGGATCTGTTATTCTCAGTGTAGCGCTCGCGATTATCATCCTCCTCATCCTCCTCCTCCTCCTCTTCCTCTTCCTCGTGTGCGACTTCGACGGAATGCTCGTCTTCATCATCTTCATCTTCGTCTTCATCCTCGTCGTTGTCCCACCCATCCAGCTCAATTCGGAGGTAATCCTCGTCGGACGGATCGGACGAGGCCGGAGGCGGCGCGTCGTCCTCCCGCGCCGCCTGAGCGATGAGGCGGAGGACCTGGATGAACTGGTTCCCCAGAGTGGGGTCGTCCATGGGGTCGGCGGCGGGAGAGGTGACGGCGGCGGCGGAGATGGATTCGACGAAGCCATCTTTGCACTCGTAGCAAACGACCTCGGAGAGATCGGGGAGGGTTTCGATCGCCACGCGCTTGTCGCAGTTGTAGCACCAGTACTCCGATGCTTCGTGACCCGACCCGATATCGGATTGGGCTCGGGTCGGGGATTGATCTGATGGAGTTTCGGCCATTGGAAGGAAGCGGTGATAATTCAGTTTCGTGAAAATGATGAGAGAGGATTGGCCAACTACAGCGTTCTGGTTTGGGACTTATTACATCAATTTAAACATTTTTTTTTTAATCTATTTTCGTACAGTTTGATGAAATTCTATTTTGACCGCTGAAATCGCGTTTTACAATCGTCGTTATATAGCGAAGTCGTGTTTGTGTGGAAGTGGGAACTGTTGGTAATTGGAGGATTAGTGAGGAAGGTGGGGCCAGGTCCAGAATGCCTAATTGATATGTCGGTCTCAATGATTGAGAATGGTACAACTCAATCAGTGGTGTGTACTACCACTCTTTCATCCTCTCTCTTACTCTTTCACCGGTGAGCATTTCGTCCGTTCGGCCAAAAAAATTGAAAATCAAAATGTATATTTTTTCAAAATCGAACCAACCGATTTATATACAAAAATCGAACCATTTAGTTTCATTTGATTTTTCGGTTTTTTCAGTGTAATTTAACGATCCGGTCTAAAACCGAAACAAAATAGCTCATTTTTTTATAAACCGAACTGAACAGATATGTGGGTAAAAAGCGAATCGAATCACTCGGTTCGGTTCGGTTTTTTGATTTCAATTCAATTTTGCTCACCCCTACTTTCTCTTTTGCATTGCTCTTGTATAAGTTTTTATAGACGATCAATGTTAGGAAATTATACAGGTGTTGAGTCGAATTCGGGTCGAATAAATTTTATCTTTACAATTGAATCAAGCAGTGGTGGATGTGTTGTGTTTTAAATAGCAATCTTTAAAACATAAGAATATATCATCAATATTAAATTTATGTCGAGAGGGAGATTGTGACTTTCCTTTATAAAGTCAATTCTTTTCCAGTTAGAAATTTAATCTAATTAGTCCTTATCCAAATAGAATTTCAAATCACAACCAATTAATTAAGAATCATAATCTTAATGTAATTTAGAATATCAAATATTTCTGAAATTAAATGATATTTATATAATTATGCAAATCTCATGGAAAATTAATATTCATAAATCATTAGAAATTTATAAACTTATATTCAACTCGTTATACTTCGAAAGATAAACCAGAGACCATGGGCCCATAATTATAAGCTTCAATAAATTGAATAAACAATTAAACTCTTTCATTAACTTGTTCAACTTATTAATTCAGGTATTACTCAAAAAAAAAAGAAAAAGGAATTGCACTTTTATAATTATAGAATTACTCCTTGAAGTTGAGTATTTCATTGTTATAACCATTACATATATAGATTAACATCTATAGACAATTCGTAGTTAAAATTAGATATTATTCGTCTACATCTTTAATTACCTATTATCCTCATTTTCCATTAATTTACCAATGGATGATTAATTTATAATCCAATCATAAATTAGAGATCTAAAATAATGATCTCATATTTATGAATTTATATTAGCAGCTATTTAATTCCATATGAATGTCCATTAACAAACAGAAACAAGCAAATTAAGAAACACTCTAAAATAAATAGAAGTCTATAGTTACTCAGGACTAAGATTATTCCATTTGTGGTCATGATTTAATTTGATTTTTCATATCTAAACGGAATTTGTAAGAAAAATACAAATTAAATCAATCCAAGTCTCATATGATTATATCATACATAAATGTCTCCACTAAGATATGTCACATCGATGGTCCGGATGAGACGAACATATTCAAAATGTTTTGGGTTCTATTAATGATGTTTTAATTAAAGATCTTATACTTAATATCTATAATCTCAATCCTCCTGTATATAATACTTAAATACTAAGATCATCAAACAAACTAATGATTTACTATGATGTTTATTAAATGCATACATAAGCATAAGACTGAAAATAAACATCACGTTTATTAATAATGAAAAAATAACTCATAATTAATTTAAGGGCACTATCCCTAAAACCAATATATGTAGTTAAGCAAGCTTTTATATTTTTAGAGTATGAAATAAGAGGATTAAATTGGGTGCTTTTGAAAATAATAAATAGATGGTGCATGTTAGTATTGATTTCAATATCGGTGATTCTAAGTTAAGAATTTTTTAACTTAATCATTTTCACAACAATATGTGCTCAATGAAAAAGATTTATTAATTTTTTCGTTGAAACACATCAAAAGGTTTTTTTTTTTACTTTGTTTCAAGCTTGTGTGGTTCACGAAACACTGTGTATAGTAATTTTGTATTTCTTTTTTAAAATTTGGCTATATATGTGTATTTATATCTATTTTGACAATATATATGGATATGTAAATATTTATGTGTATTTGATCTATCGAATTCTAACATTTTCATGATTGTCCTCTTTCTATTTAGGAAATAAATTTTAGGAATGCGACAGGTCTTTCATTACTTCAACTGCATTAAACAGTGAGACCTCAAAATGGAAGTCTGTTCAAATTTATAATTATTGCGGTTTCGATTTCTGCAGCATAATAATAAATAAATAAATCATGTCCTATATGAAATGCAAATTTTCCAACCAATTCGTTTCATTTATATTTTCAACATTTCTACACTAGAAATAATTAGATTATGATATCTTTTAATTGAATTGATATCATGCTGACAATATTTGGATCATGACTTATCTAATTGACAAAACTTTTATTGAAAACAAACGGAGAATTGTAGAATTAATCATATTTGTCCTAAGTTGGTCCTAAGTAGTAGAGGTCTAGATGGAGAATAAACCCTCTTCATGGTTTTATAAATTGACTTTTTTTTGTTTTTGTTTTAAATAACAATCTTTAGAGATGCTGACAACACAATTTTTTTCTCATTACAACTGTCATCAAAAGCAGCATAAGTCTTGTTAATTAAATATTGTCCAAAAATACTCTTCAATTAAAAATATCAATTGTAATAATATAATTTAAAATTGAAAAAATTCAGTCATTTTTTTCACTTTGATGTGGAAATTTGTAGAAGAAAAAAATTATAAAATAGTTGTACATGTGAGATGAAAATCCCAAAAATTCTTCGTTTAATTTGTGTATGGCGAGTATGAAGGTAATCAATAAATAAAACAATAAATTAATAGATGGGTCTATATCCTTGTAGTCATATTTTACATCCTTGTCCTAATTTCAGAAGGAAAACTACTAGCACTCTTGTACACATAAACTAGTACACACATTTTGATCCTAACTACTATGCAAGTGTTTCTCTTGTTGTATAGCCTCGATCAAACATTGCACACAGATTTCTTGTTCTTTTGCAATTGTCTCAGCACACAGCTTCGCAGTCTGTATCCCTCTGCAATCCAAACAGCCTATGGTACTATCTATATATATAATTGATCTATTTCACTTTTTGGTGCTTTCATGATTTCTTTTTTCTTTTTCTTTTTTCATATTTTAGTGGGGGTGGGGTCCTCTCAGAAGCAGTAATTTGAAAAGATTCCCAGACTCAAAAGTCATTCAATGGATATAATTGAACCTATAAATAAATTCTAGGAATGCGACATGCATTCATCACTTCAACCACCTTCTCTGAGCTTAAAATGGAAGACATATACTGTAACTTAGATCAACTCATTACTTTAATTGCTAATAAGTAATAAATTTGCAGTTACAGAGATTGCAGTCACAAAAATTCCACTGCCTCCCAAAAGAACCTAGAAAAATGAAAAAGAAAAGAAAGAAAAGGAAAAAAAAAAAAAAAAAAGGCTCCATGTTAGCACTATGGTGCAACATCATTAAAGTGGCTGAAAAGTCTTAAATTGTTAGGTTATGTGTGACTCACCCACCAATTTACGACTGATTTTGTAAATTCTGTACAAAAATGGACTTAAATTGGATAATCTTTATATTTAATCGATTAAAATTAATATATATATATTTTTACTAAATAGAATAGTTTCAAACAATATCTAAGCTGCATAACAAAAATTGAATATTCCCCCTATATCTTCATTTATGTATAATTTATAAGATGTGAAATTCTAATCAGATAAAAGTCGGTCACAAAGGTACATAAAAGTAAATGATTTGAAAATAAGAACCATTAATTAGAATTGAGACCAAATGAGGTGCTAAGTCTCACCTCGCCTAACCCAATACAGTATATTTATGTTAGATACTTGCAATTATCAAGTAAAAGCTGATTTTCATTAAAAAATAATTAACGCAAATGCTTGTCCCCTCATTTTATGTAGATAGAACCTGCCACAGTACCCAGTCACTTATTAACATTTAAAGAAAAATAAAATAGAGAATAATTAAACCGCCACCACCGCCACTGACCCGCTTATTCTCTTCGATATTCCATTGGATGAATCATTTTTCACCCACTACATACACACGCATTTATGTATTGTACCATAGGGTTTGATGGATGTTGCACTTTCAACCATTAGTAGGAAAATGTAACATAGTTCTGTAAAGGGACCCATTGCACGTTTATTATTTATTTTTATAATATCCTTTTCTACCATTAAATTCAATTAAATTAACTTTTCCACCCCAATATATAATTTTATTACTTTTCTATCATTAAATTAAATAAAATTCTACCTAGATATATAATTTTGATACTTTTCTACCACAATTTGAATTAAAAGTCTAAAATAACTCTACACTCGCATATTTATAGTTCTAAAATTGTTGACTGATGATGCAATGAGATATGTTAATGTCTTATCAATAAAGATAAAATTATCATTTTTTCATATTTGTGGTAAAATAAATATATATTATATATTATGGTAGAAAAGTAATTGCGGTAGAAAGACTTTTTTTTTTTTTCTCTCAATTACATTCTTTATTTCTTTTAAATATTTTATGCTAAAATATAAAAAGTATATAAAAATATAATAGACATACATCATATACCAATAAAATAACCAACAAGATGAAATATTATTTACCAAGCCTCAAAGTCTCAATTTTACTGACTGATTTATTCATTAAGTTCATCAATAAAATTTTATTATAATTAATCAAAAGTTAACTTTTCAATTAAAAACAAATTTTAATTTTGAAACATGACTAACTACATATTTTATTTCACAGATACACATTTTATGATGGATATTATAACTTAATGAAATAAAAATCGAGATTAAAACATAATTAATGACAAAGGCAGGTAGTGCACTCATCAGCCCTGTAGACTATGATGTTGACACCGTTATCTTCCAAGTCTTAGCAATCTCCTTTCAAATTATTGAATCCACAAAAAAATTATATTAATATTTAAAAATCAGACAAAAGAGTTGTAATTTTATAAACAATAGCCATTTTCATTTCATGTATTTACAGAACTTCGCCTCCAAAATTTTTCACTCTATTTACATTCTACACAACGACTTTTACAGGAAAATGCATGTATAATTACAGAGGATTAAAAAAAAAAGGAAAAAAAAACTAAATATTTTCTATAGGGTAAAAAGTGAATCCAAAATTGACCGGATTTTTCTATAGTTTTCAAGGTTTTGTGGATGCTAAGGTGAAATACGTATACCGATATGTATATATATATTCAAATCAACGGTGTATATGGTGTATTTCATCGATTAACAACAGCAAAACCATTTTCAAGGTAATTTATCAGATATTTTGGTGTTGGGGGAGGCGGAAGCGGACCTGAGATGCAGGCGATTTGACGGCGACGCCGTGCCAGCAGATGCCGCCGCGGCACATTTCGTGGCCGCGATCGTGCGTAATCAGCGCCTGAGTCGCCTTGCGCGAGACGTCCCAAGTGAGCGTCGCGATCAGGATCAGCGCCACCACCGCCGTGGAGAGGACGATTACGCCGCAGCCGCTGAAGCTCCGCCCCGTGGCCAGGCCATAAGCCTTCATGGCGGCAATGACTATCAGATACAGAGTGGTTAGATTCCCCACCACGGCGTCGGAAATCGCCATGTCGGCGGAATTTGTAGAGCGAGTGATTGCGCTGGTTTATGTGAACGGAAATTGTCCCTGACCTAGAATAGAGAGATATTGGGGTGGTGTAGGGTGGGGGAGTGGCGATTTAATGCTTGGGAAGGGGGCGTAAGTGTGACGAAAGGTTTTTTGAGTGACGATAACCTGTGGGTAGGGTGGGGTGCGGTGGGGTGGGTGGGGAGGGGTGGGGGTAGGCGTGGGTTGAGCTTATCTACTTCTCTTTCACTGTTTGGTGTTTCTTAGCAAATAAGGTACAATATCATCATCCACCATTCACGATAATGATTTCTGATGGGCTGGTTTTGTTCTCTATATAACCCAACTCATTATTGCACGTACTACTACATCTCGATTTTTTATTTCTATTTCATTTCATTATTATTATGATTTTTAAGGGTGAAATCTATTTGGTAAAGTAAATATAGGAAAAAGGGCTAAAAAATTAGTCAAGTAGCTTCGATTTAGTTGTTTGGATAGAACTCTATTACAATTAACAATTCTGGTATGACAATATTTATGAGAGAATATGTGAGAAATTGTAAAAGTAATAAATGTATATTATCATGAGTTGTTTATTGAAGGATAGGCTGAGAGAACGAGGGGTCACTAGATGGACAAATTAGACAGTCATTTTAACATGTATTGCATTGGATTTTTCTCTGATATCACATATTTTAAAAATTATTCTTGTATAATAAATTGTTTAAACTGATTTTGATTAACTAAAATACGACATTCTAATATTGTAAAATGAGCGACTGTCTTGTGCGACCACGGATCTGTGCCCCATATATATATATATATTTTTTTTTTCTTTCTTTTCTTCCTGTACTATCTCACCCCTCTCTTTTTTTTTTCCTTCCTTCACAGCTTCCCTGTTGTTTTTTTTTTGTTTTTTCCCCTCTTCCTTCTCAATTTCTTCATATGATTGTTACAAATTTAAGGTTTTTATTTTTCAATAACTTGCGATTTTTTATATCTTGCTATGATTCATAGCAATATATTATATAATTGATGCAACAAACACCATAGTTGGTTATTGATTGAATAATATGAATTTGCATAATTTTGGGGAAGAAGATGATAAAATCTTGTATTTGAAAATATTAAGATATGACAGATTTGTTCTGCAGGTATTACAAACATGAACTACATGTATTACATAACTACATGTTTGAATGATATGTAAGTTATGAAAAATAGTTTTAAGGTATTACATATTTGTTCTATAGGTATTACAAACATGAACTACATATATTACATAATTACAAGTTATGAAAAATAGTTTTGAGGTATTATAGATTTGTTCTATAGGTATTACATACATGAACTATAGGTATTACATAATTACATGCTTGAATGTGTGATACCTGAACATAATACATTATGTGATACCTGAAGAGCAAATGTGTGATACCATAATACATTATATATAGGCTATGTCATACCTATAGAGTATATGTGTGATACCTGAAGAGCAAATGTGTGATATCTGAACATAATATATTATATATATAGACTATGTGATACTTGAAGAGTATATGTGTGATACTTTTAGAGCAAATGTGTGATATCTTAACATAATACATTATATATAGACAGGTGTGCGCGCGGCTTGGGCACATGGGGATGAGTGGGAACGGTCCACGCGCCGGGACAAGTCGGGAACACGGATCTTGGGGCATATAAGTTTTACAACAAGATCCGTGCCTCCAGGGCATTTAAGTTTTAGTGTTGTAAAATACAGTATTTTTAAATTGATTTAATACAAGTGTTTGATAGATGAGTGTTGTGTATATATATATCATCTCACCAATGAGTATATACCAGTATATTATATTTGTGTATGAGACGTGAATATTACTTGTAAGTTATATATATATATATTAAATCCGTCCTTTATATAAATTTGGACAGAAATTAATTTGATATTATTTTCTGAAAGATTTGGTATAATACATTGCAAGAAGAAAAAAAGTAAATGTTTGGTATTAAAACACTTAAAATATGAAAATTGGTGACATATTTGACAATTAAGTTTCAACAATTTATACGTCCATTTATGGTCTATAACTAAACACAAATAAGGGGTAGCTACTTTATATAACACAGAACTACTCATGTAATGTAACATTATAAGTTGTATGTATTGTAATATTAGAAAAGGTAATTATAGCAATTTCATCAAATTATAAACGATTTAGTATATAAATTAATTACACAACTTTTCTTTTGTGATGTCTTTATTATATATATAAAAGTAAGACCACATGTGCCACATGTCAACACTACATTTTTTCACATTAATTTCATTTTTTACAAATTAAATTTATAGTAATTAAATAGAATTTCAAAGCTAATTAATATCTTTATATATATATATATATACATTTTTTCACATTAATTTTTTTTTAAAGTTAAATTTATAGTAATTAAATAGAATCTTAAAGCTAATTGATATGACTATTTAATGATATCAAATTTAATGTTGATAATAAACATAAACATTAATAAATAATACTGAGATTTATATCTAAATTTGTTAAAATAACACATGCTAGATTTCAACTATGGAAATCATTTATAAATTTAAAATTTATATAACTTAAAATTTTGAAAGAAAAATATAAGTAAATAAAAAATGAAAAATTGCAATCTATAAATAAAAAAGGATTATTCAAACTTTTCAAACTTATTAATTATTGAAATTTAATAGTTTTTGCAACTATGTATTTTATAATAATAATCTATGAAATTTATGTGAGAAAATTATTTCTCAAACCCATAAATAAATTATTTTCTTATATAATTATTATTAAAAAATTTCTAATTTTAGTAAGTTTAATTTTTTTAATCCCATGTATTACACAGGTCTATGCTAGTTAATATATATATATAAACTATATAGATTTGACGCTTAATTATTCAATAAATTTTTTTGACATTTTTTACCAGATATTGACATGCGACTTGTGTAGTTTTGTGTGATATATTTTGAAGAGTTTCTTTGTTCAAATATTCGGGTTTTTGTATTCAAAAAGTCACTAAATATATAACAAGATTACAACGACTCAATTATTTGAATAAAATAACCTTTAAAAACATGTCATGCGCTAGTCACGTGTCTAAAATCAGTGAAAAATGATCAGAATGTTAGTTTGGTGATTTAAGTATCAAATTCATATAACTAATGTATAACAGTGCCAACAAGGAAAAAAAAAATCCAATAATTTATGTGCAAAATTGCTAATAATTTGTTGGAACCGCTGCAATTAACTATATTACAAACTATAATCAATTTTGTTATGTGGTGTATAGTGGGAAAGCATATCACGTACGGGTTAACAAATTTATAAAATTATATCATGTAACCCCATAATTCTAAAAGGTTATGTCATTCAATCCTTTACTTTTGTCTACAATATAAATTATATTGTGTAACTTTTTAATTATCAGATGTATATACTATCATATAACCCTATTAAAACAGAAAAAAATCATAATTGTGTAAAAATATAACAAAATAAATATGTATCATAAATGATAATTGCTTTCAATGTCTTGTACTACTAGGTTCAATGAAAACAAACAAATATATATAAGTAGTGCATTGTATCATATGAGATCCTAATGTTATTTTGATCTTTCGAAAAGAGAAAAAAAAAAAAGAAAAAGTAGAAAAATGAGTTAATGGAGTATTATTTACGGTAGAAAAGTAAGCTTGCCGTGCTTTTTGTGGTATAAGTAAACGAAGGCTTAAACGCATGGAAACTTCCAGAACAGCTTCTCTCCACGTCTAATAAGCCGTCACGCCCAATGAGAACCCTCCACGTGTCAGGATTCACCAATCAGAACGCTAGACACCGTGTCACACTCATATTCTAGTCTAAAACCTGGGCTGCTTAAATCTCACTTCTCAGTCCTCACTCGACCAAACAAACAATCCGAGTGAAAAATATTTTAGCAATCACAATGAGGAAGTGGACGATCCCGTCCGTTTTGTTTCTGCTCTGTCTCTTGTTTCTTCTCCCAGATCAAGGTATGTAGTTAATGATTTTTTATTGAGTTTTTTTTTTTTTAATTATATGTTTGTGATTGATTGCGTACTAATTTTGATATTTTGTTGAGCATTGAGCTTTTGAGTTTAGAATTTATTTAGGATGTGGGATTTGTTAGTGATTTTATGACGATTTGAGTTTTTGTTGACGATTTGTGAAAAAATTTAGGTAGGAAAATACACGCAAATGCGGAAGTCGATTCAGATGCGCCGGCCGATCTGCCCAAGGTGGAGGAGACGTTAGGCGCCGTTCCTCATGGATTATCTACCGATTCTGATGTTGTTAAGAGGTAAATACGTTTTAATTTGTTATGGAATTTTGTTCGCGTTTGATTGATGAATATGTAATATATGTTTTGTGGATGTGGTGTAGAGAAGCTGAATCGATGTCTAGAAGAACACTCCGCGCCAATGCGGAGAAGTTCGAATTCCAGGCTGAGGTGTCTAGGCTTATGGATATAATCATCAATTCTCTTTACAGTAATAAGGATATTTTCTTAAGAGAATTGATTTCCAATGCTTCAGATGTGAGTGTTATTTTTAAAATTTTTATTTTTATTTTTTTACATTTTCAATAGTTGCTTGAATAAATTGTCTGGGTTTTGTGATTATTCAGGCTCTGGACAAAATTAGATTTTTATCACTTACCGATAAGGAAATTTTGGGTGAAGGTGACAATACCAAGCTTGAGATTCAGGTTAGTTTCACTGTATAATATTGCTTGAACCTTTACATTGTAGCTCTGACCAGCTTTTAATACAAGATTGATTTGTGATATATGGATCATGTTAAAATAGTATATATTTTTTCATGTCTTGAAATAAAAAAGGTCAAGCACATAAAATTTGAATTATATGAATTCCCCAGTGATACTTGAATACTAAGGGACTTTTGCTGAAGCTTATGGCATTTTAACTTTGAGCATTTCATTGTATATTTTCTTTCACATTATATATCTTAGACAATCAATTATATTTCAGCAGATTAGTTAACTCATTCAATCTATGCAGATTAAGCTGGACAAAGCAAAGAAAATGCTTTCAATTCGTGACAGAGGTATAGGAATGACTAAAGAAGATTTAATCAAGAATTTGGGCACCATTGCAAAATCTGGAACTTCAGGTACAATACTGAGTTGGAGCAAGTGTAGTGATTGTTGAAAACTTGTTATGTCTTAACTTGTTGATGATTTTGTAATTGATATTGTTAAAACCCAAATGTGTTGTCTGTACAGCATTTGTGGAAAAAATGCAGACAAGTGGAGATCTTAACCTCATTGGGCAATTTGGTGTTGGATTCTACTCAGTATATCTTGTCGCTGACTATGTTGAAGTTATTAGCAAACATAATGATGATAAACAGTATGTTCTTTTGAACCATTATCCTGCATTTAGTAGGTAATAATTTGCAGTGTGCTAAAGTGATTACTCTTTGAAACCACGATCAATTCCAGGCATGTTTGGGAGTCAAAAGCAGATGGTGCTTTTGCAATTTCAGAAGATACGTGGAACGAACCACTTGGTCGTGGGACTGAAATCAGATTATACCTTAGAGATGAAGCACAAGAGTATTTGGATGAATACAAATTGAAGGTTGGTGGTTTAGACTCAAGTCTTTTTGTGTTTTTTTAATCCTTAACGTGCATGGTAGTTGGCACGTTTTCTAACTATTTTATAGCTTAGATCGTCTAAGACAACCATTAGTAATTGGATTATATTCGCTTCTAGGATCCTTTGTTTTCTCTCCTTGTCTTTGATTATCTTGTGTCAGTTTCAAGTTTTCTACAACTTGGTCAAGTTATTTTCCAAGGAATGCCTGCATTTGCTTTTATTATCAGGACAATCTCTTGTTTATGGTGATATCTAATGTGAGGCGAGCTATAGAATCCAGACTTTCGTCTGTGACTTTCCAAGATGGCTGAGCGATGTTCAGTGGTTATTGTATCCATAAGCTTTGAAAATTTGCTCAAAAAACATCATTTGGGAGATATTTTGAACCAAACAAGCTGAAATAGGATTAGTAGGAAGTTTGGTGGAATTGGGAAGGAGGAACCTTTCTGTGGAGGATCCCATTTTGAAAATTGGATAAACCAGATAGTTTGTACTGGGTTATGAATCTAACTCCACTGTCGATGCATGATGAGTTCTGGTTCCTTTCTTTCCTCTTTATTTTGACTCAACATCATCATAAACAAATACTGTAGTCTAGATGTAAGGCAGAATGGGACCATTCAAATAGTGGTCTTTGAGCTAAATGTGTCATCTGAGACAAGGTTGGGGTCATACCTTCTTTCTTAGGTTGGGTCCTTTATTTTTATTGTTCATTTGAGCATTATTTCCTCAATATTTTTATTGCAGGAGTTGGTGAAGAAGTATTCTGAGTTCATCAACTTCCCCATAAACCTATGGGCAAGCAAAGAAGTGGATGAGGAGATTCCTGCTGATGAAGATGATTCCAGTGATGATGAGGAAAAACGTATGTGTGATTTATCATTGCAGTCTCCACATAAATTGTGCTTTTTTTGTTTCTGATTCTAGAAGAATTTATTGAAACTCTGTGCATTTTAGCTCTTAATTTTCACCTTCGTCCACTATGACATGAAACAGCTGAAAGTAAATCTTCTGAAGAGGAAGAAGAAGAAGAAGATACTGAGAAAGATGAGGATGAGAAAAAACCCAAAACAAAGACAGTGAAGAAAACTACCTATGAGTGGGAACTTTTGAATGATGTGAAAGCTATATGGCTACGGAATCCAAAGGAGGTGACTGACGAAGAATATACAAAATTCTATCACTCTCTGGCCAAGGTGGGTACCATATCCAGCCTCGTGGGCTTCATATCTTTGTCTCTCTTCCTGTATATTAACTATATTTTATTTTATGAATTAACATCTTAAACTCTACCTACAGGACTTTGGTGACGAGAAACCTCTAACATGGAGTCACTTTACTGCTGAAGGTGATGTTGAATTCAAGGCTGTGCTGTTTGTGCCTCCCAAGGCTCCTCATGATTTGTATGAGAGTTACTACAACTCAAACAAATCCAATTTGAAATTATATGTCAGACGGGTCTTTATCTCAGATGAATTTAATGAACTTCTGCCCAAGTATTTGAACTTCTTGATGGTAAACTTTGTCTCATCAGACACATTTAATTAATTGCAATAAGTTGAGTTTCTGGACCTCATTCTTACTATTTGCCTTGCCTATTCGACCAGGGTCTTGTTGATTCTGACTCATTGCCACTTAATGTGTCGAGAGAAATGTTACAACAGCATAGCAGCTTGAAAACGATAAAGAAGAAACTCATCCGCAAGGCCCTTGACATGATTCGCAAACTTGCTGAAGAGGATCCCGATGAATCTAATGATAAAGAAAAGAAAGGTATGGTAAACATAAAGAGATCTTCTATCTTTTGTTAGGAACTTTTCACCAGAGTTAGCAATTCAAGTAGATGGAACAGTTAAAGCATCATTAATTAACTGACTTTCTTGCCCTTCTGATTTATGAGGAAAATATAATGATTAAAATTTCATTATATTCATGTGCTTCAGTCGTTTTGAATTGATTGTGAAATTTATGTTACCACAGATATTGAAGAATCCAGTGACAGCAATGAGAAGAAAGGCCAGTATGCGAAATTTTGGAATGAATTTGGAAAGTCAATTAAACTTGGAATCGTTGAGGATGCAACTAACAGAAACCGCCTGGCGAAACTTCTGAGATTTGAGACGTAAGCATATTTTCAGGATAGAGAAGATCAATTTGATACAATCTGAACAAGTTGTTTTAAAAGATTAATTTTTTGTGGTTTACTGTCTGCAGCAACAAATCAGATGGTAAATTAACTTCTCTAGATCAATACATCTCGAGAATGAAGTCTGGACAGAAAGATATCTTTTATATCACTGGAACGAGCAAGGAACATCTCGAGAAATCTCCATTCCTCGAGAGATTAACAAAGAAGAATTATGAGGTGAAACTTTCATCCTAGTGTTATATTAGTTTCTAAAATTTGATTGATAGTACCCTTTCGAGTCTGCATACTCATATAACAACTGACAACTGAATTTGATTTGTGGGTGCAGGTCATTTTCTTCACAGACCCTGTGGATGAATACCTGATGCAATATCTGATGGATTACGAAGACAAGAAATTCCAAAACGTATCCAAAGAGGGACTCAAACTAGGGAAGGATTCGAAAGACAAGGAACTCAAGGAGTCGTTTAAAGATCTAACCAAATGGTGGAAAGGTGCTCTTGCCAGTGAAAACGTCGATGATGTGAAGATAAGCAACCGTTTGGCCGACTCCCCATGTGTGGTGGTGACATCAAAATACGGTTGGACTGGAAACATGGAAAGGATCATGCAGTCTCAAACTCTGACAGATGCAAGCAAACAAGCTTACATGCGAGGCAAGAGGGTGCTTGAAATCAACCCAAGACACCCGATTATCAAGGAACTTCGCGAGCAAGTCGTCAAGGACCCTGAGGTATCCAATTCGACAATCACTCTTTTTTCTGTTTCGATTGAAAAAAAACTTTCTAGCTATATAACAAGACTGTTTTGGTCCGTGTATAGGCTGAAAGCATAAAGCAAACAGCACGTCTCATGTATGAGACGGCCCTTATGGAGAGTGGTTTCTTACTCCCCGATCCAAAGGATTTTGCTTCGAGAATCTACAGCTCCGTGAAGGACAGCCTCAAGATCAGCCCCGATGCAACAGTCGAGGAGGAAGACGACACAGAGGAAGCCGAGATAGAAAACCCAAAAGAAACAGAAGAATCGCATCAAGATGAGGATTTGAAGGATGAGTTGTAGGTTCACGTTTATTTAGATAATCTTCAACACTTGTTAAATTTGTAACTTCTACTGAGGAACTCCTGAGACGTTGCTTACTTTGTTAGGTGCATTTATTAGGCACCAAATGTTTTGTCATGCAGTGTTCCATTTCCTACCATCAATCAAAGTTTTCAAACTTGGATTCACAAAAAAATTGGATGATTTTGTTGCGTAGATGATTTTGGCAAAACTGATTGATCGGTGATTATGTACAAACCAAATATGAGTAATGAACATGAAAGAATGCAAATCTGAATTAATTATAATCTATATCAAAATCGACTTCATAAAACTGACAATGCTACTTGCGAATTCTTGATGGTTCTTAAAAGTCTATAGAATGAGTGGTAATACCATGATGGAAGCTTGAAGTTTTTATTTTGGTTACATTTTATCATTCTAGTTAACAGATGGTGAGTTATATATAACTAACTCTGTATATTTCAAGTAGCAATGTAGCAAAAAGAAATTTAGAAAACGAAATCTAAAGGGGACTAAAGGCATCCTATCAACTTCTAAGCCCACCCCAATCATGTAAATTTAAATTATAAAATATAAAATATAAAAATAATACCAACTTTACCCTTAAAAAAATTAAACTCATCCTCTTTCTTCCCCTTCATTTTCTCTCTTTTTCATCTTTCTTAATTTTTATAAACTCTTTCTTTGAATTTATTGATGAATAAAATGTCAACATAATGATGAATGTTTCATGAGTTAATTAAATATATGAAAATCGCGAGAAAATCGTAAGAAAAAATGTAAAAAAATCGATCAAAAGTCGACGTGTTCCGTTCGGTCCTGGTTAGCCGAACACATAAAAGAGTGTTCGATCACTCGGGTCGAACATGTAGAAGTATGTTCGACCCGAGTGACAGAACACTTTTCTACATTTTCGGCCTTCGTAGCCGAAACGAAGCTAGTAGGATTTTTTCTTAATTTTTAAAAGGATAAAATTTGTATTTTTTATTTATTATATTTTTGTAATTAAAAATCGTATAAATTGGGGTGGAATTCCAAGTTGATGGGTGTTTGTAGTCCCACCCAATCTAAAAGGCCAAATACATGGAATAAGAAGGTTTAGTTACTCCCAAATTTGTAATTTCTGTGGTTTGTGGGTTGCAAAAAACTAAGAAAATGCAATGGAGAAACTAGAGCACAAACATGAAAAGACCATCGCTTTCACTCCCCAACTATTACAGTTTGCTGTTGCAACGATGCATGAAACAAAAGGTGCTGAAACCATGCAAGCAAATCCACGCATTAATGTCGACTAAGAATGTTGACATGAATTCTTTCTCTCTCAGCTCCAAGCTCATCGGTGCATATGCATGTTCTGGGGATTTGGCTTCATCCAAGCTACTCTTCAAAGAAACTCAAAACCCTAATGCTTTTGCCTTCAATTGGATTATCCAAGCCCTGATATCTTCTGGGTTTCGTGAAGAAGCTATTGGATACTTTGCGCTGATGCAAGAATCAAGAGATCACAACAGTTCTCCAAATAAGTATACTTTTTCTGCGATCTTGAAAGGTTGTGTGGATTTTCTGGATTTGGAGTTAGGGAAGCAAGTTCATTGCCTAATTTACAAAATGGGGCTTGAAGAGAATCTATCAATGTGCAATGGTTTGATGGACATGTATGGGAAGTGTCGAAAGATCTTCGATGCATGTAAGGTGTTCGATGAAATGCCTGAGAGAGATGTTGCGTCATGGACAACAATGATCTGTAGCTATGCCGATGTAGGGGAGATTAATGAGTCACTTATTCTGTTTGAAAGAATGCAATTCGAAGGTGTAGAACGTAACGTTTTCTCGTGGACAGCAATTATCACAGGACTCACAATGAACGGGGACTGTGATGGTGCTCTCGAATTTTTCTCTCGGATGGGTGAAGAAGGATTAGCCCCTGATTTGGTGACTTGGAATGCTATGATCTCAGGCTTTGTTCAAAGTCAAAGGGGAGTTGAAGCTTTAGAGATGTTTCGAGATATGTTAATTTTCGGAAGCAAGCCTAATCAAGTGACTATAACGGGGTTGCTCCCGGTTTGTGCGATGATTGGTTCAATCCGTCGTGGAAAAGAAATTCACAGCTTGATATACAGAATGGAGATCAATATCAATGCCTTTGTAGGCACTGCACTAATTGATATGTACTCAAAATGTGGGAGCATTCAAGAAGCTCAGAATGTTTTCAACACAATCAGTAACAAGAATGTAGCCACATGGAATGCTATGATTGGATGTTATGGGAAGCATGGGATGGTGAGCTCTGCGATTGATCTTTTCGAAAGGATGACGGGTGAAGAAATGAAACCCAATAAGGTCACCTTTACCTCTGTTATCTGTGCTTGTAGCCATGGTGGTCTAGTTGAGAAAGGTATGGAGATCTTCAAGTCCATGGATTCGTATGGTGTCAAAGAGAATAAAGAGCATTACTCGTGTCTCGTTGATCTTCTGTGCCGGAACGGGAGGATTGAAGAGGCTTACGATATTATTCAAGAACTTGGGGCGGAAGTTATCACGGATTCGACCATTGGAGCTTTTCTCAATGGCTGCAAGATCCATGAAAGGAGAGATGTTGCTGAGAAGATTTCTGAGTATCTGAGAATGGAGATGATGAAGCCTGGTAGCTTTGTGACATTGTCAAACTTATATGCATTGGAGGATAAATGGGGTGATGTTGAGGATGTAAGAGAGGTGATGAAGGATAAGAGAATCTGTAAGAAGCCTGGTTTTAGTTCTGTTTAGAAGCCGCCAAGATTGAGTTTTTTTTTGCCACTTTTCTTGTGATTTTTAATAGATTTGGAAATTGTTCAAATTTAACCTCCAAAATGGACACCCACTCTTTACCAAACACATCCCAAAATTAGTATACAGTAAAAACTCTCTATAGTAATACTCTATATAGGAATAAACTCCCTATAGTAATAAAAAGTTTAAGTCCCAACTTGAGACTAGTTATAAATAAGAATAAACTCCACATTGTCATAAGTCATACATTTTTCAAGTCCCGTCTTAAGGATTTATACCTCTATATAGGAATAAATGATTAATATATTATAAAAATATTTATTAATTATATTTTTGTTTATCAAAATCAATAACCTTTTTTAAGATGACTTAAAATATTTATCTATAAACGATTGTGACATCGACTTAATTTTATAGATCGATACTTGATCTTCAATTTGTGAGTGCTCAATAGCTCGCTTGCATGTGATCCCTCTTGTTGAAACCAAAATGATTCCAACTTATTTGAGTTCTTTTCTCTTTAGTTTTTGGTTTGGATGCCATTTTGTTTGATGTGTAGTACAAGAAGTATAACCCAAAATTTATACACATATATGGTCAAAGTTTATAGTTCCTAGATTCATTTTTTGATTTAACTCAAGTGTATGTATTTAAATTGTCAAAGCTTATAGTCCCTAGATTCATTTTTTGATTTAACTCAAGTGTATGTATTTAAATTTCTTAGTCAAAACTATTAAATTAGTTACATGAACTTGTGAGATAGATAATATACAATGTATATGTTATTTTTATATTTATATTATTTTTTATACGATTTTTTTTTTTTTTTTGTAAAACTCTATATAAGAATAACTCCGTATAGTAATATTTTTTCCCGGTCCCAACGATATGACTGTATGGAGTTTTTACTGTATTCCAATTACAAAAATTAAAAAAATTAAAAATACCAATTTTACCATTTAAGAATTTTTATTTTATTTTTTCAATCCTACCTTCTGTCTTCTCATTCACTCTCTCTCTCTTTTTCAACTTTCTTACTTCTTTGATCTTCCTTTTTTTAATTTCTTGAGAAATAGAATGCCAACATAATAACAAACATTACATCGTTAAGTTAAATATATAAAAATTATGTGAAAATCATATGAAAAAAATAAAAAATCGATCAAATCTGATTAATTTCGTTTGATTCTAGTTGACTGAACACATAAAAGTGTATTCCACCGTCAAGACCAACTCTACGTTTGCCACCATGATCAAACACGTAGAATAACATTCGGTCATAACGACAGAATAAAGCTATTAGAGTTTTAATTTTTATTTTATCAATTCTCAAATGGTAAAGTGGGTACTTTTTTATTGATAGGTGTAAATCAACTACTTTTTAAAAGGGTATTTAGGTCTTTTTGCAATCATTTTGCTGGCACCCTCTTTTTATAATTTCATACTGTTTATTTTATTTCTCACGTACACACACACACAGTTGATTTCACCGGAATATTCTGTCTTACCGGCTGCTCCCGAGAGTGTTTTACAGGATTGAAGATTCCACCGGAAATGTTGAGATCTGTTGTTAGGAGGAGCATCATCTGGAGGCCAGCCACGACGGCGCCGTCTTGTGTATGGAATCGCAGCTTCGCATCGGCCCCGGCGCCGGAACGGAAGGTCGCCATTTTGGGGGCGGCTGGAGGGATCGGACAGCCTCTCTCTCTTCTGATGAAGTTGAATCCTCTTGTTTCGAGCCTCGCTCTCTATGATATCGCCGGAACCCCCGGCGTCGCTGCTGATGTCAGCCACATCAACACCAGATCAGAGGTCATATGCCTTATCTTTTTCTTTCACTTGTGATTATTCACTTATCAGTTTTTTGATTGGTTATTGGTTGCTTGTTTTTAAGATTCGGAGCTTTTCTACGGGTTATTTTTAGGAATTGTAATCTCATGGATTTTGTGATTATAGAAATTGAGGAAGCTGAGGTGTTAGCTGAATTATGCATCTATGTCTCTAGAGTTGTTTGTATGTCATGTTTTGTCACTTCTTAATTTGTGATTGAATGATGAGGATTTTCCTGGACATTGTTTCTGCTGATTGAGGTTTGCATCTTGAATAGGTCGAGCGATTTGTTGTGCTTTCTGTCAAGTAGATATTCTTTGATTCTTTCTTTCAGAGTAGGTATGTATGTTTCAGTTCTTTTGATGGTATGTTGTGCCTTAAACTGGATAGTTGCTTGAATGTACATATAGGTGAAGGGTTATGCAGGGGAAGAGCAGCTTGGAAAGGCTTTGGAGGGTTCAGATATAGTCATCATCCCAGCTGGTGTTCCCAGAAAGCCTGGAATGACACGTGATGACCTTTTCGGGATTAATGCTGGCATTGTCAAATCTCTTTGTGAAGCCATTGCCAAGTATTGCCCCAATGTACCATATCCATACATACTCCTGATTTCCTTCATATTGATTGATTTTTATCTGCAACTTTCCATTGCTATCAAGGAGTGTCTAATGGAAGTAAAATCGTTGTATTGTAGGCTCTCGTCAATATGATTAGCAACCCTGTAAATTCAACCGTACCAATCGCTGCCGAGGTCTTCAAGAGTAAGGGAGTATATGACGAGAGGAAACTGTTTGGTGTGACTACTCTTGATGTTGTTAGGGCAAAAACATTTTATGCTGGCAAGGCCAATGTTGATGTAGCCGGTATTGCTTATATTTTTCACTTGCAGAATATACTTTTTTGCTATCTCAAGCCTATTATTTTACATCTTTGGATGTGTGGGTTACTATTTGCAGATGTCAATGTACCTGTTGTTGGTGGTCATGCTGGAATTACAATTCTCCCCTTGTTTTCACTAGTACTCATTTGCGCTGCAGAGATGTCTTTTTCTTGTTTTTCATTGCATAAAATTTTCTGAAATGTTGCCATTTATTGTTGAGTATCTTCTCTTATCATAGGCTACACCAAAAGCAAACCTGTCAGATGAAGACATTAAAGCTCTTACTAAAAGAACACAAGATGGTGGGACAGAAGTGGTTGAAGCTAAGGCTGGAAAGGGTTCTGCTACACTTTCAATGGCGTAAGTGATGGATTTCTACTTCTTTTGTGTGGTTTTTTTTTTTCCTTCTTTTTTTTTTCTTTTTCCCTTTTAATACTTTTCAAGCTTCCTTGGAGAGCTTTGAATTGGGATATTTGGTGGGTGTTATCATGTTTGATGATAAGTGAAGACATTTTAGACTTCAATACTGCATGAGTCATCTGACACCAACTCTTAGCAATCTGAATCTGTTTCTCCTCATTCTGTGCTTTTTGATTATTGAAATTACCAAATGGTGCAAATTAAATATTTGTTAGAAGTGATTCTTCAGCCTAATGATTGATTGACAAGTTGATAAAGAAACTGCAATTGATACAGTTTTTCTTTATCTATTACTAGTAAAAAAATCTTTAATTTAAACGACGTGATTCAAGGATGGGGACTTTGGTTAGTGGGAATATTCTTGCAAATATTGGCATCCTCTTTGATCTGTGATTCCCTTGTCAAGGTAAGAAGTTACTCTGACCACAATATTAAATGTGCAGTTATGCGGGGGCTTTATTTGCTGATGCTTGCCTAAAAGGACTCAATGGGGTCCCAGATGTTGTGGAATGTTCGTATGTGCAATCCACTGTGACCGAGCTACCTTTCTTTGCATCCAAGGTCTGAGTTAAACAATTTTGTGCGAGAATAATTGTAGCTTTCTCACAACAGTCACCAGTATGTTGAAAGAAAGATTTTGGTTGAAACAGTAGTTCTGTTTTCACAGGTGAGACTTGGGAAGAATGGTGTGGAAGAAGTCTTAGGTTTGGGCCATCTCTCCGATTACGAGAAACAAGGACTCGAAGCGCTCAAGGCCGAATTGAAAAGTTCAATAGAAAAGGGAGTGGCATGGCACAAGTCCAAATCGGACCCCACGATCTTGTCTGTCCATGAACCTATGAAGACTACCTTTCGACCATTATCTCCTCATCTTCCAATTTATAAGCCACAAATGAGTTCAACGATCTCCATTTTCAACAGAATGATGGGGGTCATCCTAACCGTTGTCCCCTTGAGTTATTGTCTTCTTTGCCTGAAAGTAGGACCGATTTGCTTGACATTTGAGAATGTGTACCAGCTCTTCTATTATTCATCAAAGCTCGGTTCGATCTCTCTTGAGATTACAGCCTTGGCCATGGCCTACCATACGTATCATGGGGTTCATCATTTGCTTCAGTTGATTCGTGGAAAAGTTTAATAGGTGCTAGCAGGTCTTTCACTTAGGTAGGAGAATTGGCGGTGTTAATGCTAATAAAGTCAGTTATAAGGCGTTGAATTCAACGTGGAAGCAGGGTTCTTCTTGATTTTGTTAGATACCTTGTCTGATTTTCTGCAAGTTATGTTCAAACCAATAATCAGGTTGAGTAAGAACAGCCTGTGTTTTTCATTTATAATTTTTATTTTTTATTTTTTTGTAGTTAGGTTTCATTGTATTTCCAAGTATGGATTTGGCTGCACAGTCTACACAGAACAAACAGTTCAAACTGTCCCTCCACTCTCCTCAGTTCCTTATTTCATTTTTCGTCATTAAATTATAGACTATTTTCCAACGTAATAACAAATTCCGCTTTTGTTTTAACATAAATCCAATAAAAAATTTCACATATGATCTCTTAAAACCAGACTACGGAAATTTAGCATCTCTACATTAAATTTCTTAGGCTTGAACATCATTTTTTATCTGAAATTTTGAGGGTGCCAAAGTTAATTTTGATCTACAAATATTCTTTTTTCAATCCAGGGATCTTGATAAATCACTATCTATTAGGTTAACTTAATTTGTATTATTACTTAATAACTCATCAGTCCAAGTCAAGTGACATGAGTGTTATATTGTACCAATGAAGCCAAGTACATGTCACAAAAACTTAAAAAGGAAAATACATAATTTGCTCTTCCTCATCCTCATCCACCTCGAGCTGCTTATTATAGTTTAGGACAAAACATGCATAAAATTTGAGCAGGGTTCTAAAAAGATCAACAAGATCCCTGTTTCTATTTCAAGATTCGACACCTTCAACAACTCTCTTACATATCAAAGACAAATCAAACACTTGCATCTATTAAACCTTCCCACGAACCAACTGAAGCAAATGATGAACCCCATGATATGTATGGTAGGCCATGGCCAAGGCTGTAAGCTCGAGAGAGATTGGGCCGAGCTTTGATGAATAGTAGAAGAGCTGGTACACATCCTCATATGTCAAGCAAATCGGTCCTACTTTCAGACAAAGAAGACAATAACTCAAAGGGAAAACGGTAAGTATGACCCCCGTCATTCTGTTGAAAATGGAGACTGTTGAACTCATTTGTGGCTTATAGATTGGGAGATGAGGAGATAATGGTCGAAAGGTAGGCTTCATAGGTTCATGTACAGACAAGATCGTGGGGTCTGATTTGGATTTGTGCCATGCCACTCCCTTTTCAATTGAACTTTTCAATTCGGCCTTGAGTGCTTCGAGTCCTTGTTTCTCGTGATCGGAGAGATGGCCCAAACCTAAGATTTCTTCCACACCATTCTTCCCAAGTCTAACCTGTGAAAATAGAGCTACTGTTTCAACCAAAATCTTTCTTTGTTGTGAGAAAGTTTCAATTATCCTCGCACAAAGTTATTTAACTCAACCTTGGATGCGAAGAAAGGTAGCTCGGTCACAGTGGATTGCACATACGAACATTCCACAATATGTGGTACCCCATTGAGTCCTTTTAGACAAGCATCAGCAAATAAGGCCCCCGCGTAACTGCACATTTAAAATTGTTGTCAGAAGAACTTCTTAACTTGATAAGGGATTGAATCACAGAACAAAGAGAATGCCAATATTTGCAAGCATATTCCTACTTACCAAAGTTCCTATCCTTAAATCATACCATTTAAATTAAAGATTTTTTTTTATTAGTAAAAGCTAATGAAGAGGTACATTAATTGCAGTTTCTTTATCAACAAGTAAATGAATCATTAGGATTAAGGATCACTTGGAACAAATTTGTAATTGCATCATTTGATCCTTATGATAATCAAAAGGCAGAGAATGAGGAGAAACAGATTCATATTGCTAATAAATCACATTCAAATTCACTGGTGGGAATCAACTTGCAATTTTCTATTACAGGTTCAGGGTAGTGTTCAGCAGAAAATCGAGTAATTTTCCAAAAATTAACAACTTCCAATACCCAGAGATACATTACCTCAACTTGCTTCATAGAGACCCTCCAGTATCATTACACACACCAATACAAGATTGAGTCAGTAAGGACAAAGTTGTGGGCAGCTTATAAATTGAACTATTTATAGTTGGTGTTAGATGACTCATGCACTATTGAAGTGTTAAACGGCTTCACTCATCATCAAACATGATAACACCCAGCAAATGTCCCAACTCAATACTCTCAGCTTGAAAAGTATTTTTTTTTTAAAAGGCAACACAAAACAAGTAGAAGTCCACGACTTACGCCATTGAAAGTGTAGCAGAACCCTTTCCAGCCTTAGCTTCAACCACTTCTGTCCCACCATCTTGTGTTCTTTTAGTAAGAGCTTTAATGTCTTCATCTGACAAATTTGCTTTTGGTGTAGCCTATGGTAAGAGAAGAAAACAACAATTAATGCCTATATTTTAGAAAAAAAATTGCTATGAGAAGTGGAAAAAAGATAGCCCAGCAGCACAAATGAGTACTTGTGAAAATAAGGGCAGAATGGTAATTCCAGCATGACCACCAACGACAGGTACATTGACATCTGCAAAAGAGACACAAACAATAATATTAAACAATCCACAGATCCAAAGATGTAAAACAATAAGCTTGAGCTAGCATAAAACTATTCTGCAAGTGAATGAATATATAGGCAATACCTGCTACATCGGCATTGGCCTTGCCAGCATAAAATGTTTTTGCCCTAATAACATCAAGAGTGGTCACACCAAACAGTTTCTTCTCGTCATATACTCCCTTACTCTTGAAGACCTCGGCTGCGATCGGTACTGTTGAATTTACAGGGTTGCTAATCATATTGACAAGGGCCTACAATACAATGATTTAACTTCCATTAGACACTCCTTGATGGCAATAGAAAGTTACAGATAAAAACCAATAAATATGGTACATTGGAGGAAAGCAGGAGTATGTAATGGAAAGCAGGAGTATGTAATGGAAAAAAAAAGATGGATATGGTACATTGGGGCAATACTTGGCAATGGCTTCACAGAGAGATTTGACAATGCCAGCATTAATCGCAAAAAGGTCATCACGGGTCATGCCAGGTTTTCTGGGAACGCCAGCTGGGATGATGACTACATCTGAACCCTCCAAAGCCTGTCCAAGCTGCTCTTCCCCTGCATAACCCTTCACCTGTACATACATTCAAAAAAGTACCCGATTGAAGGCACAGCATACCATCAAAAGAAACTGAAGCATATGAAAGAAAGAAGCAAATAATATCAACAAGTCGAAAGATGAGCAGGATATATTTGCATGCCCTGAAAGCACAATAGAGTACTCAGCCTATTCAAGATGCAAACTAGTATAGGAAAAAGTAAATTCTTAATGAAAAATAGCAAAGAATATCAATGGAACAGATAGAAAGAAATTCAGGATGCAAACTTTAATCAATAGAAACAATGTCCATCCAATTATAAATTAAGAAGCGCTGAAAACATGACATATAACACAGATAATTAATTCAATTCAACACCTAAAATGACTGTCAGGAGCACAAAATCTTCATATTACTTATTAAGAGAGGTTCGAAAAGCCAAATCAGCCTCCTCAAAATTTGATTTGGCTCCATAAAAACCCCAAAAAACAGAGACGATCACAGCATATACATTACCATACATGTATATGAAGTTATGAACAAACTATAAGGTAATTACATAAAAAACAGTGGAGGAAACTTAAGTATGATAATCACCCACAAATGACCCGTAGAAATGCTACAAAGCCTTAAACAAGCACCAATAAACGAGCAACTAAGCACAACATAATAGATAAATAATTGCAAGTGACAGAAGAAGAAAAAGCTTAGGACCTCAGATCTGGTGTTGATGTGGCTGACATCGGCGGCGACTCCTGGGGTACCGGCGATATCGTACAGAGCGAGGCTGGAAACAAGAGGATTCAACTTCATCAGAAGAGAAAGTGGCTGGCCGATTCCTCCGGCGGCCCCCAAAATGGCCACCTTCCGCTCCGGAGCCGATGAGAAGCTGCGAGTCGACAGAGAAGAAGACGCCGCCGTGGCCGCCCTCCAGCAGGTGGTCCTCCGGAGAACAGATCTCAACATCGCCGCCGTCATTTGAACGGCAATTAGGATTCGCCGGTATACAGATGGAATATTCTGGTGGAATCAACTGTGTGTGTCAGAGAGATAAGATGAACAGTATACGAGAAATAAGAAAAAATGGCTGCGCCGCTCCTTTTATCTTAATTTGCAATTTATATATTTTTTTTAAAGGAATTTAGAAATTTAGATAAGCTTAATTTCTTTGGAAATAAGAAATAAGAAATTTGTAAAAAAAAAAAATTTGAAAAAGAAATTTAGAAATTTGTAATTTTCATCATTTTCACTGAATTCTTGTTTCTATCCACTAACCTAATTTTTTTTTAAAACTATTTTCTTGTAAAAAATTTAAAATACCCTACATGTTCTGAGATGTACAAAGTCAGTATATTATCTAATTTATAAAGCTAAAAGCATTCGATCAAAATTTAAAAAAAAAAACTAAAAATACTATTTAAGTTCAAATGTGGACTTATGCATAACCAATTTGGTCTGGTCTACAAGAAATATTTGGTGCTTTAAAATCCAAATCAAATATGGGCTTTAGACTGACAATAAATCCATTAGATTTGGGCTTTACTTTTCTTTCTTGCTAGCTTAATTAAAGCTTGATCACAAAAGAAAGTATTTATTGAAGAAAGAAGATAGGAAGAAATGGGTTTTTTTTTTTGGCAAACTCAAAATTTCTAGTTTCCCTATTTTGTTGAACGAATTTATAGGAGGAAAAAGACTGTGATTTTCATCACGCAGATTTTGATGCCACTCTAACGCTATTATTCTTTCTTTATCTTTTATTTTTTAATTTTATATTATATATTAATTAATTTGGCAAGTTAATTTAGTTAACATATTTATTCATCTATGTATGATTGTAGTAACTCTGTAATAATCATGAATTTATCATGTAGTTGTTATTTTGAAACATTAAATGGAACACAGTATGACAGTATGGAATATAAGAATTTTTTTATGAATTGATTGGTACGTGTATCAAGTTAGCTTAATTGTGTTTACGTATTATTCCATGTTTGACTTAAACAAAATGGTCAATTGAACTAAATTTAATAATTCCAACTTTCTCAATCTATTAGATTTAGGGCAAAAACTTGTGTGCCATGTCCCCAACCCGTTCCGAGGACCCACGCGCGCGTCCAGCGCGCCCACGCGCCCATGTGCGCGCACCTAATAGGTATTCTATATTTATTCTAAAGGTATCTCACATATACTCTTTAGGTATCATATATTTTTAGTTCATATTTGTAATACCTATAAGACAAATCTGTAAAACCTCACCAATCGCGAGCTCATACACCCACACCGCGCGCCCATGCACCCACGCCGCGTGCGCACACCGCGCGCCCACAGGTATCCCATGCATACCTTGAAGGTATCCATGGAATATCTTCAAGGTATCCTCATGTATACCTTCATGTATCCACATGTGTACGCGCATCTCACCACGCCGCGCGCACACCGCACGCCCATGCGTCCACGCCGCGCGTGTGCCCACGTCATGGATACCTTGAAGGTATACATGTGGATACCTTGAAGATATTCATGTGATACTTGCGCGCACCTTGATCACCAAGCCGTGCGCACACCGCTCGCCCATGTGTTCACACCGCGTGCGCCCATACACCCACGCTGTGCGCCCCTACGCCATGGAAACCTTGAAGGTATACATGTGGATACCTTGAAGATATTTCGTGGATACCTGATACCTTCAAGGTATCCATGGGATACCTTCAATATATATATGAAAAAAAAAAACTGAGCGATTTTTTTTTTAATTTATGTGGGACCCACAGATTGGGGACACGGATTAGATTCGTGTCCCCGGAACACAGGAGACCTACTCTAGATTTAGAGCCACGTTTCTAAATATTAGGATTGGTTATTTAAATTAGGAAAACTAGAAGTGTAAGATTAAATGTCACAATTGAATCAGTTTTATAATGTTGACTTTATCCTATTTTCATAATTTAGCTTAGACAAAAACTTATATACAACTGGTGCACGGACCCTACATCCGTGCACACAGGTCGACCCGACCCATCACGCGCTCGTACGTGCCCGCACGCGCCTTTAGGTCGCAAACAAAATCCGCCCAAACATGCCCCCAGGTGTTTGATACCTTTTAGTAGTGTTAGACATACCTTTTAGTTATGTTAGACATACTTTTTATGTTATGTTAACTATACTTTTTAGTTGTGTTAGACAGACTTTTTAGTTATGTTAGTCATACATTTAGTGTTATGTTAACTATACTTTGTGTTAGACATACCTTTTAGTTATGTTAGACATTCCTTTTGTAAGACTAGTTGTACCTTAACATTTTTTTTTTGATTTAGTTAAATATACTTTTATGTGTTTATAAGATGACCATTATGTATTTTTAAGTATACCTTTATAAGTCAACCATTTAATGCACATTATGTATAAATTTCAAGACCTTTATGTTAAGTTACTTATATCTTCTGTCTCAATAAGGTGACCTTTATGTATTATTAAGAATATCTTTTTATAAACAATAACCTTTATGTATTATTAAGAATACCTTTTTATAAACAATAAAGTGACCTTTATATATTATTAACAATACCTTTTATAAATAATAAGGTGACCTTTATGTATTATTAAGAATACCTTTTATAAATAATAAAGCGACTTTATGTGTTATTAAGAATACTTTTTATAAACAATAAGGTGACTTTTATATATTATTAAGAATACCTTTATAAACAGAACTAAAATATGTCAGTTGTATATACAAAACATTCAAATCAATAAATTCATATTTATCAGTAGATAACTCAACTAATTCATGTGTATTTGAATAGTCATCTATCATAAAATATTAAGAACACGAAATTAGATACAATTTTATGTTTTTCGAACTGATAAAGATGGATTTTTAACTTTTAAAATAATAGCTTCGCATCGTGATATGGAGAAGATGAGGTCTGAGAGAAATAGAGAACGTTATGCTTCGAGAAAGAAAGACAAAAAACAAAAAAGAAGTGGAGAAGAGATGAGGAGAAGAAGAGATCGAGAAAGAAAGACAAAAAAACGAAGGAGAGAAGAGAAGAAGAAGAGAGACACAGAAGAAGAGAGATTAAAACCTAGCGTGAAAGTGAAGGAAAAAAAAAGGAAAAATTATTTATATTTTCCATATCAATCTGGATTCGGGTCGGGACAACCAGTTGTACGGAAATCCATACAACTGGTGTACACCAGCCCAACTCTTTAGCTTAAGCTTATTTAAATTAGTTGCAGAATTTTGTGTTGTTAATTGAACCATTTGAAACCTCCCCATTAATGCAATAAATTTAATATTTTATCAAACCCTTCAACAATTTATATATGCTCTTAATACAATTTACAAAGTGTTTATTTCCTTTTGTTGAAACTCATATTATAAAGGTGAGATTGTGATAATTAGAATTTGAATTTGGATCAAAATTTTCTAGTTTTTATTTCCTCCTTCCACTCCCTCCAACTAATTTAAAGAAAAAAAAACATTTTCAAATTCATAGAAATACTTATTATGATATCTTGATTACAATAGTACTAGAATCTCAAACTTTCACCATACCGATCTTTTAACATTTGATTTAATTGTTGTATATTCTTCCAAATGCGTGAATAAGACATGGTTACTCATTACATAAGATGTAAACAAAGCTGAACTCAATGACTAATAAAGACGCATAAATGCATTTGAAAAATTCAAGCTACTGATCATATTTGATTTGTATTATGATCAGTTAAATCAAATGAGCTCAAATATATATGTGAGGTATATAAATTGACAAAAGGTTAATTATTAAAAATTCCAATTCAAATATATAAATACACACAAGGTCTCTACAGGCACACAATTATTTAAAATGATTTACAGCAAGTTGCTATATTAGTGTTCCTTGAAGAGAATGCATTATTACAAATTGTATAAAGAAGTTAATATCGATATCATTAAAGTACTTAAATGCAAATTTCAATCTAAATCCTATGTTCCACTTTTTCACCATACATTCATGTATTATTGTACATAATCGTTTTGTAATAATACACTATTGAAACATGAAGAAATAGGATGGGGAATCTCATTTGTAAAATGCCTTAAATTAATACAAAACAACACATTAAAGGGTTTTTTTTCCTCGTATTTATTAATATATGATTTGGAATTAATTTTCGTAGCTACATTGGTGTGGGCATATTAGCAACACCAAGGGTACATTGACTAAATTAACCCTCGGTTTCTTCGCGTCAAATACCGTCATAACTCATAAGTCGATTAGTTCTTTATTCTTTCATGTCTCAAACGGTCATTTCCTACCAGCACTGATCAGTCTCCCAAGTCCGCCGAGTCTCCGCCGCGGGCCGCTGCCGGAGAAGCGATCTATCGTACATTGACCGCTTTTCCGGGTCGGAAAGAGTGGCATACGCCGCCTGAACTCGCATGAACTCGTCGGCGGCTGACCGACGGTCCGATGCCACGTCGGGATGCAACACTCTGGCCAGTTTCCGATACGCCGACTTGATCTCTTGGCGCGTCGCCCCTGTTTTGACGCCCAGGACCTCGTACAACGACGCCGTTTTCACTGCATAGTGGGATGTCATCTCGGCGGTGGCGCAACTGGCGGAGACGCGGCGGAGAGATTGATAGTCCGGTGAATGTATGGCGGAGAATTGGCGGTCGGTTAATCGGGTTGAGAGTGAGAACGACGTGGAAGCCATGAGAGTACAACTATGGGTTTGGGGTGCAAGGTACAAGTGTGGATATGCAGGAATGAATGGGATATTTAAAGAGGTGGAGCATGTGGACCAGGTGCAGGTGATGCGTGTGTGACCAAGTAGCTTATCCCGTTTCTCGGGATATGGATATTGATCTGTGATTTATTTTTTATAATGAATTTTAAATTAACGTATATTTAAAGTAGTCACAGAATATTGACGAGGGCAGTGGCGGACACACATGGTGGCAAGGGGTGGCAAGTGCCAAGTGCCAACCCTTTGTTTTTTTATGTGAATTACCTAAAATGTCCTTAAAATGTTTTAAAATTAAAAATACCTTAACTTTATACAAAATGTTTTTTCTTGAGTTTTCTCTCTCATATTTATTATTGTTGCAGTGAAAACCAGCAAAATTAAAGTGTATCAACGATTATTAATGGATGGTGGTTCTCACCACCAGATAAAAAATAAAAATAGATAGATAATAAATTATAAGTTAAAATTTTCAATTGTTTTGTTGATTTGAGCATTATTAGTTTGGAATTTCGATTAGTTGTTAGATAATATAGATGAATTTCTCAATTGTGATGAGTATCATGAAAACATGATTTGCAACCAAATGAGTGATGAATGAATGTCAGTTATCTTGAATATGATGAAACGTTGGGTCAATTGTAAATGAAATCACTTCATTTATTTTTTTGATTCAAATGGAATGTATAAAATGAATCTTTGAAATAATTTATAAATTACATTTTGTACGAAAAAATTTAAATTTTTGTATATTACCTTTAATTGTGCCACCTCTTTGAAAAATTTCTGCGTCCGCCACTGGATGAGGGTGTCAATCTTTACATTAAATATGGACTTTTACTCGATTATTATAATTTTGGACTTAAATATTTGATGCGTCACATCTTGATAGGTTGAAATAAGAGGGCCATGTTACTTGGTCTCACTATATTTGGGGTGGTCAAATGGGGCAGTTTTGGGAATTTAAGGATCAAGTCTTAAAACAACGATTTTAATGTACCTATAGATTTTGCACTAAAGCTCTTCCAATTAGTGGTTTATCTATGTACATTTTGAGTGATTTAAGTGAGAATTGGGTGTGTTTGTTGACACTAAAAATACAATGTAATAAAGATTCATAAATGTGGATATATACTCCTGATTTTATTTGAAAAAAATATGTTGCATTATGTTTAATTCTTTTAAAATTCAACACATTGATAGATGCTACTCAATTCATCATCTGCCAGTTAAGGATTTCTTTAACAAGGGCAATACTGGTATAATGCTCCGGCCATAAGCAAATACTGAAAATAAAAACTAAAAATAGAAAAATGAGGCAAGTTTACAGTGATTTATCACTATGCTTCAATGTTATACATTGTTTTACAATTCGAACAGAAGATTAGTAATGGCAAAAGTGAAGATATCTATAGAGAAGCTAAATTTCCTGATCAAGAATAATATAGCTATTGAGATGCCAAAAAGGAAGTTAAGATCTAGCTTATGGACTAATTGGTTTCAAAAGATACTCATTCTAAAGGGCATAATATCACATTCAGTCTTCATCATCAGCTGCAGCTCCTACATTGACTTCTCCATCACTCTCCTGCATGATATCGGCCTCAGGCTGCCTCTGCAATGGCTCCTCATCTTCATCCGATTCTGACCAAGCCCTTCTTCGTCTATTCGTATTTGAAGGCGCAGCCTTCACCATCACAAGAAATTCTCAGATAATCACACAAAACAACAACAAAAGAGAGAAAAAGATAAAAGAAAGTGATCCCCTGCACACCTTGTTTTGTGCTTCGTTGACAAGCAAATGGATCTACCACATGCGCACACACACACACACACAAATAATGTATATATAGTAATAACAGAACTACACCAATGGTTTAGTCTTACTACAGACACCACCTCAACTGTTCTTCTTCTTTTTTTTTACCAAACTACACTAGTTGGGAGTAGTATATGTATGAAAATTTCAACCTAAGGGATGATAGTAACCAAATAGATATTTGAAATTTCAAAGAATAATAGTTTTTTTTTTCTTTTTCAAATAAGCGATACTTCAAGGGTAGTTTTTGTAAATTGCCATACATATATGTACATATGGTGTCTATATGTATATTGGGGGGGGGGGGGGGAGTTACCTCATCATTGTCGGCATCAGAATCTTCTAGGCCAGCTGTAGCAAGAAGATCCTGGGGAGCATCTTCTTTATCCTCAACTTCATTTGTCTGATTATACTGCTCTCCATAGCTCATGGGGTTGTCTTCATAATCCATTTCCTCTTGATCATACATCTCAGCTTCTGCTTCCTCTGATTCATAGCGTGATTTCTTATCCTTCCGCTTTCGCTTTCCCCCTTTCCTCCTTTTTGCAGATCCACCCTCCTCATCCTCAGTCTGAGGTTTCTCTTTCCGCCTTGAAGCAGAAGAGCTACTCTTCCATTGTTCCTGGAAAACACGAAACCTTTTAGCCTACACAGACTTTTTAAGTTAAATTTTCTCAGCTTGGAAGAATGAAAATTGATTAATTTACAAGCACTAGTCTTAACAACGTGCACTACATGTTATAGATAAATAATACATATTTTTAGGTAGTAAATAAACGATTGAAAACTGTTTTATGTAGAAAAAGAAAATGTATATGGGGATTAATTTGTTGGTTGCATAAGAATCTTATTGTGCAAAAAACAATATTGACGGCAACTTAACAAAAATATAATGATAATTTGATTAGCTTTTAAGGATACACTTTCTGATTGAATATGAATTTAAGACATAAAATAGAGTCAAGAAATAAATGCTTAAAAAAATATAAACACATTAAACATTTCAAAACACTTGCACGCGAGTTAAATCCTGAAATTATGAGTTCGTGATTTTATTTAAAACTAAATTTTATGTTATGCATAAGAGATAAAGAGGAATAAGAGAAAATAAAGAACAACACTCGAAAGAAGCTATAACAAACGAATTAAGAAAGCACAAGAACATTAACAAACATATTTAACAAAATTTTATCTTAAAATTATATGCCATGTAACTCCTTGTATAGTATATTCTTAATCTTATCATTTTTCTGTACCTTACATGCCTTCTATGATAAATATACTATTGAATGATAGCTAAAGTTAAATTTTATATTGTAAATCATATATGTCAAATGCACTAGGCGCACCCAAGGCGAGGTGCCCCCGGTAGGCGCAATAAAAATGCATGCTCAAGCAATGATAAGACATAGATGTAATCAAACATAATATATTATTATATCTATAATAATTTATAAGCAAATAGCAGCGTGTAGATGGAGGAGATGGAAAGACAGAGATGGACAAGGGTCGAGGAGAATTAGCCTAGTGCCCAGTTCTCACCTAGGCACGCCTTTGACAATTATGACTAATATTACTTATTAATCATTTATCTTTTATAAATTATGGTAAGGGAAAAATATAATATATTCCTTTTCTCTTCCTAAATGTGAAATTTCTATTGGAAACAAAAATCTTGACCTGAATTAAATTTGAGCTATTAAGTTTCTCAAAGAGATAACCCAAGACCACATAAAGAACATCATGGCACTCAAAGTTCATGGATATTTTTATTACTATACATCTATTAAAGGAAATTTTATTCTGGTAAAGGCTAAGTAGCCGAAAAATCCAAATATTTGCGAGGTTTTGATATTTTAGTCAACTCTTTAACAATTGTCAATTTAGCCTTTTTTTTTTGCCAATTTGTCGTGATTTTAGCAAATTCTCACTTTTGGTAAGAATTAAGTGATGTGCGTCCTACATGATGCCACAAATATAAAATATAACACCTATGCCCTCATGCAAGGTACAAGCCAAAGCAATAACCAACAATGTGAAGGGCACAGCTACAACAGCAAAAGATGGGACCGAGTTGCTTGGCAGAGGAGCGGCAAACTAAGGTCAGGTCGAAGGTGTGGAGGGAGTAGTCGATGTTAAACTACTGGAGCTAGGTGTTGTAGTGGCAGAGGAAGGTTTCGGAGCTTAGTGACAATGATGGCTAGCTTTGGCCTTAGGAACTGTGTTGGGGGATGATATAAGTGATCTGCTTGTGAAAATATGCTATCGTAATTCTTACCTGACTCATCTTGTTAAACAATTGTTTACATCTTTTATGATGTGTTGTTTAATTAGTATCCATGTGTCTGTCACATAGACACACATCACTTGATTTTGGCCAAAATTGAGGATTGGCTAAAATTACACCTAATTGGCAAAAACATGGCTAAATTGCCACAAAGTCCGTAAAGTTGAGTTTTTCGACTATTTGGCCTTTGGTAAATTATATCGAATTAGTTTATTTAATGAGAGTCTAATACCATTCATGAAATGACAACTGTAAATCAATCAATTTAATTTCAAATGTATAAAGTTATTAGTTATGGAAAGACCATCAATTTCAATTGGTAATTGGAATATCTTTGTCAGGTAAAGTTAAGAGATGGCAGATACTTTGAAGAGGAATAACATAAATATAATGTCTCCAAAAGGTAAAATGGGTAGCAGACAAGGCAAATGTTTTACATACCACGGGATAAACTTTGGTACAGTAGCAAATGATAAGAGTTGGGAAAGTGGGGTACATAGAGCAAATAGTATTGAGTAGTTAGAAAGGGGATGAAGTCATAGCCCTGAAAAATTGTAGTTGGAAATGAGCCTATAAACATAGTTAGTATAAATGAGAAAATTATCATTGTTGGGGATTTAATTGGGAATGTCAAGAGGTCATAATTTAAATGTATCTAGAAGTTTTAAATATATAGTATCTATTATCAAAGAAGATGAAGAAAGTATTAAAGATGTTGCACATAGGATTTAGATAGGTTGAAACAAGTGGAGGAATGTCTTTTATACTTTGTGAGCGTAAAATGCCTTCAAAATCGAAAGGAAGTTTATATAAAACAGTCATAGAACATGTTGTACTACATGGGACAACATGTTGGATGACTAGCAAATATGATGGCTGGATTTTGGCATTAGGAACTGTGTTGAGGGAAAATATGAGTGATCTGACATGTGAAGATATGCTATCTTAATTCTTACATGACCCATCTTGGTCAAAAATTGTTTACATTTTTTAAGATGTGCTAATTAATTAATATCATGTGATTACCACATAGAAATATCACTTGACCAAAATTTATAGTTGACTAAAATTACAACTAATTGACAAAAGCATGGCTAAATTAACAAATTTTAAAGTATTGGCTAAAATAGCAAAAACTCAAAAGTTTCATTTCTTACTCCACCTAATCAAGATGGTCGGAAGATGGACTAGATTAGGTAGAGACGTAGAGTAAGAAATGAATGTCTTAGAGAGAAAAGTGGGGATAACATCACTAGAAGAGAAAATTTTGAAAAAGCGCTTAATATAGTCCGGACATGTACTTAGAAGACCTTCAAATGCTCGTATTGAACATACAAATTTAGATAATTTTAAACCTAAATTAAAGGGAAAGGAAAAAGCCTAAAACTAAATAGAAAGAAAGTATTAAAAGTGGCATTATATTTAACTACAAATGAGAGCATGTACGTAAACCGCAAGCGAGGATGACACATTATTACATAGCCAATACACATATTAGGATAAACGATTAGTTTGTTATTTTGTTTCATTTTTGTTAGTGTTGTTTTACCCATGAGATTGTTTTGTTGTTGATTTTTTTTTGTTACATAAGTCATAAGATAAAAGAATATTTAAATGTACAAGGCAAGTTAGGTATCAATGAGAACCCTTTACTATTTACAGATTTTAAATCAATAATTATTTTCTACACTCCTAATTAGTTTTTTTATTATCGATATTTTTTAGAGAGAGAAAAAAAATTGATGGTTTAACTTATAGAACATAATAAAATATTAAAATGTGATAAAAGATTATAAGTAAAGCTATATAAATAGCTAAACATGTATATTGAAGTCACATTCTTTTAGATGCATCACATTTATCTTTTTCTTAGGAAGAGTATTCAAATAGGAATATATTTTTTTTAAATAAATAGATTTCTTATTACTCCTTCTGTCCCAAAAAGATGTCATGTTTCCTTATTACACACATTTTTGGGATGGAGAGATTTTTTTTTTTTTTTTTTTTTGGGTGTGTGTAAAAACAACAATGCACCCAATCTCTTCCTGATTATTTAATAGATTCTTTTATAGTTACTACAATTATCAAAATCCTTATACCACTAAAATGTTATTCAGAAATTACATTTTGAACACAATTGCATTATTAAGATAACTAATTTATGCAACTAAAATGCCCTAGTAATTCATTTATGCAACTTAAATGCCCCACGTGCAAAACACATGTTTTTTGCTAGTTATATATAAATAGTGTAAAGGTTTAAAAAAATGTTTTTAATGTATCAAAGATATAGATTATAAATAATATTCAACAAGCAGCGCCACTTTCCATGATGTAATTGATTGTAATATACCAATAATAAAGAAATAAATGATCATAAAAGAGATGGTTCTGAAGATTAAACTAAGATAGCACAACCGTTAAACAGATATCACTCAACAATCCATTACCTTGATGCGCTCTAAATGCTTCTCTTGTTGCATAACTTGTTTCAATTCATCCTCCTGTTTTCTTTTCTCCATCTGCATTTAAATTTGTAATTATGGGTTAGAGAGAGAGAGAGAGAGAGATCATAAAGACATTATAAAATTTCAGAGACAATCACCTGAACTTTTCTCTGTTCTTCTGCCTTTCTGCGGGATTCATCAGCCAGTTCCATTTGACGCATGACTTCCAATCTTTGGATATTCTGCATTTCTTCACGCTCAGCAAGCTCACAGTGAACATTTGCTGCTTCAAGCAAGTGCTTGCAGTATGCAACATGAGTAGCAATTTTTGTCTCATCAAAACCATGGAAGTGAAGGTTTGAAGCTGCAGATAGCAAGCTGAACAAACGAACAGCATTCTTGAGCTCTGCTACAGTAGCTCGTACCTAACAGAATGGGGAAAAAGATCCATGTGAGTGAGATGCAAACCAGAAAACGTGCAAGATCTTTCAATAGAAAATTCGAATTAGATTACAACAAATGCTTCTAGATATTAGATCATCACAATTTGCCCCATTTAATACGGCACCTAATGTTTAGATCCTTTACAAGTGCAAAAATTGATAAATATGTGGGGGTGTTGAACAAATTCACAATTTATACAAGTTATTGGTTTTTTTTTGGCAGAAAAATAATAATTTAATCTAGACGATCCATCTTGGGATTGCTTAATGTAGTTGCATGCAAGATGGATGGTTAGTAAACGAACAGCAACTTTCTGGTATCTCAGTAAAATCATGCACGTGTACCCACCACCTCTGATGTTTTCCCCATGTTCTCAGAAGAAAAACCCAATTAAAATGGTTACAAGCTTAAAATGCAGTAGATCCCAAGAGAATAACACCAAAATAGTTAACTCCGTGAGAAAAGCAAAAAAAGATCAGATGACCTCATCAACAGTCCTTTTTGTCTTTGAAAGTGTTGATGCTGAGAACTTTTGTAGAGTAACTCCTGCATCAAACCTCAATGTGTAATTTGAAGGAGCCAAATGGATAGCTCTTAGTAATGTCTTTTTACAGTCTTGCCACTGCTCAGCTTCATAATGTGTACGTGCTAAGTAGAGAAGCACTTGACTGTCGGTATTATAGAAGAACTTGCGCAAACAATTTTGATACTGCAAAGATGAGCATGATTATTTAAAGGGTGCAGATGAAGGCAACTTATTTATCTCATACACAAAAAGTGTGAAAAATTCTGCACTTTACCATTTTCACAGCTAATGCAAAATTGCCTTGAGCAAAGTGAACGTGAGCCAGATTAATCCAAACATCTGGCATCTGAACATTAAAGCTTCCACTCGCAGCTTCTTGAACCTGCACAAAATGAGTAGAAACATCTCAGACAAGGATATACTTTTCTTTCAGTCATAAATATTTTATGAAAGTGCAGCTAACCTGTGTAAAAAGATCTTTAGCTATATCAAATTGACCTTTTTCAGCAAATACCATACCAGCACCATTTGCTGCATAGAGGTTAGCAGATTGCTGCAGCAGAACCTGGCACCAGGATGAAATTTATGTCTAGGAAATTTGATATTGAATATAGACCTAATAGGAGGTCGATAATGCTACTTCTCAGTGAACATAGATTAGCTAGAGCATGTATGTATTGTTTTATTTCAGTAGACAAAAGCTTGAGCTCACCATGATCACTTGCAATTTTCAAACTGAAAATTCAACAGTAAACACCAGAAAATGGAAAGAAAAAAATGAGGAAAAAGATAGCTATTTAACAAATCATTTTTTTCCGAATAAAACAGGTAGGAAGCTGTATCATACTTTTGTGTAGAGTTCCTTAGCCTTCTCATAATGTGTAGCTTCCAACTTAGGAGCTCTTTTCTCATTGCGATTTGCTGCGAAGTAGTTCCAATTTCCCTGCAATATATCAAGGCAAGTGCAGAAGTTGCTAAACTGCTAGTTGATATTAATTCATACAAGCAAATGCAAGTATAAACTCCACTATAAAAACAGTGAAACATGAAAAGATGTTGAAGATTCATGCAGTCGGGGAAAAAAAAAAAGACATATAATCAGAGAGAGAGAACTGTAGGGCACTTTTACCAAATTGCCCCACATTTTGGTGATATAAGTGCCCTAAGATTGGGTGGTCTATGACTTGCTGCTGTAAAACTCATCCGCGAGGGGGTTTGGATGAAAAGTTCTTTTCAGAATAAAGAACACGAATAGTGTTGGTCTTCTTCCAACAGATTGCTTTAACTGCTAGGATTCAAAAGCTCAGGAACAGGCATATTCGAAGCCATCAACAAGAGACAGGAAGGGACAAGACAAATTATGGGAATGTCTATGGCTCATCCAATGTCAAATCAAGGGAGGGGTGTGATGAATACATTGGTTGAGTTGTAAATCCTAGCTTAAAAGCATCAAAGCATTCCAAATATTATATATACCAGACAAACTGCAGCGTAAGAATCTTTTGCATCAGTTGAGTCCTTTGCAGTCCGGAAAGTTTCTTTTGCCTTGACCCAGTCATCATTCTTCAGCTCCAAGTCACCAAGCATTAATAAAGCATCAGTGCATTTCTCATCCACCTTTAGTGCATCAGTAATCTATGACCAAGAGACTCTTTTTAATAGAGGAAAATGATGATTGACAATTACAATTAGAGACAAGATTACTGAAGAGAGACTTCCAGAGGAGTATAACAACCAGTTCGAGGCTTATTTGAACATTGTTTCGAGCTTTTGCAATGGCAGCAAGCCTCAAATAAGCATCCGTGTAGTCTGGATACTGAAATAAAGTAAAACATTAAAAAATATTAAAAAATATACATTTATTAAAAAAAAGTTAAATTTTTTATTTTTTTTAATTTACATTGTAAGCATACACACAAGTGCACAGGGCAAGTGATCAATCAATCAATGAATGTCTGTCCAACAGACGTTTACATTGATTAATCCAAATAGAGATTTTCATTTTTCATCATACCATATACAAATCATCAAAGTTCATCAGCTTATAAAGCAAATTATTATATCAGTTAAAAGTGTCACCAGATAACATGAACAGAGTTGCCGTCTATTTATAATCTAATTTTCACACATGATGCATTAAATTTTACCATGTTAAGTTTGATGTCAGTAAGACATCATAATTTTTTTTTTCCTGCTCAAAGATAATATAAAGCCAATTTGACACAACACACATGATAATGATTCAGAAATCAGAATTGTTGTGGTACAAAGAGATGCATAAGTAGTTTAAGAAAACTAGTCAATCGTTCTATTCTATTTCCTTTATTCTAACAAAATCAGTTCATTTCCTTTAGTTGAACACCAGAAACTTAGCATGGTATCACTTTATTAGACATTCACTAAAAGATCATTGAGCATCCTTCTACATGAACCCATCAAACAAAAGAGCAAAGTGCATCATTAGTGGCATTCATGTAGTATCATAAACATGTTCATATCATAGTTAGTAAACAACTAGTTGAGTTGGACTAAATAATACGTTCCTGAACAACTGAAATGAGTACTTGTCCAATTATCCAACAGTAACTACAGGGACTACAAACAATGATACCTTAAATATTATCAGGCGGTATAGAATGCTTGCTGATTCAGTATCATGCAGCTGCTCCTGCACCCGAGCTAAATTAAATAATGCTGAAACTTTATCCCATGGAAGTTCCACAGGTAGGCCCTGTTCCTCAAGTCGATGAAATAATTGCAAGTCCTTATACTGACGAGTGACTGAGTCGGCATCAATCGGATATCGTAAGCTGTGAATTATCTTAGCACGAGCTCTATGACTGGGACTCAGTTGATCACCATAAGCATTTGTCTGTTCCGTGTTTGAAATGGATTCTCTTTCAGCATAAAAAAAGTCGCACCATATACCCTCTCCAAGAGCTTCCCTAAATGCCTCATCTGCTAGCTGGAATACACAAGACATTGCAGACCGCCATAAAAAATTTAGTTCTGCCCACCACATGCGAAGTGTATCGAATTGCAGGACTATCAGAGACTGAACTTACCTCAAATTCCCCTCTATCAAGATGAAGCACACCAATATTGTTAAGCAGATCTAAAGGCACTTCCTCATTCCCTTTTTTCAGAAGTGTACGAGCCTGTACAAAGATGCAGACATCAGTAGTAAGTGCAGTTATATGACTCTATCTAATAAATCTGCATTCAGAATGCAGCGAGAGAATTGCATAGCATCCATCCACATAAGTTAATAAATTGGTGTCACCTGTAAGCAACAATTTGGGTTTCCTACCATCCTTATCTAGGGGAAGATCTTAAATGTATTAGCTAGCCTTATTTATAAGATAAACATCAAAAAACTCAAAAACCATAAAAAAAAAAAAAAAAGACGTGACACAACACAGAAAAGGCAACCATACAGAACATGGGCCCAGGAATCCTTGAATGAAGGTAGGAAGAGGAATATATAAAATGTAGACAATCAAAACTTCTTCAGTACCTAATAGGAAAAAGGTGCAGTAATGTTCTATGGTTTGCTTGGAATTGAAAGGGACAAAGATTCCAAATAAATGCCCAATCAAGAGCATCAATGTTTCTCCAATCCATATTACTATCTCCAAAAAACTGGCTCTTAATTCTATTCTACAGGATCGATAATCTAGAACTGGAAAAGCCTTAAATGGGAAAGTTTACTTATTAGTCTTCCACTTCTTGAAACTTTCTCAAAGGAAAACGCTAAGGGAACTCTAGCTACAAGTTTTGGTGGGGAACACCATTCTCAACTGTTAACTATAACTGTTCACTCCTACCGAAAGATTGTCCTATTTCATGTTTAGGTGTGCATGAGATAGAACTAGAGACGGAATAACTTCATAAGACAACAAGAAAAGCCTTTAAATGACAACATAAAAGATATGTGAGATTACCAGTACTTGACAACTTAAGATTTGGTATTATCTTTTGAATTTGAGAAATGGTATGATTTCCTAATCTCCTAGATAGAGTTGTCATTTATGCTTTTACTAATAAGAAATAAGACGACAACATAAAACTCGGAAGGCACTTACTGTTTTAAAGGCATCCAAAGCAGCATTAATGTCTGTTGAAATTAACAGGTCACCAAGATCCAGAAATGCCTGACAAAGATTTACGTCAGAAAATATGAATCAGAAGCAAGTATCAAATAAAATTTCTGACAGTACATCAACTTGGAAACTTCAAGAACAATTCATACTTGAGTTGAAATTTGAAACAAGAAAAATAATCCATATCAAAGTAATTATTTTTGGTTAATCAAAGTTCACTACACAATACTGGGCTGATCATCATGCTCAAAACGGCTGCTAATAAGAGTGAACTAAAGCTACAAACCTCAGGCAAAACTATGGGGTACACTAGGTCAAACATAATTCACTATTAGCACTTATATCAGTTTTTGGTGAGATTTTGAGCATCTAAGGTCCAATACTCTAATGCACCCATGAATGTTGTGATAGGGGTAGCAAATTGTGCATTCATGTCATGTGATGTCCATGTCATGCTATTGTGTATTCATGTAATCCATTACATTTCATTATGAACAAGCTAATAAGTATAGTAAACTAAATTTGAAAATTCACGAGGTCATGCCATATTAAGTTGGAATGTGCCATGTCGTATCTTATCATGCCATGTATCTATGTGATTTGCGCTATTAACCGTGACACACCAAAAATCTACGACATCTCTTTAGTATAAATTTCAGGGAACTTCAAAAGAGGCAGTAGCATCAATTCAATATCATATTAATCTAAACCTACAACATCATTCTGCATGCATCTGTATCCACAACAGAAGCCGTACAAAACACCAAATATGGCAAAACAGAAAAAGGTGCAACAACATTATTAGTTATTACCTGAGGATCCCGAGGATCAATTTTGGTGGCTTTCCTGTATAGTTCTTGGGCCTTCTCATTCTGCTCAAGCTGAACATAAATGTGTCCAAGAGCCTACTTCAAAAGAAAGCAATTAGTTCTTTCAACTAAGCTCAAATTCAAAACAAAATTCAACACTTACTTTCAATGTGTCACAATTTTCTGGTTGAACCTCCAAGACTTTCTCAAAATTGGTCAAAGCACTTCTTAGATCTCCTAATTTCAGTTGCACCTGCCCCAAGCCTATTTCAATCAAGCACATGATCAACTAACCGTAAGGAACAAATATGTCAAACACTAAAGAGCTTATAGCAACATTAGAAAGCTTGTATATAACAGTCTCTGTTCAGAATCCTCCAAGATCATGGATGTTTCAACTCAAGTAGGTCTTGCAGACTCATCATTAGTTCAACTTTAGCTTACTTAGAATGGCATAAAAACGAAATCTGAAAGGTCAGACACAACTATATCATATCATCAATCATTTTCTTTCCTTTTCCCATTTCAGGCATTCAGCAGGCTAGGCCTAGATGAAATATTGACACCAAATATAAGTATTAATACGAGGATACAATATCACAGTCACCACAACATTATCACATAAATTATTGCATTGGTTCTCCAGAACCACAACACACTCAAACTTTAAACATTGGCACCTTACTAATTAAAGGACTTTCATTCACTTCTCAAAATATGAAGAGAACTTTTCACAAAGAAGAGATATAACAATTCACCGCTGCCTTCATGGGCAAGCATGTGTATTATGCACAATAAAATGATGATGTCTTACTCACATTACAATTAAACCAACTTCAGCATGCAATGAGAAACCTATATACTCCCTATATATTTCATCTAAAATTTTGGGTTGAGAACTCCTCCACTCTTAATGAACAGAAGAAATCATGGCAATGTAAAAAAACTTCTGATAGTTTTAACATATCATGCATAATAAGCACTACAAAAGACTTATTCAAAACTATACAAGCTTAGTAATTTATATACTGATAATTTATGTGCATTGTTTTCACGTATTTTATTACATTGAGTAAGATTCATAGCATTTATCTTCTCAATCATTACTTGACCCAATAGTGAATCAGGGAGTATTTCCCCTATGACAATGTCATGTTGATTAATATTTTCTGCCTAGATGATCCACAGACATATGGCAAAGTCGAATTCAAAGTACAAAATAATATTCTATCCTCTAAAAAAATGGAGAAAAAAGATAGAATAATCTACATACCATAATAAGGTAATACAAATTCATGTGCATTATTGCTTTCTTTAACAGATGCCATATAATACATTCCTGCCTTTTCATAGTCCCCCTGAAATCAAGAAAATGATAATTAGTATGATCTGAAAAAATGGAAATGGAAAAAGAACACTCAAAAGCAGATACAGTTTTACAAGTAGACATGGTCCACCAATAGCCAATATGAGATATCAAAAGTTCATAGAGAAAGAAGAGATAACTACTGATGTTCTACAAATCTCAGGACAAGAGAAAATTTTCAATCAAGGACAGATGACATAGAGGCAAGTATGGATGAGGAAGTCAACCTTGCTGTGGTAAGAGCGAGCCAAATTGTAATACGAATGTGCCTTAGTTGGGCCGTGCATAGTAACAGCAAGTGCAGTTTCAGTCAACTGCTCAACAAGGAAATGTTGACCAGTGAAAAAAAAGTGATTGGCAAGATAATTAAGTGACATGGCACAGTAGGGATAAATCTCAAAAGCCATCTGCATCTTTTTCATCCCACTCCTAATACCAACAGCTGCAAAGATTTGATAAGAAATATATGTAAGATTTCCACAAATATGGCCAAACAAAATCACAAAATCAAGTGCCTGATTTTTAGTAAATAATAATAATTGCTAGATTTTTTGCAAATGATAGGAAAGTCTCATAAATGCTAAAACATGAATGAAGGATGTTATGGAGTCTATATAGTGTAAAATGGAAGAGTCAACTAATGACTAGGGTTTTAGATAGGAAGGGGAAAAAATTGTGTGATTCTCAGTGTCAATCTCATCATGGGAATTTAGGTCATAATACTATACAAACATTTAATGATCCCATGAAGTATGCATTCGATTAAAATGTGTACTGAAATAACATCTCTATAATCAATTGAAGTATATGTATATATAATAATTGATGTTTAGTAATTGTTGCCCCAGAAAACTAACCCTCATTCGTCTGCAAATCTGAAATTCCAAGCGCCACAAGTGCTTCAACATTGTCTGGATCTATCTGCATTTAAAGGATGTTATAACACTAACCTTAATCAAGTTAGTCGATTCTCTCATGGTCAGTGATGACTTGCCTGTAGAACACGACGAAATGCTTGCTTTGCCTTCTCAAAACGACCCAATTTATAGTGGCAGAGAGCTATCCCAACTCTTACAGAGGGAGCCCAGGGATACACTTGTAATGCTCTCTAACAAAAAATATAATACAGTTCAGATATATAAGTAGCTCCAGAAGTTGGCTGCAACATCTTGCTTCAAATAAATAAAGGAGTATGAACAAACCTTGTATAACTCAAGTGCATCAGAATATCGACCACGGTTAAAGTGAACACATGCCTGCATATATAGGAAATAATTGTGTTATTAGAGTGAGAGTGGTATTAGTTTAATGAAGGCCACCAACGAGCATTGCAACATAGCATAGGCATTCAAATTCATACTGAAATGTGACGATGAGTGAGAAGTGAAAGATCTGCAGGGAGTTATGATATACAACTATACAATAAAAGATTGCATTTTAGTACAGATGGATGTGTGAATTTAAAAGATAATAGAATTAGGGGAGGGAAAAGACCTCCCTATCATTTTCTATTTTTCTTTTTCGAAAATGAAGAAGGTCACTGTCTAATGCTTTTGCCTCATATTTCTTACAACTTTACTACAAGATAAAATATTGGCTTGAACCCCGATGGAAACAGAAATTAGCCTACAATAACAAAATAACTGACACATGGAAAATATGGTAATTACTAATTAAACAACATCTTTGCTTTTCTCGCCTTGTTGGTGAGGTTCATATCATTTCTCTTACAGCATCCTACACTTAACCATCCACTTTTAGAAGTCTTAATCCTAGACTTCAGAGGATTAGATTATGCAATGAGCCACATTCAAAATATAGACTTCAGAGGACTATGATTGATAAAGCTAATTTTCCAAGCAACCAAAGATGATGGGCATGTGATGAAGTTCAGATACCTGACCAAGAAGAGCAGGAACATTATCACGATCTCCATCCAATACAATCTTGAAGGCATTAAATGCCTGTTCAACATCTCCCTTGGCCAGTAAAAGCTGACCTACAAGGAGTTTATCCACCCAGGTATGAAGACTGGCCAAATAATAAGTTGGAGACGGAGAAATATAAAAATGGAGCAATCCAAAAGGCAACAGGACTAAATTTTCAGAAATTGCAGTAAAATAGATGGAAAAAAACAGCCCTGTAATTAACTCAACCAAGAATATACTTCCAAACTTGTGATTAGTCTTCAAATACAGGCATAAATTAGAATCATGATTAAATAATCCTTTTTTCTCCTCATCAGTAAGTTTCCTGGGCAAACAGTCATTGCTAGCCCCTCTTTATCACTTGATTCATTACTTTAAATGCATTGGTCAAGTGCTGAATAAACTAAATATAAGATCAAATAAATGACTGAGCTTAAAATTAAGCAGGTATACAGTATACACCCCTTAATCTATACCTCATAGAACCAAAAAAAAAAAAAAAAAAACAAAGAAAGAAAAAGAAGACATCCCACAACACTGAATCTAACAATGGCCGAAACCAGCCAGAACTTGAAGAGTAGCCACTAAACCCTTAAGTAGAGAATTATGAAATAAACTACCATTATTTTTACCTTTCAAGCCAAAATTCCACATCTTCATTAATGCAGCACTGAATTTAACTTCCACACATTATTATTGGTGGCCATTGGGCTTAAATTCCCTTATAGGTTTTCATAAAAGATGAGGTGGGAAATGAAGATAACAATTTGAAGCAGTGCAATTTGATTCGAGAAAATAGTGATCTCTCTCCATTGAAAGATTAATTATACAGCCAATAGCTACAGAATATATAGGCCTCTCCACCACATACTTATCACTGGCTTTGGTGTTGGCTATGACATAAGACCAAATGTTCTTTAACTTGCTGATAATCTGGTTATCTAGACAACATTATTAAAAACTCATTTCAACCATTAGAACAGTAAATGGGAAATTGGTTAGGTCAAATCAAGAAACTTGATATTTGAATACCCCATACACTAGTCTAGAAGACCTTATCGACATTATCCTTTTCTAGAATAAAATATACATTTACTTAATTATTGCAATGTTTTCTTCAAGTCTGGCCTCTGTTAGGTATTAAGGTGAATAAGAGACAAAAATAGTTATTATATCAAAAGACAGGGAAAAAAAGGGACTCAAATAGTAAAATCAGTCAGATTTACATCCATATTACATTTATAACTCAAAGTAGCACCATATAACATGTAGAAGGAATAAAGCTTTTACCTTTACCAATCCAGGTTGAAGGTTCATGCATGTCAATCCTTGATGCCTTGTTATAATACTTTGTGGCCTGTATAAAATACTCTTCTTTTTCTCTTTGTTTAGTCTCAATTTTCCCAAGGTAGCTGTAATACGCCCCTAAAGCATTTAGAATTGCAATTCTCTCATATCTTACATCAGCATAATATTCATCAATTTCTGCAAAATAATGAGACTTTGGCCGTTACTAGAGTTACTCCAGAAAACATAATGACTATCACGTTACAATACATTAGTTATTTCATCAATAGGAAGATCAAATTTTCAACATCATAGAAGAATTTTTACCAGGACTGGATCCTTCTTCTAATATTTGTCTAAATTGTTCGAGTTTTCCTTGTTTGAAGTACTCCCTCTGCACCCAAAAACTTAAATCCATCAAGTTATGGAAAGTAACGGAGATAAACCAACATATATAGCATCCCATAGCTGTACATAATACAACAGCTAAAACTTGGCATTATATAAACCAACACCAGGCAAATGCTTCCCACACATTTTTGTTGCTACCATGCATGAACATGGCAGCCTCTGCCGGAAACAACCAAAAGCAACCAATGAGTTATTATGGCAATCTGAAAATAAATAAACTTAATAAGTTCAATAGCATTACTGGCATGCTTATATATTTGTAATGCCATTCTTTTCACAAAATAATAATTTGGGTACCTCCAAAGTCCTAAAATTCCAAATATCATTCACCAGGTACCCTGGTTGTAATTTCTAACTGGACCAACATCATCAGTCCAATCGGAAACCAATTTCATAACTATAGTCAAGACTTTATTACCAGAATAATCTCACATATGAATGACTCGTGAAAATAAAATTCTAATAACATTCACATATGTAAAATTGAAACCTCCAAACCTGGGTTTGTACCTCATTACATTCAACAATATCTAATGAGGCAATTGTCAACTCCAGATACAAAGAATGAACCCCAGAGCACACAGAAAATTCAACACCAAAAAGTCACCTTTCACCCAAGCATGTCAGTTATATCTTTAAGACAGCAGTATAAGCATCTGGTTCTCGACATGCATTTTTGTATTTATATAATGTACATACATAAAATCTGAAAAATTACAAGTGCACGCATATATATGCGTTTATATAAGCTCACCGCGATAATAAGCCAGAGATCAAGTGGAGCTTGCTCCGCCTTGAGAATGTCGAGAATGTCGGTGGCATCGCGCGGCAGCTGATCAAGCGCCACCCTCACCTCCTCTTCCGAATTCTGCACTGGTATATACACACAAGCCATTTCGATTCACCAAACTTTTCGAATGCCGGAATTATTACCAAATACCTTGGTAAAAATCCGAAATTCCTCGACTCTCGGCTAAACCCAAAATTTTATGGACAATTAAGAAAAATTAATTTTGTTCCTCCTCTGTAAAACCCAGCTTACATCATCCACACAGAATTAAAACCCTCTATAACCAACAATCACACTGGATACCAAATTGACAGAGTTGCTCGACTATAACTAGAAGGGACTGTGGGCAAGTGAAAAATAAACTAGGAATTACGAATTCTTTTGGGTGGTTAGGGTTTGAAACTTCACAAATCACGAAAAATGTGAATTTTTTTCCAGGATAGAAATTGAAGAGAGCGTTCGACGGACGGTGAGAACAGCTGACCAGACCGATCGACGGTGAGAGAGAGTAGGAGATGGAGAGAGAGTCGAGAACAGCTTAAAAAATTGGTAAAGTAATTAGCTAATTTAAATACATCGTCAGCAATGTCGGATGATGACGTTTTTTTCTTATTATTTTTAAATGAATCTATCATTTTTTATAAAAATAGTAATTTATTCAAAAAAATTCAAAAAGCACAACTCTCATTTATAAGAGCACAACACTATTTTTATAAATAAATAAAAAAATTCCAATTTTACCTTTAGGGTTTGTGCAATTACTTTCGTTCGGTCATTACAACCGAACATGCTTCACGATGTTCGGTCAAGATGACCGAAAGTCCTTCTACGTGTTCGGTCAGGGTGGCCGAACGTCCTTCTAAGTGTTCGGCTAAGTTGGCCGAACACTGAGATGACGGTGGGCGCCGGGCGCGCGCATGATGGGTGACGGGAGAGTTGTGCGCATGACGGGATTTTTATGTTTTTTTTTTATGTTAAATCTTTTTTTTTTAAAGAATGTAATGCCAACATAATGACGAACATTCCACAAATTTGTTAGATGTGTGAAAATCGTGTGAAAATTGTAGGAAAAAACGTAAAAAACGATTGAATCGGAGCAGTTTCGTTCGGTCCCGGTTGGTCGAACACATAGAACAGTGTTCGGCCACCCTGGTCAAATGCTTAGAAGGACGTTCGGCCACCCTGGCCGAACAATGAGAAGCACGTTCGGTCGTAATGACCCAACGGAAGTTGTTGTACAAACCCTAAGGGTAAAATTGGAATTTAAAAAAAAAAAAAATAGTGTTGTGCTCTTAGAAATGGGAGTTGTGCTTATAGTCCCTCCCAAATTCAAATTTAGCAAAAATAAATAACTCATCATTATGATTCCAATCATAGTTTTATTTTAGGTGATTTGAGTTTATATTTCTAACTAAATATTTTTATTCAAAACTATATCAATAGTAGGTTTAGAAATTTGATATATGTGTTTCCACATAAATTAATTAAATTTGAAATATTTTCTGTTGATTATCTAATTGTATAGTACTTCTCTAATAATACAATTTATGAAGAGAGAGAGAGAATTTTTTGAGAATCAAGAAAAAAATATATTGTAAGAAAAAATATGTAATAATACATTTAATTTAATCTTATAAATATATAATTGAGCTTCTGAAAGTTCTTTTTTTTCTTTGGGCCTAATAATATGGGCCTCTAAGAGTTCTTTTATATTATCAATTTATAAATTTGGGCCTTCACAATTTCATATTATTGTTGGGCCTATCATATGCAGAGAAACTCTAAGTACTGGGCTTTTTCCTCAGCTCGTCAGGTACGCATCCAAAAGCCCATTTCAAGAAGGATAATGGAGCTCTAACCCAATATATCTTAGACAAAGAAACAATCAATACATAATCAAATTAGATTTGGATCAATTCAAATTTCTAAAATCGTGTTAGAAGATATACTTGCCATGATTAATCTTCAATTTAGGCTATAAATAGAATCTTGTTTATCATTCAAAAGGTTGGAAATTATTTGTGTATTCAAGCAAAATATATGATAGCACTAAAATAACTCCGATACAACCTCCAACTATATTAATTTGATTTCTTGTTTAATTTATTTATTGTTTGACTCGATTCTTTCATACTTGTTAGATTTCTTATTTATTTGTTGTTTGATTCGATTTGTTCATACTTCATACGAATTAACACGTCAACACACTCCATATTCCAAATATTTTTATGTTTCATACTTATTTGATTTTCTTGTTCAATTTATTTATTATCTGACTCAATTTGTTCATACGAGTAAACACGTCAATACACTCCCATACTTAAATCAAATCAAAAATTGACTCAAGTAGAAAGTAGAGAGAGAGATAGCATCCCACATCGGATGTGTAGTGAAAGTATGGAGAGATGGGCTACAATAAAAAGAGGAATTTTGTGGTTTAATAAAATATGATCCTTCAGGCAAGTTTAAAGGGGATGTGATGAGCGGTCAAATGCTCGCACTAAAAGATGCGAGAGGGGTGCCCGCCCTGCCTAATACGACTATTGGGCACTCTCTTCTCAACCAATCTGATCCCTGTTTTTAAGTCTTTTATTTTTTATGTTTATATATATATATATATATATATATATATATATCAGTTATTGATTTATAAAAATATATAGAGTTGATTGTATAAAAACTCGAGATTATATTTAATTTACAAACTTCAATTAATAACAATGTTGATTGAGGAATTATTAAAATTTCCATTACATTAACTTCATTTTCTTCTATTAACTATTAAAATTTTCATTACAACATTAACTTCATTTTCTTCCCTTACAATATTATTCATTTTCTTAAATATAATTTGAGCAGGAACTATTAAAATTTCATTACAACATTAACTTCATTTTCTTCCCTTACAACATTATTCATTTTCTTAAATATAATTTGAGCAGGAACTATTAAAATTTCCATTACAGCATTAACTCTTAAATATAATTTGAGCAGGAACTATTAAAATTTCCATTACAGCATTAACTTCATTTTCTAAATATAATTTGAGCTTTTATTATTAGTAAAATACTCATTTTCTTATTTCCATTACAACATTAACTTCATTTTCTAAATATAATTTGAGCTTTTATTATTAGTAAAATACTCATTTTCTTAAATATAATTTGAGCAGGAACTATTAAAATTTCCATTACAACATTAACTTTATTTTCTTAAATATAATTTGAACTTTTATTATTAGTAAAATACTAGTATAGGGCACTTGTTATTAAACTTAGTGAAATTAAAAAAAATTAAATTTAAATATCATTTACACAACAAAATTAAATTTATGATTTGTGCAATATATATCGTGTAATTTAACATTAAATATAATAAAATATGATCAAATAATTATTTAATTGTCAAAATATGATCATTTAAAAAAATTATTATTATTTTGAAAAAAATATGTATTGTTATACCTATTATATTATTCAACCCACTCACCATTTTTTTAAGTTTACTCTTTTTTATTGTTTACATTTTTAACAACCCTCAACTTTTATTTTCAATTAAATGATACAAAATGAAAGTCAAAATTTCATAAATAAATTTCATAGTTTTTTATAAAGTATATATTCAAAAAATTATTAGATATCAATAATTAATAAGTTTGAATAATAATTTTCAAGTTGTCCACCTTTATTTTAGTTTTTTTTTTCTTTTGTATCTATTTATATTTTTTCTTTACATTTTAAAATTTAACAAATTCAAATATATAATAATATCTATCATTGAACTCTAGCATATGTTAATTAGATAGATATAATTAATATTTCTATATTATTTATTATTTAGTAATAATAATATTTTTTATCAACATTAAATTTGTAGCAATTAATTAGCATATCTAATGTGAAAACCTTGTAGGCTTGTCATGTGACACTTTGGTCTTACTTTTATATATATAAAAATAGCAGAAACAACAATGGTATTAATTTCTTAATGTGTAATTATCAAATTATGATAGTATACAAGGTTCATTAACTATTACAATTAATAGATCAAAATCCTCTTCAAAATCATTGAATTTTTTTTATACAGATCAAAATACTCCAGCCGACCCGAATAAGCCATCACGTCCGGCCCAAGCCAAGCTCACGTTCTCAATACCTGCCAGATGAAGAACAATTGAAATTCATTAACACATTTCAAGTCTACAAATACTCCCTCCATCCCGGAAAACTCTTCACACTAATTTGGGCACAGTTTTTAAGAAAAAAAGAATATTTGTTTTATGATTAAGGGTATAAGGGTCAATTATGTGAGAAAAAGACAAAAAGTAATAAAGTGTTGAGAGAGAGAAAGTAATGACATTGTGTGTAAATAAGTGTGTATTGGGAGGGTAATAATTGTGATAAAATTTGCCATTTTTTGGTGTGCAAAGTATTTAGGGACAGATTAAAAAGGAAAGTGTACAGAGTTTTAAGAGACGGAGGGAGTAATATTTTAAATCTATTAACAAAAAATCTGCTAAGCCATTTCATGGCCCAAATATTAAGTAAAAATAATACTGACAAAAACAATTAACATTAAAATTATTATTTTTATTAACTTTTTATATTTTAATTATTAATGATTAGTTATTTTAAAAATAAAATTTTGATTCTTAAATAAATGTTTTTTGTTAGAGTTTTTGTGTAACTAATTGAAGTAGGAAGACAATCTAAACTGGTTTATCATAAAGAGATTCCTGTTTTTGACCCTACTTCACCTTAATTGTTATTTGAATAAGTAAAAGTTCTAGATATATATGAAATTTTTTATTTTGGAGGTTGGGAATAAAATAAGATGAAAAAAAAATTTGATTATTAATCCAAATTTCAATTTAAAACTTATGTAATGAATCTCTTATTTATTTTATTTTGCATTTCTCATAAAACATATTTTTTGATATTTTTCTAATATACTTGCTTGTGTGACTATCGAAAAAATGTAGGGAATTGAAAGATAAGTTGCAAAATTATATGGTGGAAAATTAGTTAAAGGTTGACCCTATAATAAACTTGTGAAAATATTACATCATTTGTGTTTTTAATTTCCTTATTTACTTATTTATTTTAACTCTGTTTTAAACTACCGTTGTCTAGACATTACTAAACCCCTTTCATTAGTTATTTATTTTTATTAATAATAATTTCAAAATTTTTATTTATTAAATTAAATTATAAAAAACTTATTATTTTTATTTCAAAATTTTAAAAACAATTTCCACAATAATAATTATTTAGAATTATTATTTCTTCTATTATAAACTACAATTTTTTATATTTTATATGTTGTTATTTGTATTTCAATTTTTATAATAGTATTAAATGCGATTATTTACATTAATATATATTAAATTTTAAAAATATAAATTTTATTAAGACAAATAATAAAAATATAAATTATTTCAAATTAAAATAATATATTATTACGCTATCACTCATGAGAAGTTTATAACAAACTCCCTGAATTTGATTAATCCGATTAGTATTCATTAATTCAATATAGCACTCAGAATGAAAAGGACTTATGAAGTTAAGAGAATATATCAATGATCAGTAACTGATCTCATCAAATGCATATCCTCATTGTGCCAATCTCTATTTGCAAATAATTTATGTATAAAAAAAAAACCAAAAACAGAAAACAAAATTGAAAAAAGAAATTATTCTCAAAACACAGATTCGATTCAAAAGCTTTCAGAATGAGTAGGAGGTAAATATTCCATTCATGAATTTTTCGGAATTACTTAATACTTATCCTCATCAAGCTGACTCAATAAAATACAAAAAAAAAAAAATCATTTCAAAAACGATAAAATAAATTTAAAAAAAAAAAAGGTAACAAAATCCATCAGAAATAAATGGATTATGAAATACATCAAAGATGACACTAAGTCCCTCAGACGACCGTCGTGAGATATTTGAATCCACATTCATCCTCTGGAGTAAAAATGATCGGAAATTTTCGTAAAATTTAATTTGAAATACAGAAAACAATAACAAATTCTCTTCAAAATAACGATAATATACTAAAAAAAATATACTTACAGCTCTAAAGTATAAAGAGCATGACCGATAAATGAGGAGAAAACGAAGGAAGACAGATCCTATGAAACCAGAATGAAGGCTCAACACTATTTAAGGTGAAGAAGCTGTGAAATTAGGGTTTTTATTTCATATGAGTTTACTGTTTTACCCTTTGAGGGCCCAATTCCAAGTGAAGTGGTAGCCCAAGAATTGAACATCATTAAACTTTTTTGGACTATTTAGCCCATATTTCTTTTGGGGTAAAAAAGAAATTAGTTGATCATTTTATTTTAGATTTTTTGTTTTTGTCCATCAATTTTTTAATCCTAATTCTGTAAATTTAAAAATTCTTGATATTAAGTTCAATTACCTGAAAAAAGGGAAAAGCGATATTGATGTTTATTTCTTATTTAAACTTATTGTAATAGGATAAAATTTCAAACTAATCACATAAGTTCATTGATAAGTAAAAGTTGTATTTTTAAAAATAAAATAAATGTAGATAATTGTATTGTTTTAACTTTTTCTTAGTTATCCATAATTCAAATAAGCATCATGTATGTAATTTTTTATTTATTTGCCAATATAAGTGTTGATATCAACTAAACATGTTGGTTGATCTATTATAGGAGATTAACTATACTAAGTGTCGTAGGGACATGTGCCCCCAACATTATTTATTATTTATTATTATTATTATTATTTTCTCTCTCACTGTTTCTTTTTTTTTTCTTCCCCTTTAATTGTTTTTCTTCTTCTTTTTATCTTTCCTCCGTCTCAATTTCTTCATTAATTGCTACAAAGTGATTCCTAAAAAGTATACAAAGTGATACCTAAAAAGTATACAAGTGATATTTTTTATTGAATAAACAATTAATACATTTAAAGTAAATATGTGTGATACCTTTAGAGTAAATATATATATATATATATATATATATATATATTTTGAGGTATTACAAATTTGTCCTATAGGTATTACAAACATGAACTAAAGGTATGTGATACTTGAAGAGTGTATGTGTGATACCTTTAGAGTAAATGTGATACTTGTCAGGTGCGTGGCGGCATGGGCGCGTGGTTTTTGAGGTATTACAGATTTGTCCTTTAGGTATTACAAATATGAACTAAAGATATATGATATCTGAAGAGTATATGTGTGATATCTCTAAAATGTGATACCTGTTAGGTGCGCGCATGACATGGGCGCGCAATGTAGGCGTGCGGTTTTTGAGGTATTACAAAATTGTCCTTAGGTATTACAAACATAACCTAGATATGTGATAGCTGAAAAGTATATGTATGATACTTTTAGAACAAATGCGTGATACTCGTCAGGTGCGCGCGGCACGCGCGCCTGGGAGTTGCCCACGCGCCGGGTCGGATTGGGGGAGATCCATGCCCTAGGACATACAATTTTTTGCACTAATAAAAAATTGTAAATTAGGTCCTTTTAAAAAAATTTACCAATTAGGTGGTTTAGTTTTAATTACTGTAAAAACGAATAAATTAACATTCTGAAAAGTCAACAATTATTTGTCAAGAGAATATAATATATATAAATATAGTTGATAAATCAATTTATATAACTTTTAAATGGTATTTAAAATAGCCAATATTTATTAAGACTCTAGAAATAATATTGAATTACAATAATAATTAAAAATAGAATGAATAATTTAGGCGGAATGTTTTTTTATCCCTAATGAATATTACTTTATACAATCAAAGAACGTTTGGATGACATGAGATCTTCTATTACAATTGGTGTTACATCTTATTTTCTAAACCAATCACCACACACTATATTTAACATGTGACAACATTAATTAACGCATAACATGTATTAAATATTATGAAATATGAAATATAACAACAAATGTAACATAATATCTGAAATATCTGACCAACACTTAAGACACCACTTGCACAATGGATGATGTTTATGTATTCTACTCAAAATAGTATCTACCAAAAAATTCTCAAAATTTTCATTGAAAACTAACAATACTTAAAAAGTTAATAATAATAATAATAATAACTTTCTAAAAAAAAAAAAAAATCCTTAAAACGAGTGATGAAATAAAAATAGCTTTTTACAGAAAAAGGCATTAGAGAGAAAATAACGGTCGTCCTCAACCACCTCTTCCCTCTCATTTGCTTTCGTCTCTGTAAATCAAAAACTTCACCACCACATTCCACAATCACCACAACCAACACTCACAGAGCAAGGTAAAAGGTCGACAAAGCCAGAGAAGATGAGGGAAATTCTTCACATCCAAGGAGGGCAATGCGGGAACCAAATCGGGTCGAAATTCTGGGAAGTGATCTGCGCCGAGCACGACGTCGACACCACCGGAAAATACAAGGGCGACGGCTCCTCAGCCACGCAATTGGAGCGAATCAATGTGTATTTCAACGAGGCGTCGGAGGGGAGGTACGTCCCACGCGCCGTCCTCATGGATCTCGAGCCCGGCACCATGGATTCCATACGCTCCGGGCCCTACGGGCAGATATTCCGGCCCGATAATTTCGTGTTTGGACAGTCCGGAGCAGGCAATAATTGGGCAAAAGGGCATTACACCGAGGGCGCGGAGCTGATTGAGTCGGTGCTCGATGTTGTTAGGAAGGAGGCTGAAAGCTGTGATTGTATGCAAGGTTTGGATTGATTTTGTTCTCCGTTTTAGAATGCGATTTTGAATTTTCGTGCATTTTTTAGAATTTTTTAAAGAGATTTGTTGATTTCTTAGGTTTGGATTGTTGGGATGATGAATCAGTATATGATCAGAATTTATTGCCTAATATTTTGCAAACTTGATCGATGAATTTGCATTTCAGTGATTAATCTTCTACAGAAGAAAACAAAAGTTTCTGAATGTGTAGGGTATCTTGAGTTCAGTCTTGTGGTTTCTGCAATCAAATATGATAAACTCATCACAATGCGGTTGAGAAACATGCAAAGCGAACATATGACCTTTTGTTTAGTAATCAGAGAAATATTTATCTTGTTTCTAGTTCTTACATCTAGAAAGAATTTTATTGTGAAAAGACTTGTTTTATCTGTTTTTTCGCTGTTCTCTTTGACATTTATGTGGTGTTAATACTCTATATTCAGATATTAGGATGTTGAGTTCTTAACCCCTTTTCGAACATTTCTTATTATTAGCATAGCCATCCCCATCTTTCGAGAAATTATGTCTTATTTGTGGCATCTGATTCCACCAATAATTGCTAGAAATTTGGTAGAATTGTAATTCTGTTTACTAACTAAGCTGATTGGTTAGGATTTATAGTCATTGCAATCACCATGTAGAACTTCTTGTATAGATTGATGACTTTCTGGAGATTATATGTTGTAAGACTAGACTCATAATCAAGTCTTTCTTGTAAGACTAGACTCATAATGCAAAACTGTTGAGCCATTTTGCCGAGATGATCAATGATTATATATTGATAATATTTTGCAATCTTGTCATTTGTTTCTCTTGGTCAGGATTCCAGGTGTGTCACTCTCTTGGAGGGGGCACAGGTTCCGGCATGGGAACCCTCTTGATTTCGAAAATCAGAGAGGAATTCCCAGATAGAATGATGCTCACATTCTCTGTTTTCCCTTCACCAAAGGTCTCCGACACTGTCGTAGAGCCTTACAACGCAACACTCTCAGTGCACCAATTAGTCGAGAATGCAGATGAATGCATGGTCCTCGACAATGAAGCCCTCTATGACATCTGTTTCAGAACATTAAAGCTCAGCACCCCAACTTGTAAGCACCCATCTCCAATATACTGTTGTTTGACAATCACATCTTATCTTTCTTTCAATGATCAATCATTTTCCTTTCAGTTGGTGACTTAAACCATTTGATCTCCGCAACCATGAGTGGGGTGACCTGCTGTCTAAGGTTCCCGGGGCAGCTCAACTCTGACCTAAGAAAGCTGGCGGTGAATTTGATCCCTTTCCCGCGCCTCCATTTCTTCATGGTTGGTTTCGCCCCTCTCACGTCACGTGGCTCACAGAACTACGTGACCCTTAGCGTCCCAGAGTTGTCCCAGCAAATGTGGGACGCCAAGAACATGATGTGCGCGGCTGATCCGCGCCACGGACGCTACCTAACGGCCTCGGCCATGTTCCGGGGCAAAATGAGCACCAAAGAGGTGGATGAGCAAATGCTCAACGTACAGAACAAGAACTCATCCTACTTTGTTGAGTGGATCCCAAACAATGTGAAGTCCAGTGTGTGTGACATTCCACCCACAGGGCTAAAAATGTCGTCTACATTTGTGGGGAATTCAACGTCGATTCAAGAAATGTTCAGACGAGTGAGCGAGCAGTTCACGGCCATGTTCCGACGCAAGGCATTCTTGCATTGGTATACTGGGGAAGGTATGGATGAGATGGAGTTCACAGAAGCTGAAAGCAATATGAATGATCTTGTGGCTGAGTATCAGCAATATCAGGATGCCACTGCTGATGAGGATCAAGATGATTATGAAGAGGGTGGTGAAGAGCAATATGAGGGCTAATAATCCCATTTATATATCTTCAATTCATCTTCATCTTTCATCTTTTGCTTTTCAGGTACTGTTTTTCCTTGTTGGATTGCCATTCTTTCATTTGTTTTCCATCATTATTGACATGTTTTTTGTTTACAATGTAGCATCCTGTTGGCATAGAATTTGAATCATCTAAATATTTATCTTGTAATTTCTAGTGGATTTCAGAGAATGATATATAAAGTAGAAGTTATATGAGTTCAAATATTTTCGAAATTGTACACTTATGAAATACATACTACTATATTCGGTGTAGTATTTGTTGATGTCCAGGAAAAGCAAATAATTCTGAATTTTTTTACAGAAAACTTTAATTAAGGACTATTAAGATTTAAAGATGAAAAAAAATCAAAGGGATGGTCAAAATTTACTAGATAAGATTCTTAAGATAACATAAAAGGCCAAAGGTGAATATTTTTAAAAAATAGTAGATATATATATATATATATATATATATATAATTTTTTATTGCTTTTGACATCTATGATTTGAATATAAATATGATGTATGAAATAAAGGATGGAGATTTCAAGAAAACTGAAGAAACATTGAAGATTCACTTTTAAGTGGATAAGTTTGCAGAGCAATTCAATCATTGTTGTACAAAAAGGTAAAGCTTCAGATATAATTTGTACTAAGTCAATACTCTATTGTTGTGTACTTGAGTGGAAAAGTATAATAATTGGAACACATTTATCTGATACGAACACAACTATTATTTTGACATAATGCAGAGATTTGCATACAGATACAAATTTCTATAGCCATATTTGTAAATAAAATAACAGAAATACCGGTATATGTTTCTAATACAACGAATTTTGAACCCATTTTCGATCGAATGTGTTTTATTGCTAAAATGAGAGAAATATCAATATATTTCAAACTTGTTTTCCACAAATGAGGATTCCAATTTATAGGTTATGGTATAAATGATATACTCTTGAAAATTATATCTATTAGCTTGATTTTAGGGATCCAATATGATCAAATAAAATTTGATCAAATCTTAATTAATTACATTTGATTCCATTTTATTCTTCTTGGGATGTATTTCAGATTTTAGCATGGAAAGTAGTTTGGATAGAACAATACATAAGATATAGTGAGATCTCAAATCATTCATTATTTTCGAATCATATCTCAAATATGAAATGTATATTTTGATTTGTTAGGATCTGATCTATTGTGAATATAATCTTTTCTCAATTTTATGAGTGGTAATATTTTTTTTCAAATTACGTAATTATGGAAATAATTCATGAATTAAACATATAGTAAAAGTATGACGAAATTCTTTAAATGATGTAAAATCGATTTGATGTTCATTTCATTATTTAGAGTAAAATCGGTGACCAATCTAAAACATTGTTAAATTTTCAAGATATAATTGTGTCCTCATTAATTTTCTGTAACCCTTAAACTGCAAAACTTTTGTAACTTATAAAATCTCTTAAGCGATTATAAGAAAAATAAAATCAATTTACTCAAAAAAAAAAAACGCAAGCAATGATAACTAATTCAATTTTGGTTAACTTAATCACAAAATCAATTTTTTTCATCATTAATAAAGCCACATATCATTCTTAAAAAAATGCTATTAAAATATTATATAAATTCTTATCGACACAAAAATGAAGTAAACTCTAGAATTAAAAATAAATTATACAAAAAACCAGTACATCTTTAAAATTACTTCAACCATACATCACATATCATCTAAATAAAATTGAAAAAATAAAAAAATAAAAAATCGAAGCAGTATGCATCAGAGTCATGGAAGTATGATGAAGAATCATGGCTCAGCTTCAGCGAAGCAGAAGCTTTTCATCATATATGGTCATTTTCGTCATTTGCATCGCCATTCAACTAACTATATTATTATATGATTTATTTATAGATCAAATAAATGAATGAATAAAATAAGAATAAAAAACTTCAACTTGGTGAATATTATAACGCGAGAAGAGAGACGAACGATGAGAGAGAATATTATAATGCGAGAAGAGAGAAGAACGATGAGAGAGAGAGAGAAGGGCAGAGGCAAGTTGAGACTTGAGATTTGAGAATGGTTGATTTATATACAAGTGCTATTGATCAAAAAACCCTTACAATATTGGGCCACAAATGTTCACATTCTGAATGGGCCTATTCGCTCTCAGTCCAATGAAATTGGGTATCCTCATTTATGTTCTATATATATATATGGAGTAAAACCTTCATAAAATAATACTCGATAAATTAATAATTTGTCCGGTCCCAACTTGGGATCAGTTCAAATTTGGACACCAATCAATTAAATAATAAGATAATATTTTTTTTGGAAATCCTAGTGTATATTTAAGGTCCCGACGAAACTATAAATTAATAATTATTAAAAAATTCCCAGATACAATATATATATTATCCACTTGAACATTCTAAGACAATTTAGTAAAATATGAATCTACTGTTACTTGTTTTTTGTTGAACTTCAAATCTGCATTGATCTTATCTTTAAATCTCCCAATTGCATCCAAGAGTTGCGGTGTTGTCTTCTCGTATTGCAAAAAACAATGAATGAGACCATTCAAACTTTCAATTAACATGTTATGTGAGTATACATTCTTTGAATGGTAATTAAAACTTGTGCTTTAATTTATTTGTCATCAATAACTAATGTACATTGTAAGTGGATTATACAACCCTGGAATTTTGAAGGTCAATTATGAATATACGTTAAAACTTCTCTAAATTAATAAATTATTAATTTATCGATTATATAATATTTCTCTAAATTAATAAAATTCTCCGGTCCCAACAATATTAATTTATAGAGGTTTTACTGTATAATCAAAATAAGAAGTATAAAAAATAGAGCGTCTTACAAAAATAACTCATGAAATGTTTAGTTGGTCCATAAAGATAAATTAAACCCTCTTTCTTAAGGAGTCTAATTTTAATTTTTATTGGATTTTATTAGTTCTGCTTTTTTATATAGTAATTGTTCGAAACTAATTTATAAACATTTTAAAATTATAAATTCATCCTGCTTTATACAATTATTTAGTATTATAGTTTCGCTGAAGAATATAACTCAATAAAAATTAATTAACTCAACGTATATAATTAGAATATAATAATATTTTGTTGAAATAAAATACTTGGTTGGAATGAAATAGTAAGACAAATATTGCAAAATAAAATAACTTCAGATTATTATTATTTTTTGGCTCCGGCAAATTTAATCGGTACAAATTTTGACAAAATACATATATCTTTTTCTCTTTTCTTGTGCTAATAAAAGTAAAATCGACAAGTGAAATCCTTATTTATTTATTTATTATTTTGTAGTCTCAAATTAGAAGGAAAAAGTAAAAAAATGCCGAAAAGAAAGGAATATCTATACAAGATCTTAGTCCTATAAAACGTGCTCTTTAATGCCATAAATGTGTTCTCAACTATAATGGCTATATGAAATACTATAACTCTATAGCTTTCCTTGCAAGTAATAATTATTTAATCAAATTATGGTGCTAAAGTTAATAATTCTTTTTTTTCTTATCACAAATATACAGAAATCCAAATTTATATAAATCAGTTATTTAATGAATATAACCTTATTTGAACCAAAAAGACCTAAACAAATACAGCCAAAAGTAGATTTTCAATCACCACAAAAAATCAACATAATTTACATTTTAAGATACTAAACTAATCCTTCCACCGAAAAATACTAAATCAAAAATAAAATTAAATCAACATCATTAATTAATTTAGCCTACATATGGTTAACAAGGAGTTAATTTAAACAAAAACACTATAAAAAAAAGAGTTTAATAATTTTTAAACTCCATTCTTACTAGACTTAATCTTAATTATTCTCATCCTCTTCCTCCTCGCTTCAGCAAATCTGGCCCGTTTATCTGCAATCGCTCTACTCACATCTAGCGATTGGGATGAATCCACTCCAAAAGCCTCTTCAACTGGAAAGTTGAGATCAAACCCAAGTGGGCCCAATCCAAGCCCATTATCAATATGGGTCGTGTTTGGGCCAAATAAACACTGAACCGTTGGATCTACGGTGAACGGCTGATGATGTAGCATTTGCATCCGATAATGTTGGGCCAATTCAATTCCAGGATTCAACCCTCCTCTTGTTTCCATCTTGGTCTCTTCCTTTGAATTTCGCACCTGAATTATCAATGCTCAAAAAAGTCAAAATAAAAATAAAAGAAAATCGATCTAACTCGACTTGAATCGAATCAAATCACTCGTTTCGACTATATATATATACCTCATGCTTCATTGCTTTGAGTTGTGAATTATAAGTCTTGAGCCTTTTGTAGTAATTCTCCACTACATCTATCTCCTGTTAAATTGAGAATGAAGCAATCCAATATAGAGAAAAAGATAAGAAGATGATGTGGGAGAAAATAAAGAGAAGATAATTCTGTTGATGAAAAGCGAATTTACAAACTTACCCCTCTAAGCGAGTCTCTAGTCCGAGTTAACTCTTTTATCATATCCAAATACTCCTCTTTTGACTGCAAATCAATTATTAAGATTTTAGACTTTTCAACAAAAGAAATTTAATCTATCAAATATAACATCCATGGCTGTACAAGCATTTGTATGAATGTAAATGGAAGATAAATATTGAAGCGTGAATTTCGTAAAACAACTAAACAACCCAGAAACAGGGGAGCGTGTTAATGGCTAAAATAAAACGTAAAAAAAAAAAGTTAAAACAGTAGAAGAACTTTTATTTTTTATTTTTTCAACTGAAAAGAAGAAAATATTTTTTGCGATTAAAGTGAAGAGAGTTGGAAGAAAAGACATACCCTTTTCCTGCAAGTTTTCTTTGACGAATACTTGGACTTTTCATCAGATTCATCACTGGGCGAGAACGAGAGAGGCGTGTCGGGGCTGCCGGTGGTTCTGGCGGCGCAGCCGTGCTTCTCCCCCACCTCAGCTCTGATAGGTGGCCTACCATCTTCAATTTTGCTCTCCGTCCTCTGAACCGACGGCGATGGACATGAGGTCGCACCGAGCAATGGTGGAGACGAATCCAGGCAAGATCTCCTTCTCCTGCGTCCCCAATTGGAATCGGCCAATGCTACAGATAAAGGCAGCAACCGAATCCTGAGATTGAGCAGGATTTGAGCGACAGCTAATTCATCACGTGTTGCCGAAATTGATGGAGAACTCTCTCTCTCTCTACTGCTGTTCGAAGCAGTGCTCCGATTCATTGCTTCTTCTACCTTCCCTCGCTTTCTCTCTCTGAGAAACGCTCTGAAATCCTATTCTCTGTGTAGAGATAAGAACGGCAATGTGGGATGAGAGAGAGAGAGAGAGAGAGGGGATGGAGAGAGAGAAAACAGAAATTAAGTTGCTTGAGAATGGGAGTGGAGGGTTTTTTTTTTTTTGTGGTTAATATATAAAAAGAGGGGAAATTGGGAGGAGAGAGGGGAGTGGCTCGTGCCACGTGTCGATCAAATAGTCATTGAGAGTTTCCTAGGGTTTATGATATACGTGGTTTGCACCAAATCTTAGATTTCATTCATTGAGTTAAAAAAATTCCACCCAATCTAAATTGTTCATATTTATAAGATTTCCATTAAAAAAAAGAAAAAAAAGGAAAGGCTGATTTCCTAGTTTCACGTGGATTAGAAAATAGAAATGGAAAGATATTCTACCCATTTACATTTTACATACAATAAAGATAATAGTATTTAGAAATATAAGGAATTATATTTTTATTCACTTTCTTTTTTTCTTTTTAATAAACACACCCTTTAATTTAAGCACATAGTCAGTTAGAAATTTAATCACTGCTAATTGTTGAGATTAGTCTTTAGATCCTGGTTTTTCCATTGCTAAATTAGTTGAACTTGATCATTTGTTGAGATTTTAAATTACATAAAAAGTATAAACAATCACAAAATTTGAAGGGTACCCAGATGATTATACTATTACCACTTGTTCCTAAATTCATACACTCAATCATGTTAACAATCAAGTAGCTTTATCAAAATAATAATAAGGGTGGAATAATAATATACAATAAAACTTCTTTAAATTAATAACTTGGGAACCACTCTAAAATGAGTTAATAATTTATTTATAGAATGGATGCATCAAATATGTTAAGGTAACCAAATTAAAAATTTTAGAATCGTAAATATGGTCACACTTCTGATTAGGAAATTCTGACAGCATATAAAAAGATTTTTTTTTTAATGTTAATAATATTTTTAGTATGTAAATGATATTCGTGATTTTAGCGTGATATTAATTTATATTATCAATGAGACCTAAGGACACGTTTGGTTGAATTATGTGATGTATGGTTAAACAATGCCCTTTCCATGATAACAAAAAAACTGACATTTATAACCTTAACCATTCAAAAATACAGGAGAGGGTCTTAATATGTGAATCAAATTAATACCATTAACTAGTGTGGTGATCTAAACTAAATGGGTCTGGGACTGGGTAGTTCTATATACACTCAAATTAAAACCCATTAACTAGTGTGGTGATCTAAACTAAATGGGTCTGGGACTGGCTAGTTCTATATACACAACCAAGAAATTTCTTAATATGACCATAATAAAAATGAAATCTCAAATTTACCTTTATTATTAATTTTTTCTAGTTTTTTTCTTTTTTTCTTTGAAAATATTTTCTAGTTTCTACAACCATTCTATCTCTCTCCACAGCCCTCGTTAATTTTTTTTCTTTTTATTCACAATTCACACAACAATAAAGAGTTTTCATACAAATTGAAATACAAATTTATTGCCCAACCAAATTATTGAGAGTGAAACTACACAACAATCTTCAATAATTTTGTATTGGTAGATTTGTGGAGAACCCCAAATCTCTAATCATATGCAACCATCGAAAAAAGAAGAAGATTTTTGGAGAACTCCAAATCTTTGATGCAATCGTTGGAAAAAAGAAGAAGAAAATAGAGGTAAACATAGTTGAAAATAGAAGAAGATTTTTGGAGAACCCCAAATCTCTGATGTAGCCATTGAGAAGTGTTATGTCCCCAATATTTTGGTAATTAAAATAAGCAGAAATTGGAGAATAATCCAATGTTATATAGATATCAACTGGCAACTGGAGTTCTCAACAGTAACATCAACTCTCAAACCAAAATTAATAATAAACTCCTTCTAAAAGAGTACAACATAACAAGAAAATAAAGAAAGGGAGAAGAACACTCTTCATCTCAATAAGCTGTCATAGAACCTGTATCAAGAAATGGAGGAAGATTTAGAAGAAGAAGATGAGGAAGATAAGAATTCAGATGAGAGAGAGTAGAGTGACATACTAGTTTTCTTCACCCATTTCAATTAGCTCCATTTTGTTTACATTGCCACCTGCAACATAACCGTTTTCTCTCTCTTCTGAGTCTCCTTGCGTTGGATAGATTATTCCCTTCTCGAGTGGTTCCCAAATGTTGATGTCAGAGTTAACAACGTCATCATAATCGTTCCTTTTAACGGTGAAAGTCCATTCCTCAAGACCCATGTGAATACTTTCTAAAATAGGATACGTGATGGCCTTCTCCCAAATCTTCAATCCTCTTAACCCTAAATTGATCAATTTCCCGTAGACGACATCGTTTGGCTGATTGTTATGTTGCTGTTTTTTTATGTTTTTTCTCCGTTGTCATAACATTCCCCCCTCCTTAAGTTGATCCTTGTCCACAAGGATCAAAATTTGGAAATTGTGACATAAGGTTGTTACAATCCTCCCAAGTAGTATAATCTGCTGGTAGATTTATCCAATTAACTAACAATTCAACTCCCATCCCATTACCTTTATTGTAAACTCTCCTATCTAGAACTGATAAGGGGTAAATTCTGAGATTACCTTGTTTATCCATCTGAGGCAGCTCTGAGCTAGGAACATACTTATTACCAATCCTCTTCAATAATGATACATGGAAAACAGGATGTATCATAGAATTGGAAAGTAGTTTGAATTGCCCCAGACTAATTTGAGGTGGAGGATATCCATACAATGCCTCAAATGGAGTCATTTTAATTCCAGTATGAAAATTGGAATTATACCAATATTCAGCTAAGGGATGTCACTTTGCCCAGTGTTTTGGCTTTCCTTGTACCACACACCTCAAGTATCCTTCAACACACCGATTTAACCTCTTAGATTGTCCATCAGTCTGTGGATGGTAAGCGGTACTAGTGTCTAAACTTAACCCTGCTAACTTGAATAGTTGTTTCCAGAATGTACTTGTGAAGATTATGTCCTTATCCGATACAATGCTCATGGGCATCCCATGCAACTTGTATATCTGATCTAGGAACACTTTAGCTACCTCTTCAACTGTGTATGGATGCGATAATGCTATAAAATGCCCATATTTGGAAAATCTGTCAACAATTGTTAGTATAACATCTTTTACTTCAAACTTAGGAAGCCCTTTTATGAAATCCATGGTTATGTGGCTCCAGGATTGCTGAGGTATTGCTAATGGACTCAACAATCCAGGATACTGAACATGCTCATCTTTGTTCATTTGACAAATATCACACTTCTTTACAAACTCCTCCACACTCTTCTTCATACTGACCAATGAAAAAGTGGCTTGATTATTTGATAAGTTCCATGTATACCAGAATGACCTCCTAAGGGTGAACCATGTAAGGTAGTTATGATTAGCTCCTTCATTCATCCATTTTTTCCAATACATATTCTTCATTTATACCTCAGTATGCCATTAATAATAGTATAGTCTGGATGTGATTGTGCATCAAACAGTTTTGATGCAATAATCTTTTGTAGCTTTACATCTCCTTCATAACTTTTGGTGACCTCTTCCATCCAAAGAGGTTGTACTTGAGTGATAGCATTGCAATAGTTCCTTCTAGTTTCAGATTCCCCTTTTCTTGACAGTGCATCTGCCACTCTGTTCTCAGTTTCCTTTTTATACTGAACTTCATAGTCAAACCCAAGTAACTTGTTGATCCATTTTTACTGTAATGTCGTTGAAAGTTTCTGATCTAATAGGTGTTTCAAACTCAGTTGATCATTTTTGATGATAAACGTGTTGTGTAAAATCATATTTGGAAAAGAAAACTGGTTTTCATCAGAAACTCTATCAAGTTGCATTGCATTCTGATACCGGGACAGTAACCTGATTTCGCCTAGGGCCAGGTTACTGACTCGAGACAGGATACTGACCTCCCGAGTGAGACAGAAACCTGTTAATCAGTTATATGTTTTAAAAAGTTTGAAAAATCAATAGAGTTTCATTCACCCCCTCTGAACCTCTGACCACTTGGGACCCAACAGTTACCACCTGCAACATAACTGTTTTCTCTCTCTTCTGAGTCTCCTTGCATTGGATAGATTATTCTCTTCTCAAGTGGTCCCCAAATGTTGATGTCAGAGTTAACAACGCCATCATAATCGTTTCTTTTAATGGTGAAAGTCCATTCCTCAAGACCCATGTGAGTACTTTCCAAAATAGGATACGTGATGGTCTTTTCCCAAATCTTCAATCCTCTTAACCCTAAATTGATCAATTTTCCATAGACGACATCGTCTGGCTGATTGTTGTGTTGCTGTTTTTTATGTTTTTTCTCCGTTGTCATAACAAGAAGAGAAAATAAAGCTAAATAGAGAAAATAAAGGTATTGAGAAGAGAAAATAAAGGTAAACAATAAACAACATCGTTTGTAGTGATTGAAATTTGGATATATTAGGAGATGGGGATAATTACGTTCGAACGTGTTGTTTGTGTTGTTTGCTGGCCGTGCTGTCGAGACACACAAAATTAAATAAACCTTCTTACCTTCAACTAACTTGTAGAAGTGGCAAATAAGGGTCGATCCCACAGAGAACGGAGGAATCAAATAAATTCACTGGTGCTAACTACACAACAAACAAGTAACTGGGGGGGATTGGTTGGGAAATTATCAAATTAAAGATGAAAACAAATCAAATGAACTAGAATCAATTAATAAACAAGTACTAGTTCTTAGTTCAGTATCCCCATTTATTCTTGATCGAGTGGATTAATTAATAACGTTTCTCTCAATCTATCTCTCAAACCCTCGTCCCTAGATTAACAACAAGCTCTGCTAACCCGAATCGTCTCTTAAGTTTAGTCTATTAAAACAAGCTCTTTAATAAACCCTGTTCAATCAGACAACCTAATAGGTACGACCTCTAGATTTAGTGTGATGAACGCATTAAACCCTAAGATGATAGGACGAACTAGACTCCAAATTCACAAGCTCGATTCGGATAATCTAGAGATGTGTTGCCCCTAACGATTCCAACGTTTCTTGCTACCTATGAATATAAATTCGTAACAATTACGGATTACGGTTTATATCCTAGCAATAGATATCACAACAATTTAATCTAACGGGCCCTGCTAAATCAAATCATGCAATATCATAAACAATTAACCAAGCAACACAAATCATTCAAGAGATAGAAATTAAGAAAACGTTACTAATCATCCGAAGTAAATAAAGAATAAAGGTTCAACATCCCTTTGAACTAGCGTGAGGAAATTAGCCACGCATCTCAAAATTCATAATCATAGTTTTCTCTGAAATTTCTCTCTGATCTCTGCCGCTATCCAAATCTGTCTCTCTCTGTCCAAATCTGTCGATCTCTCTCTAGACTGCGGTCCTTCTAAAATATAAGAGTGTTATGGGTCAGGGCTCCTTCTTTCCAGCAACAGGACATTCTTTTGGGCTTTCGTTGGGCTTAATTCTCACACATTGGATCATCCAATGTGTAGACATTGTACCCAATGTCCATCTTCTTTCATCCATCCGCCTTCATTCTTCATTCCCACATTTGTCTCTAAATCACTTCTTAAATCAAGAAAATCGAAAACTGGAGTCTTTTGGACAAGAAATGAAAATGTGTAGAAAAATAGCAAGTGCAAGCACATGAAATGCATTAGAACTGTAGATCAAACCAATCAAATTATGCATGTTTTTCTACACATCATTTGCTGAACAATAGGAATTTGTTTCCCCTTTTCTATTAAGGCTTTGATTTATATTGATGTAATATTTTCTGATATACATTATAAATCCACTTTTCGATTTTTCATGAAGGCTTTGATTTATATTGATGTAATATTTTTGGATATACATTATAAATCCATTTTCAATTACAATTATCCATATAATAGTAAATTTTCTGGATTACAATAATGGTTTTCTGGATTACAGTAATGAATATATCCGGAAGTATACATTGATACAATTATGATTCATATGGATCCTCTAATCCTTATATAAAAATTTGTAGCAGTTTCAAGATACTTGAAATTCAATATAAAAAATTCATTCATAAAAAAAGATTAAAAGTTATTTGAAACATCATGAATTTTACCTTGTAAAATTTTAAATTTACTTTGAACAATGATTGTTTTTTTAGCAGTAGGATTGAATTAAATATTCAATGGCTATGAGAGAGAGAATAAGCTTTAAAAAAATTTATAATGAAATTCGAGGATAAAATGACATGTATAGAATCACCCTTTCTAAAAATCTTAATTCAATATGGGCTTTCTTTTTTATAAATCCAGAATCTACACACATTAGGGCCCTATTAGCTAGGGTTTCTTTCTAAAGTTATAAACGGGCTATTTTGGCTATATTTTCTTTCTAAATTCATAATGGGCTTTCATCTTCCAATACTTAAATGGGCCAACACTCTTATGAGAGAAATTTGGACCCATAAAAATATGTGTGAGTTATCACCTAACAACGTAGTTATCAATTTTTTGCCTAAAAAACAAAAATAGTTATCATTTATCAATTTCGTTACTAAATAGTATTTCTGGTTGAATTTAAATGTTGGTTTTATTATTAAGAAAAATATAATATATATTTTTAAACTTTATCTACATTTACTAGACTTTTAATAGTGGAATACATGATTATACTTATAATACCAGGTGATTTTCGTAAAATTTACTTTCCACAATTAGATTTCTATTGATTTATTATGTGACGAAGATATTACATATAAGGATTCTTTTTTACTTTAAACATATTCAACTCAGAGTAGAATATAGTTTTATACACATAACATATGAGCTTATGTTATTTTGATTTTTAATTAAACTTTCAAGGGTAAGCATGTTATTTTTTTATTCGATCCGGTATACAACTCTTATCAATCTGAATTTCTATTTTGCAAAGTGACAGTTATGATATATATTATTATTGCATAAGTATACCGTATTAATATTACAAATTAGTATTAAATAATCATAATACTATATACTTATTTATGGACACAACATATATATAAAATATATTATTATATAAGAAAGAATCTAAATCATCCAACTCTTCTTGTACTCTATATATCTTTTGTTATCGAAAGAATAAAAAAAGTTTATTCACTTTGAATATAACACCAGCCCAAAGGAATGAAAAAAAGAAGAATAATTCCATTTCTTTATGACTAAGCATCCTATATCCACTGGCCATCCCCACCCTTCTCTATATACATAGTAGTGATATATATATATATATATATATATATATATATATATATCGAAATTTAAATAAAATGAATATTCGATTTTAATTTTTTTAAGGAGCCAACTTTAAAATTATATATTGTTGTTTTTGTTTAAGAAAAACAAAGAATATTTTATATTAATGTTCACTGCGAGAAATCAACTCTCCAATGACGAATGTAATAGGGTGCGACACAATTACAGTGATAATATTTTGCAATGAAATTAACTTATAAAAAATAAAATATAACACGAATAGCTTAACTTTTTTTTAGTGATGCATTATCTGGACACGTGTACGACATGCAAAGTAGCATGGAAAGTCACGAATGACAATTTCCTGAAACTAATTAATCTTAAGATTTTTCTAGTACGTACTACAATACATGATATAAATTTAAACAGCTCTAAATAAATAAAAAAACATATAAATTTAAACAACTCTAGTAGAAAAAAAAAAAAAAAGGTAAAACACTTCCAACTACTTATAAAATAAGAGAATTTACGTTTCTATCAATTATTAATTATAATAAACAATTTTTCTACTTATTTTATAGGATTAAATATCTAAATTATCGTTAGTGACCTGATAATGATTTTACCCAAAAATTGAGAAAGTGAATAGTGATTTTGCTTTGTAAAATGAATATGAGTAGAAATATATCTTATTTAAATTTCCACTTGACCCAGTATCATAAGAATCTTAAAAATATAGTTTAAAAAATAATAATAATAAAACTCTAAATTGTGCCCGAAAAGAATAATTATTTCCTTCCCCCATGCAGTACCCACTAACCAAGTTTTGAAATTCTCAATTAAAAAAAAAAAAAAACTGTAACTTTCTTATCGATCCCTTAGCCAAAGTCGGTTGGACCATGATAAAACCCAACCATCTCCCAAACTCAACTCCCACACACTAACATAACATCGGAAAAATCGAAGTCATCGGAAAACATGGCCGGTTGGTTTGTACGAGCGAGAAGGGGGATGAGCTGGAAAGACGAAACCCTAGACTCATTATCGGCGCCACCATTTCCATTCATGGTGTTCTTCCTTTTGCTGCTAATGATGGTCTACATGGCATCCAACTCGGAGTACAAAGAGCAGGTGGAGCGGCGGCGATCGGGGTTTCGGTTCAGCCTCCTCCTATTGCCGATGGTGGTGATCGTGGCGGTGAACATGGTGATGCTGCGCCACAGGATGCTACGGTACACCTTCGGTGCACCCAGGCCGGTGTACGACGCCGTTGCAGAGGATGGCGGCTCCTCCGCCTCAGGGTTGCTGCTTATCCTGCTCCTACTTCTTGTTATGGTTCATTATCATGCATCCATTCAGTCCTCTTGGTTTAGAATCTTCTAGATGATTTGGGAGTGTTTATTATGTGTAATTAAGAATAAATTAAGTGGTTGCATGTCTATAATTAAGCTAATCTTGAGAGTTGTGTATTTAATCATCACGAGTTTAATTCAACTGCAACTTGAATCCTTTATTTCAAGTTGGGTGATTTCGTTTTATATTTTAATATTTTTAATTTACATCTCATATTAACGAATGATATTATCTTTATACTTGACATGTGTAATTACCTTGAAATATCAAATGGAATATTTGAAATGAAATGGAGGATCACTAATATCAGGAAAATTCCAACTCTAACGTGATTAATTTTGGATTCATTATTTTAAGGATACTATTTTATAGGTTTTGAGATTTGGATATTATTTCTCACGTGAATTGTGTGATTGTATTTTCAGAATTTTCGAAATTTTGATTCAATTTTTGCTCAGACAAACTGAAATTGGTACATTTACGTCTTGAAAATATAAATAAATTTATTCACTATATATATATATATATATATATATATATATATATATATATATATATTTGGTGATTGTACTGAAATCCAGTCATGTTCTAAACCATGCAATTTTTCATTTATAGTCTTTCTTACACGTACATCTATATATGTAGACCATAAATATAGTCACTCGTCTTCACAGACGTCATCTTTCCTAATCATATAATTTCATTAAAATCAATGGAATTTTTTTAGAATTGGATATTTCCCTTGAAGATTGCAATCAAAAAATATTTTAAAAGAACATTAAAATCAGAATCTGATGATGAAAAAGTGGCTGGAGAAATGATCGGATGTTGTAAAATTGTAGATTATAGGTTGCAATCAAAGAAAATAAATTCTTTAGATTGCAATGTGAAAAAAACAACATAATACATATATTACAATTAATTGAAATTAACCCAAGCAAAATTATAAATACACTCAATCAATTACCAGCCTAGCTAGTGTAATGGTGCTATGAAGTTAATTACAATCTAACTTCTAACACTGCATTGATTATATATTAATACTATGGGTTACCCGCAATTACTACTCTATTTTCTATTGTACATTTGTAATATAATATTAATATATATATATATATATTCACACACATCAAATAATAAAAAATATTAATATATATTACTTTTGTTTTGACATATTATACGTATTCATAATAATATAATAAAATTTCAATTACAATACATTGAATCCAAACTTATTGGCCTGAGCTTCTCTCATCTCTTGGCTATTTAATCTACAAAATTCTCTTCTTTCATTATATATATATATATATATATATATATATATATATATATATTATTAGTATTTTGTTAAATAGCCTAAGCTAGTCCTTGTTGAGTTTTGATAGTAAAATTGAGTAAAGTCAAACATTGTGCATGTATATATTAATATACTTTGGCTGACTAATCATGTCGATTGATTAATACTACTAACCCTAATCCTATAATTAACAAACTCACCCAGCATTAGCTAATTAAATTTATAATTAAGCTAGTACTATGACTATGATTATATATGTGTGTGTTATTTTCTACTTACCATTATATTTATTAATATATACTATTCACAAATATATCCATGTTTAGTGATGATGTTTATCTCCAAGCACCTATTTGCTTCACTTTTCTTCTTTCTTCTCATTTCCATTCACCTCCTTCAAGCTTATGATGATCAAGAGGTTCTCTCTCTCTCTCTAAATTAATATTGAACTTTATTAATTATAATTATGAGCTAATTGATTTATATTTTTATCCAGATGTACAGCACCGCCTGTCGCCCTAATGGGAATTGTTACTTCGTTGCAACAAAGAGTACTATTCATGATCTTTAATTATCTTTATCTTGCTTTTACTAATAAAATAGATTTAATTTAATTTAAAAGTTACTTCTATATAAGATGTATTCTTAGAATTACTCTATTAAATATATAAATTACAACTATTCTTTGATTTATTTTGTATATGCTTCAATTTTTAATTAAAATTAAACTTATTAGGATGGGACCTTTGTGATTGACTACAAATTTGAGTAATTTTAAATTAATAATTGGAAATCCTTTCGAGAACACTCTCCTTTATCCATAAGAACTTATGGTACTTTATTTGACAACAATACACAGTGGATTCAAGATTGAGTGGCCTAAAAAGTTAAAAAAAAAAAAAAAAAAAAAAAAAATCTTTGATTCCAATGGGAATTACTACCGTGTTGATTAGGATTAATTTTTAATAGTGGAAGTGTGAATGATTAAATATTCTTTTTTATAAAATAATAAATTATATATATATATATATATATATATATATATGAATTAATTAAATGTATAAAACTTTAATATGTATCATAACTAAAAGTCCCAATACATTATTACATATCTAATAGACATTATTATATATCTAATCTATTAAATTTTAAGACGTCTCTATTGCGTGTAAAAACAAAATTTTAAAGTAAATAAGTCTACACCAAGTGTTTAGAAATATGGTTTTAGTTTACACTAGCAAACAATCAATAAGATATTTATCTTTCGCGTCTTATTGCAACGTGCAATATGTACTTTAATTTTTTAAAAATATTATTAAAAGCAAAAGAAAAAATATAGCAATATTATAAAACAAATATAATAACTACTTCAGTGTACCTTCAACCCAGAAGAAAAGGTAAAATATTGCTCCATTAATTGATTTTGACTTAGATAAATTTTGCTTAAAAGAAAAAAAAAATAGAAGAGATGATTGTATTCCAATAATTAAAAAAGGAGATGAAATATAATTTCAGATTAAAAGATCCCTAAAAAAAATTAAATAAATATCCATTACTTGTAATAATGGTAAGTCGATCGGTTCTTTTGAGTTCATCGTATATTTTCACAACTAACAATATATACGTTGTGTGTGTATATATATCGATAAAATCATTTCACTTTGTAATTATGGAAATAGATTGTTCGTCTGCATGCAGTGCAAGGTGTCGTTTAACGTCGCGACAAAAGAGATGCAAGAGAGCATGTGGGACGTGCTGCCGTCGTTGCAACTGTGTGCCGCCGGGGACCTCCGGCAACCAAAAGCTCTGCCCCTGCTATTATAACATGACTACTCACGGTGGCAAACGCAAATGTCCATAGTATATACTTCCTGCATTAAATGTTGTACCTCATGTAATCCTAAACAACTAATAATCTTTGAGAATAGATTACATATGTAAGAGTAATAGAGAAAATAAATAAATAAACATATGCATATTTTACTTTTTCTTGAGGGGAAATTAAAGAAGTATTTTAGTACAAATTTATAAGTACTAGTGACTAGTCCATGGGTCTCTTTTCCTTATTTTTTAGAGTAATGAGTATTTTTAGTGAAAAAAAATAAATTTTAGATTGATATATATGTATATAATATTACCTACATAATTTTAGTCAAACAAAATTTCATATATAATTTTGTAATATATGAAGTATATTTTCATATATATATTTATGTCTTTATATAATTAATATCATTTTTATAAACTTATCTATGCCTGTAGTTTTATATCTTACACATTATATCATTTTCATTTATTAATCACATCATATACATATAAACATTTATAAATTCAGTTTGCTTAATTTAAATATTTATTAATTGTGGCTTGTGAAACATTAAAACCAAATATAAATTTCACTTAGTCAATTTTATTTATTTCATTAACTGATGTATAATAAATGAGGCCCATCTCGGCCTGACTCAAATAAATATGGTGGGACGACAGGTCTTGGGTTGGGCTCACACTAGGTCTGGCTTTCATGGGCCTGGATTGGATTGGGCTAAACCATTTCCAGCCCACTTAATTTTAACAGATGAGTAGCTGGGCTGGGCATAATGAACCCAACCTATTTGACAAGTGAAAACTATATCTATGAGTATTGTTTGATACCATCCATTGGACCCATTTGATCGTTGCTAGTTGATCCTTTTTTAATATTATTACTAAAATCTTATGTTATAATTGTTAAGATTAAATAAATTTTGGTGGAAATGAAATTAGCGTAATGATGATGAGAAATCTATGGTACGAATATATATCGATTAATATGATTGATATTACTAGATATAATATATGAATTAAATAATTAGTAATTACTACTTAGCTGATTTAATTTCGCAATTGGTAACTAGAATGACTTACATATACGATTGAATTAAATTTTTATATGACCAAATTATCTTCTAATATAATTATATTTAATAAATACACCGCTCCATATATCGCTTAATTATATATTATTTAGCATCTTATAGGATGAAAAACTAGTCAAATGTAAGAACTATTTCCAAATAATTTGAAATATGTTTTATGTTGATGTTTGTATAAAAAAATCCAAAAATTTAAACTAACAAATCTAATAAAAACTTTCTAGATTTTATTTAACAAGTTTATACTCCGTCCGAATTTGGACGGTAATTAATTTGGGCAGAGGCCATATTTGATAAGAAGTTTTTGAAATGTTTGAATATTAGTTTATTTTTTAAAAAACTTGAAAAGTTGGGACATGAATATAAATCAAAATATCATAAAAGCTAGCATTAAATCGAATGACTAATGATATTATAATTATTCTCATTGGCATTTATATATTTTTTCCAAATTTTTTTTAGCACCATTAATATATTAATTAATTTTCCCTTAAAAACTTGTTAACATATCTTATTAATTTACTCTTAATTCACTCAAATCTCTAATTGTAAAAGAATTTTCGGTCTCACCCACAACTTAGCCTAACGATAAACGTGTGTCTCGATTTGAATAAATCTCAAATTCATGTTTTCTTATCATAACTAAAAATATTAACACTTTCTCTTTTATAAGTTAAGTATATTCAGGGATTGTCATTCAAGTGATTTTATTATAAATAGAACATTAATTATATAGTATTTTTATAATTGAATTTAATTTGTGAAAGAAAAAGTATTTTCAAAATTAAAGGTTATAATAAATAAATAATTCACGACTTATATGTAAAGATCGATTAAACGGTTTAACAATACTATCCAGCAAAATTTGATGGCAAAAAATTAATTAATAATATCATCCTTGTATTAAATATTTGACTTTCACATAAATGTATTGGACCTCAATGAATTAAATGAATTCAGGGTCAATAAATTGTTGAAATCCATGTATCCATATTATTAGTGACTTAATATATAAATGTATTAATTAGGAAAACCAATTACGGAAAAACCTTGTTCATCATTATCTCTCTCAAATTAGTAACAGTCAAATCAAGATTCCAAGATTATTAAAAAGAAAAGTGCATTTATTTGTAGGGATAAAAATAATTAAAATGTGTCTATAAATATAGTTTACATATTTTCCACTCATAAATATATAACAAAACAATTTTTTACCTATTTTAAAATAGATGGCAAAACTAATAAACGACCATTAATGTAATATGATACCTTAATACAGCCATTACCAATTCAATAATTCCATTACCATATTGTGGAAACAGTATTTCAAAATATAATTGATTTGTCAAACGTAACATTATTTTCATGATATAGCAGATACAATGAATTATATAATAAAATCACAATCACAATCACAATTTTCATAATATAACACTACATCATGAAAACTAAAGATTAGATTCACACAAATTTTCTTTTTTTCCTTTTTTCATCAATCCATGCAAGCGAAGGTGAATCTGACGGTTATGATGATCAGTTTAATATGAACCGTTGGATCTGGAAATTACATTGTTTCAAATTGTTTCACACGATTTGAAATCGGTTATTTCAATTTCCCATCTCTTAATGAGATATGGATTTTCATGAGATGTATGTAATCCATATTGAAAAGGAAAAATATTCATTCTTTTTTCTTTTGACTATTTTTATTATTCTGCATTTTCAAACAATTTTCACCAACGTTAATTTCTCTCTCTTATGATGTAAGAGTGAGTGTATATTGTCTGAGTGTCAGTAATAAATTTCTTTAATTGCGTGGAGAAAAAACCTGATTCTCTGTTGTCTCAATATCCCATTCTTCTCATTATAAATAACACACTTCTCTCTCTCTCTCTCTCTCTTGCAGTACGAGAAAGAAAAGTTGACCATTTTCCAGAAATGTCAAGCAAATCCAATCCAGAATAAAGAATTCAACAATTATAATTCTCATTTTTTTTCTCCAGCAATTCAGCAATTCAAATTATTTTCTCTGATTTTTTCTCAGGTAATTCTTTAAAACAAAGTTACAGAATTCAAAGATCTGAATTTATTTATTTAATTGAATTCAAAGTAGCTTTCAACTGAATCATGTGTACTCTAAACTGTCTCTTTTCTAACTATTTGTTCGAAAAAGACAACTCTGAAAAAAACTATCACTCTGCATGTTACAATCTTATTTTTTGTTAGAGAATTTTTTCTGTATGATTTTTACAATCATGTCTGTAATTTTATGTTACCGTACAATGAGGCATTAATGAGGTTGTTGTCTTACTCTGCTTTTGTCTCCATTCTTGTTTTTTTTTTTTTGGTTAATTAAAATTAATCTGGTTTTGTTCAGAATTCAGATCATACTAAAATATGGGGCCAAAGAGAAAAACGAGGTCTTCTCGATTTGATGGTGAAGAATGGGAGCCATTCAAACAGGTGAAAATTAATTGAACTCTAGTAAGATTTTAATATTACTGAATTATGTTTTTTTTTCTTTTTGAAATGGAGATTTTTTTTTAATATTTTAATTTGCTGATAATAGTAAGGATAATTGATTCTTGCAGCTTCTTCAAGCCTGTAGAGAACTGCGTACGAAGAAACTATCTGGTTTGTATTGTTTCATGATGATTTTTTTTTTCTTTTTATAATGATGAATTATTGCTGTTTTAGTACAAGAATGATTGTCTGTGTTCTGTTCAGGAAAGATTTATTGGAGCCCATAGATTCAATCAGAAGTACTCTTGTCTTTTAAACCTTTGCTTGTTGGTGTCAATTGTCATTGAAGTTCCTTTTTATTTATTTATTTATTTAAAAAACATTGATATATATATATATATATATTTTTTTTTAATGGAAGTTGAAAGATTCTATAGTTTAGTAATGAAATAAGTAAAATTGTTAACTTTTTGTGTACTTTGATCAATGTTAAGCTTTAGGTTTGTTGTCCACAGTTACGTACGTTTAAACATTAACGAGAACATTTGTCTTGACTGACACGTTAACGATGTATGTGAACTATATAACGATGTATGTGATCTATATAACCGGCCCCACAGAGTGGATTAATTAAGGCCTAGTTAGTCGTCATTATTGTTTTTTTTTTTTTTTTTTGGGTAATAGAAGTTGTAAGATTCTATAGTTTGGTTATGAAATAAGTAAAATTGTGTACTTTGATCAATGTTTAGATTTAGGTTTGTTGTTGATAATGTACATTTAAGTTTAAACATTAATGAGAACATCTATCTCGTTTGACACGTTAACGATGTATGAGATCCATATAAGTGACCCCACATAGTGAACTAATAAAGGCTTAGTTTGTTGCCTTTCTCGTTGTTTTCTTTTGAATTTCTCGTTGTCTATATGAACTCCGTTTTAAATGATACTCTATTACTTAATTTGTCTAAGTGAATGTGAGCTTTCGTATTATCTAAGTTAGTTTTATTTATATGTCACAGACACCAACAAGAGGCCTCATGAATCTGTTGAACCGCCCGCTTCAACTTCAAACAAACAGCAACGCGTTTCCAATGGTGCGAAGGAATCCACACGGATTATGGTGAGAAATTGCATTCTTGAAACTTAACTCAATTGAGAGTAACAATTGATGAGAAATTTAGTGGAATTATTAAATGTAGAAACAGAGAGAGATTAGCAAGAACGAGGCAGAAGTGGTCGAGACGTTAAATGGTTTGGCCAATATGTTCTCTGATACGAACAAGCCAGGGAGCTCGATAATTCCTGCTCAAGGTTTGTTTTTCTGTTTTTTTTTTTTTTCATGTTATTTTATCGTAACTGATTCACTTAATTCATGTGTTTCTGCTCTGTCCTAATGAACAGATTGTACGATCCTGAAGGTGAAAAAGAAGTCGGGGAAAGTGAATGCAAAAGTCACAACTAATGATTCTTTAGTGATGTTAATAACTGCAGCTGAAGGTTCGTTTTTCTGTTTTTTTTTTTTCATGTTATTTTATCGTAACTGATTCACTTAATTCATGTGTTTCGGCTGTTCTAATGAAAAAATTCAGCGATCCTGAATGTGGAAAAGAATTCGGGAAAAGCGAATGCAATAGTCACTGCTAATGATTCTTTAGCAAACAATGGGAAGTTAATAACAGCAGCAGAAGGTTCGTTTTTTTTTTTTTTTCCCATTTTAATCAACTGTAATGGGTTCACTTCCTTAATTGATGTGTTTATGCTATGCTAACGAACAGATTCTGTGGTTCTGAATGTGCAAAAGGGCTCCAAGAAAGCGAATACAACTCTCGCTCTTGTGGCTACTAATCATTCTTCGCCAAGCATTGAGAACTCAATGATCGCAGCTAAAGGTTCGTTTTTTCTGTTTATTTCTCATGTTTTTCAACCATTACGGAATTCACATCCTTAATTCATATGTTTATGTTATCTTAATGAACAGATTCTGCGATTGTGAACGCACAAGATGGCTCTGAGAAAATGAATACAAGTCTTCCTCTTGAGGCTAATAATCATTCTTCAGCAAATGTTGCAAACCTTCGTTCCTCATATGACAGTCGAATGATGTTTGGACCTAATATGATCCAAAGCTTTGGCACGATGACTTCCTGCGATGAGGTTTATTCCAAAAAAAAAACTTTTCTTTAGATCATATTACCTTTTCTAATTGATTGTTTACTAAGGTAGTATTTCGGTGTTTCTCAGGTTTCAGCCTCGGAAATTCAATGTCAAATATATCGTCAAACTATGGAGGAAAAGCGTAAAGGTGAGTTTTTCGAGTTTTGGAAGTGGCATTTATTGCTCGTTTTATGATTTACTTTACTTTTTGGATTCGGAAAATATAGGCATACTGATCTCACCAAGCTCAACTGAAACCGGAGTTCTCAGCTCCGCGACACGGGGCCCCATCTCAGGGTAACATTTTTTTCCTAAAATATATGTCGTTTTTAGCTTCTAGCTTATAAATATGTCATCTTTCTCATACACTGATTTATTACAGATCTTCTGATAATAGAATTCCAGATTGGTATATGAATGCACTTCGTGCCGCTCGGCCTAATCCCAATGGAAACAGTTCTATTAATACTAATAAGGTATGCTACATTTGTATCAAGCATATATACGTATATAGAGGCCAGTTACCCTACACACCCTCGTTGGGACCTTATAGCATGGCAGCGAATCAGAGAGAGATTTGACGATCTTATTGTCTTCCTTTGATCCCTAGATTCAGAGTCCACAAGTTGTGGCAGAGCCAAATAGGCCATCAAAGAGAAGTTCGACCCATGGTAACATTGCTCGTCTCGTTAAGGTCATGCAAACTCAAGAGGCACCAAAAGGGGTACTGCTGAGGACTCACGGAGACATGGAACGGGCGCTTCATGAAAGCATCAACGACCAAAACAGGATAATGAATGGTTCGTATGGTCGTCCGCCATTTCATGGGCCCACACACTCTGCTTCCAATGCCGCCATTGCTAATGCATCTTCCGTACGTTCTTCACCAAAGCCAGTGAGTTGGTCCATTGCCAATTGAAACTCAATCCTAAAGTAGAAGCTTTTCAAACAAGTTGTTTTAGATTGAAAACGATATTCTTGAATGTTATTGCAGGGTTCGGGGTTCGTATCTTCGGGTGCTCGAGGTTTAGATACCGGTGAAGGTAGCAGCAGATTAGGAACCGGTTTCGGGTATTTGAAAAGGTATAATGCACCGAACCAGAATCCACAGAATCTTTCATCCATGGGTTTTTTGATGCCCCATAATGGTTATTCCTCAATGGTTGGTGGCTATAGTTCAGCTCAAGCTGCATCACCTCAGGTAACTTGTTAACATATAAATTGTCAACATTTTTTAGTAATAATTTTAGGAGACGATAATATGATAATCTTGATTGTTATAACTTTGGAACTATGGTTGATCATTAAATAACTAGTACTACTCACTTCATCATATATATAGGTTGATTGGATTTTTTCACTAGGATTAAGAAAGTTATTGGAAAAGACAATTAAACAAGTCAATTTTCTAATCTTGACTTTATTTAATGAGCGTTATATTCTCTAGTATATTATATAAGTACAACTTTATATAGAAAGTAGAGATGATGTGGGTCATGATAATACCTAATAGTCGATGATCGGTATTTAATAGAAATCGCTAGCTCAAAGGCATTCACATAATATGTTTTCTTGGTAAAGGTTCAAAATTTTAAAAACTTTAAGCTTTGTTTCATTTTATCTGTCGCGTTACATAATACAATTTATTTCAAAATATATATTGCTTTTAAAGTCTTTTTTCCAACTTTATCAATGTCTTGATTTATGGAGTAGGTTTCGCTTCTTGAAGTACATTTATGTATAATCATGTCCATGACGCACTTTCTTAATCTTTGTGAAATAATCTTAAACGACATATAGAATGAAACATGGTAACTAATCCATGCTCGATCACGTGGATGTTTGAATGAAATTTAGTCCACGTGTCATTCATCATGACGATAACTTATTTTCTACTCGATTAATTTGAAGGTGCAATTTCCTCCGTACTATAACTTGGCGCCACATCAGCAGAATTCGACTACTCATATTCAAGCTCAACATAATCTTGGTAGAGTTGCGACCGAGCAACCACACTCGAAAAATCCGCCTTTGTTGTTAGGCTATAATGGGTCTGTTTTCCAGCCTATCTATACGACATTTGGAACAGTGTATCAAAAAGTCTCGTCACCACCGCATCAACCTAAGCCCTCCATGGATTCATCGATGGCTCTTTCGAATGTGGAGAAACGTGATCGTTGCCCTAAACCAGCATCCGAGAAAAAATGAGGTGATAATATTCAGCTACTCTGCAATCCACACTATCGAGGTGGGTCTTCGACCTCGCTTCAGAAGGAGCCATCGTGGTTTTCATTTGTTTGTTATGTTATGATTTCGAAATTTTGGAAACTTTTTGCCATTTGCTTACTCATTTTTTGGACCAGTTTTTGAATGTTTTGACTCTTTTGATGAATAATGTGGGATTAGGGTATTATTTATGCTATGTCTTGTGAATTAAATCAGGTGCAACATCTATCTTCCATTTGTACACATGTATGTGTAAATGGACAGTGGATTCTACACCGGTGTAATCCATCAAGTATAGCAAGTACTGGACCTTGAAACAATGGTACAAAACTAGTTGTTTTTTCCCCATTTTAAGGAATTGTTTTTTGTTAACTTTATCATCATGCTCATAATTTTTCGGAAAATAGCATTACCAATTGATATGTGACGTGTATAAATGTCATTTTTATGTAATTGATATGTTTCAGTAACGCTATACTTGATTCTGAAACATATTTAAAGTTAAGGGCATCCACATCAATATATTTTTGTAAATAACATTTCACCTCACTTTTGTTATGCCACATCACAATTTATGGATAGAAATAAAGAAAAAAAAACAACAAATACATAAAATATGAAAAAAAAGTGGCATAGAACACTGAAAAGCAAGGGGCACAGGACAGAGAAAAGTGCCCTACACCTTTGACACGCCGTTTGAGAATAACATCCGGCCAACAGTGAGAAAAAAACATGTTCTTACAGTAAAACATTTTTGATGTCCCCCTATGCAAAATACAATTATCTTTATTATAAATGTCACATAAGTATTAATAACATTCATAAAAACACTAATGTGATGCTCTAGAACTCAAAGATATTTGTTTGCCTTAACTTTCTTGGTAATAAAGATTACTCCAAAGACAAGGGGCAAAAAGAAAAAGGTATGTTCAGGGTATGATATTGAAATTTATATGTCTGGTGAATCGATTTAAATACTTTTTAGAGAAGTTTACTTGCTTTAAAATTGTCTACTTGCTAGAGATGCAACATTAATGGCCACCAAATTTCTCTAAGTCATCATAAACTTAAATTCTCCATTTTAGCCTTGAAATACACAGCCTTAAGTATTCTCTATTTCTTTCCTCATTGCTGCCACAACTATGTGTAGACCTCATTCAAAACATGTACTTCCAAAACATTGGTGAAAATTCTTGAATCAAGATTTCTGAATATTACCCATCTGAGAATTAACATCGGTGAAAAATCTTGGACCGAATCCAAAGAACCAAGTTTAATGAGTTATTAGAATAATTACATATTTAATTTAATAATGTATAATGCTACAATATTTTAAAATTTCACTAATTCTTTATAATTAATGATAATTAGTATTTTATCAACAAAATATGTTTTTATTAGATGGCAAATCACCATCTCCTGACTAGTTTAGAAAGCTACAAAAGTATTAATCTGCGTAGACGATTCATACAATAAATATTCTTTCACACCATCCACTATAAAATGGAACTTCCAAGCATACAATTTAAAATCACCAATCAAAGTGCATTTTTGGTGCATGAATATTCTTTACAAAACAGATTTCCAAAATCTTAAACAATACCCTTGAGAGGGGTAAGAACTTGCTACAAATCGGGTCACACGAGATATAAGATTCGCAGTTTAAATTTCTGGTTTGAGTATCGTTACATAGTAGCACGAGGTTTAGTGACATCCACATTGCCTCCCAAATCTTCACTCTTGCTTTTCCAGTTCCCCCATTCTCTCTATGATTGCCTGTTGTATAAAGTGAAGAAAAGGGAATTAATCACATTTTTCAGAGATGATTTTGATAAATGATGAATCATTTATTTGAAAAACGAACAAATGTTTTACCTTCTTGCTTGTTTCTTGCAGTTCACCAGCAAGTATGAACTCATCTAGTATGAGGTATACCTTCAAATGGCAGAAAAGAGTAATTATCAGTGTACACAATTATATTACGTATTACACATAAAAGGAATTTTCTGAGTGGTGGTCTGAAACAAAACAGTGAGCAAATCACAGGACACTCAAACTAGATCTATATATTGTACCACGTTCTCAAGTACAGTACAAAAAAGTCGGATCATGAAACCTTGATCCCACACAATAAAGGAAACTTTGGTAAGACAAGCAGCTTATCAATTGTGTACATCATAAAAGATAATTACAGAGCAATCCATGTGATATTGCAATAGGCTAGCACCATACAAGGTCCTTCTAAACAGTAATATGCAGCTAACACAAGGTATAAAGAAACACAATGTACCAAGAAACAGAAACATTGATTGAAAGGAGAAAAAGGTAGATTTAGAGGATGGTTGGCTGAGAATATAGAATTTTAGTATCCCTAAAAACATCTTATAAGTTGTAAGAGCTTATAAGATCTTTTGTTAAGTTTAGGCACCCTCTACACGAAAACCATGCATAAACCACAAAATAAGATATAATACAACATACATATGACACTGCATATTTTCTTATTTAAGTATCAAATATCCACTTTGGGTTAGTGTACTTTAAATTCAACTGCAAAAGAAACTTAAAAAAAGGAGCAAGTGAGCAACATACCTTGTGGAAATTAAACACTAAATCTAGCTCACACACATTGCTGAAAAAATGATCCAATATCTCCACAAATAAGTGAATGCTCTCCAAATAAGCTAACTCATTGTCTGTAATGTCTACACACAGGGAGAAAAACAAACCAGCATATCGTCTGTATATAACCTTGTGTGTACGGAACTGCAATAGAAATTTCATGATGCTGTGACACCAATAGAGAAGAGCATAAACTAAATAAAAGGAAAAACCAAAGAACAACAAAACAAAAGACGTATCAACAATCATGACTCCTTTCAAAAGATGGAAGAAGTTATAACACAAGAAAATAAGAAACAAGAATTCTGTCTCAAAATATGATCTTTTATATTTAATTACAGAAACAAATATGACAGTTCCAACACTCCCTTCCATGCAATTCTATATTTCTCAAGATCACACCATTCCCCCCAGTTCTAATTCTCTAACTCTTATTTCTTTTCTTTTTTTTTTCCATCAATGCAGACATGGCGTGCACTGCAAACATAAAGCTCGAAAAACTTCTTCAAGAACCATACCCAAATTTCAAAATGTACAGCAGAATTAACTAAATTAACACATGATTGAATCGAAAAACTGATAATCTGCTACGTTTAAAGCTATAATCACCTCGACAAAGTTAGTGAATTTAGGATCCCTATTCACAACCAATCGATGAACCTGCAACAGCAAAGTAAATAAGAAATTCAAAATTCACACAAAACTTTCAGAAAACTCGAAATCAAGTTGTAAATCCCCAATTCAACAAGCAAAATTACCTCGTACTCAACCTTATGCTTCTCCGATTCCTCAAGAGGAATGTAATACTTCGCCAATCGAGTTTTTCCCTGCCTGTTCTGTAACAATATGAATCGGATCTACAAATTTCAAGAACGAACAATAAGAAATTCGAGAAGCAGAATAAAATCATAAAAGTAAAAAAAGAAAAAAAAAATTGCAGAATCAAATTAGAAAGAGGCATGAGCAGAGGGTTTACCATTTTGGAAGATTTTGGTAGTGAAAATTATGAGTTTGGGAAATGAATACTTTGAATTGGATCGATTGAATTGCGTCGTCGATTTGGTCCGTCGATCCCTATATTTTGACTTCAATGCACCAATTACACTGCATTTTCATGGTACACCGTGCTTATAAGATTGTACCATGTTGAAAATTACTCCTTTTTATTTTGTTCGATTTGCAAGTCAAATATTACAATATCACAAAATACAATTCGTATATATTTGTAAAACAAAAATTTATTTTTATTTTAGGGGAAAATTGATGCTCTTTAAAGAACTCAAATTTTTAAAATTCTCTTTATCCTTAAATGTATTTTCTATCGAGAATAATTGTGAGGACCACACAACGTCGATCATTCAACTATTTAAAATAATTGACCTTATAAACGATCGATATCATATCATTTATTGAAGGACGCACACTTAAGCAACAACCTATATGCATCACTTGAAGAGTATGTGACTTAAGATACTATAAGTATCCTTCAATCAATGTTTCATTATTTTGCACTTGCACTTTATGTGAAATCTTTTTTTTTCCCCATAATCCACCAAACTATGTAATTATCTTTTAACTCTCAAGTTTCCCAAAATAATATTACAAAAAATATAGGTTTAAAAACTATTTTTATAATCAAATAAGTAGCTTTTGTGAATAATTTTTTTAATTAAAAAATAAGTAGTAGGAGGGATGATATTGGTGTGAAGTGGAGGTGAAGAAAGGAAGCTAATGCTGAACATAAAACCACTCTACTACACACAAAAAGGGTATCACAATCTTTTATTTATATGTTTTCAAATCAATAAGCATTTAGTAGAGAAGGATGAGCAAGGCGGAGATCGACACAACGGCGCCGTTTGGATCGGTTAAAGAGGCGGTGATGTTGTTCGGAGACAAACTTCTTGGCTGCCACGTCTACGCCACCAACCTCACACAGGTACCTCAATATAATTTCTTCATATTTTAATTAATCGAAATATTGAAATGTCTTTAACTGATGTGATGAGCAATGTTCTGATTCATAACTCAAATTTTTTCGGATATTTTATAATATTGCTATGTGAAAACAGATGCATCATAGCACGAGGATCATGGAATATGGCTACGAAACTATGAACAACGATGAGCTAGAGGAAACGAAGCAAAGCCTCCAAAGAGCAAAAGAAGAGAGCATGCAAATGGCCACATCCCTCGTTTCCTTGCAACGAGAGCTCGAACAAACCAAAACGGAGCTTCAACTGCTCAAGACTCGTCAATCAACAAATCATAACAAACGACCAGAGTTTGATCTGAGGGACATTGAAGATGTCAAATTTGTCGAAGACTCAACTCTAAAGACTACTGAGACAAAGAAAGAAGCGTTCGAAAATAAGAAGTACGTGAGGTTTTCTGATCCGCCTTGTGTGGCTCGAGTCGTTTTGCCAAGTCATGCACCTAATGCAGATGAGGTTGTGCTGCAAAGACACTCTTCTCTTAGGATGAAGAAAATAAAGAAATTTGTCCCTTTTATTAAAGGGATTTTTTCTAAGAAGAGTGGAAACTCTCAAGTTGCATTTGCATGAGTAAATTAGGTATTATTACATGTTTGAATAAGAAACAACTGAGAAAGTTGCATATCATGTTGTAGTAAATATCTTTTCAATAAATTAATTGTGTGATCATTACTTCATCACAGCCCATTTATTCCACTTTCTTGTTATTCATCTCTGGTTTGTCAGTTGGAATTTGACTTAATTATATGGAAATCACATCTGAAATACATAAAAATTATATAAAATATAAACAAATCAGGACACAATTATATAAAATATCATATAAAACATTATTTTGCAAATCCAAATTACAACCAGGCAACCAAATTGTTCTGGAACAAAAACAATCAACCAAATACATCATCTAGCCACAAATCATCGCCTAAAGTCCTCAAAACCTTAGCAATGACAACGAGACAAGTACGATTTCAAGGAATCAGTTTCATGAATAAGTTTTCCATCTTGAAAAATCAAGAACAAGAATCTTCCTTAGATGGTGCATTTGTCATAACACAATCAAGTGCACTCGTACAGATTACGAAGAAGAAACAGAGAACATTGTTGATCGAACCTCATTGCTGCCATTCCCATGTCTGTCTTTGCTAAATCCCATATCTTAGCACTTCTCCATGAAGAGCTACACTGGTGATTAGACTGATAGATGAATCCCAACTTATGTCGAAGTTTTTTCGAGGATAATACACCAGTTTGATTTGTCGTAAAATTTGTCAACTATGACAGCACCATCCACACCGCCCGCCAATCTGCACGAACATAATGTTAGAGCAAAAGATCAATAGAATTCTGATCATGAATAAAGGCAGATTATTTAAAATAAAACATCGCGTTACCTTTCGAGTTCACCTTCACCGAAAACATGATAGTATCTGTCATACACCACTGCACCCTTGTTATCATCTTTCCTTGCCAAACCGTTAGCTAAAGCATTGGAAGAAGCTCCACTTACTTCAGCTCGATGATAAGGCAAGTGCCAAGGTACGAAATATTCTTGTTGATATACACTATTCTTTTTATCTGTTGAATCTGAACCATCACTAGAGTTTGAGTGCAGAGTATCATGGGATTGTTCTGTGGAAACGATCTCATCCGTTTCTGGGATGCTTTCTAAAAACAAAGAAGATGAAGAAGGGCTGCGTATTCGAGGGCTTCCAGGTCCTATCCACTCTTCTATGTACTTTAGAGGAAGAGGGGTCCATTTGTTAACCAATGAGGTGTCTTCTTGTTCCCTAGCCCAGACTGTGATTAAAATAAGGCCGCCCGTTTTCACAACACGGATTAATTCTTCTACTGCTTTCTTTCTCCTGCTTTCTGAGCTCAGGTGATGCAAGACTGCAATAGAAATGGCGGCATCACCATAGCCAGTTCGATAAGGAAGAATTACTGCATCTGCAACCAAAACTTCCTGCCCTTTATCGGCACATATGTTGATAAGGGGAGCACTGATATCACATCCAATGAAACAGCAATCTGGATTCAATCCCAAGTATTTCCCATTGCCACACCCTGCATCTAAAATTAGTGATCCTGAGGGCAAAGAGTTCAAGAACGTTTGGACTTTAGGCCATTTTGCAAAACGAGTAGAGCTAAAATGGGGAGCAATTGCATCATAAACACGATGCACATACTTCTTCTCGATTTCTGGGGTCACCTGGACTTTGGAGGACAAGCTTTTCTTGTCATTCCCTGCAGATATTGGTGGTAAAACGGGCAATTCATCATGAGAATTAGCAGATGAACCAATGGAATCTCCTATTCGTTCTTCTTCCATAGAGCATAAACCTCGGAAATGACAGGCCTTAAAAGAGATCGTAGCAGAGGAAACCTGGTTTCTTATAATTCCAAATTGTCTTCTAATAGCAAATATCATCAGGAAATGCCATGATAGTTGAACAGAGTCTGAATCCAAACAAGATGAATTGGAATCATCACTTAATGAATAATATGAATCAAAAGCATACTACAATTTTTTCTATATGCGAATGCAGAAGATGTCTTCATAATATCAATACAATTTTAGCACCATGTCTTCATAATATCAATACAAGCTTTCAACCTCAGTTCTTATCAAACTTCATGAATACAAATCAGTTATCTACGAGCTGCAGAAGTCCAGGCAATGCATAAAGTGTTCAAATTTAGTAATTTCATAGGCAATAAATAAGTAAATATTGCAAAATTCGAAACTTATTATGCAAATACTCCATCAAAACTTCAAAAATAGATCCAATCTGTTTCCTATGAACAGAGTGCATCCACCAAAACCAAGAGAGATTAGAAAATGAAGATTGCACGTAAACAAATTTTCAGCCATTAAGAGTTCATGCCCTATGTTCTTCGCGATTAGGATACATGATAAAATCACACAACTGAAAAACAAGTTTTTTCAATTGACATTTATCTTTTTGCACAGAATAATTATCAACAATAAGCAGAAGAATAATAAGATTCAATCTTCAAGCAACAAAAAGAAAAAAAAGAAAAAAAGAATGGGGTGTCTATTTCCAGGTACAATAAAAATATAAAAATCAGCACAAGAACTTACGAATTAAGAGCAGTAGAAGATTGAAGAAGAACAGAGCAGATTGCAGTAGATTGCAGGTCGCTGGTTGAGACGAGAGAGAGAGAGAGAGAGAGAGAGAGAGAGAGACGTTCAACGTTGAGCGTCGTCGTTTCGGGGCTTCATGGGGCCCAAGTTACTGGGCCCAACCAATCAGTTATAGAATTTTATTTTATAAACTACTCGTATCTCTTAGTGAAGTGGGCTCAGTTCCTTGATCCAAAAACAATATGGGCTGAGCTTGAGGTGGAGGTATAAGCCATTCCCCATTGTACTTTATCCAAAGACATATTGACTTCATTTTTTCTTTTAGGGTTTTTTCTTTGGTATTTTATGCCATGTTAAATTCTATCACAACAAGAACAAAACCAAATTAGAGATTGAAAAATATGTCTCAAATTATTAAATATTTGTTTGTAAAGTATTACCATCACTGACCACTTGAGATCCCTATAAGAGACTAATACGGAAATATCAATAAAATTTTAGAGATAAATTAAAGTTTCATGGTTAAAATCTGCATTTGCGGTCAAAGATGAACTTCCACTACTAACTTTTGCAATGAAACGATATATTTTATCGCTAAAATGTAGCTAAAAGATGGAATCGTTGGTTTCTAAAATGTTGATGGCTAAATTTCAGAGAATTTTAAGTTATGACATAAGAATGTAGTTTTCTCTATAAAATTAATATACAGTAAAAGAGTAAAAGAATAAAGAGTAAGTCTCTTGTGAGACCGTCTCACAAAATTTTAATACATTGCATGAGACGGGTCAACCCATAACCCAATTACCCATCACCTAAACCCTACGATTCATATATTGTTTGTGGGTGATGGGGCTCCGTCTCATGGAAACTATCCGTGAGACCGTCTCACATGAGTTTTTGTGAAGAATAAAATAAAACTTCCACTCAATAATATTTCAACAAGAAGTGAAATACTAATTGAAAAAAATAAAAAAGAACTCGAAGCTACAACCTTTCGATTTCTGAAAGTCCCAAACAAAAAAAAGACAATCGACAGACATCATAAATTAATTAAAATGAGATTTGGTGGTCGAAAACAACAATTTTCCTAACTATCGTTTTCGTACCCATATAGAACCAAATAATTGAGTGAGTGATACTTTAAGTAGTAGATGCATGGATATGACAATCAACATGATACATTATAATTTAGGGTTGTACTAAATATATATATTAGATACCAATAATAGATAATCTCGTTGGTGTGTTGTTGCAAACATAGCAATATGTCAATAAACCTAGCTATTACATGTTGTACATAATTCAATAATTAGGAAGTCATCCCTATTTCGAGATTTCTAGTCAAACTCGTACATTAAATTACATATATGAATATATATATATATATGTATGTATGTATAATACATTATATAAATATATCAGGAGATTTGCAATTTAACATAGCTTATATATGAAATAGCTCATTTAAAAAATATTTATTGTAACAACATATCTTCTTTTTTTAGTCAACTCTAAGTTGCTTACCTGACTTGATTCCATTTCTACCAAATCTTGATATATGTTTCCATAAACAATACAATACAACCATAAAATGAATTATGAGAAAATTTCATTTTTAATCCTATTAAATAGATGTTTAGAAATGGTTTGATTGTTATATAATGATGTCACGTTATCTAAACAAATTGTAGATTATGAATTTTTTTGATTACATGCGTCTTAAGTAATCAAATTTGCAGATTTTATAAATTTTGATTAAAATATGATTGAGATTGAACAATTTATGTAGTTATAAAGCTAAATTGATTAAAAAACGATTATAATAACTATTTTCACACAAGATTACAAATAAAATATAATAAAAGTAAATAAAACTACATAGTTTCAAGCACTTTGTAGATCACCACAAAACAAGGTAAAATAGCCCTTGAACTAAACGCATACAATTCCTCCGTACTGGAATAAACCCCAGCGCAGCCGGCTAAAGAGTCGTAAGAGCCGTCAGCTGGAGCCGCGCTCCCCTCCATATCAGCCGCAGCCACGCGCGGCTTCACCCTCCCCGCTATCACTCGACACACCATCATCGCTCGGCGCGTGGCCGAGCCGCGGAGGCAGTCGTCGGCGCGTCCGCTGCTGGCGGTGGTGCGAATCCCGCTTGTCTTATTGCGCTGAAAACCGTGCCGGATAATCCAACAGACTCCACAAGCCTCTATGGAGCCGCACAAGCTGGATGAGCCGCCTGCGCCGAGGGCGCACGTTAGAGTGGCGGCGTGGAACCTGAGCAGCTCGTTGCCGTCGGCGGCGCACCGAGCGTTTCTCTTGGCGCGTAGCTTCACGGAGGCGCGGTAGTCCTCGAACCGTTGGATTGTTCGCTGGGTGTTGTGGACCTTTAATATCCGTTCGATCTCACATATTGGATTTTCCTTTTTAAGCCAGCTTGATTTGAAGATTATTTCCACTATGTTGCGGCTCGAGTCATCTGTACCCAGCTCAGACACTACAATGCAATATAGGGAAAAATCTATTTCATTACCATAAAGTTGTAAATATCATTTTACAAAATTTTTGAAAATTGTTAAGACCCTTAAATTTAATTCTAATATTTGAAATAAGTTTGATAAAATGTTTTTACAATTTAATTTTAATATTTGAATAAATTAAATTGAAATTTTTTTCTCTAATATTTAATATCGATCTCAAACATTATATTTTAATTTTATTATTAAAACAAAGTAGGTTTTTTTTTAAAAATATTTTCACAATTAAAATATTATTATTTCAAAGTAAATATATATTTGTAAGGGCACTTTTGGAAATTTCAGAGTTGAAAAAACAAAGACTACAATTTATATACTAATGTGTAAAAAAAAAAAGAAATTGGTGGATATATAAAGTGTATTTTTTTCAAAAAATTATAGGTTTAGTAGAATCACCACTAGAATATTCAATAATTCAAAGTTCTAAGCACTTAATTAACAATTAAATGTAATAAAAAACTAAAAGATATAGTTTTAAAAAAAATTAAAATAAAGTATTGCCAACTTATTAATCAGTAATAATCTAATATATATCTGGATGTATTGTACGTAGGGGTCCAGGAAAAGAAAACTGGGTCGAAATGTTACTTTGTGTGGCCATGGTCCACCGTAAATACATACAAGCTAATAATTAGAACCAATGAGGAATCGCCACGTAGAAATTGTGTTGTACTTTATGCATCAAGAATTGACAGCACCTAAATTTAATACATCAAGCTGGTCCATTCGAAAATGAAATGGCAGATCACAGTAAGAAATGATCCGTTAAAGAAAGACAACATTGTTTGGTTGCAACTTTGATGGGAGTTTTGTCAACCAAAATTAGTGCACCAACACTAACTAGCTTTTACTACTTTTAAGATTATTTATTTCAGTACCAAGTACTCTGCCATTTTATTTTGCCTCTAAAATTTTCAAATTTCAATTCAATTGAGTTAGGTTAGATTTCATATACTCTGTTAGTTACATGATCAAAGTTCTATCCTTGGTTAAAGAGATCATAACTACACAAATACTAGTATACAATTATTGGAAGAAGCCCAAAACAATTTTAGTTATAACATGGACACTATCATATATGCTAACGAAAAATCAAATTTCAAAATGTCGATATTTTTGTTGTTTATTAATGAAGTTTGAGACATATGACATATCAATTCACCCTAATTTAGTATATGTCTAAGTCTTTTTTTTTAATTATTATTAAAAATCAAGGTATATGGGTTAAGAAATTTTCTACTATCATGAATTTTGGAATTAAGGTAATCAAATATAGAGAAGTAAATTAAAGAGACATATTTTATAGGTAATTGTAGCAAAAATCACGAACTTTTCCAAAATTATAATTTTAATATGACTTTTGGCAATTAGTAAATTTAGCATGACTTTCACGGTCTCGTACATTCATTTCTAACGTACAAATTTCAGACATTTCAGAAATCATCGAATTATTAGAAATTATGAAGAAAACCCTCAATTGATGCTATTATATATAATAAACATATATTAATTGACCTAAAAACACGAATTTATAAAATTAAAAATGTCTGAAATCTGCCAATTGATTATGAATGCACAGGACATAGAAAGTCATGTTAAAATTGCAACTTCAAGAAAGATAGTTGAATAAAAAAATTTAAAAAATAATACTAATAAAGAGAGGATGAAAAGAAGGTGTAACCTGCATGGCTAACAGCTTGATGAAGTTCCAAGTTCTGAATTTTGGGAAAAATTTGTCCACATTTAGAGCAAGAAAATATATTGGCTCTTTGCAAGGGATAAGTGGTTGGATCAAGAATTGTGTGGCATTCATAGCATCCAGATAGCTTCCTTAACTGCATGCCTTTCCCGGTGTAGGGTGCACCCGAGGGTCCAGTGCACCCGCTTTTCTTGCTGCTTTGCTCCGGCGACTTATCGGCGCGGTGCACGATCCTGGTGTTGGCGTGGACCACATCTCTCAAGGTGCAGATTTTAGAGCAGGATGAGTAGATATTTCTGTTTGAGGGTTTATGGAGTTTTGAAACCTCCATTTTCTTGCAACTTAGGAGGTTTTTGATTTGGTCCCATGATGAAGAAGAATTAGGAGGAGATTGTTTGCTTTGATGTTTTCTTTTAGGGTGGTGTTGAGGCTCTGGTGTGGAAGTGAGGACTGCCATGGAGAGAGAGAGAGAGAGAGAGAGAGAGAGAGAGAGAGAGAGATGCTCTTGAAATTTGGAAGTTGATGGTTTATTGGGGTTTGAGGGATCCAAGATGGGTAAAGAAGCTAGTGGTTGTGGGGTTGGGGGGGGGGGGGGGGTTAAGGTACTTACTACAATCTAATTAGCATTTGATTCTTGATAGTAAATATTTTCAATTTGTATTTTCTCTTTGGTTTTAATGCATATTAATTAGTAGTGAAAATGTATGTATCATAAATTGTATGTGTATATGTGTTATATGTGTTATATGTATTGATATTGTATATGAGATGGTGATTATAAGTTGGAAAGGACAAATGATTTGTGTGTATATATGGATTTTCAATCAATTATATCAAAGTGTGAAATTTTCACATTAATTAATTAATTAATTAATTAATTATATCAATTGTGGATTATTTGTAAATGTCAATCCCGAGCGACTTTGGATTTGATTGTCTCGTATATAACCGACATGTTTATAATATATTGCATGGCTCAGATGTAATTGATTAAATCAATTGCATGGTAATGATACTAATCATTTTAAATAAAAAAAGCTAGGATCGGAAATAGAGAATCTAAATATTAAACCATGTTTTTTCAAAGACTAATTCTCTTGTGAGACCGTCTCACGAAATTCTAATACATTTTGTGAGACGGGTCAACTCACTTACCCACCACTCAAACCCTACAATTCATATGTTGTTTGTGGTTGATGGGGCTCCGTCTCACGAAAACTATCCGTGAGACTGTCTCACATGAGTTTTTGTATTTTTCAAATATACAACAATAATTTAAAAAAAAAAAAGGTTTTTTAGTGTATCTAAATAGCAAAATATAGTCTTGATTCATTCCACATGTACTTCTATCTTAAAGAGAAAATGAGTCTGTGAAATAGTATTGCCCTTGTGAGTCTGTGACCCATAGAGGCAGGTTTTTATTAATTAATTGTCAGACTTGATTACTGGATTCAATTGTATAATTCTTTTTCTTTTTTTTTTGACATATTTGATTAAACATTTCAAGAAGTGATAATAATAGAAGTCTTTCTATCATTGATTAGATCGAAACATTATCCTTTCTGACATTATATTTTTCTAACAATTGGAGTGGTTAGATATCAGATTTTTGGTTGGGCCAACTTTGGACAAATATTCTAGGCAAAGGTTGAAAGATCAAATAACCATATTTCTTAAAAAAAAAGGGGGGGCCATTGAAATTGGGTATGATATGTTAGTAAATGCAACTATAGCAAGTCTGAAACAAAGCATTAGAGTAATAATCTACATTGTCTATTTCATCCACTGCCAAAATGCACATGGATCGAACCGCTCAGCGTGCACGTGTTTTCCTAGACCTAGCTCTCGTCAGTCGTCCACCTTCTTCCACCGTGTCTGATCGTCCGCCTTCTTTCATGACTATGTCTTGAACAGAAGGTGGAGCACTCTCATTTACAGAAGGTGCAGAATCGATCTGCATTACCTGTTCTTCTGAAGAATTCGGTGCCTTGCTGCTTTCAATGAGAGTTTGAGTTGGCGTTGCCTTTTGTTCGTTCAAGATGGGTGGGGCCGGAGGTGCTTTTGAGGTGTTTGAAGGTCCTGATTCTTCGGTTGCTTCGTCTTCTTGCTCGCTTGAAAAGGTGGCGGAAGCTGGGGAAGATGGTTGGCCGTCCTGGGGCTGTGGCATGGCAGCTGTTCTTCGAGGTGTAGCAGGTTTCTGAATTCTAGTGCTTTGTGGTGGAGGCTGCAATATGAAAGATTAGAAGTACTTAGAGAGAGAGAGAGAGTTGATAAAAGATTCAAACAAGAAAATAGAGAGAGATTCATTCACAATTGATGGTTGTACTGCTCACTCGTATAATGGGACAGATTGGAGAAGAGTTTCCATTTTGGAAAGTATAGTCATATAGAAAAACAAGTAGCAACTAGTTAATGGAAGGATTCAATTTAGGGAGTGTTATTTCTAAGTTCTAACAGCTAAAGATTAACTAGAAGTCTGACGCACAAGTCAAGTAAGAAACTCACACAAAGAGAATGAATTTTACTTGTAATTTGTAATCAATTAGTGAAAAGCAAGTTATCCAGACAAACTTGAATTCATATGTGCCGGATGTTGTGGGCATGAGAAAAATCAAATGGCAAAACAGATGGTCACACGTAACATTTGCCTTCTTCACAAAAAGTTTCAGAGTGCTAAAGAGCTATTTTAAAAAGCTTAATTATAGCTAATGCAAACAGTTAAAACAGCATGGTTGAACACAATATATTCTACTATTTTCATAATGCAGCCACGAAATTGTACCTGAGCTGGTCTTTTAGGGGTAGATTGTGAAGCAATAAACTGCAAAATATCAAAAATCCTAGTCTGGATATAGCTTGCACCCTTTTGCCAGTACAAGAGTGCCATGTCCCCGGCCCTTGTCCTCAGTTCTAACAAATTACGATCAATATCTGTCTCATGTTTTGCAATATAGGGCCTAAAGAAGGAATCATATACATATTTTGTTCCCTGGGTCCATTTAGTAAAGAAAAACACATGATTAGGATGAGAGAGAAAAGGAGAGTCGACAATGATTTATAAATGAGGTTACAGACCTTAGTTTTGGGGAACCACAAGTATATAAAGAAAGCTAGCTTAGCTTCACCATACATTGGAACCCTTCAAGATGCGTAGCAAGATTATTAACAAAAAATCTCCCAAAAACATAGCATAATTAGTGTTTTAAGACAAAAAATTTACCAGCCAATAAACACATCGCCAACCCTTTCACAAACCGTCAATATGGCCACTAAGACCCTGAAAGTTGAAAAGAAGTGAAGTCTGAAAACCTGAGGCCAACAAGCATTTAAACGATAAATCAAGTATGAGAATGCAGTATACCAGTACTGGCACCAAAATCGAAGTTGCTCGATATCAGGCTTATTCAATTCAACAGATTTATAGCATTCATACGCCGGGTAAGCATAACCAAAAATCAATCTGCAGTAAGGGTAGAAAAAGAAGAAGAAGAAACTTGGGCAATGCAAATAGAGGGAAATACAAATTTTTCATTGTTTAGAAACTGGATGTAGACATACACAAGTCCTCTAGTGAAAAGAGATCCAATCATCTTTAACACCCTGTCAGAGAAAATAAACATATGTTAGGTTAAGATTAGAAATTTACTGACACAAGAAAAGGTCAAAAGGTAAGATGATGATCTCAGGATGGAATTTGGATTTATTTGCAAATGTTGACTTTAAACAAGTACTATCCGTTGTAAGCATTTTCCATTTTCAAACAGCTTTCTGATTGCCAAAATTTGAGAACTTGAGAACTGAATTGAACGAGATGCATATTATATAGTGGAGACACAATACAAATTCATGTTTTAGTTCCTTTCACTTTTCTAACTTCAATTACATCCGTTATCAAATTAAAGTTTCTAGAAAATAAAATCAATTTCACCTTGTTGTAATCTTCCTTCTGATTCTTGTCAATGAAAACAAAGATCCAAAGCACCACAGAAATATACAAACTAAAGGTTTCTGTTTCAATAAGGACTTGAAACCAAAGTTAACAATTTTCCGTTTAGCTCAAAAATTGTTTCTTAATCCCTTGATTCTGCCATGTATCAAATTGTACCCAAAAAAAATCATTACCGCGCCTCTACTTCACTATAATGTGCTCTTCATAACTGAAAATGCACCTTCTAAGGCCTAGAACAATGAAGATCTCATAAAAGAAACGAGGAGGGGGATTTAAAAAACAGAACACATCGCAAATACTTCTACATTCAGAGTGACATTACATCATATATTCACAAAAGTAAGAACAAATAGAAGATGGAGTAACAATTCCACTAGAAAACTGCAATTCAAATCCGAATAGAAATGCTCTTAAATTCTTCAAACGAAAGAGGCAAATAGACAAGACACAGTTCTACGCAAACAAAAATGTCTCCGCAGATTTCTCGAAGAACACACCCAAACACAAATTGCCGATACAAGGTTGAATTACGAGAAATGCAATTGAAATAGGCATTCAAATTCACACTTAATCACTGACCTGAATGCGGCGAATATTCCACCGGAAAAGAGTGAGGAAATGACCGTTCGTCGAGTGCGGCGAAGAGACGATAGAGGTTAATGCTAACAAATGATCGAATTTGAAAATCTCACGAATGCTTCACTTTCATAGGACTGCGCCGCCGTCGACGACGGCGAACCTTTACTGCGATGGCGGAGAGAGATGCAGATGGCAAAACAAGGCGACCGGATTTTGCAGCGTCGTTTCAAAAAATTTCCATTTTTCCGGAATTCTGGCTATTTATTTGAGTTTCTCAAGGATGGAAGGGAGACGTTATCGTGCGGGAAGGAACACGGTCTTAGCGTGGGCCTCGTCTTTATGACGGTTGATATTTAGGGTTCAAACAATTGATTTGTTTTAGAATAATAAAATAAATATAAATAAATAAATAAATCTTTTCCACGAATAACGGTTCAAAATATTGTTTTCTGATAAGTATGGTTGTACCAAATTAGCGATGGAAAATCGAATTATACATACTAAAATTGAATTAAAATGTAAATTCGTAATGTGTAGTTAATTTTTATTACTTCAAATTAAGGGCAAAATTTCGGTTTTTTTTATGCGACTGTTACTGACACGAGGGTTAACTCTTCTAGATGTAAAATTCGCTACAATATCAATAAATATCTCGATTCAATCATAATACAAGTTGTAGTAAAATTAATGTAATATCAAAAAAAATCATGATAAATATAAATATTGGTACGTGTATATATATATGTCGCATGATGTCTTCTACTACACTTGATATAATATCTCATATTTTAAATTAATTGACACACACCACTTATATCATATAATATTATTAATTAATACGTGAATACCATGAAATATAAAATGCAACATCAAATATAAATATAATAAAAGGTATGGACCGGATATATGATGGATGATTGTATTTAATTTAGGTATCTGATTAATAAGGACAAGTAGATAAGGAGCAAAGTATATTATTTATCCTACTAAAAAAGCAACAAAAAAACTGCAGAATCTCCCTTTAATAATCTTTAGTAATGGTATTTCTTGCACTTTAACCCAGGTTCAATCTCACGCTTTATCACTCTCTATCTCCTTATTTGTCACTCTATATATAGACTTTGGCCCACGCTTTTGGTTCTACCTTTGGGACAGTTTCTTTTAACCTCAACTTCCATTTTCAGATTTTGCAGTATTATACTTGGAATTAATTTCAATTTTGATTTTGCATGTAAGATGTTTTTCATTTATTGCCATTAAGTATTTATTTTTCAATTTTGATCGTAATTTTTTAAATCATTGATATGGCCGTTGAATATTTTTGATATGGTAGTCAAATTCTTGTGACCACATCAGTGATTACGAAAATTCCAACTAAAATAAAATTGAAATTAAAAATAAAAATAATTAAAATATAGAGAAAAAAAAATTAAAATTAACTCTTATATTAATGTCATATTCTCACTTACCTTTCATGTGACAATATTTTTAAATTTATGGTACTCCCACGTTCAAGTATCAAGAAGTGTATATACAAGTGTGTTTTTTTGTCTTTTTTTTTTTTACGTTGCAATGTGTATTATTCTTGTAAAGTTAGTTTTGGACCTATAATTCTAGGTCAATCTATTTTGTTAACTCTTAAAGTTTGGTAAATTAATTTGAAACCAATTTGATCGAGAAACCACTGATCAAAAATTAATATAAAATTAAGTTGATAAATAATTCAATTATTAAAACAATGCATGTGGATGAAGTGAGGAAAAAGGAGTTGTTTTTAAAAAAGCAAGAATCTTCATGGATTGCAACACTCGACCATTGTAGGGCAATGTAGTGTGTAATCAAAGTTGTGGAGCTTTTGAAATTGTACAATTAATTGAGTGCAACGGCTAATTGGACTTTAGAACCACATTGGTGGGCTACGAACATACCATATTTTCTTGTGATCAAATCAACCAACCAACTCTATGATATAAGTGAGAGAGAGAGAGATCTTATTCTTTAATATTCACTTTTCTTTTTTCTTTTCTTTTTTCCCCTTACACATGAAAGCCTTGATTCTTTGAAATGAAATCATGGCTTGGGAATTCTAGGCAATATACTTGTGAAAATTGGTCTAAATAGCCAAATAAAGATTTCTGAATGTATCACATTTCTAGCATAGTTTATTCAGGTTACTAAATATCACAAAATCCAACTCGATTATTCATAAAGTGAATCGATTTATCATTTCTTATAATATCTCTTTTGATTCAAATGTGTGGCATAAAAACATGACTAAGTTGATCTTAGAATTTTTCGTGATTGAGTGGAAGAGAGAAAGAGATACATGTAGAAAAGAATCTAATGAATTCAAAAGAACTCAACATGAAGTTGTATGAAATGAATTATTTTGAATACAATTTTGTGAAGTGGTATGAGATGTGGCTTATGTATCAATTCAACAAGAAATGAATATAAGGATCGATTTAGTTCAGAATGATTTAGATTATTGGAATGTGTCAAGTTTTATTCTTAATTTACTCATTTGTCAACCAAAAAGATTTTTAGATTCCCACAAAAAAGAGATTTTCACAAGAAAACGCTTTTAATGATGCCTAACATATATCCCTACCTATAGTAGTGATGTTATTCTTATTGTAACAAAAGATATGTTTTTGTTGTTGTGGAAAAAAAAAACCTTTACATCTTAATGTATGCATTAAATTTTTTTCAAAGCTATTAAAGTGGTATCAATTTTTTTTTTTTTTAGGAAAGGAGTCACATCAATTACAAGAATACTTATAGTAGAACATCTAGATGGTTCTATAATACTTTATACAAGATGTTATTGAAGATCATGATTTATGTTGCACAAGATATTAACGTATTGAAATGGTGATATTTTCAATATTATATATAATCATGGACATATGTTGCATGAATGATTAGGGCTCCATTAATTTAGCCTTTTGAAATTACCATATATAAATTTGGTTTTTAATATTCCAAATTTCCAATCATCAAACATTGACATTAATGCTAGGAAACCAAAAGTCCCATAATGACTAATTGGAAAGTGTTATAATTTCCAAAATAATTTATTTCATAAATTGCACTTTTAATCATTTTTTCAAATTTGTTAAAATTAAAAAAGGCATTATATATATATATATATATATATATATATATATATATATATATATTTGATTGTATTGCAAATCAATGCACTACTTTCTCCAGAAAATTTGGTTAAAATTGCAATTCAAAGAAAATATTGTGCATTTTTTCTCCCCTTTTTGCATGTTAACCCCTTATTTATTTAGAGTGAGTCTCTTGTGAGACCGTCTCACGGATTTTTATTGCATTGCGTGAGACGGGTCAACCCACAACTCAATCACCCACAACTCAAACCCTATAATTCATATGTTGTTTATGAATGATGGGGCTCCGTCTCACGGTAACTACCAGTGAGACCGTCTCACATGAGTTTTTATGATTTACCAATGCTGCTTTTAGAAATTTAAAATATTTTATTTAGTGAAGCTCATTGTGTCATATTTTTGGAATTTAACTATCATTTTGAGTTACTTGTTTAGAGATTTTTGGTGGATTTATTTCAAAATCTCAGTTCAAAATAAAATCTCTTAATCGAAAGCCTTGGATTCTACGTTTGTTGAATTAAATTTATGATTTAGATTTGAAGAAAGGAAAAAGGTGTTGATGGTTGTGGTCACCCCCAACATGGCTACAATCATATAAAGATGTTTGTTGGCTTGTCACACTCATGCCCACTCCTATCAACTCCCAAACCCCAAATATACCTCACTTGTTGCCCCATACATATTCATCATATCATTGACCTTTAAATTTCTCACCTATTCTATCTTGAATTATAGAATTTTTTTTTTCCTAAGATTTCAGTTTTCATTTTTATCAGTATATGATTGTTGAAAAAAGATATGATTTTTTTTGTTTTTTTTTAACATTTCACTGGCTATAAATATGCGTTTGGACTGAGAATTGTGAATAAGCAAAATAATGGATTGGGTTTGAGAAATTAGTGTAAATTAGTTAAAATAATAATCCCTAATCATCGTGGACATATTTTAATAATTAATATATTCACTGATGATGTATAAAAATTATATTATTATAATTTAAAATTAATGATTATATTGAATTTGTAACAATCAACAACATGCACATTAATATATGTCCTTAACAAAACCTGAAATTAGTTAAGTGATGGATTCTACTAATGCATTGTTCTAAAACCCAACAACTACAAAATTGCCTAAAGGCTTAGAATAACGATCTACTTGAAGCCCAAATAAATATGTTTAGGCCCAAATAGCAAGCCCAATATATTAATAGTGCTGCTAGAAAATTTGGAAGAATTTCTTTAAATGGTCAAAATACCACTCTAATTTATCTCATTTATTTTCTACAAGAAATAGTGTATTGCTGGTTGTAATGTTTATAATAATATGGAATTATATTAAATGGAAAATAAAATAGACTCAAAAGCAAAAAACAATATTTCGTCGACAGCAGGGTTCGAACCTGCGCGGGCGAAGCCCAACAGATTTCAAGTCTGTCTCCTTAACCACTCGGACATATCGACATTATGTTAATTTTTAATCTTTGTTTAATTTTAATCAAAATTATTAATGAAAAGGGGTTTTCTAGGGTTTATGATGTCTTCGTCTTCGCTGTATCACTGCGAATAAGGGAAATCATATTAGCCCTTCAAAATTAAACAAACTAGACACAGCAAAAAAAGGAAGAATGTTGTATGTTGTAGGATTAGGGTTAGGAGACGAGAAAGACATTACATTGAGAGGCCTTGAAGCCATCAAAAAATGCAGCAAAGTGTATATGGAGGCCTACACTTCTCTCCTCTCCTTCGGTCTCTCCTCCGATGGTCTTTCCAAATTAGTGGGTCTTTTAATTTTCTTTTGCCCAGTTGTTTGGATTGATTTAACTGAGTGTTTGTGCAATAAAGATTCGATCTTTTTGAATATTTGCAGGAAAAAATATATGAGAAACCGATTATTGTTGCAGATAGGGAAATGGTGGAGGAGAAGGCTGATGATATGCTTTTAGAAGCTCGGATTTCTGACGTGGCATTTTTGGTCGTTGGAGACCCTTTTGGGTAATTTTTTTTTTCCTCCTTGATTTATGCAGTTTGGGTATTTTCGTTGAATTTTGAGAGTTTGTTATACGAAACTTTCAAATGCATTGATTGACTTACTGTTAATAATAGATTATTGGATTTAAAGATTGTGTTGTGGATGAGAGCATGATGCATATATGATCCATATAACTCTACAAAGTGGGATAAAAGCTTGTTTCTTTGTTCTTGTTGAGATCATGCAGTTTTAGTAATGTATTTTTGCTTTAGCATTGTCTTTCTTTGTTTGGAAGGAAAGGGTCCTTGAATTTTAATTTTAATTGCATTTTCTTGATTTAAATGTTATGGCATTGGATGCAGAGCAACGACACACACAGATCTCGTTGTGCGAGCCAAGAAGTTGGGTGTGGATGTTAAAGTGGTGCACAATGCCTCTGTTATGAATGCGATCGGGGTTTGTGGGCTCCAGCTCTATCACTATGGGGAGACCGTTTCAATACCCTTTTTCACTGATACTTGGAGACCTGATAGTTTCTACGAAAGGATCAAAAGAAATCGAGCACTTGGGTTACACACACTTTGCCTATTAGGTCGAGTTGATCCATACCCAGAGCCTTTGTTTTTTGAGCTATGGCTATTACGTTTGTGCTTCAGTTTGTTGTCTAATTGCTTGTTTTGATATTTGCAGATATAAAAGTGAAGGAACCTTCACTAGAGTCCTTGTGCAGGTTTGATATGAGATTGATTGGTGTACTCTAATATGATGGCCTTTTTCTATTTATTAGTCTGACTATTCTTTACATCTTTTTCATATGATATTTCAGAGGGAAAAAAGTATATGAGCCACCGAGATTTATGACAATAAACACAGCAATTGAGCAGCTCTTGGAGGTGGAACAAAACCTCAAGGAATCAGGTAAATCACTACATTAAGTGTGCAGTTATCGTGTTTTTCATGTTTTAGTTAATCTTTATCTTAGAGCTTAGTCATACAATGTCACAAGTGAATGTGAACCATATGTAAATTTGGCACGATTAGATATTCATTTGTGTCTTCTCAAGGTACAATTGGACGAGAGGTTTTGCCCTTGTCGATTGGCTCTTGTTTTAATGTGTAGTAGGGATGATATCATATATTGAGTAGCCCTCTTATTAGTGAAAAAACACTTGTAGATGTATCGACAATCTTGGAAGGTGGATTGGTTATTCTAATAAGTGCACTTATTTGATTATGATCCTATAAATTTTAATCCGATTATCATTTCCTATTATTGCGCAGTATACAATGAAGACACAACTTGTGTTGGTTTAGCGCGAGTGGGTTGTGAAGATCAGGTGATAGTTGCAGCCTCGATGAAGCAACTTTTGACGATAGATTTTGGCCCCCCTTTACATTGCCTTGTCATAGTAGGCGATACTCACCCTCTCGAAGAAGAAATGCTGGAGTTCTATAAAATCGACTCAAGTTAAAAAAAAAAAAAAAAAAAATCTATTTTTGTTGGTTGCATATGAAGATATTGTTTCAATAGAATTTGTCTACATATCATTTGATTTCTTCACTATCTTTGCATATTTGTACAATTCTACTCTGGTTTTGTATTTCTGCAGCTTTTGCTGTTGAGAAGATCAGAATCATACAGTGTGTAATTTATTAATTTTAATGAGCAAAGTACTTTTATCGTATTCCCTCTTGATTTAAATCAGTTTGATAACTAGTTGATAAATACCTCCATCATAAGGTTAATTGCATGAACAATCACTAAACTATGTTACTTGTATCAAATTACGTAGCAGAAATTCAATTTATATCTAACATCTATGGTTTCATTTCAAATTTCTGTCTCGTTTTATTCTATATGGCAATTAGAGGTTCCAGTGGATTTCCCTTCATAAAACCAACATAAATTTGATCAAAAATATTGAAAGAAATCTGGTTTTATAAATTCAGACAAAAATTTGGATACAAATTTGAACCTAAATATAAATTATCATCCATTTAGATGAAAATTAATGTAGATGGCTGATTAAATTAAAAACAATATATCATTTCTCATGGTCTATGTCACCAATGAAAATATAGATCTTAAATTCCATATAAATAAACATAAAACTTAAAGAAGAATTATTGCAAGATGTAAAGTAAATTAAATATATAAAAACTAAGCTTAGTTCCATTTTTTTCCTGCAAGTCTAGAGGGGCAACAAAGAACTGTACACCCTAGTATGTTGAGATCTATTTAAAAAGATATGTTATCTACATTACTTGAAAATTGATCATTTATGTGATCTCTATAAGGTATCACCCCATCCACCCCTTGGAGGATCAGAGGATTTTGTACATTATACCTGCAAAATAGGAACTGATCCCATCAGTCGAAAAAGATGCATCGATCCTTGCAATCAATAGCTATATGGAGCAAAACCCCCACACTTTCCCTGCAACCATGTTAGTCGTATATAGTTGCTTTGCAGAGAAAGGAACATCTCTCTATAACTGGGATTCTCAAACAGATCCAGGGCAGCATAGTAGAGATTGTCTTGAATGCCTTCGATCTCATCCAAGGTTTTTATGCAGTTGGTGATCGTGAATCTTTCATCAATTTGAGGCTTTGTCAATGTTCTCAGCTTTGAGGAATTGATCATATCCGACAAGGCTTCCATCATTGAATCGCCTAATTCTTGATTCCACTGACTTTGTTCGGGTGTAGGCCCCACTTCTGAGGAACGCTTTCTCTTTTTGTCAGCCATGGTCTTGCTAGTGCTCAGCGGTGAAGACCCGTTTCCTTGCATGAATTTTGAAGTAGATGGAGTTTTAGGACTCGGGTTTACACCTTCTGGACCTAACTGATTGATCCCGGTCGACTTGTCCAATTCTTCGTAGTGGCTTGATTGGGCATACTTTCCATCAACTCCCGAATCTGCAAATATTATGCATAGTTGGTCATATATAGGACACTCCTTCGTCTTCACCGGTTCAATCTTGGCTTGTGCCTGAATGTATACGATGATTGATCAAACAAAATGACCTCAAGATTTAGTGGTGTGTTTACATAGAGAAAAAGGAAGGAGAGATACCCCAATGTCTTCCCATAGGTCAAAACCCATGTAGCAAGGATCCTGCAACGCGTCATTTTGGGTAAAAGCTGACTGAAGATTGTGATAGCGTGTACGTAGAACATCTAGATGCTTTCTCAATTGATTGTTATTGAAACTTAAACCGGTCTGTCTATTGAAATCCTCACGGATCTGGTTCCATGTTTTCTTATCAAAAACATTGTTTGGCCTGTTTCCCAGTTGAATCTGCTCCACAACTATGTCTGCGAAGATCTTATCAAGTGCTGGTGTCCATCTCGTTCTCAAACGCTCTTGCTTGGTTTGCTGTTCATTTGCTTCACCATCCATCTGTAGAATCAGTAACGAATCACAAAAAACGAATTATTACCCCTCAACAAGGCCTAAAAACCCTCTCAAGAAGAAGATCAAGCTTTTAACTGGAATTGCAAGGTCTAGCTTACCTTGACTAGATCCTCACCCCAAATTTTGCATATGCGATTGAAATGTTGGCTCTGCTCCTCTGCAAGTGTGTCCCACATCACACTGTCACGATTTAGTAAAACTCACACTTAGATTGATTGGGTTTACTTCATTAATAAATTCACTTTTCAACAAAAGAATAGCATTCTCCAAGGAAACAACAATGCAGTGAATAAGCTTAAATTCAAACAACTAATCAGACACTGCAAAGTATCCAAATTTTCCTTTCTATATTGGTTTGTGTACATCGTGAAAAACTCAAAATTAGGACATACAACTTGACACAATATTAGGCCAAAAGGGACATATTCCCAAATAAGTCCCAAATAATGTTCAAGAATCTATCATCATTAATTGATACCATGAAGCAACAATGAAGTTATGTAAAGTGGCTGCATATGTGAATAAAATTGAAAATAGCTGCCATACTCTGCATGGAAACACTCAAACATAGCCTCAGTTTGGCCTTCTGGTAGGCCCCCTTCTTCCAATCAGGAAGATTAGCTCACTATCCCCTTCTTCGTTCTCTTTCTTTCCTAGTAATGTCAAACATGCAAAAAGCAGGTTTGAGCCTTCATTATTACATCAGAGACGTAATATTGAAAAACACTTGGAAGTTAAGATTCACATACATATTCCATGTTTCTGTTTTATATGGTGTCCAATATTGTATTTTAAATTTCCAGGTAAAGATATAGAGATACTAAACAATATCTAGCTAACTTTCAGTCTTCTAACATTCTCATCATAATGTGAATTCCAAACCATGTCGACAAAAACTACTATAGAACTACTTTCCAAGTTCCACAACATTGAGGTTTTTGAAGTGGAGAACAAAGCAATCAATAGCTCTAACGGAGACGAATCAATAGCAACCAACACTTATTATGACAGCTGATGAATTTACATTTCCTTGTTGACATATCACCATGGAAAATATGATAATTTCTCTTTTCTCATGACAGTCAGCATATGTTTTCAAACTCGACTTCAAATACAGTTATGAAAAGGCATATAATTTTGTCGTGTTTCTCTAACAAACTCTTCTCAAGCTTTAGAAACCTTTTGAACATTTTGCACGTGTATCATGTTATTTTGGTCAAATAAACAATGAAATTGAGCTCAACTCCAAAAAACAATTAACTTGGTCTCTCCAAAAAAAATTTCATTTGAAGAGACCTAAAACATTATGAATGGGATCAAAAATTCTTGTTTTCAATGCACCAGTGACGGCAACTCATAATACTTGCAAATAATGAAAGAAACAGAAAAAAAAAAACACCGGTTGTGTAATGACAGGGCAGTCCAAAAAGCAATCCTTTTCAACAAAACCATTACGATACTCGATAATTAAACTGAAATGCTAAACTCTAAATATATACTAGGGAAAACAATAACTGATCACATTTGGCTACTACATCCTCAACAAACCACATTTAATACAGCATATGGGGATCTCTAAAAAAACGAGAACTTTGATCACATTGATGCACACAAACAAGAATAGTTGAAGGAAAATATAAATTGAAACATCATACACAACTACAAAAAATAACAACCATTCCACCTAGCTTAACCCCAATCCCCCAATTCAAAAAAAATAAAAAATTTATCAAAGTATAATCGAATTTGCATTGTATCCATAAACCCTAAATTACAGCAGTTTTCAAAAACCCATTTTACTAACAAAAAAAAATATTTAACCCTAAAATCCATTACAGAACACGAATTTCACAGTAAGTAGACACATATAGTAAAAAATGAATTTTAAAATGCAACAAGATATGGTGGGAAGAAAATCTACCTGATCGGGAAAATCAATCGGGGCCTCGATGCTTCAATTCAGACGGTCTCACATCAAAAATTGAGAAATTAGGTTTAGGCTTAGACCAATTTTCATTTTATGGGTAAAGGTAAAAAGGGGTATAAAATCCAAAAATTAATGCGTCATTTGTTGCTATTATAATTTATATTTAATTTAAATTTAATGTGTAATTAATTAATACTTTTTGGGCTTCGTTAATGGACTTTAACCTGATTATCTAATTGGGCCGTTAGCCCATAAAAAAATAATATTTTCTTCAATTCTAAAGAAAGACGTTTGTTTCTTGAGAATACATCTGTTATTTATTTCATAAATTCGTGTTGACTGATAATAAGATATGAATATCATGTTAACAAATAATCTCTCCAAAAAACTTGTAATTAAAATATTCGTCAGAAATGTATGGGGTAATATAATATTCCCATACACCTTCTATGAGGTTTCAAATTATATTGTTTACTTAAAACTTAAAAGTTAATTTTTTATTTTCTTGAATGAATTATGATTAAAAAAAAAAAAAGTAGGGCTTGTATGCCAAAATACCAGCAAACAAGTAGGACAAGGACATTGCCCCTTCTATTCATTGAGAAAGCCCCATTTTATTTGCCAAAATTGATTGCGTGGAATTAGAAATTAAATCCACAATTATAATTTACATTTTATTTGCTGGATCTCTCGACATAATTTAGCTTTAGGTGTAATGATCCCATCACTCAAGAACATTACATCATCCAATATAATTTTCTAGGTACATCCAATATGTAAAAATAATTAAAAATCAATAAAATATGTCATGCATCTCAATTAATTATTAACATTAAAAACTGTTAAGCATACCAATATTTATATATAGGAAGCCGTCTTCTTGAATATTGTCAAATTTAAAGGATTCATATGAAAAATTACAGTGTCAATTTGGTGTGTAGTTTTGGTGCTTATTTTATGATTTTTTCATAAATTGGCACACCATTTAAGGTTGAATTTACAACAAAAGGTTATGATTTTATGAAAGTAGTTAAGACTGAAATGTTGATAGCAACAAAATAACTAAAACGAATAAATTATTTATAAAGTTGATTATTGATATTGATTGGAACATGTTGATTATATATACTTGTGTATCTCTTCAAGGTGATAAATTAATATTCATATGTATTTGTTGGAAATTACGTGGAAATTGATGAAAATTTGAGACTTATAAAATTGCACTTTCAAATAATGAAAAGAGTAAAAGAGGATGTGCAATATAGACCATTATCATGTGTGTGTAGTGGCTTGTTCTAATCTGTACTAAGGTAAGCATATTTATCTTGTCACGAATTTAAGAATAATAATAATTATTTTTCATTACTGATTGTTCTAATTTATGTAAAAGCCACTGTTATATGGTTATTTTTGTCAACGATCAACATAAATTTATTAACAAGTTGACAGTTACTTAACAATCATGATGAAAATTTTAAAATGAGTTTAAAAATTAAAACACTTCTATTTAAGTAAAGAAAATTTATATATAGCAATGCTATTAAAACGAGTTGAAGTCTATTATTAAGAGATTTTGTTGGAATATGATAACCTTATTATTGTAATGTTTGAAAGGTAAAATTATGCGACAAATCTTTAGATTAAAATTAGTTTCTGGCTATGCTAAAATTTTAGGTTATGTTTTATTGTACTATGTATATCTTTTGTGAAAACAAAACTATGATTATCATCACAAACATGTGAACCAATCAGAATAATCTTGAATATTGGTTATATAATTTGTAAAGATCTACAAATCAAAATAATGTAATAACTATAAAATGGTAAGTAGGTTGAATATATACTGATCAAACTTTTCAACCAATCATAAAACTAGTATATATATGTATATATATATATTTTTGATGGTTGAATAATAAACCTTATTCTATACTGATTAAACTTCAAACTTAAAATGATATTTGTGATTTTTAAATGTATCTCATTATATGTATTTGAATGAAACATGATATCCAAAACCAAATCAACAATAATAATTATTTTGCTAGTAACGCGGCAACTGTGTACCTAAAGTACCTAACCTACCCAACCTTAAAGAATAAATAACAATCATATCCACACATCTACAAGGGCAGAATAGCCATTACACCCAAACCTTTTTCTTTTTCCTTTTCTTTTTCACGAAGCAAGAAAAGGACTCCATTGTTAACAACTGTCGGTGCCTGTTCTTCACTCCAAATCCCCTGTTTTTTCTAACAACAATCTTAACTCAACTAAATTACCCACATTTGTCCAAAGATTCCATTTTCTTTTCTCATTAAATCCTGTATTAGATTCCTTGAGTCAAAACCCAGTCTTTATTTCCACTTTTGCTTGCATTTTCCTTCTCTTCTCATTTCTAAACTCTCCCACCAAATAAAAAATCAAAAAAATCAAGTCTTGGAAGAAACCGTCTCTCTCTCTCTCTCTCTCTCTAGAACAATGGAGGAGAAGGGGCGTTCAAAGAGGGGGTGGTGTGGGTGGTTCTTGGTGCTAATAGTTGTAGCTGCCATTGCATTTGCAATATTCTACACAGTGAAGCAAAAGATGCACAAATCAGGCCCAGATGCAGCCCCTATTCCGGGCCCACCAGGCGCCATTGCCAAGAAATATGCAGATGCTCTCAAAGTTGCTACTCAGTTCCTCGACATACAGAAATGTACATTCCCACTTCCTTTGTTTTCAATTTCCATTAGATCTGTTCACTTATTTGCTGTTATCAGTTAGATTTGGTTTCAAGACTAGGTTAGAATTGGGAATAAAATGTTTTCTTGATTGTGGGATTGTTGTTTGGCATTGAAGCTGGGAAGCTGGTGGGAAATGAGATTTCTTGGAGAGGGGATTCTGCTTTGGATGATGGGAGTGAAGCAAAATTGGATCTTTCCAAGGGGATGTATGATGCTGGGGATCATATGAAGTTTGGATTTCCAATGGCTTACACTGCCACTGTGCTTTCGTGGTCGATTCTCGAGTATGGGGATCAAATGAAGGCTGTTAATCAATTGGAATCTGTTCAAGGCTCTCTTAAGTGGATCACAGATTATCTGATTAATGCTCATCCTACTGATAATGTTCTGTACATTCAGGTTTATTTCAATCTTTGTGTGTTTTAGAAGGCTTTCTCGTTTTATCTGAATACTTGATGTGTAGTGTTGTGTAATGTGTCAATAATGCTCGTGGATCTGGAATTCGTAATTACATTGTTGTTTCCTCGGTTCTTGGATGCTTGTGCAACTGTTGGGACATGTATTACCACATTGTGTCGTAGCCTATGATTCTGTATACTAGAGAGTAAAGCAATGTTCGATCTCAGAAGCATGTCGGATTCTTGACTTTTGTACGAAAATGTGTTGAATAGTGATGTGAAGATGATTTTTTGCGTAAATAGTTTTCGACCATTTTTAGCACAAAGATGGAGAATAAATATATATGTTGAGTGCGTCTTTTTTAACAAAAAAACCCCAACCTTTTTCACCATTTTTCAGGGGAAAAAAAGAAAAAGGATAAAGGATCTCTATGACCACCTTGCGCATAATAGACATATATATTAATGAATTTAGGTCAGAGTTTCTAAGGAAAGAGAAATTTGTATTTCAGTTTATAAAAGAACCCTCTTACGCTTGAAGGGCCATTAAATCAGTTATAAGCCTTAGTCAAATTCTTGAACAGAAACGGGCTGTTGAGCAGCGGTTTTCAGCAGCAATCTTGAAGCCTTTATTCAACCATTTTCGCTTCTATAAAAGGCTCGATCTCTTCTTGGATATGTACTTAATACATCCCAGTTTCTAGTTAGGAGATAGCTAAGCAAGAATTCACTCAAAGCCCTAGCAAAGGTGTGAGGAGAGAGTTGATAGAAATTGACAGAAAGTCATATAGATCTCAATATTGATTGAATCTTGGTTTGAACTTCGTTCATTGTTTGTTTTGCATTGAATTTGTTCATGTGAAACTCTCAACATATATAACAAGTGTTATTGCTCGTGTCCAATGATGACTTGGCAGGTAGGCAGCCCTAAAGCTGACCATAGTTGTTGGGAGAGACCGGAGAACATGAAAGAGGCAAGGCCTCTCACACAGGTGAACACGTCTTCCCCCGGCTCCGACATTGCTGCCGAAACGGCGGCGGCTCTAGCAGCGGCATCTCTCGTCTTCAAGGCCACCGATTCCGCATATTCGGCTTCACTTCTAAAGCACGCCAAACAGTTATTTACATTTGCTGACAAATATAGAGAATATTACAGTGTCAGTATTCCTGAAGTCCAAACATTCTACAATTCCACGGGCTATGGCGACGAGCTATTGTGGGCCGCAAGCTGGCTCTATCATGCAACGGGGGAAAAATTGTATTTTGAGTACGTCACCGGAAAAAACGGGGAAGATTTCGCCAATTGGGGAAGTCCTACTTGGTTTAGCTGGGACAACAAGCTCGCTGGAGCTCAGGTATATTTAACCGATCTTTCAATAAACAAATGTGTTGTAACCATCCTTGGACCCAAAGTATGTAATGAAACACGTCATTGCAGGTTCTGTTGTCAAGAGTTAGCTTCTTTGGCTCGAAAGGGGTCTCGAATTCCAATGTTCTTGGGAAGTACAGAGAGTCGGCCGTGGCTGTCATGTGCGGTCTTTTACCCAAATCGCCAACCGCCACCTCTAGCAGAACTGGCAGTAATTTTCTTTTTCGATTCTTGTTTTTTTACTTGAATGTTCCATTTATTCTTCAGTTTCATTAATAACAAGTTAGTTCCCTCCATATGACTTCACTTCATATTGCTCAACTTCTACTTATATATATGCAGATGGTTTGGTATGGATAAGTCAATGGAATGCTTTACAGCATCCCGTGGCATCGGCATTTTTAGCCGTCATTTACAGTGATTACATGCTCTCGTCTCGAACACCAAAGATTTCTTGTAATGGAAGAAATTTTAGGCCCTCTGATCTAAGAAAGTTTGCCATGTCCCAGGTATACTTCCTCTCTCTCTCTCTCTCTCTCTTGCATGTTACTTATATGCATGGATGAAAATATACCGAAATATCGCTGATATTTACCTGATATTTTCATTTTTCACGTGACCGATACAAAAATGGGTTGTAATGATATATCTCTGAAATTTTCATTTTTTCACGCAATATAGAAACGAGAAATTTCATTAAAATATCAGTAAAATATTGGTATCGATTTCGATATCGGTGGCTTCATGGTACAAATTGTAGGAAAATCGGTGAAATATCGGTAAATATCGGTGGAATATATTTTTACAAAATTAAGATACCAATATTTCAATTGAAACTGAAATTTTCATCCTTTCTTATATGTATCTTATATAAACATTTCAGGCAGATTATGTGTTGGGTGAGAATCCATTGAAGATGAGTTATCTTGTGGGGTATGGTGATAAGTATCCACAATATGTGCATCATAGAGGAGCCTCAATCCCGACTGACGCAACCACGGATTGCAAAGATGGGTTCAAATGGCTCGATTCGGACCAGCCAAACCCAAATGTTGCAATGGGTGCGTTGGTCGGTGGACCATTTCTTAACGAGTCGTTTATTGATTCAAGAAACAACTCAATGCAGACCGAACCCAGTACATACAACAGTGCGGTCATCATCGGGCTCCTCTCCGCCTTGGTCACCACATCATCTGTCGTTCAATCGTTCACATGAGAACCATTCGTTTTCGACTAAAGTTCACACTATAGTTACTATATATATGGTCTTTAGGTAATGGGAAACACATTTTGTGCATATCTATCTTTCCACCGTGAGTATGTGTAAATTTTGTAAGAGTTGTTATGGTGATATGCTGTTTTTGTAAGAATGTTATAATATGGTCACTTCAATTTGATTGTGTTTGAGTTGTTCTATTTTTCCATTTAATTTTGCACGTGTCATTATTACATTGGTGATTGTGTTTGATGGTTTAATGAGTCATGACAAACACGTGATCAAATTAAAAAGTTAGGATGATGTGCAGTTTAACAAGTGGAACTCATAAAGTTGCACAATGACTTCAAAAAGTTTGTGCTCTCTCTATATTTAGCACTTTATACATGACTCGATAGAGAAGTTTCTGTTATGGATAGAGCACTTTGAGAAGTGGGTTTGTCTGTATTTTGTCGTTTCCATGCCCTACTGTAAAATACTCTTTCTGTCCTAAAATATAAATCGTTTAAAAAAATTTATCTCAAAATAAATTATTTTAAGATTTCAAAACATATTTATATATTATCTTCCAAAAATTCCTTCATTTTTACTCCTATAAGAAGAAAAAAGACTCATGCAATAACTATATTTGAACAAGGATAGATCAACTTTTGTATTATTTTTCTTAATTTGTGTGAACAAATCTAAAATAACATTTATTTCAATTTATTTCGGATGGAAGCAGTAGTATTTTATAGTGTGTGTATATATATATATATATAATTATCAAGGTCAATTGATTTGTGTCACGTGTAGATGAAAATACTTGGTTTTAGAGTTAGTTTGAACTTTTAGAGTTAGACCTTCAATCAGACCATTAAAGACCTATTTTTTTGGATAAAGATTAAAATCATGGATTATCTTGACATAAAAATCATTATCAACTATGTCGGAAATGCACCAAGTAAAGTAAGCCACTATTTTCTTCCATCATTCCATGTAAATTCAACTTATATACAAATTACTGTACGTATTCTGAAGCAATGGAGTCACACTTGGATTCCAATATTCTATGTTTTTTCTTTATCATTTATTCCAATTTTAATTATATATTCCGCTAATAAATTCGTGATATAATTTTATGCATATGGAATATATTTTTTAATTGAAATATGAAATATAATACAGTCTTTAATTGTAGAGGATGTCCCAAATCTCGTGTGCTGAGTCAACCAGTCAAATTTTATTTTATAATTTATAGGGAAGTCTTTTCAGTTTGGTCCCTTAAATTCCAACTATTTACAAAATATTCCTTCATTGTCGGCAACTTCAGATTGTTCACTTTTGTGACATCTACTACAATAGGGAGTTTGGTGGCTCCAATCTACATTGCTTGCAATCTGCAAGATAAATATAATAGTCTAATTTAAATATATAATATTTTCTACTTGGATAATATTTTTTATGATTGAAATCATATCGATTTGTCCTTCTCTTTCATATTAAGACATTCAGTTTATGTTACATTTCCCCTTAATTTATGTGTAGAACTTATAGCGAATTATACTTGGTGTATAATATTGTGTGTGTTGTTAGAGATGTTATTTCTTTTACTAATATTTTATTGTTATTTCCAGAATGTAATGAATTATAAAACTATTCAAGAAATTTGGTGGGATGAAGTAATTTTTTATAACTGAATGTCTTTAAGTGAGCTATCTTTGATCATTATCTGTATAATTCATGAATCACGTTATTAAAAATAAATAAATTAATTAAATGTTGATTAATCGTAAACAGCGAACTTACATTTAATTTAGCTAAGTTATGTATATATTTTTCACAACAAAAAAATTAGAACAATATAGATCATATTAATGTTTCATTTTATATGCATCGTTTTCTATACAATAATTTAATAGTGTTACAACGCAAATATAGATGTATATATTGTTATGTATAATATAAATATTGAGATACTATTTTACAATAAAAGGTATAAATTAAGTAAGGAAAATGTAAAGTTCATTAATTAAGAATATATATAATTCAAAAATAAGATTTCAATTAACATACTACATACACTGTCCAAAAAACATTCCATCGATTAATCAAAATACAAAAGATCATCAAATATACATGGAAAACAGGTACAAATAAATAAGCATGGTCTAACAAATTTAAATTAAACGAGTATATGTTAGACACAGTCTAATTAAAACACAAAATTTCATTAATAGAAGTATTCCAACTATATAATCCCCTAGGGCCTAGATCTTTGCTATTATCATGTCCTCTGTGTCAGTTGATTTAAAATTCTTCTATTTACTTTGCTTAAATATTGGAAATTTAAATGTCAACGAGCAATATCTGATCTCGTGGTATATCCCAATTGTTGTTCCATCTCCCAACTTAGCTTTGGTGCATCCCCATTATGAATTGGAACATAATCCTGCATCAAAAATATAATTATTTGATATTAACATTTCATTTCATGAAAATATGTATGATTCCTACTTGTATAAATATTTTTGTTTTACAGATATCATATCTAATGTAAAAATATCCAACATTTATTTGTATGCATATGTTAGGGTCAAGTTTACTTTTATCCATTTTCATAAAGTAATATATTTTTTTACTCATAGTAATAAAAAATAACTTTCTAACCATTTTAGAACAAAATCATTATTTATTTTCCCAAAAAAACCCTTATAAAAGATAATTTTTTTACTCATTGTTGGGACGCAAAAACTCGCGTGCACCCGTCACACCGTGCGCGGCAACAGTGTTCAAGTATGTTATTTTCAGTTCTAAGTATGTGATTTTCAATTCCAAGTATGTGATTTTTTTTTTCACGCTGTGGGGCACGATCCGACCGTGCAACATGTGTAGCGCATGGTATGGGGTACGATCGATAGTGCGCGTCACAAGTATGTGATTTTTTAGCTTTAAATATGTATTTATTTTTGTTTTGGCACACGGTCGACCGTGCCCAAAACGCGATCATCCCGTCGCACTGTGCGACGGTTGCACGCGAGACTGACTCTGGTTGGGAAAAATCAATATTATACACAATATGTGTTTTATGTGTTTATAAGTAGTTTCTCATCTACAAAATATCATAGTAAAATAAATTTATAATAATAGAATTTAATTATAATTGAGAGGAACCCGACAATGTGGGGCCCGTATGTGGAGTTAGGACAGAAATGGTACTGAGTATGACCGATGTGGTACCTCAAGCTTGGACATAAGCTCACGGGCAGTTTGGGCAGACAAAATAATGTGACGGGCAGATGGTGCAATGAAGCCCTCATCCACAGCCTTGTCTATGAAAGACAGCAATGAGTTGTAGTACCCATCTACGTTGAGCAAACCTACCTGTAAATATATTTAAATAAAAAATCATAATTAGTTTATATATATATATATAATATCATCTAAATATATGTGAAATTAATCCACTATTAATAGTACATATGATAAAAGTGGAAATTGTAATAATATATACCGGTTTGTCATGAATACCAAGTTGAGCCCAAGTTATAACCTCTAACAGTTCCTCCAATGTACCATAGCCACCTGCAATTTAACTTTAAATTATTAATTACAATTTCTCTAATTTTATTTTTGTTTTAATAAAAAGTACAACTATGTCCTTGTTTCCACATCACTAACATTGTACCAAATTCCACACATGATATTGAGTGCAATATGCAACTTGATACCAACAACTTTAACAAATACTTAACTATAATCCCTTTGGGGTTAAACACAATTTATCATTCAAAAGCAAGTGTAATTTCTTTTTGAGGAATCTAACTACAATTATAATAAAATTAAATAACAATTAAGAAATAGATTTTTTTTCTTAAAAAAAAATTACCAGGTAGGGCTATAAATGCATCAGCTTGTCTAGCCATCTCTGCTTTTCTCTGGTGCATACCAGAAACTGCTCTCACTTCCCCGACTGGTTCCCCTGTTATCTGAAATGACATTTTTGACCCTCAGATTAAATGCTCATAATTATGAGAATATAATTTTATGGAATTAATTTCATTCTTGAATCTTGATATGGAGAAAAAGTTTTTTTTTTTTTCTTTATATAATTATACCTCTCTAGGCATCAGAGTTTTGGGAATCACTCTGCAGAAAAGAAGATCAATTATGTAAAAAATCAAGATATATAAAATGAAAAATAAAAAAAATAAAAAAATAGAAAAAAAAAATACCCTAACACGTGGCGACCACCATTGTACACAGCTTGAGAGACTAGTCCCATCAATCCAATGCTTCCACCTCCATAAACCAAGTCTATGTTTCTTTCAACCTGTCCATAATTAATATCTTTTCAATAATATTATATAAATATATTTCCACACAGACATATATTTTTGCATTATCAACACGCAATATGAGTTCAACTTGAACACCATGTTATAGTTAACAACTCATAAAATAAATAAATAAATCATAATCAATCTTATCTCCATGATCATCCCATTCAAGCCAAAAATCTTGGTAGCCACAACTTAATTATCTGATAAAATGTTTCAATTTTCTGATAATAGCTACTACAAATGATTTTCCTCACATAAACAGATAATACATATAGAGAAAAAAAAAATTAAATTTCTTGATAATGAAGAAAATTGTTACCAATTCTTTTCCAAGCTGTACAGCTGCAATTTGGTAGCTAGGGTTCTTGCCAGGACTGCTTCCACAGAAGACACATATTCTCTTGAATCTTGATGCCTTTGTGGGCTGTTGTTGGATATTTTCCATTGTAAAGTGTTTTCTTGAAAAGGATATATATATATATATATATATATATATATATATATATATATATATTTTAATGGACTGGTTTTCTTTGATTTTGAAGAAGGGTTGATTTGAAGCAGAGAAAGAGAAGTAGTGATATTTGTGATAGTTGGAAAGTGGAGAAAAATGGTGAGTAGAAAGGAATGAAATGAAGGGGTGATGAGTACAATGGCAAGTAATTGGTCCCCTTTTATATCCAAATGGCTATGGCCTTCCAATACTAGTTTTGCACTTGGCATGTGTTTTTCTTTTTTTATTTAAGTTATTTTTGGTTTTATATTTCAAATTGGTGTCATTTTCAATCTAAAGTCTACAGAAAAAAAGGGGCTGCCGTGGACTAGTATTTCTTTTTATGGGTTTTTCTTGTTCTTGAGTTTGGGAATTTCTGCTTGATGTATGACCCATATGTTTTTCCTATTTAATTTGATATCTATCATTAAATGATAGTATTTTTATAAAACTAAAGAATTTTTTCATCCTACCCTTTCACCATAATATGACAAGTTTTAGACCTTGCCATATTTGATTGTTGTAGTGTTTAGAGCTTTTCTTACTGATGCAGCAGAAACACGATACAATGTGTGAATATCCGTTGATTCTACACGAATATCGGAATAAAACACGATTAAAGGGATAACCCAATATTTTAAGATAAAAACTTTTGTGCACCTAGTGCACGGACATTAGATACGTGCACCCGAATCAATTTGGCCCGCCACGCGCCCGCACGCACCACCAGGTTGCGGACAAAATCCGCCTAAATATGATCCCAGGTGTCAAACCTTTATGTTATGTTAACTATAACTTTTAGTAGTATTAGTCATACCTTTTGTAAGGTTAGCTGTACCTTAACATTATTTTTAAACAAACATATTAACATTTCATTCCTTTTAGTTATAACAGTCAACTTTTAGTTATGTTAGTTTTACCCTTATATATTACATAAATGTATGACTATGTTGATATAAAGGTATAAGTAATATCACATAAAGATATGAGTATTATCACATAAAGGTAAATATGTACAAATTGTGGCGAAATTAGGGTTTTTTTTTAAGTTAAAAGTATTAAATAAAGGTATGATATATGTACATAAATGTATGACTAATATAATATAAATGTACGACTAATATAACATAAAGACATGACTAACATAACATAGATGTTAGGGAAAAAAAAGTAAAAATTCGTAGATCCGGGTCAATCCGGACTCGACCCGAGTGCATGTGTGTATCAGGTGCATATGCATGCTACTCATATTTTAATTCATATTCAACTGACTAAAATGTTTATAAATGATCTCTTAAATAAGAGTAAAAAACCATAATAATAAATAAGTACGAATATGTGAAAATAATCTAAATAAATCAAATAATATAATTAAGATACTAATTTCCTATAAATCTTGATTTTCCAAATCGACTCATATTTATTCTAGATTGCTATCGCAATCTCGATTCCATAACTTACATAGCTAAAAAAAAAATTTAAAAACCCACAAATTGGTTTGATCAAATGCAATTTTTTTATAATATAAAAGAGGCAAAAGTTAAAAAATAATAATAATCCAGTGGACCAGATGAAATATAAAAATGACAATAAGTGTAATTCTCTCTATTTTATTTTCCATAATACACAGAACCTACACATGCACAAGTTGCACATAGATTATATATACAACGTTTTAAGCTAATAAATATATCGATTTAATTTCAATATTGAAATGTTTATGTTGTACTAGTAATACCTTACTATTCAATTCTAAATCATGACTATATATATTATGTAACAAATACTTGCAACAATAAAAATAAATGCAATTTACTTTTATTTAAAATTTGAATATTAAATGTGGGTTGCACATATAAATGAATTCGATGAAGTTGACAATAATGGAATGGAGCAAGGGGTGGTGGGATCGAGTGAGTAACATGGGATGAATGCTGCCAAGACGGTGCCGTATAGAGGTGCACGTGCACCTTTATGGGCTAACTAAGCTCCGACAAACTCACCAATATGGCCTCATTCACATATGCATATTTAGACCAAAATTCTTCTCCCATTTATTCCTCATCAACTACTATAACCTACACTTCTCCATACCTAGCTAATATTCTATTTCTCATCCACATTCCAATTGTTATCTTTATTTCAATAGTTTTGTTCAGAAAGAGACTTAATTTACTAAAAGTATTTTTGTAGCTGAACTCATGATTGTTAAGAGGAATTTTTCGTTTGTAGTAAAAAGGAAGCTATCATACGCAGATTGTAACAACTAAGGTCAATTTACCGTCCTTGGTAAATTTCCCCTTATGTTAGAAGAGATTGCACGATCTTATTGATGTCTACTCCATTATGAACCTTCAAATTATACCATTAAAATGCAATTATAAATGAATGCTGGTTAACCTTTGCTAGATGCTACATCTAACTAGTGAAATGAATTATTCACTAAATATAATACTAATTATCCATATACATGTATGTATTAATGTATATATATTTGTTTATTTTTATGGATAATGGATAACATCTTTAATTTTATTTATCAAATATCAGCAAAGATTTTTCATGGAAAGTCTTTTTCCACATATTTATGATAATTATCCTCTTTTTTTTTTTTTTTTGTGAGCATGCATCTTTATAGGTGGTCCACATACTCATGACCACTGAGTACATTTTGACCAACCTATTAGTTGGGAATTGAATTAGACGATAAAACCACAAATTGTAAGTTTCCAGGTAGCTTGGCTTGAAGTTGCTGGGGCTACAATTTGGAGTGAAATTGCTCTTTTGGAAAACGACTAATCATTGAAATGCCCTTCATTAATTCAAAACAAATAGGCGCACTTGTAAATATAATTGCGCTTTTGCAATTAATTAAATTCCACTATCCAATTAATATGCGCCATAAAGAAACTAGGAGACGTGGCGCACATCTCAGCCGTTGATTTTTGCGATTGGATCATAGTTAGTTGGAGCTAAAAGTTTATGAATGGGCTATTTCCAAGAAGATCCTCTCTCCGACATAATGACACCTTATTAAAAAAATGTTATAATTTTGGGTTTTAATTATTTCAAAACTTCGGTTGAAGCATGCTTGTAAAGGTGAGAACAAAGAGGAGAGAGAGAGTGTGTTTTAAGCGTTTAAGTGGTACTATTCTTCTTCATCTATACATTCCAAATGGGGTAAGCTAAGTATAGGTAATGACTATCGAGTTACGTGGCCCACACCACCCTATCAATTTTTTTATTTTTTTTAAATTACATTTTGTTATTTGATATACATGGTCATTTTTAAATTATGTTAATTAGATTTGTTTTACTATACTTTACCACCTAAGATAGTAGTAAAAACAAGTCTGTTACTTTGACAACGACATGTGTCATAAATCTGATATAGTCATTAATTTTAAATTTAACAATTAAAGAAATTAACGATAGACATATTTAAATATATTCATGGTGAGTAGGAGATTATTTCACAAATTATACGCATTTTTAAATATCGACTTAAGTTGTCAATTTTGTTAATATTGGTGTGTATTCTTCTATTTTAGACTGCAATTTGACACATAAATAATAAATTATCTTCGAAATGGAAGAATTAATAGTGTAAAGGATCAGTTATCTTTCATGATCGTGTCATAAGTCTACCTTAGTTGACTTTTTTATTTAATTTCAACTACATAAGTTCTCTACTTTATTCGGCTTATTATATCATTTGGTCAATCTTAATTAATTTAATTTAATTTCCGTCTTAGCGCTGTAATTTCTTTCTTTGGTCATAATCATAAAAAGCGTGCTTCGATCGAGCATTTAAGAGGTAAAGTCGTGTGAATCATTGATAATTTCACTATTCTGATTAGATAAATAACGATAATTGATACATATCTATTATTTTAACAAATAATTTGGTGAAATCAAAATATTATGAAAACAAGACGGAAAGAGTAATGGATAAATGGTGAAAAGAATATTCAAAGCAAGCCACGAGTCGGTTTGTCAATGTGATAATAGTGGGGCCAGCTTGTTAAAATATTATTAATATAAAATTAAACACCATAGAGAAGAACCCTTAAAAATATGATATAATATATCCACCGTGACTTACAAATCCGAAGCTTATTAATATAATATAATATATATACATATATATATATATATATATATATATATATTAGATGTGAGATATGGGAAGAGTCGGATCTAGTCAAATAAATATATGTTTTAATTTTATTTTTTTAAATAGATACAAGTACGTCGATAATGATCTATTGGATCAATCTTGCATCATCTGTATATATTTAGGGCTCGTTTGGTTTACAGGTTTAGGTTGGTTTAGCTTTTTTAACCAACCTAAATCCTTGTTTACTTCGTTGGTTTCAGGCCCGGGTTTAAGTTGGGTTTGGTTCCATGGTACTATTCAATTGGGTTAAAATGGAGGTTTATAAACCTACCAAATATGGTGGGTTAAATAAACCCATTCAAACCCGCTACAGTAATTTTATATGAACTATCCTTTTTGTCCTTATTTTGTTGGATGAAAGTTCCATAATGTCCCCATAAATGAACATAATTTCAATTGTGCCACTATATATTGGTATTGTAATATATAGAAAAGGAATGTATTTGAAACATATTTCAAATATATTTATTATTAATTAAAAAAAACTTACCAAATCAATTAGTGAAAATAGCACGTCATTAAAAATTGAGTTAAATTAGTCATACCCAACCCACAATCAACAATTTTTTAATAATAAATATATAAATGAAAAATGGAAGATTAAAAAAAAAATTCTTATCTATTAGATCCTAGAAGATAATGATCAATTGAATTACTTTCTAATGAAGATTATTTACTATAAAAATCAAACTAATTACTCGAGTTAATGAAAATCATTTTGTCTCTAAATTTTTTTTTTTTTTAATCATCTATCAAATAGATATCTTAAAACTAATTAATATGACTATTTAATGATATCAAATTTAATCTTTATATATATAAAAGAGCAACTAGGATGACACGTGTTATCCTCTGAAAAGGTCAAAAATTATTATTAATAATTATATTAATTAATTTTATTGCAAACACAATCTTTCTAATTCCACTCCAATAATTTTTTGGCATTTCAAAATTTTGCTAATCCCTACATCAATATATTATTAAGGAATCTTTCTAATCACTTGCTAATTATTAGATGGAATTGAGAACTAATTATGTGAGTTAATGAAAAACTAGAAGATAGATGATTAAAAAATTTCAAACTTTTTAATTAAGGAAATTGAATAGTTTTTTTTGTAAATATTTGTTTTAAAATAAACTATAAAATTTATTTGAGAAATTTTGACTTTTATTTTTTTATTATCATTTAATTTAAAAGAAAATTTGAGGGTTAGTCTAAACTTTAACAATAATAAAAAAAAAATGTTGGGAGAGTTGAATAATATAATAGACACAAGTAACAATATAATTTCTCAAAATAACAAACAAAAATCATTTAAATTCATTTACAAATGAAGTATATGTTTCAAAAATTAAATAATATATTAATCATATTGTGCTATAATTAATTTTAAATTATGCGATGTGTATTGCACAAACTCATAATTTTGTTCTTATATAAATAATACTTAAGGTTTTCTAATTTAATTTAATTTTCTTTTTTTAATCACGTATATTACACGGGCACTATATATATATACACACATACATATTAAAAGTTCAATAGGTAAATTTCATTGGGAAAAAAAATCGACAAAGTGTTGGAATTGACATTGTTATAGGTGTAAGGGTATAATTGTCAATTGCAATGTTATCAATTTTAACCACTAAACCAAACAAAAGTTTATAACTCAAACTCACTTTTGTATACTCATAATCATTCAAACCAAACACATAATTTAACTCAAACCTATACAAAACCTACAAATCAAACACTCAAATAACATCTTTTTTGTCTTTGATGAACAGTAAAAGCCCACAATACTTAACCAACCTAAACAAACCCAACCCTCAAACCAAACGTACCCTTATTGTTAATATCCGAAAATATAAAATTCAAAATAAAATCAGTCATTTAGTCACACGTCACCTGTAATTAACTATTACTTTTTCTAGCTTTTATATCGTTTTAATCAACATTAAAAACATAATTATAATTTTAAAATTTTGCCTTTAATTTCCTTAAAAGTAGCGTGAACAACGGAAAATGTCCTGCCGCCACTCTCTATAGTCTCCTATGTACAATTTTCCAACACCTTTTGAGTTTTGAGGAATATTCCTTCTCAAATAGAATCTACTTTTCACTATCTATTTCAAATTTCAAAGTCAAGCTTCTCTTTCATTCATGTTGTTTCTTGAAATTCTCATATATGCAACTATTTTAATTCCTTTCACATGTTTAAGAATGACCAACAAAAAAAGTATGGTTTAGATTATATAGCTTTATAATTTAACGGATCAAATGAAAAACGGAGTAAACGTTTGTGTAAAACGTTTACTCAATAGATGCTTTGCTTTTTTTCTATTTACATTGAATGTTCACAATTTTTTGTTATTGAAGGAAAAGCATGGAATATGAATCACCACAGAAAAGAAACTAGTAGCATTATGAATATGTGTGTTGAATAGCGGTTTGGAAAATGATGTATCAAGAAAAAGGAAGGTAGTGAATAGTAGTTTGAATTAATGAACATTTCCCCATTATTTTGTTTGCTAGCTTTGAGAAAAATTCCACCTAATGGTGCATGTTCCATGATTAGGATAGAATGAATTAAAGTTGGTGGGGTGCGTAGGATAAGGTTCATGTGCACGTGGTAATATCTCTGTCTCTACCTAATTTTGCCTCCTCTAATCCAGCCGAATCCTTCCTCTAATCCCATTAATAATATCTCCAACACTTTGCTGAATTTCTAATATTTTCAGATTTTTTTTCTTCCTAAATGATTACATTAACAATCTAAATTGTCATTTTTAACTATTATTTTTATGTTGGATCTAATTACACAGACACCGCTCGTACTAAATTTTTTCTTTTTCTTTTAATCATTTTCTTAATATGCAGTATTCCTTTTCACTGCAAAAAAAATAGCACACATTCTTGTAGATAAATGACATTTATTATATTAAAATAATGTAAAAACTGAAGTATTCTTTTATCACGACTAGAGATTTCATAATATTTGGATTCAAAGACCCTTATCCAACATCACTCTATTCTAATTGGATTTAATATATCTATATATTTGGATGTAATGTATATCTATATGTTCGAGATAAATACACACATAAATACACACATTAATATATCTATATCTATATTGTTAATGGGATTAGAGGAGCCAGATGTAAATACACACACATGTAAATTAAATAGATGTAGCTCTGAGCCAGATAAATGGGTTTGCTTAGATGTTGGTTGGTGTTGCTAATTTGGTGGGATAATTTAGGTGTAATGAGACTAAATTAACAATGTGATTTCTTTTTTGTTCAAGGAATAAAAATAGGGAAGGGATTAAATTAACAATAATCTTGATTACGTTGCAAGCGTTTTCAAAATAACATTTTTATGTAACGCGCGATATGTTTGATGTTTTTTTTTCTTTTTAATTTAAGATCGTCAATGTTTGAGATCAGTACAACATGCAATTTAATTTCTTAGACAAAAATATACTTTATTAATACGTAGGTATGAGATGGTGTATTTAATTAAGCAGCATAACAAATTAGCCCCTTCTTTGGTTGCTAAATTATTAATTGTAAAATGGTCTGATTCCTGTGGCTTAAAGATGATGCACGTAATTATTAATATATATCCATGAGATTCTACTAAATAAATAAATAGATATGATTATAACCATATATAGTCTATATAATAACATGATTTCCATTCGGCTCGATGTAAAATTTGCAAATCTTATTGATTGTTATGTTTTTAATTATTCAAACATTATAATAGTGAAGAGTTAATCATGTTATATAATTGCTTCACTTTAATAAAAACAATATAAAAAGAAAAAATAATTTGGTATATATAACTGAAATTTTATTGGGGTGCTACATTCCATATAGGCAATTAAATTATGAAAGTGGGGCTACAAATATGTATAATATGAATTAAATATGTATAATATGAATGTCTAAAGTGTTAGTTGATTGATATATATCCATTAGCCTTTCCACAAAAAGTGGCTTTGAGCCTTTTGACTCATAGCATCTTTTTTCAAACATAATAAAACAATGATTAAACTATACAAAATATGTCCAAAAATTAAGCAAAGACTATATGTCTACTCTTAAATGAATCTAGTCGATCGGTTTTTGCACATATTCTGTATTGAGTTTGTTTCAAGCAACCCAATGAATTTGAATGGCATGATTTTTTCATGTATTGATTTGAAGCTCGAGTCTAATTTGTAGAATTTTATATGACTTTATTAGTGAGAATTATGGAATATTGAATCTTGAATAACTATTTAGGATAAAAGGAGTTGAGTGGAAAGTAACATCATCTATAAAAGGGCAAAAGAGAGAGAAGAAAAACCTAACCACTCCCAAAAGAATGAAAGTTGGACGAATTCAAATGGATTAATATTCGTGTGGACACAATTAATTTGGAATTTGTATGACCTTTTGGAGTCTCCAATAGATGGATCTGGACATATGCTTCACTTACACTCTATTAAATAATATATTTCATATACTTAAATAAAATAAAAAAGTATTTCGTCTAATGTCAATAGCCGAACTCTATGACTAAATAGACGACAACAACTACCTGTCATGTTGTCATAATGTTTCAACAATTACCTCTCTATCTTATAAAAGAATAAAATTATTATATACCAATTTAATAATATTTTTTTTCGTTAAAAAGAAAAGTGAGGATGGTATTTGAGGGTCTCGTTTAATTATGATGGGAAATATAAAATATTTGACATTACTGAAAATATCCATTTTAATTTTCTGTACTAAGCTAAAAAGGGAGGCAAAAAGCAACTAATTGGAATTTATATCAATTCAAGAAAAAAAGAATTATGCTGACCACTAGACACGATTCTATTTGTTTTTGTTTTAAATGAACATGGAATTCATGCTCGACCAAGTTTGAGAGTTATCAAGATCTGGAACTCTCTTGTCTAAATCATTTTAATTTTTTTAATATTTACATTAATATATATACTATATATATAGTATGATAATATGTAACATGCAAAATGTTGTCATGTAGCAATCAAGTTAAATTTTAAAAGTAAAAATTAATAAAAAAATATCATCGCAGAATAATTTAGTTTCTATCGAATTTTAACTTTTTATCATTTCATTGATGCATATATATATATATATATATATATATATATATATATATATATATATATTAACAAAGAAATCAGAAAGGACCGAAACTACTACGAGAATGTGTACAAAGTATATCTAATTTGTGTAATAATCAGTATACAATATCATTATTAAATATATATGATATATGACCATAGAATAATTACAAATTAAAACTCCCTCAAAAGTATATAAATACAATCATTTTTTATATCAATATAGGGATAATTTTGCGTGACAAAGTAGTTAATTATAAATACCATGTTTTATACAACTCACGAAATTCCTTATCTTATGAATTACATGAGCAAGAAAAGTAATTAAACACTATAGGTCTCAACATGAGTTTCTCACAGTATTAAATTTATACCTAACTTAATACTTTGGTAAACTTACACATACTAAATTTCTTGTCAAAGAAAGTATAGGAAGTAACTCAATATCATTGGCTGCCTGACGAAGCAACATATATAACGTGTTAATAATTAAAGAAATTAGTCTTCCACGCTTTTCATGAAATAGTAAATAAAACTAAAAGCGTTATTTGCACTTTCTATAAAGCGTTGAATCATAAGAATAGTAACGTGGAACTGAAGTTAGTTCTTCATTTTTTAATTAGAGTATTTAATTTGTAGCGTCACCAATGACTTATGTGTGAATATGAAATAAAATCAGCTGTCGATCATATATGCTATCCTTTTTAATAAATGTTCGAATTCTATGTCTATTAAATTATTGATTATGATCACCCAAAGGAAAAAAAAAAGAACATTATGTTAGTTTTTTTATAATGATATATAATTTTCTTTTTTCATACAATCTTATATAAAATTGTGATTATAGTTAGTTGTTGATTCGTCCGTCTCACATCTAATTCAGGAAATGGTCTCACAAGATTTTTTTTTTTAAGAAAAAAAATCATATTTTTTAATTAATGGTTTACTAGGGTGCCGACTTGCGTGAGGTTTATTAAACTAACCATGCTTCTCATCGTGGAAACACCAACTTTTAAGAGTACTAAAGCTTAATTTGAAAATTTAGATTTTTTTTTATTTAACACTTATATATATATATATAATATAAAAATATATGCATGGAGCTTTTATTGTACTTTTTTAATCTTATATTTTATTTCAACAATTCTTCTCAAATGTTTAAATGTTATATATCTTACAGACGCACTTGACATGCACTTAAAGTATAGAACATCACAAAAATACTATTTTATAATACATAATTCAAACGGAATAATCAATTTCACATAGTTTAGTGAAAACCTTGTATATTGCGATGATGGATTGATGTTTTGAGACCACATTTATTGATTTTAGATAAGAAAATTAAGGAAATGTTTTTTGCTTCTTTTTTTTTTTTTCAGTATTGTATAAAGTTGCATAGAATAAATCAGAACATTTAAAAAAAAAAAATTGGACTACAGATTTTCAACTTTTAGAATTTTAGGTTTGAAAATGAAAAAAAAAAAAGGTTCTAATTAGTACTTAATGTGGACATGAGATCTTTATTGTATTGCAAATATGTCTGATTATAAGTATTAGTGAAACTTAAAGAAGTAGAAATTGATGTAAAAATGGAGCAAAACAAACAGAACTTGATCAGACAAATACGATTCTGAAAATGAATAGATGAAACATACTGTAACTTTCATATACTATGATTTTGATGTATAAACAAATACACACGATACACATTTATGCATTCCACCTCGTAAATAATAAGTTATACAAAATTCAAAATCAAGTGACAGTAGTCATTCCTAATCCAACTCCAAATTAAATATATGCATTATTAGAGATACAAACTATAAATAATGAATGTGTGACGCAAGAAAATACCTAATTGTTGGTATGCAGAAAAATTGAAGATGGTTTGAAGTGATTGATGAATAATAATGCAATAACAGCTAAGTCCCTTCCCATAGGTGTGGGACTACCTAGCACATCATCCACTCGTGTCAATTTATTTAATCATTTTTTTGAATTATCTATATATAGTGTATAACATCAACTCTTACAGTATATACCTTCCAATATCCATGGAATTGACATGTATCGAATCATAACTACTCCCCAAACAAAGCCTTCAAAAACCATGTGTCTTTAAGTAATTGAAAAAAATAAAAGGATTAATTAAGAAGAATTGTGAACATAAATATGGGTTGGATTGTTCTATTCATGGAACAATTTTATATAAGTTTTTGTGTGTTAATATATAGAATAAGAAATGCAAAAATAATTTGATTGTGTATTTTTCTCACCTTTAAAATCTATTTTAAAATTTTCATAGTATATTATTAGACTCATCTACAAGTGTATTACCCTACTCTTTTAATTGATAACTAAGTAGGCAATTGAATTTTTTTAGAGGACTTATCAACTAAATATTGTCAAGAAAATTAGAAGGTATATTTAAATAATAGATTTGCTATATGCATAACTAATACTTTGTGATGAAAAAATATATTTTAAAGACTTTAAATTGTAAAAATAACTTTTTTTTAAAAACCATGTAATTTTACTTGTTAATAAAAGTCCAATCTCTAAAAAGTTCATTCCGACATGACAAGCAATTTTCACATCATAATAATAAAAATAATAAAAAATGAAAAAAAAGAGGGGCCCACAGAAATTCCCCACCATGCGACCAAGCTAAGTTGTCAAGGCAGAGAAGCACACGGTTGGATGATAGGATGGATAGGCAAAGGTTAGGGGGTCCTCTTTGTCTTTGACTAATCAATTTTCATCTCATTAAATTAACCTAATTTGAACTTTTTTTTTTTTTGCTTTTTATTATTGTTTTTTTTTTCCCACTTTCTTACAACTTTATCTTCACCTATCCATTGCCCACTTGAGTTGTGGAAATTTTAGAGGTTCACATGTTCTCAAAGATTATGACATGACTCACATTATCATTGATTAATTTTCCACTTTCTTCAAGTTTTCAATTCAATTTTTTTTAATCATATTTATTTGTATTTTAAAGCTTGAGTGTCGATTCATGAGATGTAAAAATATTAAGTTCATAAGTAAAGAATTTTATATTATCAGCACAATTTTTATTTTTAATAACAAAAATTTAAGGGTTTTGAATGAGCTTATAAGTTCTTAATAATCTTATAAAATGTTTCAGAGTTTGTAAAGCTTATTATAAGTAAAAAAAAAACTCATACATTTTGCTTTGAAATAAGATTTTAATTGACCAGCTTCCTAAAATTTGTTCGTTAATCTTTTTAATATCAATTTTTTCATGCTCAATAATAATAATAATAATAATAATAATAATAACTTATTATTATTATAATAAAATTATTATAATAAAAATAATTTATTATTATTATAGTTATTATTATAAAAATAATTTATTATTATTATAGTTATTATTATAATAACTTATTATTATTATTATTATTATAATAACTTATTATTATTATTATTATTATTATTATTGTTTTTTTTTTCCTCATTACCGAATACCACATCATCAAAAATTAAAATGAAAAGGAGTAGCTGGGCTAGGTAGAAAAGGCCCAAATAATCAAAATTCATTTCTGTAATTCTAATTGGAAATTCGTAATTGGGTGGAGCCCATTAACATGTAGAAAATAATTTATTAATTGGAAATCGTAATTGGGTGGAGCCCATTAACATGTAGAAAATAATTTATTAATCGGAAATCGTAATTGGGTGGAGCCCATTCGTAATTATAATTCAACCAAATACGGGCTTAATGATAATTGTTTTTATGATGGGCTGAGCCCATTAACATATAGAGAATAAAACTGTTGTTCATATAATTTGAATGTTTTTAGTTTTTAGAAACCTTTTCAGGTTATTCTATAAAAACAATATTAATAAAAAAATAAAAAAATAAAAAAGGCAAAGAAAGAAGGAAAACCAAGGAGCAGTGCATTAGTGACAACCAAAGAGCAATGCAGCTCTCACAATTAATACTTTCAGTTTCTTTTCTCTTTCCTTTTTGAATTTTGGGGAATTTCTGAATATTACATTTAATATTAGTTTTGAATTTAATTTTCATTACTTTTGATTATTCATTTCAGTTTTATTTTTTCTTCTTCTTAAATTTATGCTATTTAAAGAAAAAAGGTATTTATTTGTTTGAATTTATTTTATAAATATATAAGTAATCATATTTTTATATTATATGATTTAAATAATATTATGATTATACTATGAGGAAAAAAATTTAAAAAAATTATATTGCTCAATCAATAATAATAAGTGTAATTTTAATTGTAACATCTTTTAAAATATATATTGGTTAGTAAAAATAATTTAATAGGTTAATATGTTTTCAATAATTCATTACTTTAAATTATTTGAAATATATAACTGTAATTAATTGATATAAATATAAAAAAGATAGTTTGTAGGTAATGAGATTCACAAGTAATGATTATTAATGTTAAATTTGATGTGAGTATATACTTTTTTAAATGCGAGTGTTTTTAAATGAAAATATGTCATGTGGGATTCACAATATTAAATAAAGAGTAGCACTCCAGTACATCTAATGTACACATATACGCGGGTCGGGTCAAGGTGTTGGTTGATCTGGATTCGTGTACTTTTACTTTTATTTTTGGCCCTGATCTTTATGTTATGTTAGTCATACTTTTATGTTATATTAGTCATATTTTTATGTCAAAGTATCATACCTTTATTTATTTAGTACTTTTAACTCTAAAAAAACCCTAATTTCGCCACAATTTGTACATGTTTACCTTTGTGTGATATTACTTATACATTTATATCAACATAGTCATATCTTTATGTAATATATAAATGTACAACTAATATAACTAAAATGCATATCTAACATAACTAAAAGGTATGATTGTTATAACTAAAAGGTATGAAGGTTAATATGTTTGTCTGAAAAAAATATTAAGGTACAAATAACCTTACAAAAGGTATGACTAACATAACTAAAAGATATGACTAACACTATTAAAATGTATAATTAATTTAACATAAAAATCTGGTATCTAGGAGCATGTTTGAACGAATTTTTTTCGCAACCTGATGGCGCGTGCGGGCGCATGCGAGTGCGTGACTACGCGTGGTGGACCGGATCAACCCGAGTTCACGGATTTAAGACCCATACCAAATGCACAAAATTTTTTTTCTTAAATAAATAACACTCCCCTAGGCATTCTTCCTCCTTTTTATCTTCTTTTTCCTTCTCTCCACTGATCATAGTATTTGCCACTTCAATCATTGGACTATTTAAAGAAAAAAAAATTCTAATTTAGATTTTACCCTAAATTTAACTCTCTCCTCTCTCTCGTATTATAAGGGAGGTTATATATCAATCTTCTCAACCTTGGTTAAAATTGCATAATAAACCCTTTGTGAAAAGTAGGGTTAAAAAACTCATGTGAGACGGTCTTACGAATAGTTTACGTGAGACGGAGCCCCATCACCCATAAACAATATGTGAATTGTAGGGTTTGATGGTGGGTAAGTGGGTTGTGGGTTGACCCGTCTCACGCAATGTATTAAAATTTCGTGAGACGGTCTCACAAAAGACTTACTCTAATTTCATTTACATTGCTCAAATTATGAAATAGAGCTCAAGGTTAATTTGTGAAATTAACAATCAAATTCTTAAAGTATAAAAAAACTAAAAAATCTCATGTATCATAATTTGGGTGATTCATTTTTTGTTAATATCATATTATCATGCATATTGTAACTTTGAGAAGGCAATATGTTGAAGATTTGATCTTTTGAAGGGATCTAATTGTAACCTTTACAAACATTAAGTTGATTTACTAATTTGACCAAAAAACAGTAGATATAATTCACCTGAAAACATATCGATCAGTCAAATCTTGAAGCCTTAAGGCAAGAAAATGATATAATCATATAATATTAGCAAACTATCAAATGCAATTTTCTATTGTGAACAATAAATTATTTCACTAACATCATACTATTCCATCATTTTCCGATTTTAAAACACCATATAAGTTATATGTTTCAGATGTGATTGGGCCAATGAATTTTGTTGTATTATTCATGAACTTGGAGACTTATTTGATAATTTGAATGCGTGGTGGCAGCAGTGTGCTTACGTGTTCCAATTGTAGAATGCACACCTCTTTCATTTCTAGCCATTCATTCTAGAATAAATCTTCCATGAGACCTTATATAAAACGAAATTTATATAAATCAATAAAAATGGATTAACACATTCATTATATCAATATCAATCTTGCATAAAACTATATAAAACTCCATCTGATCTGTCTCATATAAAATTATATAAAATTTTGTTTCACGTAAAATCTTATGTGAGACGATGTGACATAAATTTTGTATTCATTCTCTGTGATAATGAATCAACGGTTTAGGGGGCTTGATAAAATCCTCTGTTTCTCCTTTAAGTTTACAATGACTTATATGTCGCTAAGGCCCATCTTTCAGCCAATCAAATTCCTCAAAAGTTTAATCAAATCTAATTGAGATATTTTTTAGCAAAATTTGGTAATGAGCCATTTTCAGATCGTTACCAAAAAAAAGCCAAAGATCAATATGGCCCAATTATTCGATTCACATTTCCTATTTTATTTTGTTATACAAATTAATGATTATATTGTGCTAATAATATTCTTTATCGTATGCAATAGTACTTAAATAGTACTTATGTAGTTTTCAAGTTAGGCAATTCAATTTGTCTTTTTTTAGTTCTTTTTAGTTTTTAGTAGTAAGGGGAAATAAATAAGTATTCCAACAAAAGTCTTTTTATGGTTAATCAACATGTTTGATTTCAGTGTAATAATTTAGTTATATTATCAACAACGCAACACTTATGACTGTTTGTGATGGTGAGGCTTTTGGTTTGTGGGTTGGAAGCATTTTTTTTCTTTCTATTTTCTTTAATTAATTAAGGTTGTGAAATTGTCAGAATAATATAATCAATTTTGGGAGATCATTTAAACACGTGCCTTTACTTTATATCAGTTGTTAGAATTAAGCTCTATTGGTGCACTAAAAACTATAATTACTACTCAACAAATGTCATTATAGTTACATCGAGAGACATTTCAAAATATGTATCATTTTAAACTTTTTCACATAAATTAAAGAAATTGATAAAAAGTCTGATCTATATTTTTATTCAATTATTATGAGGATTTTTTTCTCTTTTTTCTTAACAATTTTTAACGTATTTAATTTGATAGAAATAAATGAATTTGAGATAAAGTCAATTTTTCTAAGAACGAATGAAGTATTAAATTTGCCGCTTTATATTGATTACAAAACTATTATAGTATGAGTTTGAGATTAATATTGAGAATTCCAATAATAGTGCTATTCCTAGAAATTTCAACATTGATTATTTTAGAACGTAGCTATGAAATCCCAAATTATAACAAAATTATGATAAAGAACACGAACTATCAAATACTTATAGCTAGCTAGCTTAGTTGAGAATAGTTGAGATGTCCATTCTTTTATGGTCCAAAGAAACATTTGCCAATTGTATTCACGCGCTTTGTCTCTTTAGTTGATAACTACTAAGACTATCTGGTCTAAATTTTTTCTTACTACCATTCATGCATGTAATGTAAGTCCTATCTTCACAGCTATTATTTCATCTTGTGATAAATGCAAGAGATGATTGAGCTAATATTGGAGTTGTCCGGTTATAAACTCATTTTTCGTTTTATAACTCTACTATCTTTCGATTTTGATTACATAATTATCATGATTTTTAGTTTATTTTCATAATTTATAGACCAGTTTGATTTCAATCTAATTTCGTCAAATTGGTGTATCATGTGTAAAATTCTAATCGATTAATACGTATCGTCATTTCTAAATCACCAGAAAACCCCAATTTGAGGGTCATGTGTATCACATGTGTATTTTCTGGCGAAATTTCAAATTGTTCGATCAAAATTGTACTGACATCGGATAGAGACTTAAATTGTGGGACTAAATTGAAAATCGTAATACTTATGAGACTAACATCAAAAGACATCATATATATGATGAAAAATGAATTTAACCCAGTCATTTGGGATCGGTTTGAAAAAAAAACCTAGTACTTCGAGTTTAATAATATTTTATCATTTAATCTTTGATACAGTAAATTAATATATATATATATACACACACTCATATAATCAAGTCAAGACTTATTAAATTTTATCGGACTTTTTTAAATTCAATTATAATAAACTAATTAGATGTTTATATATAAAATATATCAAATTCGAGTTTGTTATTATGGACATTAAGTATAATATAATCGAACCCAAATCAGTTCAGCTCAGCTCGACTCGATCACTATCTTATCTATAAACACAAATTAAATTATTGATGTGGATATTGCCATTTTGGAGAATGTATCTAGTGAATATAGATAAGAAGATTCGTAGAAAAGATTAATATGGGATGTACTGTATGAGGCCTACTATTATAAAATGTGTCGATGCATAGAACTTATTCCCAATCCTTGGTCTTAAGAATTAATGGGATCAAACACTGTCTCATTTCCAACACCTGCTTTGTCTTGTCTTTTGCCAGAATAAATAATTGTAAAATTCACTTGATTAATTTTTCCTTACAATATTTAAACTGCTCATTTTATTTATATGTTTTGGATATTTCTCAATTAATTTGCCAACTCATCTTTTCTTTATTGTAGCTTCCTAGACTACGACAAATTAAATATGTTTGCATTCATCCTCACGCCAACTTATGTTATCATACACATAATAATCTGCAATAATAGAGCTGAAAGTATCTTCCGATTTTAATCTCATAATAACACAATTTTTAATTTAATCCTACATGCAATTTAAAAATCTGTTTGATTTTAATCCAATTTTATTTAGAAAATGTCACGTGTCAAATTCATCCATCCCACATCCCACCAATAAGAACTTGACACATAACATTTTTCGGTGAAATTCATCAAAATTTGGTAGAAATCAGACAAATGCTTAAATTGTGGGACTAAATTAAAAATCGTGATAATTATGAGTTCTCAATCGAAAGACGCTAATTGTGGGACCAAAAATAATTTTAAGTCGTAGTAATATATTAGAATAGATGATGTGGACATCCCTACTCTCACCCAACTTTCATAAGGAAAGTTCTTTTCTCATTGTTTTTTATATTTTTTTTATAAGATGATACGATTTAAGTTTGGAGAACACTAGTTAATGAAAGTGAAGTAAGTAAAGTGGTAGGTTCTAAATTAAATGATATTGACAATACTTCTCCTTTACTTTAAAATTTCAAAGTGTGATAAAATTTATTGAAAATACTTCTCCTTCACTTTAAAATTTCAAAGTGTGATATTTAAAATTGTATATATATACAGTGTTACTTTTTCCTGACTTAAAAAAAAATCCCATTACGTGGTAGTTTCAGGTGTGACACTCATGTCAATTAACAAGAAATTACTGTTCTTGGAAGTTGTAATTAATGTTTGTATTATATGATAAATCCAAGATATTATTTGTATAATTAGATATATAGGAAAGTACAAAATGAGCATTGTTTACTACTATACATATTGTATATAGTTTTTGTTTTGACAGAGGCTAATAACTGTAGTTGATTAGGCAACACAGGAAGCAAAAGGAATGTGTAAACATGAAGGATAGTAGTGCCAAAAAACAAAATTATTAAAGTTAGCTACAAACACCACTCTTCTATTTATATAATATATACATATATATACATATATATATATGTGTGTGTGTGTGAGATGATGGTGGTTATGAATAATAATAAATTAGAAATTTTTTGATAATTGGTTTTTCTTTTTTGTAATGATATATCAACAGAAAAGATATCTAATATGTCAATTGTTGATATTAGGTATACGAATTCACATCCATGATTTATATTATGTAATTTAAACATATGAAAGATAAATACATTAACAAATAGCTAGTATCATTAGTAGATTAACATTTGAGTATGGATAATATATTAATTTGTTTGAATAATAGTAAAGAATTGGAGGGCCATATTGTCATAATGAAATGTAACATGTATTAATTAGCAAAGCCAACGCCTTTTTGGCCTCCAATTTTGTCGCAATAGCCTACGCCACACGGCGCCTCTTTACTCCTACAAAATATCATATTATTTAATTTTCAATAATAATTGTTTCACTTACTAAAATTTAGAATAATTAAATTGGATAGAATTTATTTCATATATGTATTTATGAGATAATCTCACCTAAAATTTCTTACATTTCTGAAAATGCTTTGTAGGTTCAGTAAATCAATATTTATTTTCATTCTAATTAATATATATCTAATATCTCTCTTAAAAAAAAAACATTTTAGGGGTGTCATGTGTAGGGCAAATTTATATCTATAGTTCTTTGAACTCTTCCATTGCAAAACTCAGTTTGACCATTTAAAAACCATCATGTCTTAACCAATTAAACATGTCAAGCTTAATTAGTTGAATTTATTTCATTTTTTAGAGTACAATCCACTTAATCTTAGTGTACTTAGAACCTTAGATTTTTTGTTTATTATTAAAAAGCTTCTATTTTTGTCCCGATTTGTACTAAAGTATCTACTTATGTGGTTATCAAACGAACTTAATAAGTGGCCTTTAACCTGTCGAGTCATAACTAACTCAATATACTTAGAATGATTAATTAAAAACCTCTCAACATCAATATAAGATCAAGAATTTAAAGTGAACTATACCGACGTTGCAATTGTTTTTCCTAATTCTTTAAATAAAAAAATAAAAAAGTAAATGTTCACCCTATATATATGGTATAGTCTCCTTCATTTCTTCCCACCACCACAACCATTTCCAAATTAAACTCTCTTTCAAGAACCATATAGAGTGAGCTAGCTTTATATGATCAACTTTGATTCTTGAAAAATTATTTCTCCAAATATGGTGATGAGAAGATCAAACAAAGTGTCACAAGGAGCAGTGATTAAGCAGATTGTGAAGAGGTGTACATTATTAGGGAAGAAACAAGGGTTCGAAACCGAACAAGGGTTTCCATTGGACGTACCAAAAGGGCATTTCGTAGTGTACGTGGGCAAAAACAGAAGCAGATACATTGTTCCTATTTCGTATTTAAATAGGCCTGAATTCCAGAGGCTATTGCAGCAAGCTGAAGAAGAATTTGGCTTTGATCATCACATGGGCCTTAGTATTCCATGTGATGAAGAGGTTTTTGAGTGTCTACTATCAATGCTTAATTAGTATTTTAGAAATTTATATATAGTTTTATTTTTTGGATCTTTTTTAAGAATGGTGTTTCATCTTGTGTTGATTTTAGTATAGTCTATGTTGGGCGTCACTTTAATTAAGAGAAAATGCAATTTAGAGTTTTGGAGATAGCTTAAGAGCAATATTAATTTTAAGTTGTATGGATTAATTTAATAGACTATTGTAGCTTTTTCATTTTATTTTTGTTGGATTATTTTTTAGAATTAAAATAGCTATTATGATGACTCGTTGGCAGACTGAAAACCATGAAGTTGAGATCAGATACATGTCAGAAGAAGTTATTTATGGTGTTGTTTGGATATTGGAGAATTAAAATAATTTTGAAAAAATATGTCACTATGATTGTTTTTTCATTTATCCACACTTGGGCAAACTTGCAGCTAGCTTGGGTTTTTTTTTTTTTTTATACCAACCTTATTCATACAATTTGTTCAAATTATTGTCACATTATCGATCAGATAAATTAATTTTGTATTTAAGTTAATGAAAGGTGAACATTTTAAGTATCCAATTGACGTTTTGTTTATATTTCATTGATTCTTTTTAATGTTTTATTTGATAGACAACATGATAGTCAGGATAGAAAAATGAATAGGTCTTGTGTGAGACCGTCTCACAGATCTGGTCAAAGGTCAAAGTCAAAAAGTCAACGGTCAAAAGTCAACGATCAATAGTCAACGGTCAATACCGTTGACTTAAAAGTATTACATGATACACATAAAAATATTACCTCATATACATGAAAGTATTACATGATACGTTTATAGTTATTATGTGATATTTTCAAAAAGTATTATATGATATACATAAAAGTATTACATGGTGATATTTTCAAAAAGTATTACATGATATATACAAAAGTATTACATAGTGATATTTTCAAAAAGTATTACATGATATACATAAAAGTATCACATCATGTTTTATTCTCATAATGTAAACCTTTTATGTGTACTATGTAATACTTTTATGTATATCATGTGATACTTCATAGTGTAATACTTTTATGTATATCATGTGATATTTCATAATGTAATACTTTTAAGTGTACCATGTAATACTTTTATGTATATCATGTGATACTTCATAATGTAATACTTTTATGTGTACCATGTAATACTTTTATGTATATCATGTGATACTTCATAATGTAATACTTTTATGTGTATCATGTGATACTTTTTGAAAGTATCACATGATATACATAAAAGTATTACGTGGTGATATTTTGAAAAAGTATTACATGATACACATAAAAATATTACCTCATATATATAAAAGTATTACATAATTTTTATGTTCAATCCGACCTGACCCGTCTCACGAAATGAGATCCGTGAGACGGTCTCACCCAAGACTTTGTCTAGAAAAATTGGTTAAATACATTTGCAACTTTTCGTTGGAAAATTAATAGTTCAAATTTATATAGTAATAGTATAAAATTTATTTTGTTAAATTGAAAGTTCACTTAGTAATTAATATAGTATAATAGTTCATAGAGTAACACTTTTGTGCACCAGTTGCACAGAAGTGAATTCGTGCAATTCATACATTTATGTTATAAATGTAGTACTTTTATGTTATAAATATAATACATTTATTCATGTTCATTTTAAAAGATACGGATATTTATACATAAATGTACTACATTTATAACATAAAGGTTTTCTGTGCAACTGGTGCACAGAAGTTTCTGTGTAGTTCATATTGTTAACTTTCTCTTTGCGATGAAGCAAAAAAAAAAATTCAAAAATCCTGTATAATGGGCTTGTTCTGCTATTATAGATCAACGATATGATGAACCAAAATAGAAAAAAAAAAAAAAGAAAAAGAAAAGAAAATAAAGCATATTTAAATCCATGCACTTTATTTTTTTTAAATTGGATCAGTTAGTAAATTAATTGATGTAATTATGTAAAAACTAATAAACCAAGTAAATCTTAGTAGCCATTAATAAAGTTCTTCTCAAAATATGAAATAATGAAAGATAAAATACCAAATAGACATGGCTTTTAATTTACACGTTGCTATGAAAAATGAAAAATATATTGTTCAGTGTATGTGTATCTTTCTATTTTCTTACTAATGTTCGTTGTTTGCATAACAGGATCTTTCAACTTGTACCATCTCAAAGTCAAAGGTACTTTAATTTTAGGGATTATTGTGCCATTTGCAAAATTGTGGTTCTATTTAATTATGTTCAAGTATTCGAGAAAATATATTTTGCAAACTATATTTTGCTAATTGCTACAATTTATTTTAAGGGCATGTGGTTTGCGCTGGACGCCCACAAGTTTTCTGTTTTTATTTATTTATTATTGGTCTCAAGTGGTCAGAGGTTCAGAGGTGAATGAACCTTTATCGATTTTTGCATTTTTTAAAGCTTATGTGTGACTGATCCCAAAGGTTTAGGGGTGAATGAACCTCTATCGATTTTTTGCATTTTTTTAAACTTATGTGTGATAGGTTCCTGATTCTACAAAGAAGTAGTAACCCGACTCAACTCAGAAACTTGGCAGTAAGCTGTTTCAGGTTCCTGATTCGGTATCACAGTATGCAGCGGAATAAACAAAGATAAAGTTTTTTTTATAAATAATTTTCTTTCACAATAATGATTTTAATGCAATCCTTTTAGACAGTATGCTTATGATAAATGCAGTAAGATAGATATGCAATAATGCAATGCAACAAGTAAACAAAAGCAGTAAGCACTTATGGTTTATAGTGGTTCGAAGGTGGTGTAATCCTTCTACGTCCACTCTACTCCTTCACAAGGAGGAACTTCGTTAGGTCAGTTTGTTTTACAAGACTCTGTTTTACAAACTTCTTCCTAGCAAGTTTACCTACTAGAATCAAAGATTCTTAGGAACTATCTCACACAAGGTACAAAACTCACACAGAGTTATAAGCCTACACAAGACTAACACTTAGCAAGGATCTAATTCTGTCAACTAAGGACACCAAACTAAAACAACTTAGCACACATCAAATGGATAAAAGTATATGGTTTTTCTTCAACTGGTGCAACACGAAGTCAGCCTTGAACTTGAAAGCTCGAATGCTTGAATGACTGCTTGGTAAGTAGGAAATATGTGCATTTTATCGATGGCATATTTGAGATTTTATGATCGATTAATTGATTGAATGCATGATTTTCCATATTTGTGTTTTTGGTCTCCAAGTACTTCATATATTATTTTCTTGATTATTTTAGGAGTTTTGAAGTGTTTTGGAGACGAGACGAGATAAGCATGGATCAAGGGAATCGAGATTTGGGCTAAGAAGAAGGAGAATGGGCCTAATTCCATGGCCCATTACTTGAAGAGTGGAGGCCCAAATGCTTAAGGTTTAAAGAAAAGAAGGTCCATGTCTCAAAAGGGTTTAGAGAAAAAGAAGAAAGTCACGCCACTTCTCCAGGATTTTAATTTCTTAATCCCCAAGGCACAATATATATTTTCTTTCCTTAATTCCAAATCAAGAGAGTTCACATGAGTGGAGAGGGATAGATTGGAGGATTGGGTTAGAGAGAGAAAAGGTTCAGTAGAGAGAGAGAAACATTGCTTTATTTTCTAGTTTAATTTAGATGGATTTCTCAACAGCTTTTGTGGATTCGATTTTGAAGATGCTCGGCTAATCTTTTAATTCCGGTTAGCAGGGATGTTTGAACCCGTTTGTCTATTATTTTCTAATTAATCTCGTATTTCCCTCTCGATGTTTGATTGGAATTGATTATGTTATCTGTGCATAATGTTTTCAATTATTAATGCTTGATTTAGCTTGATCACCTAGGTTAAGTGTTTGATAATTGACTGCTAGAATCTTAAAGCGTCGTTGCGCCACTTAAGTTTCGTAAGTGGTAAACTAGAGGTCGTGCATCTCTAGGGTAACATAATCCTAGGATTATCAAATCACGCGTGTAGATTTGGAGTCTAGTTCATCCTATCGTCTTGGTGATTAATGCATTTAAATGAATTAAATCTAGTGAGCGTATCCTGGGTTATTCAATTAAATAGGGTTAGTTAGTGAGCGTATCCTAATTAACTAATCTTAAGAGACGATTCGGTTTAATGACGCGTAGTGTTAAGCTAGGGATGATAATTCCATGATAATTTGAGAGAGGGATAATACGTTGATTAGAGAATAATTGATAGCGGGGGATAATTGAACTGTTAACTGGAATATTTGCATCCATTGATCTCTTGTTTAATTTGTTTTCTAGGTTTACTTTATTTGATTTAGTGATAGTTAACCAATCTCAAACCCCCCCATCTTTTCTGTCTCTTGAATTGAACATAGATGATATAATTTATTCTACACTCCTCGTGGGATCGACTCTGACTTACCCTAGCTGCTAGTTGGTTAGGATAGGAAAGATATTATTTAATTTTACTGCGTTGCGACGCGCGGTCACTGCTTCAGAATGTTGAGTAACTGAACTTGGATAGCTTAAGAAAGGCTTGAGAAATTGATCGCTTGTAAGATATGAAATTGCTCAATTGTTCAGTAGTCTTCAAAGTCACTACATCCTTCTATTTATATCTTTTGGAAAATGCCCGTTGAAGAGAGACATAATCCTTGTTGCAATTCAAAATGATCTTCAAATTTTCGTATTAAATGCATCTTGGAAGATCTGGGATTTAGAGCATATCCTACTCTGATCCGCATTAATGGCACCATACTCCAGCTACAGTACCTTTGCAGAGCCGCTGTCCAGGTGGCATCATCTCATTGACTCGTTGTTAACTTCTATCTACTGGTAACTTTGACAAGAACCAATCATCGTACTGTATCCAGTATATTCCTCGTACTGCATTGAATAGATTAGAAAGACTTACAGCTTGCTGCTCAGGTTGCAATAGTCGCTTTCTGTTTTGCGCCAGGTTTCTGTTTCAGAACAGCTTCCTGTTCCAGAAACCTGCAGTCGTCTTCTTGACCTGCATCTCCTTTCTAATCTGCTTCAGCTTTTTGACTCTGAACAGCTTCCTATTCCAGAATCCTGCAGTCAACTTCCTGACCTGCGATAGCTTCCTGATCCTGAATAGCTTCCTGATCCTGAATAGCTTCCTGTTCCAAAATCCTGCAGTCAGCTTCTTGATTCTTCCTTACTGCTATCTTTGCTGCTTACTGATCCAACTTCCTAATACTAGTTACTTCTTCAGCTTACTGATTTTCCTTACTGAAAATCAGTCTATAAGCCTTCTTCATCTCCAGAATCCTGCTAACATCAGTATCCTATATATTTCTGATTTATACATCTATACAAATCATAACTTAAAAAAATATGCTTATCAACCTAAAATCCACTTATAAAACGTGGAAAATGGATACTCTAAAAGCTCATCTAATATTATATTGTCTCATCAAAACCTAATCACAAATATTCCAACATTTATTTATTGTGTTTTTTTAGGAGTATGTTATCATCAAAGAGTAACACTTCTGTGCAATTGCACAGAAGTGAATTCGTGCAATTCATACCTTTATGTTATAAATGTAGTACCTTTATGTTATAAATGTAATACATTTATGCATGGTCATTTTAAAAGGTACGGATATTTGTACATAAAGGTACTACATTTATAACATAAAAGTTTTATGTGCAACTGGTGCACAGAAGTTTTTGTGATCATCAAATAATAAAAGTTTGTCTGTTATGAGATTTGAACTTGATTGGACTTAATATGTAAAATGCTTTTCTTTTAATGACAAAAAACTGGTTTATACTCATTTCATGACATAACATTTGAGCAGACAAATATGAGACCGTCTCACAAATATATTTATATGAGACGGTCAATCTATAATTTATACCTTATAAGTCACATAATATTTATGAGCAGTGAACTTCGTTTCACGTCAATTATTCGTGAGACTGTCAGTTTTTGTGTAACGTTTTCTAAATAAATAAATAATAAGAATTAGTATGTGTGGACCATGAGTAGAGTATAATATCAAAATTAATTAGGGAAAATCCAAATATGATAATGACTTGGAGGAGTTTCCAAGAGAGAGAGGGGGTTTAAGTGTTAGAGCCGTGTACTGTTCTTTCAGACAGGTTTGTATGCCAATTTTATCAATATTCTGTACGTTACTTTCACATGCATAACTTGTTAATATTTCTTTGTGGTCTCTGTGTAATCCACCTTACTTGTCATCTTCAATATGTATCGATTTTCTTCTTCCTATTTCAATCTAGTTACTGTATCAAATTTTGGCCTCTATGACCCCAAATACATAAAACGACATTATATGTTAATATATAAAGAAATGGCATATATGTACGGTTATGAATAAGTAGGTAAAATGTGATCAAAGAAAATAATAAAAATACAAAAAGATATGAAATTCTCTGATATTTGTAATGAAGATTTATATACAACAAAATAGATTCCTACAGTAGTTAGATATATATGAATATGTGCTTATATATATGTTGATATACAGAACTATATCAATAGATGTTATCAAACTCAATAAAACATCATACAATTAACATGTGTATTTACATGGAATTATGAATTTATAAACACTTCTACAAACACTATAAAATACAAGTTATAGAATATGCATTTTGTTGTTAAAAAAGCTTATTAGGTAATGACAAAAACTGTAAACAACCTTTCAAAGATAGCCACATTGGAAGATCTTAAGAACATATAATATTATATGTATAACAAGATTGAAAAGAGTCATCATCTTTATTTACAAAAGTTTAGATTGCTTGAGCTAAAAACACTATGAAACAACAAACTTCTGAACCCACATACCAATATTCAACCAGCAAATGCAGGGCTACTTCACAGTCTTCCCTTTCGAGGAAAAGAATCTGCTAAATCCACGAATTTGCTTCTCCGGTGTGGGGGTAGAAGAAGCCGAAGATGAGGTCGACTTTGTGGGCCGGTGTATCGGATAATTTGATCGGATGGGTGATCTCAGTGGATTGTTTGATTCAGAATCTGATGGACTAAACTGTATATTGGACAGATCTGAGGGGGACTCCGAGCCTGCTCTAGGCAAATGGAAAGAACTTGCAGTGTACATTTCAGATGAATGAAGATCTTGAAAGTTCGTACCGTTTATTGTTGGTTCTTCCTCGTTTGAGGATTCAATCTTTTGATTCGTTCCCTTATTCGGGGAAGTGATTGTGTCTGTTTGGGGACGCAAAGCTTTCAACTGCTTACCAAGAAGAAATATGGATTCTTGACACTCAGCTAACTTTTCAGCAGCAGAAGCTAACTCCTTTTCCTGATGAGAAAAGGTATAAGTGAACCTTTGTTTTCTTTTAAGCTTGACAATGGAATATACAAACAAATGGAGTAACTCGATAAATTAGAGTGAAGATTGTAGTCGAGGAAAGTGAGGCATCCTCGAAGAGAAAACATACCAAGAATTTAGAAGAGAATTATGTGGTAGTTAACATCAAAGAGAAGCATTACTCATTCTCATGGCACCATTTTATTGACGTTATGAAAGCAACTACAGGCAACATATTTCAGGCAAGTTCTTTTATAGCAACACTGTTGAACATATCCGGAATGAGGTCATAGTAAATGTAACAATGGTACCACTGGGGTAAACAAGATAATTTGTAATCCTCACCTGGCTAGTGTTGTCATCATTATCAGGTGCTGCACGAGTATCAATCCTGACATGGAAATAACAGGACAAGCCCAGTGAGAGGTTAGAGACAACACAAAGGCTTGCTGTATCAAACTATTTCAATCTAAGCAACAAAACAAATTAATTTGTCAAAAAACCTGAGAGCAATATTTCAAATAAATATACTGAAGCAGACGCATCTAGGTTCAGTTTTCCAAGCATGAGATGAGCAACAATGAAGCTATCAGAAGTATAGCATCATAATACACCCTATACATATGGTGTAACCAGGGCCTACCCCACCCCTGAACCATGAACTACTGCGGTTGAAAATAATATAAGGACCATTATGTTTTCCTGTGTGTGGAGTTTTATATTTGGATGAGCCATTGAAAGGACCATATTTAGACTTAACAACAATCAGAAACATGGCAACTATAACACCAAGAACAAAACAATTATTTCTCTAGATATGTATATGATCATTTGTCACAGTTGAATATAGCTGAGAAGAATCAATAATCCTATATTTATTTTTTTCTGAGTGACACACAGGACATTAATAGTTTTCAGATATCTACCTCATAGATATCTGAGTTCACAAAACAGAAAAAAAAAGAAAAAAGAAAAAAGGAAAATGCAAAATGAAATGAAGAATAGGTGCATACGTTAGATGCTTGTTCCATAGACTTAAAGTCTGAGGTACGCGAACAGCTTTTATATTCTTTTCACACATCTGAATTAGTTGAATGAAAAATCTTTCTGACACTAGAAACCACACTCTCTAAAGAAACATGTCTAAAACTAGATAGATGTTCAGAGAAAAAAAAAAAAAAAGGTTTGCAGAAAGTGTTGAAGAAGAGAGAGTTATCATTACCTTTGCAGCTGCTCTAAAAGATCATTGCATCTGTTTATGGCATCTTGATGATTTTTTCTCTCCTCTTGCAGCTCACTATCCAAATTTTCTATTCTCCCTTGTAGAAGATTAACTTCTGTTTGTAATTCCTGTGCCCGTGTTTCAAGTGATTTGTACGATTCCGCCATGCATTTGAGCTGTGTCTCAGCCAAGCTGTTGGATTTGTGAGCCGATGTTAATTGCGACTTAACATCAGCGAGAAGCTGTTCTGTTTCCAGTAACTGAGATTTGGTGCTTTCAAACTTTTCTGTGCATCTAGTAAGATCCACGGCCAAATTATCCTTATCCATTTTCAATTGTTCAAACTCCTCAAATGAACATTTCCATGAGGTGTCTGTCGATTCAGACGTTGGGACAAGATTCCCATCACCTGGGATATCAGGGTCTGATACAGAATCAGAAAAGTGGGAACAACCATTTGCATACCTCTCTCCTGATAAGTCCACTACAGCCTTATTCTCTGGTAGTGCAATCTTGTCTATGCAATCAGAACTATTAGTTTCCACTTCAGAACTTTTAAATCCAAGAACATTGAACTGCAGCTCACTTGCTTTGCTTAATACATAAGATATATCAAGAACAAAATCAACCAGATTGATATTGCTCTTTGCAGCTTCAGTATATTTGGCAGTGAACATATTGATGCTATTATTTAGTCCATCTCCATCAGGAGATAGTCCTGGGACAGCCTTAGCCTCTTTACCAAGAATTGTTGCAAAATTATAAATGTTAGAGATGGCAGTTTCCAATTCTTGGTTGATGATTTGCATATTTTTGGTACATGAGTTAACATCTCCAAAGATCTTGGCATCATCTGCAAGAGTTGGAAGAATATTTACTGTACCAGAACAATGAGCTGCCTCAACAACACCATTCTCTGACTGCAGATGCAAAGCATCAAGCATATCCTTTATAATATTTCTAATGTCCTCCATTGCCTTTTCCACATCTTTCTCCTTGGACATTGACTCAAGTACCTTAGACATTTTCTCTTGGAGCTTCACAAAATCTGCTTGCAGTTGAGGATTTGCAACAATTGCATCTTTTTTCAAGGGTTCTTGTGGTTGTAAAGAATGTTGGTGGTCTGCACTCAGGGTGACTTCAACTGGAACCCCATGTTTGAAAACTTCGGATTCTGGATTTCCTGTAATACTGGAAACTTCTGAACTTGATAGAGTTCCATTGGATCCATGGGATTGATGAGCTAATTTCTCCATCTCCAAAAAGTCATCCATAAGGTCGAGGTGATTAGCGTTTTCAGATTTATTTGGTGAATCAGCATTCTTGTCCTTCTGAATATAGGAGAGATCAGAATGAGCTACTGTAGCATATGAACCAGCACAACTTACACTATCATCATAAGCATCTTCAAACATGGAGGTGAGACTTGGTGGATTACTAGCTCTTTGACCAGAGAAACCTTCAATTGGGACCGGACCATTAGTTACAGGAGGACTTCTCCATTCACCATTAGCTTGTAATTGTGCTTCTAAACTTTGAAGCTTGCTGGCTGTCTGAGCACATATGCTCCTAGAAGTTTGCAATTCACTGTTTCGCTTTGCCAATGCTTCCTTCAGCATCTTTGTTTCTTCATCCATTGCTAGTAAACGTTCTGTTAGGAGCTCATTCTCTTTCTGGAACTTCAGTAAATTGTCAAGTGCAAATTCAGGCAGCTGTGATAAGTGTGCACTGGGAGATCTCATTGGAGACCTCCTTAGATGGGAATCTCCATAATCTCTCCCCATATTTTCAACTTCAAGTTTCATTTGTGCCAGTGCAGCAGGACCGGGCAATTTCTTCCGAACTAGACCACGTAATCTTTGACATTCTGCTTCAAGCTTGGCAATTTTCTTTGCTCCCTCAAGATACTGCTTATTGGCTGCTTCAGCAGATCGCACGCTCATATTCTTTTCCTCGTTGCGGATTTCCACCTCTTTCCTAGCAATATGAACCTCGTATTTGAGTGAGTTCACTTCCTTTTCATAAGATTCAATGTTGCTCTTCAAATATTCTATCTCAGCTTCAGCTTGTGATTTTTCTTCACTTATCTTAATCAGCATGTTAGAGCGTTCTTGCAAAGATCTTGATAGCGCAGCATTTTCGGCAGCTGACCTTCGTAATTCTTGTTCCAAATTTCCAATTTGTGTTTCAAGCTCAAGCTTCATCTTGTCGAAGAGTTTGTTTTTGTTAAGAATAACATCATTTAACTTTAGATCATGTTCTTCCTTCAAATTTCGTATCTGCCTCATGCATTCTTTGAGAGCACCATCCAAATGGGATGCCCGATCTTCAGCACTTAGCTTTAGCAGTGTCATAGATTCCAAATGATTTTTTAATGTTGCAGCTTCCGCCTCAGCCTTTTCCCAACCTGAGCAAACAATTTTTTGCATAAAATTCCCACGTATATTCCAAAACAAAAAAAACCCTAAAAATAGCAATAAGTTGAAACCTGAGACAGCTTCTTCAGCAACTTTAGCATGTTGTTTCACCAGGTTTTCCTGATTGGTTACTTCTGAATGGGCTTCAGTTAACTTTTCATTCAGTTCCTTTACTTCATCCTCTAAGCTTTGCACTTGTTCTTCATAGGACTTCACTTGATCCTCCAATCCAGTTAGATGTGTATATGACTCGATTGAGATCTGAACATACTTCGGTTTTTTATTGTTACTATCCACTTTAACCTGTAACAACAAAGGACAGTATAACTTTTTCAAGGCAGTACAACAGGCTAACAATATTATTTAAATTGAAGAAAGTTATCAGAATATAGATCAGATGGGCATGAAAATTGTCAGAAATTGGTGTGTGATGTAAAATAGGTTAAGAACTTTTACTTCATTGATTAAATTGCGAACTGAGCTGCGGTGGACAGTCAAAGAACAATAGAAACCAGGGTTAGAGAACAATAGAAACCAGGGTTAGAGAACAATAAAACCCCATCAAAGGAACATCTACTAAATACTCGAAATGCCCCAGTACTTGGCAAACAAAAAATGATGTAGATTGTTGGTTGATTGAAAGATGAAAGTGAGCAAAAGAAAGTAAATATCTACATTTGAAGACAAGAATCACAATAACGTGAACAAACCTTGTCAATTTGAGTAGCCCCTATATTAGAAGCAGTTGCAGAAGAGTCTGGTGCAGAAGCATTGGCTTTCTCCGCTGCCTGCTTGTCGGATGATTTTTTCTTCCAGGGCCAACTCCTTTTATCCATTGCAGGCTGTTGATGCAACGAAACTCTGAAGATTAGTCTAAAACACTCAAGTAAAAAATAACTTTGTATAGCAAGATGCACCAAGAAATTTGTTCAGCATAAAACTCAACACTAGAATCATATCAACATTAGCCATCATTCATCGTAGCGTTCATACAAGCATTGCAAATGCTTGCTTAGATTAACAACAATGTCACAGGCTTTCTCATAAACATATTCTTGATTAATAATTGATAATTTGGGAAAGAAACAAAAATTAGAAATTTACCATATGCGACCAATGGTATAGTACTACGAAAGTCAATCTACCAGCTGAAACTCTGAATAGATTAAAATTTAAATACCAAACAGAAAAATGAGCCTACATGTATACAGATTTATGCAGGAAAATTGAATACTCTTATTAGGATGAGGAGGCATGAACAAAAGCAACAGAATTATCTTCTAGAGATTGAAACGGCAATTAGGAAGCAGGAGTATACGTTGTGAACCTTAATATAAACACCTCAAAAACAATTTTGAAATTTTGAAGATCTATTAACATATCATAACAAGTGAAAATACTCAAAAAAGTTTATAGTAAATTTTTGACATTTGAGAAAAATATTTTGACCAACAAACACAGAAATCTGAAACCGGAGAAGTCATAACATGCCAAATATCAAGGGCGTAATTGATTTTCAGATATGCAAACAGATAATATTCCAATAAAATCTTCAATGTAGATTCTGGATTACAAAAATGATCAAAACTTTAAGGCATGCAACTGTCTTAGATAATTAAAAATATGCCAACGAGGATAAAGAAAATGATAGGCCACCAAAACAATCAAAATATACCATGAATATGACATCCCATAATCTATCAAATATAGAAATAAAAAAAATTTAACCTAGAGAGACCCCTACTCTTGCAATTTTCTTATGTCTAAGCTAATATTATCATTGATCAAGAATAGAAAGTAAAATATAGTAATATATTAATGAAGTGAATGATAAATCTAGATGTCATTAACAACCTTTCATCACAACACAAAAACCCAAAAAAAATATAATCATGACTGTTGCTTCAATCTTCAGCCACATGTTATGTTTAATTTCCATTTCCTCTAAACAAATAGAAAAAATAAATAGACTTAATAATCACTTTATCTTCACCAAAAAAAAGAAAAAAATTTACAAATTAGCGCACTATTCAATCTGCCGCAGCAAATGTGCATCCAAAATAAACACTCCTAATTACCTCAGTAAATATTTATTAATTTTCAATAAAATTAGAACTCATCAAAAAGGCAATGGAAATCCGCACCAAAAATTATTTCCTAATCTCAAATACAATTGACATTAATCACGACAACAGAATTCACTGGAAATCAGAACAAAGCTCTGAAATTCGTTACTGAAAAACGAGAAATTAGAAAGTAAATAACCTCAAAACATGAAAAGTGAAGCAAATTCCTCTTAGAGGGAAATTGGAAAAAAAATTGAAAGAGAAATGCTTCAAATTTTGTGGAGAAAGGAGGAGATAGAGCTTCCACATAAAAACAAGCAGGAGCAATTACGGCACCGAGCACAGAAAGCGAAGCACACGTAAGTCTTCAATGACGCCATTGACTTCAAAACATACAAATGTAGAAAGCAAATATAACGGAAGATCAATCAAGCTCTCTCTCTCTCTCTCTCTCACTCACTCACAAACACACACACACACGTGCCTCTGCTGCAAATTCCCTCACTCACCAACGGCAATGCAGTGAATTCGTAATTGAGGTGGAGAAATCAGGATCTGAGGCTGGAATCGCAATCGGTTTAGTGCGTGTTTCTGCAGTGTAGAAGAGACGATTGTGGTGGTGGTGGAGTGGAGAAGTTGGGTGGGGTGGGGTGGGGTGGGGTTGGCTTCTTTTGGAGCGTTAAATTGTATTCTGCGGACTCTGAGGTAGGTTTCATTTTAAATACTTTAAATATCTCTCTCTTCTGTTTCACACTAAAACTGTTATTATTATCATCATCAAAACGACGTAGTTTATGCAACACATCGTCCTAGTTTATATCGCATGAATTCTAACAAATTATATTGTATGTTGTTTATAAAATTTATCGTCATAGTTTATATCGCATGAGTTCTAACAAGTTATACTATTTATTTATATATATATATATAAAGAATAAATTATTTAATTTGAACTTACAATTCATTTCAAAAAGTTATAGTGAATCAAAACGACGTAGTTTATAAACGTATTGTCAAAATTTATATAACAAGAGTTAAAACAGTTTATATATATATATATATATATATATCAAAGGATCTGGGATATACTTAAAATGCAACCCAACATTGAGTTTTCATATTTGTAGAAGGTTTTGTTGGGTCGTGATAGCCTAACGATGTCGTTTATGAATATATTGTGGTTATTTATACTACAAGAGTTAAAACACATTACAATATATTGGTATATGAAAAGGTAAGACAAAAGAATCATGTTTACAGTATTTAGACGAGGGCTTAACTAATTTTATGAATGTTATTTGCATCTTTTATTTTTGGTAAAATTTTGGTCAAAGTAAATACTAACATAATGTGTGATCTTTAATGTATTCAAAATGAGATATTCATTGCCTAAAAAATGCCCTTAATTAATGAATTTTTCCGGGGTTAATGTCGATGATATTCTTATAATGGATGAAATAAATATAAATCAATTAGATATATATTAGAAGATTCAAAAGCCTTTTCATTTGTGGAAGCAAGGAATATAGACATAAAATAAAGATATACCTAATGCCATTACCACCTCTACCCTAAATTAATACTTTATTGATTGATTGAATGATTTTATTAATTTTAAATTAAACACAATAATTTAGTCAATAATTTTAAAACGTAATTGAAGAATGTCGAGAAACATGACAAATGTTAACACCAAAAAATACAAAATTTAATGATCTCAATAATCAAAATAGAAATTTAACCAAAAGGTAAAATTTTGACTTTTAAATTCCTTTGTTACAAGATTACAAATTTAATGATCGCAATAATCAAATAGAAATTTAACCAAGAGGTAAAAGTTTGACTTTTAAATTCCTTTGTTACAAGATTACAAACAGCAGTGTTACATTTTTCACAAACTTATATGAGATATGAGACTGTCTCAATAATACCTATTTGATGTTTTATACTTTTTAAAAACAATAATTCCAAAAATTATAGAAAACCATTTCAGAAATCTTAGTAAAAATGGCGTGGAGTGAAAAGACGAAAATAGCCCCGAGAAATGAGAAAATGGCAAGTGGGTGACAGGATTGATGGTGAGCTGTACTGTTTTTGACAAATTGGACCACCGTCACTTTATATGTTCAATGGGGCGCGTCGGCGTCTCCACTTTATAGTACCGTACAACCCGCTCCATCTGATTCCACTTTCACATTCAAAAATAAACTTCATTTGTTTCTTTATTTTTATTAATGAAATCTGAACAAATTTTAATGTAATTCTTAGCATGATTTAAAAGATATATTTAAAAATATGAAATATTTTTGGTTTAAATTCTTATGTTCAACTCAAATAAAATAAATCGAATTTGAGTTTATTTAAACTATTTATATAAACATTTTTTATTTTTTATTTTTTTTCATTTTGTTATGCTATAATGAATCAAGCTAAGATATGCTGTCAAATGGGTAATTTGACTGATTCATTTATCCCTAACTTGTTTTGTCTATTATATACTTTCATGTATTATTCAATTCGATTACTAAAATTTTATATCAATGGTCATTTAGCTCAACTTAGTACATGTTAGTCATCAATCTTAATTACAGATAACATTTAATATACATGATATTATTCAATGGTTATAATAAAATATAAAATTAAATTATATATCCTATTGTAAATTGAATCGAGTAAAATCAGTACTATTGTTATTAGTATTTTAAAATAAAGCCTATTATAGTGGCTTTTGGATGAAGAGTGATGTTGAATTTAGTTTGCTTGTGACCCCACCACAATATTTAATTTTTTTTAAATATTTATATCCCTATTTATATAATGATAATTGAAGAAGAGCAGGTATGATATGCTAGCTAGTTTATAGAGACTATTATTAGACTGCAAGATAATTCCCTAAAACTCTTGTTTTATTACCTAAATTGTCTACCAAACATTTGACAAGTGTTTTGTTCATTATCTTAAGGTGGACAACGTTGTTTTGTTTTAATAAATATTTCATCAATTCGTTTTCCATTTTTCTCCCCATTTTAATTTTAAATATATCTATATATAAAAAATAATAATAATTTGATAGAGTTGAAAAGCAAAACAAAATTTTGGAGGGCCAGTTGTATAGATTAGGCATGTTGAAAGAGTCTAGGCACATGAAATGTAGTAAGTAAAACAAGAATGTGATATAGTTAGACAAGCAAACATGTGGCTTTGGAGAAAACAATAGCAACTCTTCATTGCTAAAGTGTTGCCCTTTTTCTATGGCTTTTGGTGAAGGATGGAGGAGTTAGTGGTTCCATGTTGCTTTTTTAGAATTTTGCTTGCATACACCATTTCTAAATCATACTTTAAAATAAATTCGAAAACCTTGTTGAAACGGTTTTGATTAGGGGTGGAAACGAGTTTTATCGAATCAAATTGAGTGTTGACACTTGACAGGCTCGAAGCTCAAATTCGACTACAAAATTTGAGATTCGAGTATAACTCAAACTGGACAAAGCTTATTTTGTTAAGTTCAAGTTCAACTCAACTCGATATCTAAACAATATTTATATATTACATGAGTTTTTAAAAATATGTTTAAATTGGAAATTTAAATAAACTATTAAGGACAAAATAGAAAATTTAATATTCTAGTTGATTAGGCTTGTGAGCTTGTCGAGCTGAGTATTAGTGTGCTTAAAGGCTTGCAAACTTGTCGAGTTGAGTATTAATGTGCTCGAACTCGAGATCTAAAACTACTCGAACAGTTCGAAATCGAGCTCGACTCAGTTATCTTCGAATCGAATTCAAGGTTTTTTCCGAGTTGATCTCAAATAGCTCACGAGTTGTATTAACCTAATTACTCTTCTAGTTTCGAACATTGAAATATCAGGAAAAAAAAGAAGAAGATGAATTTGTATAGGTAAGGATTTGAGTATGACCATCTTATTTTCATATACTTAAACCGATCAACCTGTCATTTGTTTGTTGAAAATCATATATCTCGGTAAAGACAATTTTTATTTAATTTTTTTCATATATTCGGTATAATATTTCTCTATATATAAATATTCGTAAAATAAATATGCACATGAAGAATACTGAAAATAGGGGAATTTGTCATGGCATAAGAAATTGAAACAAGAAAGTACAAACAGTTAAAGCATGTAGCCTAGAATCCATATATTGATCATAGCCTTTCAATTCGAACAGTAAAATCATTAAATGGAATCAGATCCCCACAAGGACATGGAATAATAATTTTCGACATCCTAGATTTTCCTTTCTTCTAAGTCAACTACTACTAAGCTTTTTCAAGACTTACCAGAATAAACTTTATTCTTTACTATGCACATTTTCTATCTCAATAGTATGCTATAATTTAATATTTGATTATATATTTTATACAAAAACTTGTATGGAAGAGTCACATGAATAGTTACGGTTTCGTGAATAGTAACTGTAAGATCATGAAATCACCATTATCCACGAACAAAACTCAATTTTTCAAATTCATATATGAAGTATAAGTTGTGACTTGACTTGTCTCACATAACTAGATCTGTGAGATGATTTCACATAAAACTCACTCTATATTTTAATCTTTTGATTATGACTTCTCTTTTTTTTTTTTTTTTTTATGTTCATTTTTTTATGGTTTTTAGTTCTAATATATGAAATTGTGCCACATAAGTATTTATTTGAAGGTTTTTACGGATCTAATTATGTGATACGGGTCAACCCACAACACATACTTTACAATTCACATTTTGTCCGAATGGCAGAGTTTCGTTCCTTTGTAAGAGACCGTCTCATATAAATTTTTGTATTATTTGAGTAACTATTATCCGAAGAAGAGAGTAATATAAGAATTTTATTTGATATAGATAAATAAAACCGTCTTATATGCCTTCTAAAGTAAGTTGTTTTTTTAATGCAGCTATTTATTTATTTTTTAACTAGAAATAAATAATTCGCCGTCAAAATAGTTTAGTGTAGTTTGTGAAAGAGAGAATGCTTGGGTAGGTTTGGGACCAATAAACCAGAGTTTAATTAGTGGAGCCCTAATGACAGTTGTACCATGATACCATCCTTATCTTAACCACATTTGTACTCTCATTTACTTCTTTCTATTTATTACTGCACCAAGTTAATCAACTCAATATTCCATCTACCTAGGAAATTTGTTTATATTCGGATTTTGAGAAATTTTCAAGTGAAAATCTATTATGTTTTTTAAAATATGTTTAATAAAGATTTCTGATGATGAAAATATGATATGAGTTGCAAAATGATGTACTTTAGTTGGGTGTATAGTATATGGTGTTCTGAATAAAATTTAAAGTAGAAGCACCCAAGTATACTCTTTTTCCTAATTATTAAATATATAAATCAAATAATGTTAACAATTTAAAATTTTAATTTAGAATCAACAAGAGTTTTTTTTATATGGAGTACCAAGTTTGGGTTATTTTGAAAAAAAAATCATAACCATTTATATAATTTCAATTTTAATACTTTTCAAATTTAACTCTAAACACTATAAATTATCTGGTGAAGAATAACATGATGTAGGCTAATTGTTACACGTAGGATACCATCTTATATAAAAACAAAAATAAACTTATTTGTCCCCGGGACACGGATTTTAGATCCCTGTCCCCAACTCATCTCGGCGTCCACGTGTCCTGGACGCACGCCCATACGTACGCACCTGAACCCATGGATACCTTTAAGGTATACATGTGGATACCTTGACAGGTATTTCATGGATACCTAGGTATACATGGTATTACATGGATACCTTCAAGGTATACATGTGGATACGCAGGTATTCCATGGATACCTTCACATAAAAAAAAATAAAAAACGTTATAGCATTAAGTGCGTAAAAATTAGCTAGAGAAATCATTAATTTTCATCAAAATGGATGGTAATTTGAATTACGAAATTATACCAAGTTTGTTGATTATTTTGTTATTTATAAATGCTTTGCAATTTTTTGAAAGATTGTCACACTTTCTTGGCAATAAAGCCAATCAAAGTAATATCAATCAAGGTCTCCTGTCATACTTTCTTAATGAATGGTCAATCTTTATTAAGAATTGGTGTTATCGATAACTCAGCTTTGGAATTGATAATTATTCTTAAAGTCTTTGTTGATCTTAACTTTAAACAACCTCAATTACCAAATCCATGTTTTTTATTATTTCTAAAATCTTATTCTATAAAACATCATCCACAATACCAGGGTTTTTAATTTTATTAGACCGGAATGATTATATATATGTTACCCAAAAATTATTGTAAATTTTTTTGTGTATCTTAATTGCTGTTAAAATTATGTGGATTTATGAAAAAAAAAAAAAAAAAAACCTACAACAAAGACTTTATCAATCCTCTGAGAGTCTTTCTGTTTTGTTTTGTTTTTTTTAATCCTCCAAGTATATTATTTTACGGATGATGAATAAACTTAGTTTTCCTAATTAATTAAAAAAGTTCAACAGTTGAACAATCCATATTAAAGTTGCTGCAAGCCCAAGAAATTCGTGCATTTCCTGATTTCCAATGAAGTTACAGATTGTGAGAATAGATGATCGATCCTCTAGAAAATATTTCTTTTAATATATAACTAAAATTATAGTCATACGTAAGTCCATCCAAAGATTAATCGAGAAATTAACCAATGAACAAGATAGCTGTAGAACCAATCAAATCAATACATAGGTGAAACGAAACCATATAATTCATGAAACTTAAATTTGGAACGTCGAATATAAAAATAATATTAAAAAAAATCTCATATATGGGATTATTTCATAAATTCACCTGTAATGATACTTATTTTTTCAAAATTCATAAATTGTTGGTTGACCAATCTCACACAATTAGATTTGTAAAATGATTTCACAAAAATCCTCTTAAAATATAAAAACCAAAAATAAAACTATAAATAAAAGCCATGCATATATTATAATACTCCAGTATTCCCTATTTTCTATTTGTAAAAGTGTTCATTCATTTTCTTCCTCATTTTAAATTTTTTATTATTAGATCTGGATAATATATTTGCTTTCTATGGTGTCTGAATTTCTATATTTTAGAAAGTTTTCTAATGTTGCTAAAGAAAAGCATTACTCTAGCTAGTGCTATATATATATACATATATATATATATTGTCTATATATAATAATTTTATATTCTCATTATGAGAACAAGTTAGTACAATTTATTGTCTATTGTAGAGGAGATCAATGGTTAATTCAATTCCTCAATATTCTCTATAATTCCAATTTATTAAAAGAGGGAAATAAAGAAAACGTAGACTAAGACTAAAATATATTCTATTATAATATTCTATTACTTGGTCTCTCAATTTAAACCCTGTTTGGTGAGATGAAAAACTTGGGTAAGATTGCATGATTGGATGGTCATTCAGTGGACTTTGGACACATTAATTTACTGAACGTCATCAATCGGCTAATAACAACAATACTTGTGCATTGGAAGCCAATATATATTATAAAATAATTTGTCACAAGATAGGGACACTTCAATCATGCAAATGTTTTAATTTAAAATATTAATGCTGATAAGACTTAGATTAACATCGCTACATTTTTACGTTAGGCTTTTTTTAGTAAAAGTCTCATCAAATTTGATTATATAATACTGATTCTTAAAAGGTTAATTGTTGAAAAATCTTATATATGTTTTTTTTTTATGTCAGTCAATTTTGAAAAATAAAATTCACACAACCAATTAAAAAAAAAAAATCTTTAAATTCTTGAAGTTGAATTCTGTAAAACTGTCATATTTGACAATTAACGTGTCCAAGTAAATGATAGATTAGCAAAACTTTTTTTTTTTTTTAAATTGACCAAGATCAAAAAAAATATATATATATATATATATATTGTATAAATAAGATTTTATTATTTTGACGAATAGTAAAATGTTTGGTTAAAATGACAAATTTGAATAAAGATTGTGCAATTTTTCAGTCAATTAATGCAACGCCTAGGACAAAACGAAGCATAATTGGCTAATTAAATAATTAAACCCCTAATTATTTCATTTAATTACGTGCGTTTCAGAAAAACGATATAATGCATAATTAATTAAGCTGATGTATAATTAAATCAAGAAGCATATGTTATAATTTAATAACAATATCGTAAAACGAAACCCAAAGGTATCATAGTCGAAAATCGAAAGTTAAAACGTTAAAGGACGACTCGTTAAGGGTTCGTGGACAAAAACACAAAGAATACGAAAAAATTGAAAAATATCTATATATATTACGAAACGAATCGTAAAAGTAATAATTCGAATTAAAAAATAAAAAAATAGATATTTTCTCTCTCTCTCTTCTCTCTCCTCTGTTTTCCGACCGGCGTTGTCACCTCCTCTCCGTTTTGGTCGATCTTCTCACCTCTTAAAGCTTTCACCGAACCCGTTCCAGATGCGGACTTGGTTTTACGTTTTGTTGTCTCATTCGCCGGGAAATGACCAGTCAAACCCCGGTCAAACCCTCTTTCTCTCTCTTCTCTCTCTCACGTCGACTCTCTCTCCCTCGCCTGACCTCCTCTCTGTTGTTGTTGTGTGTGTCGTGTGTGTGAGTTGGGGACGCTGTCGTGAGCGGCGCCGCCGTGGCTATTGTGGTTGTGTGTGTGTGTGTTTGTAGGGGCGGCGCTGTGCAGCGCCGCCGTGTAGCCGGCGCGGGGTGCGTCGGAGTGTGAGTAGTGTTGGGACGGTGCCTCATTGCACCACCGTTGCTGCTGTTGGGTGTGGCCTGCGCACGGTGTCGCGCCGGTGGTTTT